>CM060902.1:785758054-787008054 GCA_030737815.1 Allium fistulosum | reverse complement strand
AATTGAAAAATTTATTCAGTTTGTAGATATGAGAAAATGCGGTAAAATTTTGTATTGAAAGTTTATGATAGCCAAAAAGTGTTTACAAATGGGAAAGTTAGTTACAAAAGGTTTACTTTATTTGGTAAAAACAGCGTTTTGCTTAGAAAAGTAGGTTCCGCCTCCTTTAGAAGTGACGTAGAGCTTTCGCCTTCGACATAGTCGAAACCTTCTACCATGAAACCAATACACATGGTATCACTTAGCTAGTACGTAGTAGATTGGAGAAAGACAGAAGGTAGGGTGTCAAAACATAGTTTTCGAAAGAGTTGGTTCCTTTGTTTTGTTTTGTCTTTAAAAGAAAAAGCGCTTGCCTATTTACAAAAGGGTTTCGAAGTAGTCAAAACCGATGATTTCGAAAGGGTATTTCAAAAGAAGCTTTCAAAGGAGAACTGCCGCCTTTGTTTTAAAGTAGTAGCTTCCAAAGGAGCTACTTAGATTTTTATTGAAGCTTTCAGAAGGGGTAGTTTCGACCAAGTCAAAACCATTCTTTGATTTAATGCCTTTTGATGGTATTGTAGACATCAATGTTGTCGAAAGATACCGATTGTTTTATAAATATAAGCCACTTCCTACTGCTTTCGAAGGGGGGTTAGGGGTCTCGAAGGCAATGGTTTCGGAAGGGATTTCGAAGCCAACCTTCAATTGTTTTACCCCGAATGTTTTAATGCTTTCGAAAGGGTGGTTTCGACCCCATCAGGCTTCCCTAATATGTTTTGAAATAAAGAATGGTTTCGAAAGAGATGCTTTCACTTATGTTCACTTTGACCCAAAAATGTTATTTTAAATATAAACCCAATGGCTTCGAAAGGTATAATCCCAATGATTTCGAAAGGGGGACTTTCAATGGTGTTAAAGAGTAACCTTCAATGGTTTTGAAAGGGCTACTTTCAAATGGTTTCGAAGCTATGCTTCTAAAGTTAAAGGTAGCGCTTTAATACAATCGAAAAGTTTCGAAAGAGAAGTTTTAAAGTATTCGAAAGGCAGGATCCTAATGTTTTAAAGATAGATTTTAATGCTTTTGAAGGAGGCCATCCCATGAAGTCGAAAGTAATGGTTTCGAAAGGAATTTTAAACCCAAACTCAAATTTTTAAAGGAAAAACTCATGGCTAAATAAAGGAGTTTTGAAAGGATTTCAAGTATGTAAATTTGAAGAAGTATTTCCTTGATAAAAATATATGTTAAAGCGATTAACTATGAAAAGTGTTTCAAGGACCTTAAACCCACAGAAGTGGTATTGTTTTATTATTATGTTTGCTTCTTCAAATATAAGTATATTCACATGATAAAGGACCTGTAACTGCATTTTGGGGATAAAGGGAGTAGAAGAACCAATTAGATTAACCCAATAGTGAATATAAATTGATTAAACTCCTAAATGGATAGAATTGCATCCGGGGAGTCAAGAAAACTAGAATTTAGGATGCCAAAACCTAAAAGTTGTTTGGGAGATATGTTCATAGTAAACCCATGAAAACTATGATTTGGAAGTTATTGGGATAACTAATAAGTTCATAGTGATCTCATGAAAACTATGTATTAAGGATGGTTGGCAGGGGCCAATTGGTTTGTAGTAAACCTATAAAAACTATATTCGGATTAAGTATTAACATCAGTCAATAGGTTTCTAGTTAACCAATGAAACTAGGATAAGGAAGAAGTTATTGAAGGCAACAATAGGTTCCTAGTTAACCTATGAAAACTAGGATAAGAATGGAGTTATTGGAATGACCAATAGGTTCAGGGGAACCCATGAATTAAATAAGTTAATTGGCAGGGGCCTATACATTCTTAGTGATCCATGAAAACTATGAAATATGACAGGGTGTTCATGTATTATGAAAAGGTTATTAGTAACCCATGAAAACTAATAGGTTAATAAGACCCTAGAAACTATAACAGAGATTCAATTTAAACATGGGATGGGAAATCCAAAATGTTTATTTGTATGCTTATCATCATAATATTTTGAATTGCTATGTTTTAACCTTATGGATGCAGAGCACGGTATATGGTTTTGAAAAGTGTTTTAGGATATTAGTAAGAGGAAAACCCATTCCGCTAAGCGACATGTCTCATTAAATATCTAAAAGGATTGAGATTTTAGATTATCATTCATACCAGGCTTTATGTCTAACTCAAAGTTTTTATTTTCCCCTTAATCTCTAGGGTACTCAATTGATTTTTAGTAGTTTGAGATTTAAGGTTTTTAGGTTCTCTTCTTAGATGAATAAAGCTTCCGGAGGCGTGCAGGAGGCAGTTAGTTATTTAGAGTTATCTTTTTCCGTGGTGTATTTTGGATGTAAAGGTAGACTTATAGCCTTATTATATACTCTAATCAACCAAGAGGCATCTTCATACGTCGCTCTTGGCGTATGTGTAATAGTTATATTTTTCTAAATGTGGTTAACTATTTTGGGATTATGTAATGAACATGAAATATTTTGAATGGAATGTGGAATCGTGTTTTTAATTTGTTAAATTTTTTCCATACTCTTATGATTTGTGTATCAAGCACCGCCAAATTTGGTCGCCGAGGATTAATAAGTATGGATGATTGCAGCATCCGTAGCCATCTGGGCCTCCAAGTAGGGGGATGTTACAACTTATTTAGTAATGCAAACACAAGCATAAGATTTAAATAGATGAGATTTAAAAGTGCAATAGTGCGATTTCAAAGTGCGAAATTGAGACTATTCCACTATGCAATATTTTTGCAACTTTAACCTCTCAAATAACAATCAGATATTCATATAAGCAAGATACATATAAAAGAAAATCAATAATAGAGAGAAACCCCTTGATCAGTACACTTGTGAAGTTTCAACGCTTGAATCCCGCTTGAGTTTATCCGTTAAGTCCTAAAATCACGGCCACAAGTCACGACTGGACATTTAGTTGAACTCCGATATTGTACTGCTTCAGTTAGCGATTGACACTTAAGTTCTGCCCCCAGTTTCAGGAATGAAGTTTAAAAATCGACTAGCGGTCGTATTTCGCTTTCAGTACATCATGCTTAGCATTGTTGGTTTGATGTTGAAACAAGGGGATTTTGAGTGGTTGAATCACACTCGCTCTTTATTGATGATTGTATCCACACTCCGGGGACTTAAGTTATTTTCACGGGCGATCAGCCACGTTTGTTTGACACTTATCATTTCATCTGCACTCTGGGACTTAAATAAATCTACGGGCGCTCAATTACACCCGACTTGAGTTTATACTCCGGTCCGCGCTCAAGGGACTTAGAGTTAGTTGATGTTTATACTCCGGTTTGCACTCTGGGAATCCGGAGTTAGTAAACAGATTGTCAGTCATATCTGTTGTATGTTTTTGAATTTCGCTCGCACTCTGGGAAGGAAAGGTGTATCAGGATCGTGGATGGTCGGATCACATCCACCCTGAGTTAACAAGTGAGGTCGTTAGATGGACGGGTCCATCCTCCTCAAACTTGATTCAAATACGGGCGAAGTCGTTAGGTGGACGGATCCACCGTCTTCGAAACCGTATTTGTAAGTTTATACTCCAGTTCGCACTCTGGGAATTTGGAGTTAGTTGAAGGATTGTCGTGTATCAATCCTTTTTTGACTTTAGTGTGATGGCTTGTCCCCGAGCTCGAGTTTCACTTAGCGAGTGATTGGTCGTATCACAGTCACTCCCTATTTGAATAAATCCCACCGTAATGGTGGAACTTAACTCTCCGTGCATAGTGATGGTCATATGAAGTATTTCAAGTAAATCATAGCTTTGGCTCGAAGAGATTGCACTTTATTTCTAAAGTAAGAAAATATGGCAAAGTCAGTTGCCTTATTACAAATTCTAATTTCGAAATGCAGAAACAAGTTGCAAATGAAAAATAGACTGAATAAATAAACAGAGCCTGGTATGTGTAGTAGCGACGAAGACTCTCGCTATTCCAGGCTCTAAGAAGAGTGAGACCGTCAATGGTCGATAACTTGAATATGCCATCTTCGAGCTTTCGTTCAATAACATATGGTCCTTCCCAAGTTGGCTTCATATGCGAAGGGACCAGATAAATTCTTTTGAGTACGAGATCACCAAGTTCAAAGGTTCGGGGGCGGACCTTGGCATTGTATAATCGGGCGACTCGACTCTGATATGCGGCTGCCTTCAAATCAGCCTCTTCACGCTTCTCATCCAATAAATCGAGAGATTCAGCAAGTAATATAGCATTTGTCTTCGGATCGTAATATGTCACACGATGATAAGGTACTTCTAATTCGACTGGAATAGCAACTTCTGAACCATAAGAAAGAGAGAACGGAGTATGACCGGTTGCGGACTTGTGGGTTGTACGGTAGGCCCATAAGGCCATAGGAAGTTCATCGACCCATTTGCCCCCGGCTTTTTCCAGTCGTTTCTTCAAAATGGATTTTATAACTTTATTAACAACTTCGACCTGTCCATTCGCTTGAGGGTGTGCGACTGTGGAAAATTGCTTCTGAATGTGGAATCGTTGACAGACATCCTTAAATTCGGCACTATCGAATTGGGTCCCGTTGTCAGTGATGATAGTACGTGGGAGAGCAAATTGGCAGATGATGTTGCACACTACAAAATTGATCACCTTCTTCGTTGTGATTGTAGCAAGGGGTTCAGCTTCTGCCCACTTGGTAAAGTAATCAACTACTACGATGGCGTACCTCGCACCACCTTTGGCTAGAGGTAAAGAGCCAATAATATCAATTCCCCATAATGCAAACGGCCATGGGCTAACCATTTGAGTTATCTCAGTAGGCAGGGCTCTAGGAATCCAAGCATGCTTTTGACATTTATCACATTTCTTGGCATAATCTACTGCATCACGGTTTACAGTCGGCCAATAATATCCATATCGGAGTACTTTCTTGGCAAGTGCTTGCTCCCCGATGTGATCGCCACATTCTCCTTCGTGTACATCATGTAATACTCTTTTGATTTCATCGTGATTGATACACCAGAGTAAAGGAACAGAGTACCCTCTTCTATACATAACTTCATTTTGAATGGTGAACCGAGAAGCCATTCAAAGAATCTATCTCTTTTTACTCCTACGCTCTAGCAGGATTTCATGTTCGAGATAATTTCTGAATGGAGTCATCCACGACTCCCTTTCGGAACCGACATCAAATACCCAATCGGTTTCCATCTGATCAATGCTTGGTGAAGATAATACCTCTACGGGAACAAGTCCCATTTGCTGTGCTTCACCTGTACTGGCTAACTTTGCCAACGAATCAGCCTTCTGGTTGTGTTCTCGCGGTATGTAATAAATAGCATAATAGTCAAACTGATTCAATGTCTCCTGAACCCGAGCAAGGTATGCGGCCAATCTTCGATCTCTAGCTTGGTATTCCCCTCGAACTTGACACACGATCAATTGCAAATCACAATAAATTTCCACCGCAATGATTCTTAAATCTCTGGCAAGCTTCAGTCCAGCCAATAGGGCTTTATATTCAGCATCGTTATTAGTCGCATGGAAGTTGAACTTTAGAGCGTAACATATGGATCTACCCTTAGGAGTTTCAAGAACAACCCCGACACCTGAGCAACGATCATTTGATGCACCGTCTGTATGCAGCTTCTATATATACTTGGGAGATTCACTGGTTTCGGGCAAGTCCTCTGGGACGATAAATTCAGTAATGAAATCTGCTAGGACTTGCCCTTGAATGGCTCGCCTTGGAGTGTAAGTAAGGTCAAACTGACTTAACTCAATATTCCATTTGAGTAACCTGCCAGACATCTCAGGACGCGTAAGGACCTGTCGTAACGGCTGGTCGGTATAAACGGTGATTGGGTGAGCCTGAAAGTATGGTCGGAGCTTCCTCGAGGCAATAACGAGACAATAAGCTAATTTTCTAGCTTCGGATAATTTCTCTCAGCTCCGGTTAGCCGCTTGCTTATGTAGTAGACCGGCTTTTGTATTCGGTCCTCCTCCTGAACTAGGGCTGCACTGATTGCGTTTTATGATACCTCCAAGTAAATGTACAATTTCTCGTGATCGATAGGCTTTGACAAAATTGGCGGTGTGGAGAGATGTTGAATTAGTGCTCGGAATGCGCCCTCACATTCCGTAGTCCATTCAAAGTTTCATTTTCCTTTTCAGATCAGATCGAAGAAGGGAATGCATTTGTCAATGGACTTTGAAATGAACCTGCTCAGTGCTACTACTTTCCCATTGAGACTCTAGACTTGCTTTATGGTTTTTGGAGTTTCAAGATTTCTGATCGCCTAGATTTTTTCGGGATTGGCTTTGATTTCTCGAGCATTGACGATAAACCCGAGGAAATTTTCGGATGCTACCCCAAAGTGACATTTCAATGGGTTGAGCTTCATTCTGTATTTTCGAAGGATATTAAACATTGACTCTAGGTCTCTGATGTGATCGGTAGAAAATCGCGATTTGACTAGCATGTCGTCGACATATACCTCCATGGTCTTTCCAATCTGGTCGGCGATCATTTGATTAACTAACCGTTGATAAGTTTCCCCAGCATTCTTGAGTCCAAAAGGCATAACTTTATAGCAATAGAGTCCTATATTGGTTACGAAGCTGGTATGTTCCTGGTCGGGCAAGTGCATGGGTATTTGATTATAGCCAGAGTATGCATCCATGAAGGATAAAAGTTCGTGTCCAGCCATTGAGTCTACAAGTTGATCAATTCATGGAAGTGGAAAACTGTCTTTGGGGCAAGCTTTATTCAAGTCTAAGTAGTCAACACATGTTCTCCATTTCCCATTTGGCTTTCGGACAAGTACAGGATTGGATACACATTCCGGGTATAATGCATCTCGAATGAATCCATTCGTCTTAAGCTCATCTACCTCTTCTTTAAGGGCGACGGATCTCTCTGGATCCATACCGTGCCTTTTTTGCTTGACCGGGACGTACCGTGGGTCAATATTCAGCGTGTGGCTCGCGATGTCCGGCGAGATCCCATACATGTTAGAGTGCATCCAGGCAAACACATCAAGGTTCACCCGGAGAAATTCAACCAATTCCTCTTGCATTTGTTGGCTTAGCTGAGATCTAATCTTTATCATCTTCGAGTCATCATTACCGTCGATTGGAACATCGATCGTCAGTTCAGCTGGAGAAGCTTGACTGTCTTTACTTTCATCTTCACTTTCGGTATCTCTCGAGTCAAGATGCCTTTGTAATTGGTTGGGGTGCCCGGGCCCGGGCCCAGGCCCAAGCGCTAACTGTCAATTATCCATAAAGCGGATGCAGAGAGATTCCTCTACGCCCTTTCCTTTTTCCTTCCGCTGCGCCTCATGCAGCTCAGCAACGTAATAGGCTCGCCCTACGGCCTAATCCCCTTGAACAACTCTGACACCATTGTCGGTGGGGAATTTCAAAGTCAAACACCATGGGGTGATGGCAGCCCTGAATTCAGCTAGGGCTGGTCGTCCCAAGAAAGCATTGTATGGGGAGTTTATATCCAAAACAACAAACTGTAGTATCCGGACTCTCCGGCGCTCACCAATTCCCAATTCCACTGGCAGTTCCACCACTCTAGTGGGTATAGTTGCACTCCCATTGAAACCGTGAATGCGAGACTGACATGGCTTCAAGTCTTTAGTCTCCATTCTCATCTGGTCGTAAGCTCATTTAAACAGAATATTCACAGAGCTTCCGCTGTCTACCAAGATCCTCTTCATCCAAGCAGGACCTACTTGAGCTGATATGATTAGCGGATCAATAGTGGGGGCTTCGACCCTGTCAGCATCTCAACCTCGAAATACAATGTCATCCACTATCGTTCTTTGCTGTTTGGCCGGAGCCCCGTCTTTAGAATTACTACAACATTCAAAGTCCGCATGCCTGATAGAGCTGGCATACGACTCCATTTCCTTCCAGCTTCAGTCTGCTGGATGAGGACCACCACAAACAGTGTTTATCACCAACCTCCCGCCTGTACGAGCGGGTTCCTCTTGTCTAGCCTGATTCGGTACATGATTCTGATTTGATGGGCCTGTACCTCCAAACTGCGGTGCCCGCACAAACTATTCCAACTTTCTTTCACGTATCAACTTTTTAATAAGATCCTGCAAATGACGGCACTCATTTGTGTTATGGCCGTAACTTTCATGGAATCTACAAAATTTTCCCGTCTGAATTTGCTTCTTCAATGACTGTTTCAGAGCAGGCTACTTGTACTGAATTGTATTGTAGGTTTGTAGATATACGTACTCCAGCGACGTATTCAGAGGAGTATAATTATCAAACATTGGAGCTCTACGTCGTGGACCACGGTTTTGATCCCGTTTTCTATTTTGGTTACCACTGCCTTTTTTCTGATCTTGTTTGTTCTGAATATTTAATTGCACTTTTCCAAAACTCTCCCCGGATTTTTTAGCAGCAATATTACTCTGAACTCCTTCCACACTATGCCCCACATTATCCTTCTTCCTAGACTGTTTCGCATCCTCCCTTCTCAAGAATTGGGCTGCCTTGGAATAGAAATGATCCAATGATGTGGGGGGTTTTCCGGCCAACTAGTTACCGAAATCAGAATCAGGCTCAATCCCTTTAGTCAGTGCCATAAGAATAGAGTTATCATTTGGGTTGCTGATCTCAGCACATGCAGCATGAAATCTCTCTAAATAACGTCTGAGTGTCTCCCCAGGAGCTTGAGTGACACTAGATAAAGTATTAAAATCCTTCGGTCTCGCGACATGCATACGAAATTGCTCAATAAATTTCATTGCCAACTGATCGAAGCATGAGATAGATCGGGGTGGCAGTCGGGTAAACCACATAGTCGCTATGCCCCCCAGTGAAATCGAGAAGCTTCGGCACTTGACTGCATCATCAGCTCATGCATCGTTCATCAACCATTCATACTTCAGAATATGCTGATTAGGGTCAGAGTTCCCTTCATAAACGAGTAAAGTCGGCATCTTGAATCGCCAAGGTGGTTCAGCATAAGGTATCTCATCAGTAAAAGGAGTGTGACTACAAGAGATTCCCCAGTCGTCATTACTAAGCCCTTGACTTTCACGGAACATTTGACGGATCATTACAGACAGATCGGGCATCTGGGCATTTTGAGAAGGCTGGGCAAAGGTGTGGTCGGGTTCCACAATGCGAGGAGGGGCCGATCGCTGTCAACGGTCCGTGTCTCGCCTCCTTGGCTCTATGTCCTCGGGGATGTAAGGCTCAGGGTGGTATTCACGTTGGTGATGGTTTAGATCTGTTCGATTTCGGATCTCAGCATCTAAATCAGTGGCTGTTGCGGTACAGTTATCAGTAACATGATGTGGGGTAGCGCCTCCTCGGGAGGAGGGTCCAGTTTGACGACTGGTTGAAGGGCCAACTCTCAATTGCCCAACATTCAGGGTGTGTTGATGCCCAGTGGCCCATGTGTAACTTTCATCTAGCCTTGGGCGTGTAGACCTGTGATGATAGTCAGAAGAAGCTGAACTCTCGGAGGAAGAATAGGAAGCTTGATCCCTCCTGAATCTCCTTCGTCACTAACGGTTCAGTTGGTTAGTTAGTTCCGCGTTAGCGCGGAGCTGTTGAGTGAGCTGTTGACGACTCTAAGTCAATTCTTGCATCAGCATATGAAATTCTTCTCTGGTGACAGGGCCCTGCAGATCTGACGGTCCTGTAGCATTATGTTCAGTTGGAGGCAATTGTATGGGATTCTGTCTGTCCCGTCCTTCAAGATCTGTAGCTGTGGATGTGGTCCTTGTGTTAACTATGGTGGATGATGAAGCTCTCTCCTAGACTTGTAGAAGATCTGAATATGATGGAAGAACTTCTGAAATTGAGATCTGGATCTTCTCCTTGGATGTTTGCAATCCGGTATCGGTAGTAGATCCAATGAGCAGAAGGAAAAAACTGGGTTTTTTCTCAGTGAAAGCACCAAAGTGTTTGTATCAAAATTGGGCACAACACTCTTCAGAAGGGTTTGAAGAGATAAAAATGAAGAAATTAAATGTAAAAAGAGGATTATTTAACAAACACTTCAAAAAAAAAGTACGCAGAAACACAGAAATTTAGAGTGGTTCGCGGTATTGCCTACGTCCACTATGAAATTGATGATTTTATTGATGTTTTCCTGATGGTTACAACTGATTACAGCAGATTACAGCGAATTACAGTGATGAAATTCGAGTACAACAGTAGCCTTGTAGCGCAAAAATGTTTTCGGCAGAGTTTGGACGTCAGAGAGCCAAAAAGATTCCTTTTCTATAAGCTCTAGGGTGCTATTTATAGGTGTAGGATGCAAATATCTCGCTGAGATCTCAGGAGACTTCTTATGGCACGTGGGCGGGCCCACGCGATCGATCCCACGTGGTTTCGACTTGATCCGTGATCGATGCGAATGAATTTCGTATCGATCAAGATTTGGTCCAATCGAGTCGAAATTTGGTATGGATGTTCTTTGAGTTGTACGCAAGCTCCTGTGAAAATTTCATAGCATTTGGACTTGTGGATTGCGAGTTATGGTCGATACGAATTAGACTCTTCGGTAGGCTGTTCAGTTCGAATCGATGCACTTCGTATCGACGAATTCATATCGATCCAGGCACGTGTTTGAATGTTGGCATGGCACTAGTTTCCATGATCGATCCACATTTCGTGCCGAATTGACCAAATATTTCCAAGATTCTCGCCTTTTTCGTATCGATAGCCATTACCTTGTTCATATAGATGGAGGTGGTCCAATTCGTATCGATGGAAGTAACTCAGTTTGTATCGATGGGAGTAGCTCTGTTCGTATCGATGGAAGTAGCTCTGTTCATATCGATTGAAGTGGTTCTGTTCGTATCGACCCAAGTTGCTCAGCTCGTATCGATTGTGTGGCCTTGTTCGTATCGATCGAAGTTGCTCCAACTTGATGGATACGAACAAATGAAGATGTGATGGATACGAATAGATGATGAGGTGATGGATACGAATAGATGATGAGGTGATGGATATGAACAGATGGCAACTTTGCTTGACTTGATGGATACGAACCAAGGGTACCTGATGGATACGAACTATAGATGTTTCGATGGATTCGAACAAGGCTCTTCAGCAGATGGATATGAAATGATGCATTCTGATGGATGCGAATAACGTGTCCTCTTGGTTTGCATCGATCATATCTTGAGCATACGAACCCAGATTGACTTGAAATTTGGAACGTTGGTTTCCATAGCTTCACTTTTCATGTCATATTAGTTGTAGCCTGGTCCGGACTTGGACAAAATTCATCGATATCCATAGCGAGCCTACGTATAACCGATCTTCGGGACGGACTGTCCTTGGCTTCCAGTTAAGTCCCAGGTATCTCGGCCTTGCCAAAAGGCGGGATAACATTAAAATTTCATTTCAGCTATCTACTAAAAGAAGTTATGTACAAGTTGGTCCCAAAAAATTCCTACTAGCGGGGGCCGAACCCGCATCTATACACGGCCTACCGAAGAAAAAATGAAGATAAATTCCTATCCATCTACCAAAACTAAACCGAAGAAGCACATCTACTCTTTTTTCTTTTTCGGCTTCCTTTTCGGTGTTGACCCACTAGAGCTACCACTTATCTTTCTTTTTGAACCTTTGCCTTTCGACGGCTGATCTCCAGGAGGAGGCATGATATCAACTTCCTCATCCGAGCTCAAGTGCACGGGAATGTTCCCTAAAGGCGGAGTCGGAGGAACTGGATCGACTATAGGAGGCGGGATAGGCGCGCTGGTGTCAATAACTGTACCACCAGGTGATATCATCCTTAACGGAGCTGGACCAGGTGCCACCATCCCACCTCCAAAACTACCGCCATGGGCTGCTGCCTCCATTTCAGCGTCATTTTCGTCCAATATTTCTTCTTCACGAATTGCTTGGGCCGCGCTGGGAGCATCAGTGGTTGGCATTGAAGAGCCAGTAGCAGGTGCGCCTCCGCCCATAACAAATGGCAGGTCCGCAAAAGGATCGCTATGATGACTGAGGAGTTCCTCCATCATCCGTTCATCGAAAACCAGAGTGCACCCTTACGTTCTGTCAGTCGATGCCGTGGTCGTTGTGGTGGTTGCTTCAGTTATTATTCCCACTTGCATATGATGTGATTCTTGAGTGGCAGGAGGCACGATCGGTGCAACATCAGTCGCTGGACAAAAAGCAAAAGAAGAACTGTTGGTACTTAATTTGACGACTCCGATTTCAGATAAGCATCTAGAATGTTCAGAATACCTTCCCAAATTTGGCTAGTGGATGGCTGAACAGCCTCAGAAACTTGTTCTCTGGCCAGAGATAGCTACGGCTGATCCAGATTATAAGCAGGAATGGGTTGGGGATCAACCACATGTGCAGATTCAGGCTGAGTTGGCACAGGAACTTCAGCACTCACATCATGATGCTCAACACCTGAACCTTCTCCGACCTCCAAGTGTTGGGTGTCGAGCCTTTCTTTTTCATGCAAAATCATCGACTCGTGGAGAATCTTTCGTTCGCCTTCGTTTAACATTCGATTCTCAAGCTCAAACTCGTCGATTGATTCACCCAGATGCACCGCCTTTTCCTCCTCAACCAATCGGCCCCAAGCATTATGTAAATGAGTCGGGTAGTCGTCGAGCCAGGCTAGATCTCTATGCCTCAAAACATTGGCATTATAAACGATGAGGAGATCTTCGATATCAGCTTCTAGCCTGGACTCAGCCATTTGGACTTTCTCCTCAACCTCAGTCTCCACCACTCGGACCTTAGCCATGGCCGCATCCCATTCACCCCGAAGCACAACGGCCTGTTCACACGCTTCTTGGGTGGCTTTGTTTGCATCATCTTTTTCCTTGATGATTTCAAAAAGTTTAGCTTTAAGTTCGGCAAGTTCTTTCAGAGCGGCGTCCCTTTCAGCTGTGACAGTGGTGTTGTGATGACCCATCTGCTCCACCAATGCATAGTGAGTCTGCCTCATCCTCTCCATGGCCAAGTTCGCCTCATCAGCATATTTGGTGGCCTCTATCTCTGATTTTCAAGAGGACTCAGATTCATCAGTAAACACTTGGACGATGCGGTCCTTCTGGGCAAGGTCAGATTCAAACTTTTCGATTAGTTTAGCCCGCTCGAAGGCCACCTTCGAAGCTTTATCTGCAGCCTTCGCCCACTCTTTATACTGGGAATAAATGTCATGAATGTAATCATGCATTGTGTTCTTCGCCTACGATGGAATTCTCTTTAAATGAGGGGGGAAAACGTAGCCGTTGAAGCATATATAAGGGAACTCTTTCCTCAGCTGAGCGATTTTAATAGCCCCTTCCCCAGTGGGCTCAGTGATAGCTTGCTCAACGATGACGGGAGGCTCAACCTCAGTTCTTTGGCGTTGCGACTCAGACCTAGAAGCATGTGAAGATGGTTTGTGACGAGGGGGCTCTACTGGCTATCTCCCTTGACTTGAAGGTTGTGTAGGGAATCTAAGAGGAGGAGAGTGGGATTGGGATCAGTGTCTATACTCCTTATCCCTATCTCTCTCTTGACGTTCCTGGTTAGAGTACCCGCGATCGCGGTCTCTATCTTCTTCCCTCCTACGTGAATCATAATATGAAGAAGATTGGCGGGTTGAGCGAAGACTTCCTAACATCGACCCTCGTTCGGACATTGTACCTATAAAAAGAAAGAAAATCAGACTTAGTGATCTCTTGAATTGAGCAATTTATGATTGGAAATCATGTAGTGCCGTGAAGTGTGTATGTATGTGCAACCCCCCGACCAATCGAAAATGTCGGCCGCACTCATAGGAAGCGACTCGGTTAGATCAAGAGCACTATCAAGCTCCTCCAACCCGGTGTCGTGTTGAAGTGACACATAATCCAGAATCGGAATATCAGCAAGCCCTTCAAAAGGGATCTCTGTTGGCAAGGAAGGAGCCTCCGAGATTCTAATGCCGAGAACCGACAAGGAAACCACAAATGATTTCCACCTCAAAGACTTTGGATGTTTGTAAGCAGCCTTGCCTTTTTTTCTTACTTCTTATGCCTGAAATCTGGCCGAAGGCCCAGCTACAAATTCATCATCCGTGGGCGTTCTCTCTTCGTCAACCCCTTCAGTTATTACGACCCCGGGTGTTTTGCATTTCAACTGCTTCTTCGGGGCTACCCTCAGTGTCCCTTCAAGCCTTATGCTTTGATTCCGCTCAATCAGTCCGACGATTCTCAAATTTCTGTCGGTTAGAACCGAATCAATGTCCCTCATTTCACTCGGAACTTCTTGAAGGACCCTTACTATTTCTTTGAAATACCCGCGCCTCAAGTTGTGAAATTGCAGCTGTAAAGAAAAGGAGTATTAGTTTTACGCCAACTACAATTATCTTGATAACTCCTGGAGAAGACTGTAACACTTACGTTTGACTAACCACTGACTGGCAAATCCTGGGGGGCATCGGACGTAGAACCATTCCGTTTTAAAGTAACTCAGCCTTGTCCAGGATCCAGTTACTACTTGACAATTCCTAACCGCCTCCAGGAATGTGAAAGATGGGCTGTCTCCCCTACTCTTGACGTTAAAATGATATCTAATCTCTGTTGGAGCCAGTGGCCGAAAGAGATGCTCCATGAATATAATAAATAAACTGGTTAGCAGAGCATATCCATTAGGATGTAGTTGCGATGGGGAAATTTCGAGGAAAGACAACACTTCCCTGATGTATTGGTTGAACGGAGGAAGTGTTCCTGCTACGCACGCATGGCGGTTGAAGGCAGTAAACCCCTCTGGGGGAGCGTGCGGTCTATCGTTTGGCTCCGGTAATAGAACATCGTCCCACGACAAACCGTGCCTTAGGCATATACGTCCCAACGTGTCTTCCGAGACGTTGGACGGTACTGAATCTTGCGGGTTTGCAATGAGAGTTGCTCCTGGAAGCTCATCCGAAGCTGGGTCTATAACTTTGACCGTGATGGCTGGAATCTCTAGGACAAAAGGAGATGAATCCTGAAGCTCTTGCTATTGTGTACTTGTGGATTCCATAGCTAATCAACTTATTAGAAACCATTATTAGACAATAAAAACCCAAGTGTTCCCTAGTGTGGAGTGCGTGAATGTGTTGTGCAGTGCAGTACTACTTGTTACTTAAGATATTCTACAGAGTATGGAAAACTTGCAAACAATAAGACTTCGAAATTCAACTGGAGTGACCGTCATCGCTGAACGTCACAACCGTGCCATCCATATGATAGAGACCGATCCAAGTTAAAGTTCGTTGAAATTTTGTTAAGTCACAGTTCCATCGACGAGCTTCGAAGGATAGTCAAATATGCAGTTCAACGATCAGGTCCAATTATGCCAGATTGAAGCTCGCCGGAGTTAAAATGTTCGATTATTCAGAATATTCGCATCCATCACGGTCAAAACATGGATCGGTCACCAGAAAGTTTCAATTCGTATCGATCCAGAAAGTTGCAATTCATATCGATCCAGGAAGTTGCAATTCATATCGATCATTGCACATCCCTTCGTATCGGTCACTGAAAGGATACTTCGTATCGATAAAGTATCCTCCTTTTTGTATCGATCAACGCATGGGAATTCGTATCGATTAAGGTTTATCGATACGAATTCCAGCGGGTATCCATCAGTACGAGCGTCACCCTTAATTGGTCGATACGAAGAGTTTGCCACTGATCGGTTTGAAGTGTTTCCTTTGTTCGATACGAATCCTCGTCATGTAAAGATCGATACAATTTCTCCCTTCGACGCAGAACGATGCGAGTACTTCTTCCTCGTATCCCTCCGCCCTCCTTCTCCAATGAACACAAACGCCATCGCTCATCCCTCAACCTCGCTCCGACCAAACTATGGCACCAACAGTGCCAGAATAGGCCGAGGCTTTGGACGAAGTGGCGTTGAATCTCGAGTCCTCCCAATTTTTACTTGAATTAATCGATTGATTACCTAATTTGGATATTTAGTTCAAGGGATTAACACTTGGTTTGGTTTGAACGCAAATGCAGTTTTCTCGCTTTCGAGATTTTATCGAGACGAAGGCTGGAAGTCAAATGAAAACATATGAAAAAATTTCCTAAGTACAAAACGCTTATATATGGACCTGAGAAGTGAAGGGGAACGATTCGTCTCCCAGTCATTGTGAATGATCCTAACCGGTTTCTCATCAAATCAATATGAAGTGTATTCGTATCCATCAGATCGTATCTTATCGATACGAAGCATTTGTTCATATCCACTATTTTTGTCTCCATCTAAGGCGAATCGATACAAACTGTACTGTTCGTATCCATCAACACACAACCCATAAAGGCACACATCCATCGATACGAATTGGCAGTTTGCATCCCTCATTAGACTATCGATACAAAATTGCAACTTCCTATCCATCAATTTGAGAGCTGTAGGGATTTACAGCCACCGATGCGAATAATGCATGAAGACTTACACATCGATACGAATGGTACCCAGAGGACCCGCTACTCTGTTCGCATCCCTCATAAGACCATCGATGCAAAATGTTTATTCCGTATCCATCAATGCAAATTACATCGATACGAAAACCATCTTTCGACCTTTTACATCGGTCCCGGAGAGGATCGATGTGAAGGGACATTCCATAACAACCATCAAGCGTTATTACAACTCGAATTTCACATTGGTTCAGGAGAGGATTGATACAAAATTCGATATGAAAGAACTGACAACGAATCGTGAACGTGCGACGTTAATGAGAGTCAGGTTAGCATATATCCACGTATGTCGGACTAATTTTCAATTTTCAAAATTCACAGGTCAAATGCCCACCTATGAGCAATTACAACAAAACAAATAATCGCCATCATACAACAATTAGTTACAACAGCACACAGTACAACAGGGGGCAGTCTACAGTTCATAATTTATGTCTTTATGGATCAATCAAAGATTACAACTTCCAATGCGAAGACGATAACTGTTTAACAAGTTAGATGGAACTATTCAGAGTAAAGATTGCGGCTTTTCAAAGCATGTCGTGTTCTCACAAGACGTACTTTGGGGGGGCAAATGTTATCCCGCCTTTTGGCAAGGCTGAGATACCAGGGACTTAACTGGAAGCCAAGGACAGTCCGTCCCGAAGATCGGTTATACGTAGGCTCGCTATGGATATCGATGAATTTTGTCCAAGTCCGGATCAGGCTACAACTAATATGACATGACAAGTGAAGCTATGGAAGCCAACGTTCCAAATTTCAAGTCAATCCGAGTTCGTATGCTCAAGATATGATCGATGCAAACCAAGAGGACACGTTATTCGCATCCATCAAAACACATCATTTCGTATCCATCAGCTGAAGAGCCTTGTTCGAATCCATCGAAACATCTGTAGTTCGTATCCATCAGGTACCCTTGGTTCGTATCCATCAAGTCAAGCAGAGTCGTCATCTGTTCGTATCCATCACCTCATCATCTATTTGTATCCATCACCTCATCATCTGTTCGTATCCATCACAACTTCATTTGTTCGTATCCATCAAGTTGGAGCAACTTCGATCGATACGAACAAGGCCACACAATCGATACAAGCTGAGCAACTTGGGTCGATACGAATAGAACCACTTCGATCGATACGAACAGAGCTACTTCCATCGATACGAACAGAGCTACTCCCATCGATACGAACTGAGTTACTTCCATCGATACAAATTGAACCACCTCCATCTATACGAACAAGGCAACGGCTATCGATACGAACAAGGCGAGAATCTTGGAAATACTTGGTTAATTCGGCATGAAATGTGGATCGATCCTGGAAATAAGTGCCACGCCAACATTCAGACACGTGCCTGGATCGATACGAATTCGTCAATACGAAGTGCATCGATTCGAACTAAACAGCCTACCAAAGAGTCTAATTCGTATCGATCATAACTCGCAATCCACAAGTCCAAATGCTATGAAATTTTCACAGGAGCTTGCGTACAACTCAAAGAACATCCATACCAAATTTTGACTCGATTGGACCAAATCTTAATCGATACGAAATTCATTCGTATCCATCACGGATCAAGTCGGAACCACGTGGGATCGATCACGTGGGCCCACCCACGTGCCAGAAGAAGTCTCCCGAGATCTGAGCGAGATATTTTCATCCTACACCTATAAATAGCACCCTAAAGCTTACAGAAAAGGGATCTTTTTGGCTCTCTGACGTCCAAACTCTGCCGAAAACATTTTAGCGCTACAAGGCTGCTGTTGTACTCGAATTTCATCACTGTAATTCGCTGTAATCCACTGTAATCAGTTGTAACCATCAGGAAAACATCAATAAAATCATCAATTTCATAGTGGACGTAGGCAATACGCCGAACGACTCTAAATTTTTGTATTTCTACGTACTTTCTTATTTGTTTTTGAAGTGTCTGTTAGATAATCCTCTTTTTCCATTTAATTTCTTCATTTTTATCTCTTCAAACCCTTCCGAAGAGTGTTGTGCCCAATTTTGGTACAAACAGTGATTTAGTATGAAAATCAAATTATTTTGAAAGGATGACCTAAATGATTTAATTGCTTTATTACTTGAAAGGGCTTAATTGAAAAAGTTATTCAGTTTGTAGATCTGAGAAAATGCGGTAAAATTTTGTATTGAAAGTTTATGATAGCCAAAAAAGTGTTTACAAATGGGCAAGTTAGTTACAAAAGGTTTACTTTATTTGGTAAAAACAGCGTTTTGCTTAGAAAAGTAGGTTCCGCCTCTTTAGAAGTGACGTAGAGCTTTCGCCTTCGACATAGTCGAAACCTTCTACCATGAAACCAATACACATGGTATCACTTAGCTAGTACGTAGTAGATTGGAGAAAGACAGAAGGTAGGGTGTCAAAACGTAGTTTCCGAAAGAGTTGGTTCCTTTGTTTTGTTTTGTCTTTAAAAGAAAAAGCGCTTGCCTATTTACAAAAGGGTTTCGAAGTAGTCAAAACCGATGATTTCGAAAGGGTATTTCAAAAGAAGTTTTCAAAGGAGAACTGCCGCCTTTGTTTTAAAGTAGTAGCTTCCAAAGGAGCTACTTAGATTTTTATTGAAGCTTTCAGAAGGGATAGTTTCGACCAAGTCGAAACCCTTCTTTGATTTAATGCCTTTTGATGGTATTATAGACATCAATGTTGTCGAAAGATACCGATTGTTTTATAAATATAAGCCACTTCCTACTGCTTTCGAAGGGGGGTTAGGGGTTTCGAAGGCAATGGTTTCGGAAGGGGTTTCGAAGCCAACCTTCAATTGTTTTACCCCGAATGTTTTAATGCTTTCGAAAGGGTGGTTTCGACCCCATCAGGCTTCCCCAATATGTTTTGAAATAAAGAATGGTTTCGAAAGAGATGCTTTCACTTATGTTCACTTTGACCCAAAAATGTTATTTTAAATATAAACCCAATGGCTTCGAAAGGTATAATCCCAATGATTTCGAAAGGGGGACTTACAATGGTTTCAAAGAGTAACCTTCAATGGTTTCGAAAGGGCTACTTTTAAATGGTTTCGAAGCTATGCTTCTAAAGTTAAAGGTAGCGCTTTAATACAATCGAAAAGTTTCGAAAGAGAAGTTTTAAAGTATTCGAAAGGCAGGATCCTAATGTTTTAAAGATAGATTTTAATGCTTTTGAAGGAGGTCATCCCATGAAGTCGAAAGTAATGGTTTCGAAAGGAATTTTAAACCCAAACTCAAATTTTTAAAGGAAAAACTCATGGCTAAATAAAGGAGTTTTGAAAGGATTTCAAGTATGTAAATTTGAAGAAGTATTTCCTTGATAAAAATATAGGTTAAAGCGATTAACTATGAAAAGTGTTTCAAGGACCTTAAACCCACAAAAGTGGTATTATTTTATTATTATGTTTGCTTCTTCAAATATAAGTATATTCACATGATAAAGGACCTGTAACTGCATTTTGGGGATAAAGGGAGTAGAAGAACCAATTAGATTAACCCAATAGTGAATATAAATTGATTAAACTCCTAAATGGGTAGAATTACATCCGGGGAGTCAGGAAAACTAGAATTTAGGATGCCAAAAGCTAAAAGTTGTTTGGGAGATATGTTCATAGTAAACCCATGAAAACTATGATTTGGAAGTTATTGGGATAACCAATAAGTTCATAGTGATCTCATGAAAACTATGTTTTAAGGATGGTTGGCAGGGGCCAATTGTTTTGTAGTGAACCTATAAAAACTATATTCGGATTAAGTATTAACATCAGTCAATAGGTTCCTAGTTAACCAATGAAACTAGGATAAGGAAGAAGTTATTGAAGGCAACAATAGGTTCCTAGTTAACCTATGAAAACTAGGATGATAATGGAGTTATTGGAATGACCAATAGGTTCAGGGAACCAATGAATTAATTAAGTTAACTGGCAGGGGCCTATACGTTCTTAGTGATCCATGAAAACTATGAAATATGACAGGATGTCCATGTATTATGAAAAGGTTATTAGTAACCCATGAAAACTAATAGGTTAATAATGACCCTAGAAACTATAACAGGGAGTCAATTTAAACATGGGATGGGAAATCCAAAATGTTTATATGTATGCGTATCATCATAATATTTTGAATTGCTATGTTTTAACCATTGTGGATGCAGGAGCACGGTATATGGTTTTGAAAAGTGTTTTAGGATATTAGTAAGAGGAAAACTCGTTCCGCTAAGTGACATGTCTCATTAGATATCTAAAAGGATTGAGATTTTAGATTATCATTCATACCAGGCTTTATGTCTGACTCGAAGTTTTTATTTTCCCCTTAAACTTTCGAGTACTCAATTGATTTTGATTAGTTTGAGATTTAAGGTTTTTAGGTTCTCTTCTTAGATGAATAAAGCTTCCGGAGGCGTGCAGGAGGCAGTTAGTTATTTAGAGTTATCTTTTTCCGCGGTGTATTTTGGATGTAAAGGCAGACTTATATCCTTATTATATACTCTGCAACCAATAGGCATCTTCATATGTCGCTCTTGGCGTATGTGTAATAGTTATATTTTTCTA
Source organism: Allium fistulosum (assembly GCA_030737815.1). Classification (NCBI taxonomy): domain Eukaryota; kingdom Viridiplantae; phylum Streptophyta; class Magnoliopsida; order Asparagales; family Amaryllidaceae; genus Allium; species Allium fistulosum. Next base: position 786,987,076 of record CM060902.1, on the reverse strand, counting down.
AATGTGGTTAACTTTTTTGAGATTATGTAATGAACATGAAATATTTTGAATGGAATGTGGAATCGTGTTTTTAATTTGTTAAATTTTTTCCATACTCTTGTGATCTGTGTATCAATGTATCTAGCACCACCGAATTTGGTCGCCGAGGATTAATAACTATGGATGACTGCAGCATCCGTAGCCGTTAGTTTTGGGCCCCCAAGTAGGGGGATGTTACAGCTTATTTAGCGATGCAACCACAAGCATAAGATTTAAATAGATGAGATTTCAAAGTGCAATAGTGCGATTTCAAAGTGTGAAAGTGAGACTATTCCACTATGTAATATTTTTGCAACTTTAACCTCTCAAATAACAATCAGATATTCATATAAGCAAGATACATATAAAAGAAAATCAATAATAGCGAGAAACCCCTTAGCGACCTATTTGCTACGAACGTACTTCGACGTCCTCTTGCTTTTGTCCCCTGCAAAACAATGGTTATTTATGTATTCCGCTCTCAAGCAGGAATCAAATCCAAATAAGCAATATACACAAGTTTTAAACAATATAAACAACAATTTATGTTTATAAAATTTTGTCGATTTTGAAACTATTTAAAGTGAGTTTAACTCACTTTTCCCAAAGCTAAACTTCCTACCACAACAAAGCAACATACCACACTTCCTACCCTTAACAAAAACTAGCTCCAAACTCCTTCTCAAGGCTCGACCAAGCCCTTCCCTACAACCTTATGCTCACGACCCAAGCAAAATAATGGAGAAATGGCTTCATGTTTTGAACTTTGGGCACGTGATGATGTTATAAATAAAGTTCCAAGGTTGCATTGAAGTTTTAAAGAGAAAAAGGAATTTTTATTTTGCTTTTGAGCTTAAGAGTCATGAATGGAAACTAAGGAAAATGAGAGCAAAAAAAATGGAAATGTAAAAGTGAAATGTAAAAGAGAAAGTGAGAATGTGTGCTTTCTTTTATAAACATGAAAAGTTGGAACATTACATCACCTACCCCTTAGCCAAAGGACTCAATTACCCCTCCACTATCCTTAGAAATTTCAATCATGGTACACCTTTCCATAATACCACCATAGGTCATGTACTTACTAGTACATGAAACCATAATGATATGTACTGCTTATCACATCAAAAGAAAAGTCTTCTTTCTTAATGACTTTTTAATTATATTTTAAAATGCACTTAAGAAGTTTTAATTTATTTAAACTATTTGGTACTACTTGACTTGTTATTAAATTTGTATATATATGTACATAAGTGTGCAACAACATTTCACCAATTTTCATTCGATGAAAAGTAGAAAATCTGAAAAACAAATTTCGGTCACATTTTCAATTTTTCACCGAACTACTTATTTATGTAAACAAAATTTACCAAATGAGTTTATCATTATTGTTTATTAATTAAAAGGAGTTTAATAATTATATTAAATCCATTTAATTAAGACTAATTTCACAATTCAAATATTTAAATAATTCTTATATTTAAATATAAAGTGTTTACTTTTTTTTGGGATGTTACAAGGCACCGGTAACTGGTTGGCCAAATTTTGGTACCATGACTCAATTTCGGGCATGTAATGGGAGAGTCACCAATTGGTTGATATCTAAGACTGTATTAGTCGCTTAAAGACGAATTTTATTTCGAGTTCTTTTATACGATCAGCATCTTACCTTAACCATTATAGAAAATTGTTTTATCAAGTGCATTGATGGACCTTGGGGTGGCAATTAGATCCCTCGTGTTGGACCTCACTCAACGAGTCGGATTTTGTCGCATTTATATTACACATTTTGAAACCTAGATTCGATACGACACGAGTTTCGGATCAGGTTTGGGTTGAATTTCTTCAAATACACACACATACATATATATATATACACACACACACATATATATATACATACATATATGCATGTATGTGTATGTATATGTGTGTGTATGTGTGTATGTATATGTATTCATGTTTTTTGTTGGGCTTTCACGTCGTTTTAGTTCGGGTCGGGATTGATCGAGTCTAAATGATATTTTTCATGACTTGAAACCAACCCGAAATCTATTGGGTTCTGTCTTTTAGGTTAAGTTTGGATCTTTTTGAATTGATTTCGATGTGAGTCTCAGTTTTAATTGACATTCCTAGGTGGATCAACTGAGAGAATGTTAAATGTGTCATGTACCACTAAGCATATCAAGAAACGTAACATAATTAGTCTACTTATTTAATATTTACGCGTGAGTTAAAGAATAATATATGGACATTTCATAGAGCCATCGATGGAGGGTTGGATCATGGAAAGCAAAAAGTACTCTTAACCTTTATTTATATTTATCGAAGTCTTCATCTGGATGGTTTGTGTTTTATAAACACTATTATGCTAATAAACAGAATTTCAAACAGAATTTTCAATGTTTAAAATTACAAAACTAAAATGCGATACCTTCCATGACAAGTATAAATTCTTTCCAAATCATTTGTATGCAAAACACACATCTCGCTCTTTATTTATATTTTAAAAAGGAAACTTCAATTTCCAACTGCTAGCAACAAAGCATGTGCTTATCCAGCCAAACCAAATTGTAATAAAGAAGAATATATCCTCTATTAAAATATAAAAAATAAAAGAAAGAACAGTTGCATCTCACATGCTATAGATTCTCATACAGATAAGTAACCGAATCAAAACACAAAAGGCAAATAAAGCAACTAAAAATAAAGTGGGTATACACATGACTTATAAGCAAAGTACTGCAAACCATGTTACATTATATGAAACCCTTCCCCACACTCAATCAGTTCAAATTCCAACTAAATACTAACACAAAATAGTTAATAACCAAACAAGAAAACTTACACAAACCATATACATATAATAAAACACGCACCACCCAACAAATAATAAAAGAGGATGGGTATATACAATAATATCAAATGGAATTATTCAAGTATGAGATTGTGACTCAAGCATGGTGGCATTATTATCATTCAGCATGCACAAAACAGATATATATCACATGCACATCCACTGACATGCACTTGCATTTGCCTGCCTTGCCCATGTTCTTCATGCCCCCATCTCCACATGCACACATTTTTTATATACACATATTTTTATCATGTATATAAACAAATATGAAAATATTAGTGAAATCACAGTAATTATGCTAATTAATTAGAGGGTTAATAATTAATCAAAGGAGAGAGGAGCAGTAGCAGTGGCGAGGGCAAGAGATAAGGTGGTCGTTAGTGAGGCCAGCAGCCTGCATGAAGGAATGGATCACTGTTGGACCAACAAATCGGAAGCCTCTTCGAACCATATCTTTACTTATTGTCTCCGATTTTGAAGTTTTTACAGGGATTTTTCTAGTAAATTTGTAGTTTGTTGAGATTGGTTTGTGGTTAACGAACCCCCATATGTACTTGTTGAACGATCCGAAATCTTTAATGACCTGAATTATGATTTTAATGAGTGTTAGTAATTTTTACTTCCAAAAGAATAAAGTGTGATGCAAAAACTAAAAGAGAAGTAAATTAAGCACTTTATGTCATGTAAGAAGAGAAGTTTAGTTTTTGCACTTTGGCATCACTTGCAAGTTAAAACTTAAAAGATGCTATGATTGCTAGGATGTTGATTTGGACAACTCTATCTAGCAACTTTTTTATGCATACTTAGGATAATACTTTACCACTATAACATTAAGAAAGTACATGTGTTAGAAAGAAAAATATTTATGTAATAATTACTGCAAAGTCATGATAATTTTATAATATTGTTAAAGAAGGCTCATCTGCACTGCATGTATGAATCATGATATTTCAGGTGATGATGGGATATGGGCGGATGGAAGGAAAAAAAAACTATGTGTGTGTGTGTGTGTGTGTGAAACTGGGAAAGAATTTAATGTTCATGTAAATCATAAATGACAAGTTAGTTAGATATATGTATGTGTACCTCTAGAATTCTGTTAGAGTTGTCTACTATTCCTCTAACTTTCCCAATATCTAGTTTATATTCAGAACAGATTGATGCTATTTTTCTTGCTGTGAATTTGGCAACTATTTCAGCATCAAAACCAACAAAAGCTGACCTGAAAATGAATGAACATAAACACAATTTTTTTTTCATTCCATCTGATTTCATAGCATTATTTCTTTCTTCTTATTCTTATTCTTATTTTTAAAGGAAATAATAATGATATATGAAATAAAAAGTGTGTGTTTATAATGGACAGAGTTTTCTGTTATATAATATATATTTTGACCTAAACACTTTAATACAAATTATCATCCACTTTAATTGGGCAAGTGTATTCACATATTATTAGAAATTTGATTAAAGCATCACGCTATACACACCTGAAATCATTCCTTCTCCTCAAAATAGTTTCCCAATCTAGCCCAACTTGTGCACCTGATAGCACTAGTAACTCAAACAGCATTCTGGAATTGCTCAAATTAACAAAATTAGAGTAATTTAATTTAAAAAAAAGGAATTTCATTATTAATTTACAAGCATAAAAACTCACTTATCATCATGAACAGGCACACCCCATTCCTCATCATGGTATGCCACATACAAAGGATCTACCATACAAAAATGAAAGCAGAGTAAGAACCTCAATGAATAAAGTGAAGCTGTGTCAATAGCACAGAGAATTAACAATGTTATTGCACATTAATGACCAAAATAATCCGATCAAGTTAACCCTGGCAAGGGCATATAGGGTATTTTGTAAAGTGATTACAATGTAAATTTACCCGAATATTGTGTGATGAAGCTACATCTCTTCTCCTCTTCAATAGAAGGAATATGCACCTCTGTTTGTGCTAATACTTTCTCAAGTTTTTCAGGTGTTCTCCCATAATGAGCAAACTTCATTTTTCTCCTCGCTTGCATAAGTGACGCAATCTCCCTTTGTTTAGCAGCAATGCTTCCAGGAGCTTTCTCAATCAAACACCCTTCATATGAAGAGTAATTCTTGAAACTTCTTGATTTCTCAAACAAACTTGCATTTGTGGTTGATTTTTTGGACTTGTTAGGAGAATAGGGTGGAGAAATAACTTTCTTTGCTTCAGTTGTAGTAATCTTAGGAATGGGGACTGATATAGGAGAAGATAGTGATCTTTGAAGTGTTTTCTTTATTGGTTTGTTCGAGTGAACGGTTGGGATTCTATTGCATGCAGGCTGGAGTACAGGCCTGCCATCAATTTTGGCTACTTCTTCTGATTTCATTTTAGGATTGCACATCAATTTTCTGAATGTATGTGGTATATGTTGAGGATGTAGAAAAAGAAAATGAAGTTGTGAAATGGATAGATGATGAATGGGTTGTGTGGATATATATAGAGAGCTGGTTAAGTGTTACCAAGAAGTAGGACAGAAGATGCAGGAATTTAATTTCAGTGAATACAGGAATTATATGAAGTAAATATTTTCTACAACAAATACAGAGTATTAAGTGCAACCTCATCTATCATAAACCTTTGTCAGAACTCAACTGATTGGTTAAAATAATAAATGCAGATTTATATGAGCCAAATTTAAGTGAAAACTTTACATTTTTCATATCATAATCCATGTGAAGGTTAAGATGTTGTATATTTTGATACATACATAAATTTGCAGTTTTGAAGCAATATAAGAAAGAAAAAAAAGGTAAAAATTCATAATAAGTTCATATTTGCATTCATAAATATAAAGAATATATTATACTTTACAGATCAAATTACAGGAATAAATTCTTTGGTATTATATTCTGCTATCTCATAATTGGATGAATGGTGCTGCAAATTACAAGAAGTTTATGATATGACTGAGTTGTGTACATCATGGACATTGCTGGCATTCCATTATTTTTCCAATCACAAATTGTATTATTAATCATGTAACTCCAATATGAAGGTACTTATGGCTTTCTGCTTACATTTCAGTTTTAATTTTTGTTACAGGTCAATGATTCTTATTGTCTTCAAAAGTGTGCAATACACCAAGTCCAAAATGGTCAGCATAAAGCCCAAAATGTTAAAAAACATGAACAATTTCAAAATAGGTTATAATTTTGAAACGACATGATAAATCATATATGGAGTGGATGTGATAAATATGATTTAATGCAGCAATGTGATCCATATCCTTCAATATGCATTCTGAATGAATGGAGAACAAAGAATATTCAAGCTAATGAAGGACCTACCAATCTTTGTGCTAATGCTGTAGGAATCCAAACCCTAAATTTGGCCCCAATTAAACTGTGCTGGATGGCTAGATGTTCACTTGATATTAAGTTCTAGCTTATCCCCAATATAGATAGATGTACTTCAAAATCATTTTCATATGATCCTTCATTTGTCGGCAATACCCACACCTTTATCGAAAGATATGATAATAATGGCTTTCAAACAAAACTCGGTGCCTTTTAACAAAACTCATTACATCAATTTTCGTGTACCCTATAAACCTCGACCACTCAATCCATTTCCGTAGTTTCTAGTTTTTTGTTTAGCCAATGAATGGTGGTTGTGACATTAAAGGGATTGGCGTACAAGTGAAATTGGTATTCTGAAAGAAATTACTTCCGTAGTATGTTACTATGCTTCACCAAGGCTGGCCCTTGGGTGGGTAAACTGGACACCTATGGGCCCAATTTAGGATAGCAAGTGGTATGATATATTTAGTATACCAATGAAGTAAAAAAAATAAAACTTTTCGCTAGGTTGGCTTTTCTTCTTTCATTTATTAATTTGCACATAATATTTCTTCTTCTCGTTCGTTTTTTATTACTAATTTATTTCTTATTGTTTGAAGGAGGGCTTGATATGTAAATTGAGAAACGTAATTGATACCCGAACTATAACAACGTAAGGTAAGATTCTTTTTCTTATTTTTCAAACATTATATAAAGAAATCGTTGTTTTTATATATTCATATGATTTCTATTTTGAAGCTGAACCATTTTGAATCACATTCATACATATGTAAAAGTTAACTTTAATAGATATTGTTATAGCTAAGGATTTATATTTTTGATGTATAAAAATTTAACATTAATTAGTGAAATTTGTATGAGTTTTAACTCAAATAATATATTATTTTGCATTTATGAATCTAAAACTACTATCTTTGATGTTTACTTTGTTGGAACATGTGCATTGGAGTGGAGTAAAAAGGGGAAATTAAAAAAAAGCAACCTTTTATTAAATTGCAGTAGATTCTATTTTGTGTTTACATGAACAATTTTTTAGTGATCATTAATATAAGTGTTTGCTGTTTTAATTTTTATTCAATTAATTTATATTAAAACTTTATGTATCTACATTTTTTCTGTAAGTTGTCATTTTGGTTTAATTTAATTATTAATTTATATTTTATTTATTAAATGTTTACATTCATAGTGCAAACATTATAAATATAAAAATAAATGTTGTGGACTAACCTAGGGCATGTTTTCGACAAAATTTTCATAGTCTCATAATAGACTCAGCACAAAGATAAAACTGACCATGGAATGAAAAAGGAATGGATCCAGAGACCTAAAAACCATCAAGAATGATAAGATGAAGGAACATAGCAAAATTTACCATGGTTGGGCCAAACGAAACAACTCGGCATTGAGTTGTTTTTGATCGGTACCGACCATAATATGCACTTTGATTTGCATGCAAAAGAATTAGGAGTTTCAACCATGAAGAAAGAGTAGAATTTTGGAACAAAAAATCAAATCGGTACCAATTATTAACGATCGGTATCGATCATTTTGGAAATCTTGGGATGCATGCAAGATGAGGTGTAGACCCACCATGGAACACTATTCAAAGACCTGGCTTACAAAAATAGGTCAATACCGACCTATTATGGTCGGTACCGAGTTGTTTGGTTACCTCAAGATTTGTGCACACCGACCTGTTCTACATGCTAGAATTTTGGATCCGAAGAAAATGACACGTTCAAGCCTGGAATCACAAGATTTGCTCTTAGATTTGTCTATTAAAAGCAAGGAACCTTCAACTAAAAATTGGAGGGATACTCTTGACTTTGGGATCTGTTTGTACCAAAAATGGGCACAACACTCTTCGGGAGTTATTTGAAGAGATAAAATGAAGAACGTAAATGTAAAACAGAGATTATCTAACAAAAACTCCAATAAACAAAATTGTAAATACGCAGACAAGCAATTTAGAGTGGTTCGGCGTATCGCCTACGTCCACTATGAAGTTTTGATGATTTTATTGATTCTCTTTCAATGATTACAAGTGATTACAGCGAACAACAGCGAATTATAGCTTGGAATTCAGATTCAACAGTAAGAATAAGATGCAAATCTCGATCCGGTAGAGTCTGGATGCTTCAGAATCCAGATCCCCTTTTCTGAATGACCGGGGGTCCTATTTATAGGTGTAGGAGGCTGATATTTCGCCTAAATTGAGGGGAGACCGGTTCTGGCACGTGAGGGGGCCCACATGCCCGCTCTTTGGAAATCCGGGCCCACTTTGGGATCGATTCGACCTTTGCTTCGAATCGATCAAGATTTGCTCCGATTGAGCTGAAATTTGGAATGGACATTCCTTAGGTTGCCAGTTAGCTCCTGTCCAAATTTCATAGCATTTGGACTTGTAGATCTCGAGATATGATCGATTCAAGATTTCATTTCTGGCTGATGTGGTCTGTTCGAATCGATCCCCTTCGAATCGATAGGGTCGAATCGATGGTTTGTGCGTGCAAATGGTGACGTGTCGCGCGCGCTTCTCGGCGGTATCCAGCTTTTTCTCCGAGTTTACTGGGTCGAATCCATGGTTTTAGGCGCCTTTAGTTACTGGATTCGAGGGGATGGATACGAGGAGACATTCGTTCGAATCGATCGAGGTTTCCCATAGTTGATCGATTTGAAGCTGCCTCAACAGGGTGGATTCGAAGTAAATTATGGGATGGAGTCGAAGTATATCGATTGCATGGATTCGGAGTAGAGGAAGACCTGATGGATTCGAACCGAGGCTTGGTTTTATGGATTCGAATACGGGCTTTACTGATGGATTCGAACAAAGCAAAATTCGATGGATTCGAAGTGGAGTGCTCTGGTGGATTCGACCATATCTTCTGCCGATGGATACGGAGAGGTCAACATTGATGGATACGAAATCAGGCCATTTGATGGATACGAAAACATGGCCTTTCCCTTCAACTTGTATCCATCATAACTTGAGCATATGAACTCGGATTGACTCGAAACTTGAAACGTTGACTCCCATGGTTTAGCTTGTCATGTCTTAGCAATTTTGGCCCAATCCGGACTCGGAAAAAATTCGTCGATATCCATAGTGAGCCTGTGTATGACCGATCTCTAGGACGGACTGTCATTGGATTACTAGTCAATTCCTTGGTGTCACGGCCTTGCCAAAAGGCGAGATAACATTTGCCCCCCAAAGTATGTCTTGTGGGAACATGACGTGCTTTGAAATACTGCTATCATTACTCTGAATAGTTATTGTCTTTTCGGTGGAAGCTGTGACCTTCGACCGTTCTTCTTGATAATGTAAACTGTTGACTGTCGACTGCTGTACCATGTATTGTTGCGACCGATTGCTGTATGCTAGCGGTTACCCGTTTGTTGTTGTAATCGTTACCAAATGAGCTTCCAATTCCTGTAAATCTGGAATATTGAAGATTAGTCCAACATTTATGCATATATGTTAATCTGACTCTCGCTGACGTTCACGAGTCGTTGTCAGTTTATCTTATATTGAATTCCGTATCGATCCTCTCCTGAACCGACGTGAAATTCATTGTAACAACATTTGATGGTTGTTCTTGAATGCTTCCTCGCAATGATCCTCTCCTGAATCGATGTGAAGGGTTGGAATATATGCTTCGTATCGGTGAATACGTAATATCGGGTCTCGGATCGATGGATACAAAAGTAATACTTTGTATCGACGCAGTCAAACGATCCAGACATAATCATGCAGTGATGCTTCATGGAGGATATGCCATTTCTTATTCGTTTATTCAATAAGAATCCCCGATTGTGGATAATCTTCGATAGGAGTTATCCATGACTCCTCTCCTAGATCCATCTCTAAGATCTAGCTGATCTTCATATGCCAATGCTTGGAATAATAAGTATTTCAACTGGGACAAAGTCTGTTTGTCGTGCATCCCCAGAACTGGCTAGCTTGGCCAGTGACTTAGCTTTTTTTTATTTTGTTTTCCAAGGATGTGTGTAATGGTGTAGTAGTTGAAGTCGACTAGTAGCTTTTGGACCCGGTTGAGATAAGGTGCAAGACGTTGCCCCCTAGTCAGACAATCTTCCCTGACTTGGCGTACTACTAACTAGTAATTACATAAGACATGTAAAGTTTCCACTCGTAGTTTTCTTGTAAGTTTGAGTACCAAGGCTTCATACTTAGCTTCGTTATTTGTTGCAAGTAAGTTGAGTTTGAGAGCATGGCAGATCGATCGTTCCTCAGTAGTCATCAACGCAATTCCGACGTTAAAAAAGCCGATTATTGGAAGTTCCATCCGTGTACGTCCTCCATCGGTTGGACGGTTTGCCACTGTTCTTCGGATAGTCGTTTGATGTGGTGGATTCAGATATGAAGTATGCTAATGTTTGATTATGGAGAGCTCTCCGAGGGAGATATGTGAAATCAAATTGGCTTAGCTCGATATCCCATTCGAGTATCCTTTCAGACATCTAAGGTTCCCATTGGATCTAGCGTTCTCAAGTTTGAATCCAAAGAATGCAGTATAGCACTACAGGTCCGGATCTGTGATGAAATAGTTGTATTCCTGGTCTAGGACATGTTTCAGTATCTGATTGCATCTAGAGTTTGCATCCATGGATGAGAGTAATTCATGTCTGATGGTTAAGTCAATTAGTTGATTGATCATTGGATGTGGAAGCTATGCTTTGCCATGCCTCGTGCAAATCTGGGTAGTCGGTGTATGTTCGCCACTCTCCTTTTATTTCTCTCATAAGCAAAGGATTGAATATTCATTTTGGGTAGAGGACATCGCGGATAAACCTATTGGTTTTGAGTAGATTCGCCCCCTCCTTAAGTGTAGCAGATCTTTCTGGATCCATGTTGCTTTGTTTTTATTCACCGAGACATGCATCGGGTTGGCACTTAGTGCAGGGTTCTTAATGGTGGGTAAGAGTCCATATATACACATGAGATTGAGTCCAAGCGAACATATCAAATTCACCTGAAGCAATGCAGTTGACTCTTGCATTATCATTGCGTAGAGTTGTGATCTGACCTACAATACACGTGAAGGGTTGTAGGTGCCTCATGTGTTTATTTTCAATGGTAAATGATCAGGCTTATAAGGATGTTAAATCAAAGGATTAGTAGAATTTAGCCTTGTACTGCACGCTGCTACATAGCTGGCTCCAGCTTTGAGATTGAATTCTCATGTATTTCTGAATGATGCGCTTTTCATTCAATGTACCCGCGATCCATTGCTCATTGGAAGGGTCAGAATGATGATCAGTCACCCATGAGTTCGGGTATTGATTTGATGATTCTATCTCTAGGCATCCTTTCGGTCGCAACCTAGAGTTGTTATGAGTATCAAGCATGGGTCATAGGTTCAAATTGTTATAGTCAACTCTTGGATAATTACTCCTTTGCCCCCAGTGACGGGTTGGCGGATGCATTACGCGGACGGTCTAGTCTCGTCCTAGCGGTGTTTATACTGTAGTTCAAGCTTTTAGAATTAGAGTTCATTGATGAATGGTTGAATCATATTAATCTTATCTTCTTGCTCGTGCCCCCAAGTCTGGGGAGTATCTCGATAAGTGGCAAGGTAGACAATGTCCGCTTCAATTTTGTATTATATTCCATTGAACCATAGGATCAAATTAACGGACGGAGGACCGAGTCGTGCCTATCATGCATTATGTTCTAGTTCTTTCCTCTAGGCGGAATACATCGTTACTTTGCCGACATTCGGACATAAGCTAGATTCTGGATGGTCAACGACATTCGCTCTGCTGCTTATGTCGCCATACTTTGGGCAAAAACTGAAGAGTGAATCGTCTAGTCAGATCCAATGCAGGATTGGTGCTTCCCTTGTCGAATCTAGGGTAAGAATCAGTGTGCAGATGTTTAGGTTGCACTTGTTTCGAATCGTTCTTTTAGCCGGATCAGGGTAAGAGTCAATGAATGAATGGTCACGTTGCATTCATTTGGAGTTGGCTGATCAACCATGTCCATTTCGATTTACGTTCTCCCGTTAGATCTAGGGATAAAGTCAGCTCAAATGCAGTCATGTCATGCTCATTTGGTCTCATGCTCCTCCTGACTGATCGAAGGAAGGCGACGAAGGACGAATGGTCAAGTCACACTCATTCGTGGTTTATTCTTTTATCCGTGCTATGCTGGTCGAAGATATTCGATGCATGCTCGGGTCACATCGATTTGTAGTTGAAGAGGATTGATATTGACCGTCGATTCGACGGCATGATGCAGAATGCTCGGACCTCATTTCCTGTCAATCCGACAGTATGATATGAAAGGCGCAGATCGACATTGCCCGTCGATCCGGCGGTATGATATGATTGGTTGCTTGTAACTTTGGGTGTCATTATGTTTGGTTGGCATTAAGGCCTCCTTGCAGTCGTTGCCTTAAGTTTTAATGGACGCTAAGCCGGAGAGGCAGCGAGTCACCTTTCTCTTCTTTCAGTAATTTGTACTTCTGCCCCCAGTCTTGGGGATAAGTCGTAATAGGCGTTATGCAATATTGTTCACTGCTTAATTTTAACATCCACACTCTGGGGACTTGTATCTTTATGACAGCTGTTGATCACTCATTTTCATGTGTTGAGTCTGCGCCTATGCTCGGGGAATGAGTGATGTAACTTGGTTGAGATGCAGTCGAAGTTGTTAGGTGGACGGGTCCACCCTCCTCGAGGTCGTACTTGATGGAGATGCAGTCGAAGTCGTTAGGTGGACGGGTCCACCCTCCTCGAAGCTGCATTGAATGGAGATACGGTCGAAGTCGTTAGGTGGATGGATCCACCCTCCTCGAAGCCGTAGTTGGTTGTAGTTTATACTCCGGCTCGAGCTCTCGGAGTCCGGAGTTAGTTTAATGTTTATACTCCAGTTCGCGCTCTCGAAAGCTGGAGTTTGTTGATGTTTATACTCTGGTTCGCGCTCTCGGAATCCGGAGTTAGTTAATGTTTATACTCCAGTTCGCGTGGAGTTTGTTGATGTTTATACTCCGGTTCGCGCTCTCGGAATCCGGAGTTAGTTAATGTTTATACTCCAGTTCGCGCTCTCGGAAGCTGGAGTTTGTTGATATTTATACTCCGGTTCGCGCTCTCGGAATCCGGAGTTAGTTAATGTTTATACTCCAGTTCGCGCTCTCGGAAGCTGGAGTTTGTTGATATTTATACCCAGCTCGCGCTCTCGGAGTACTCTGGGGTTTTGTGAATGTTTATACTCTGTCTTGCGCTCTGGGAGTACGGAGTTGAATGAATGTTTATACTCCGCCTCGCACTCTGGGAGTACGGAGTTAAGGAATGTTTATACTCCGCCTCGCACTCTGGGAGTACGGAGTTAAGTAAAAAGTTTGTACCCAGCTCGCGCTCTCGGAGTACTCTGGGGTTTTAGGAAAATGTTTATACTCCGCCTCGCACTCTGGGAGTACGGAGTTAAGTAAAAAGTTTGTACCCAGCTCGCGCTCTCGGAGTACTCTGGGGTTTTAGGAAAATGTTTATACTCCGCCTCACACTCTGGGAGTACGGAGTTAAGTAAAAAGTTGTCGTGTATCAGCCCGTTTCTGGCCTGATGTGAGGGCTTGTCCCTGAGCTAGGTGTTTCGCTTAGCGAGTGATCGGTGGGATCCCGATTAACTTCCACTTATAGGCCCCTCAACAAAGGATGAGGTTTAGAGTATGGACGGTTAGATCGCGTCCATGTTCATTTGGATTCCGCTTTTTCCAGGCCTAAGGAGTAAGATTAGTGTTCTGGCAAGCTTTGTGCTCGAGCATAGGAAAGGATGGTCGAACTACATCCACTTTGAGTTGTATATTTTCCCTTAAGTCGGGTGCAAGAAATGGAGAGCAGACAGTCGAGTCACATCCAATTTATACTTTGCATTCTTTCGATCGGGCTAAGGAAGAGAGTTGAAATGACGGCTCATGATGGTTAGTGAGTAGACAATCAGTCGTTGATGACTTTAAATTGAGGGTTGGACCTTTAAACATGCGTTCCCTCAAATAATCCCAAATGTCTAATGTAGGATTGGATGCATGGATGGTGACATCACGTCCACCCTTGATGTGATTCCGATTTTATCGGGCATTAGAAGAAGCATAAGTATTTTGGCAAGCTTCAAGTACGAGATGGAGAAGGCACTGTTGGGACATATAACTCCAAGTCTTTCTTACATCTCCTAATTGAATTGCGTAGGCAGATGAGTGGATGGTCGGTTGCATCCACTTTGTACTAAAGTCCTGACCTTGTCGGTCTCTTCCGCTTTGATGCCTTGCCCCCAGTCAGGGGCATATAGTAGCCGATGAGTGGTCGAATCATGCTCATCATGATGATACCTCAATGATTTGATCATGGTCCGCGGAGGTTGTTTTGCACCCAATCTTAAGTACTCGGTTACCTGCATCATTTGCAAGTAGTTTAATTCAAGTAAGTCATATTTCGCAACGTAAATGAAATTGAATTAGAAATAATTCAAAAGAGATCAGATTAAATCTCATTGATAAGTGAGGCAGCGTCGTATGCTCGCTATTGCACATCATTCCATCCCTTCTCAGTTGGAAGTCTAACGCAAATGGTTCAATTTGATCAAAGTCCTTGATCGATAGGGGTCGGATGTTCCCGGTCCTTCGTTTTATGGGGCTTGCATATATGGTCGGAGCTATCCTTCCCGGAGAAGCCTTATGGCGTTGGCGTTCACGGTAGCCATTTAGAGAAGAGGAGTTTTCCGATCTAGAGTATGGAGCAAATCCCCTCCTTATCCTGCTATGTTGATCCTTCATCTGATTCATCAACTCAAAATTTGCCTAGACATGTTGGTGTAGTTGTCGGCGGCGGTCTACCAGTTCTCTTGTCAAAGTCTGGAAATAAGCACCGGTGATGAATTCATTTATGGGTATCGGCAGCAACTGGCTGCGGGCTTTGGATAAATTCGTTGGCTGCCAGCTTCTTCATTCACTTCAACAATATAAGAAGTAGATCTGGTATGTCTAACCACGATTGACAATGTTCTTTGAGGAATGGGGGAAGACAACTACATTTGATAGCAGTCATCACTCTTGGTGTAAGCCATGCGCAATTCTCACTTCATGAGGTAGTGCTGGGGGTTGTATTTCCATAACACACCGACATAGTTAACATGTTGAATTTTCACTGGAAGTTCTACATGTAGGATGGTTTCAATGAATAGGTCTTGACTAGGAAAGATTCCCCAATCGGCGTTGTTATCAAGCTCATTTTATTGCCCAGGGGTCTTGTAACACTGGTCAATGACATATGCATGATTGCGTTCGAGTTGTTTGCAATGCCGATAGGACGGTGAGTTGGTTAAGATGGGCTAACAGATTGGTGTTTATCCCAAACTTTCATCCAGATAGGGGACCTATATAGGGTATTAAGGAAGTCTTCTTGAGGTTGTATGCCATGCTTTTAGTCATGTGGACGTGGAATGATTAAGATGCGGGCGTTTGAAGATGGTTCGGCGGTGACCAGCTATGTTTTGAGTTGGCAGAGTAGACAATGTCGGGGAGTCGTCATATTAGCCATTGTACCATAGTTGTCAATTTAGGAGTTTAAAAGCTGATCAATTGGAGGGAGTTGCATTCCACCCATTCCTTGATTGCAACTCAACATTTGTTGTTGTGATCTCCTATGTCTTGTTCAGTCATGGAACAATTAGAAGCACGGATGGAATGTTCCTTCACTAAATTGGTGATTGAAATGACAATGCGGGTGCCCTGCGCTGCGGCTAGGGTTCCACCCTTGTTCGTATCCATCAAGCAAACTGAAAAAGTCCTTCTTCGTATCGTTCTTGTTCGAATCCATCAGATGCGCTCGTCTTCGTATCGATACGAAGTGCGTATGGCTAGATCGATACGAAAGTGGTATCTGTCGATCGATACGAATTAGATGCAGATGGATGGATATGAACTGCATGTGAGTATCGATACGAATTGGAGGCAGATGGATGGATACGAAGTACCTGTGAGTATCGATACGAATTGGAGGCAGATGGATGGATACCAAGTACCTGTGAGTATCGATACGAATTGGAGGCAGATGGATGGATACGAAGTACTTGTGAGTATCGATACGAATTGGAGGCAGATGGATGGATACGAAGTACCTGTGAGTATCGATACGAATTGGAGGCAGATGGATGGATACGAAGTACCTGTGAGTATCGATACGAATTGGAGGCAGATGGATGGATACGAAGTATTGCTTCCTGATGGATACGAAGTACAACTTCCATCTCATGGATACGAAGTACAGCCTCCATCTCATGGATATGAAGTAGAGCATCCATCTCATGGATACGAAGATTATTGATACGAAAAACAGCATATTTTCATGGATTCGAAGACATGGATTCGAAAATCACCATATTTTCATGGATTCGAAGACATGGATACGAAAATCACCATACTTTCCGGAAACAAATACATGGATACGAAAATCACCATATTTTCATGGATTCGAAGACATGGATACGAAAATCACCATATTTTCATGGATACGAAAAATTGCATTTTTTCTGGATTCGAAAATATGGGTATGGAATTCATGATGAATGTAGTTCCTCTTAGATCTGGAGCAATCTGAATAGAATAGAAGAAACCACTGAATGGCAGATCTGGATCTCCTCCTTAGATTTTTGTAATCCAACGACGGTAGTAGATCCAACGAGCAGGAGAAAAAACTTGGTTTTTTCTCAGTGAAAGCACCAAAGTGTTTGTACCAAAAATGGGCACAACACTCTTCGGGAGTTATTTGAAGAGATAAAATGAAGAACGTAAATGTAAAACAGAGATTATCTAACAAAAACTCCAATAAACAGAATTGTAAATACGCAGACAAGCAATTTAGAGTGGTTCGGCGTATCGCCTACGTCCACTATGAAGTTTTGATGATTTTATTGATTCTCTTTCAATGATTACAAGTGATTACAGCGAACAACAGCGAATTATAGCTTGGAATTCAGATTCAACAGTAAGAATAAGATGCAAATCTCGATCCGGCAGAGTCTGGATGCTTCAGAATCCAGATCCCCTTTTCTGAATGACCGGGGGTCCTATTTATAGGTGTAGGAGGCTGATATTTCGCCTAAATTGAGGGGAGACCGGTTCTGGCACGTGAGGGGGCCCACATGCCCGCTCTTTGGAAATCCGGGCCCACTTTGGGATCGATTCGACCTTTGCTTCGAATCGATCAAGATTTGCTCCGATTGAGCTGAAATTTGGCATGGACATTCCTTAGGTTGCCAGTTAGCTCCTGTCCAAATTTCATAGCATTTGGACTTGTAGATCTCGAGATATGATCGATTCAAGATTTCATTTCTGGCTGATGTGGTCTGTTCGAATCGATCCCCTTCGAATCGATAGGGTCGAATCGATGGTTTGTGCGTGCGAATGGTGACGTGTCGCGCGCGCTTCTCGGCGGTATCCAGCTTTTTCTCCGAGTTTACTGGGTCGAATCCATGGTTTTAGGCGCCTTTAGTTACTGGATTCGAGGGGATGGATACGAGGAGACGTTCGTTCGAATCGATTGAGGTTTCCCATAGTTGATCGATTCGAAGCTGCCTCAACAGGGTGGATTCGAAGTAAATTATGGGATGGAGTCGAAGTATATCGATTGCATGGATTCGGAGTAGAGGAAGACCTGATGGATTCGAACCAAGGCTTGGTTTTATGGATTCGAATACGGGCTTTACTGATGGATTCGAACAAAGCAAAATTCGATGGATTCGAAGTGGAGTGCTCTGGTGGATTCGACCATATCTTCTGCCGATGGATACGGAGAGGTCAACATTGATGGATACGAAATCAGGCCATTTGATGGATACGAAAACATGGCCTTTCCCTTCAACTTGTATCCATCATAACTTGAGCATATGAACTCGGATTGACTCGAAACTTGAAACGTTGACTCCCATGGTTTAGCTTGTCATGTCCTAGCAATTTTGGCCCAATCCGGACTCGGAAAAAATTCGTCGATATCCATAGTGAGCCTGTGTATGACCGATCTCTAGGACGGACTGTCATTGGATTACTAGTCAATTCCTTGGTGTCACGGCCTTGCCAAAAGGCGGGATAACAGGATCAATCTTCTTCACATATTCCTTTTAAACTTTCTAAGCAAACCCAAGATCTACTAAGTTGTAGTCAAAAATCGATTTTAATTTGTTGTATTTCAAAGAAAATTCATCAAATAAAATGATTAAGCGGACGTAGGCCAGAGATTTTGCCAAACCACTATATAAATTTTGTATTGTTATCTTTCTCTTCGTTTTCTTCACTTTATTTTGTTTGATTCAGATTCTATTGATGTTACGGTGTTGTATCAATATTTGGTCCAACATTATTAGTGTTCTCACTAAGAGAGACTTAGGTTTGATATTAAAGAAGATGAAGTGGCCTACTACAAGAGCAATTGCTGGACCAAGCCAACCAAAGCATGGAAGCAACAAGTGGGTGTCCTTAAATTTAAACCCGTCTTCTGTCTATGTGACTAGGGAAGCCATGGAAGGGATGATGACAAGGATGTAAGAGAGATTGATGGCTCGACAAGATGAGATGATGAATGAGTGCTTATAGAGGATGGAGCAACAAAGGACAGCCAGAGCAATTGGAAATCGGAATTGGACACCAGAAAGCAATGCATTGCACTAGGGAATGGAGCAGATCGAGATTGATCAAACCCCTTGGAGGTGCAAAAGGTTGATACCGATCACACCAGACAAATTAGTACCGATCACTTTTTGTTATGAGGCGTGGTCGATCTGGATCTTAAGCTAGCAAGGATGCTTGGAACAGACGGCGCTGGAGTCAAAAATAGAGTTTGGAATGCAAACATACAATCGTATGGATTAGAACCAAAAGGTCCTCGTAGGAATATGGCCATGACTAAGATTTGAGTCAAAGGCACGTGGAGCCCTAAAGATACCAGTTAAATGATAGAGATAGAATTGTTGATTTGATATGACATGTGCTTAAGGGTGGAGCTCTTGATCGAAGTTTGGAAAATGTAAACATAAATCCTTTCACTCCAAACATCCAATATGGTAGGAATCCACCTGATTTTAGATTACCAACTTTAATGTCGTGTGATGGAAGGATGAATCCAACAATTTACTTGATGAGATATATCCAGCACATGGGAGCGTTTGGGGCTTCGGAGGAGGTGATGGGATAGTGCTTTCCACTATAATTGACTGATCTAGCAACCATGTCATTTTGCTAATTGGAAAATGGGTCCATCAGCATATGGATCAAATTAGTGGAAAGATTCACAAACTAGTTCAGTGTTCACATTGTTTGACCAAGAAATGTGATGATGCTATCTAGCATGAAGTAGAAGATAGGTGAGACCTTATAGAGCTATTTGACTAGATTCAATGCAGCAACTGTTGCGGTGCAGAAGCTAGACTCATCAACAGTTCTGATGGTGGTGGTTTTCGGTTTCGTTAACAAAACTAATTTTAAGATAGCACTTAAAAGGGATCTACCAGTGGATCTCATTGACTTTTATTATCAAGCTGTGTAACGACCATATTTTTAACGATCAGATATTTAAATAATTGATTTAAATATTTAATATTTAATCGTTAATTAAATGAAGGTCCAAAAATACAATATTTCGCATACGACTGAACCAGGACTCGAGACTACTTCCATTGAGTTCGTATTGACGTTGCGAATAAATATGAGTATAAGGATCGCTATATTTAGAGATCGGATGATATGATGGTTGAAACAATCTCGAAATACGCGAAATTAGCATCTCGGGGCGTAGTCTCAGATAACGACGATATTTATACCGTTGGATCCAAAAGAATGAGTTGATGTATGCAGACGAGTTTCGTGGCGATCAGACGCGTCGTTTGATTGTACGGACTCTAAACATACGATGATTTATTTGAGAATTCAAATAAATCATAATAAAATAATATTATAAATATCCTCAAATCCTTTCACGCTCTCTCAAATTACATTTTCCATTTACTGTTTCATCCCAGAGAATAAAAATCATGGCCTCTTCCTCTCAATCCATTTAAAAAATAAAACTGTGGGATCCGCTTCACTAACATTCACGAAACCAGATCCGATGAGCTCATATCGACGAGAGCTTCGCGATGATCGTGGCAGAATTTTGATTGATTGTGATTGTCTAAGATCCATCATCCATGGTCGATCTAGGATTTGAGATGGTCAGAGCTACGGTCGACGTTAGGCGAAACAGAGATCGCCTTTGGATTTCTCTTCGCGAATAGCACCTACCTGCAAAATCTCGTCAGATCCGATCGAGTGAAGGAAAATGTGCTCGTTTCCATGTCCATAGCACATGTCCAGGTCGTGATTTCATATTGAGGACCGAGCTTGTTCATTTTGGGATCAAGGTAGAGAGCACGCGTAGAGTGATTCGTTGGCAAAGACGAATCTTGATTTCATCAAGTAACAGCCAAGAAAAGAGGAGGGATGGGACGTGTATGTATATGGTGTGTGCACGACCATGTACAAGGAGTATTTTTGTATCAACCCGTATTTTTAGACCGCTCTGAATATTTGAATTTTGGATATTTAAATATTTTATTGGTTTATTTTATCGATGAGCTGGAAACTCGATTTTTGTAGATGGACATTTTAGGACTCGAGATTACTTCCATTGGGTTTGGATGGTCCGAGCGAGCGAGAATGAGTTTAAGTATCGATATATTTTGACTTTTTGGTTTCGAGTTAGAAGGTCGAGTTCGGTTCGTAAATCGAGCGACTCGAAAAGCTAACTTTTGTATATGTTAGAATTAGGTCCTAGAAATAGTCCTATTAAGTTCAGAATATGGGTATTTAGCTAGGAACGCCAATAAGCACGCCTTGATTGGAGTTCGTGTGTTTAGGAGCATGAAAAGTGCCGGATATTTGCCTATATAAGGACCCCTACCCTTTTCCTTCTGGCCAACCCAGAGAATAGAAACCCTAGCCACCCCTCATCCTACGACCATCATCAATCGGAGCCACTGGAGGCCGATTCATGCAAGGGGTTCAACTACACAAATGTTCGGCATAATGTGTTGAGTGAGGTGGACGGTCGGATCGTCGTGGATCGACCTGAGGCGGCACAGATCTTGATTCGACGACATTCGAAGTTTTGAGTTTGTGGTGGAGTTTCAGGCAGCATTAGGGGCTGAGCCTAGTGTCGTTGGGTTCATGGAAGTCAGGGATCCCTTCTGGCGAAGTGCGGCGGCGTATGGGTGGCGGAAAATCGAAGATGAACGGCGACATTTCACGAGGCTCATTCTTGAGTTGTATGCGACAGTGTGGGATGTGATGGGTGGAGTCAGTTCATCTAGGTTGGGGCGTTTGATTGGTGGAGTGCGACGGTCCCTGGTGGCATGTGGCGTCGCTAGAAGGAGGTTGAACGAAGATGGAGTTGTGGAAGTTAGCGGCCTGGTTAAGCAAGACGGTTAAGGTTAATTAGCGATTAAAAATTGAAATTAGGGATTTACTTTATAATTTTAAAATTGATAGCTTATAATATGTATACTTGTGCGTACAAGGTCCAAATTGAACGTGGTCAGTCGAGTTGGATTAGTAACAATGATATCTACATCTTGGAATTGGTTAGGTTAGGATTGGAGCTTGTAGAATTTCAAGCTAAAATCGAACGCTGTTCTATTTTAGTCGAAACTAGAATGCTTCGACGATAACTGAAATTTCGATGAGTTAAACTCACCTTTTTTGGATAATCAGTAAGATATATAGTAGATAATTTTATTGCTTGTGTTTGGTTGTATGCTTGGATGTTTTAATTGTTTGATTGTTTGGTTTTGATGAATTTTCACTTTTGAAAACAGTCAATATATAAAATCATTTCCAAGGAACTTATCTGACGTACAGGGAATTTGTAGAGGGATCCAACAGGATTCCTCACCATTGTTTATTTATTTTCAATCATATTCCTGTTGTACGAATTATTGGATATCAAAACCTGATTGTTTGGCTCTATTGGTTATGACATTGTTATGTGTTAAAACTTAACCCTCTAGTGATAAAAATCAATAACAATATTGGTTAAGTGCTTAGCGTCTATTGGCCTCAATTTAATATTTTGAAATACTATTAACTATCGTTTTGGCTTGGAGTAGGTTTTTGATTTGGAGAATGATTTCAAATCTAATCTATGGGTTTTCTGGAATATTTTTATTTAAGCGGATTTTGAACTTCTTTATTTTACCCTAACCTTTTTATTCGTCTTTTCTAAATCATTTCGAAGTGATTTAAAGTTGTTTAACTATCATTTAATAATGATTTAAAGTTGTTTAACTATTGTTTAATAATCTTAAAAAGTTGTTTGTTTCTTTTCAATGTTGTTTTAAAGTTATTTATTAATATTTTAATATTGTGAAAAGTTATTATTTAAAGAATTGATATTGTTTGAAGATAATAATTATTATTTATTAATAATATTTTGGAAGTTGATTATTTATTATAATAAGGGTTTAGAAGATTAACTATTAATTATTATATTAATAATGTTTGAAATTATTAATTATTATATTAATAATGTTTTGAAGTTATTAATTATTATACTAATAATGTTTTGAAGTAAATTAATTATTTCATTAATGATGTTCTAAAGGGAATTGATTGTGTTATTAATGTTTTTGAAAAGTTAATTTATTATTTATTTATGATGTTTAAAGTTAATTAATTTATCTGATTAATTATATTTATAAACAATAAATTGAATTACAAAGGAATTTCATTTAATAAATGGTTTATAAATGAAAATGGAGTTTTGCATTTATAGATTTTTATACAGACTTTATTAAGAATTTTTATAAAGGGACTTTAGAAAAGATTGTTATAAAGTAAATTTAGAAGGGATTTTTATAAAAGATCTTTATAAAGGAGTTCTATAAAAGAATAAAGTTTTATAAGTGGGTATATGAATTTATATAAGAGTTTTATAAATTGTTTTAGAAATTTGTAAAAGAGTTTTATAAATTGTTTTAGAGATTTATAAAAGAGTTTTATAAACGATTTTAGAGATTTATAAAAGGAGTTTTATAAATGATTTTAGAGTTGTATAAAAAGGGAATTTATAAAAGAAGATGAGATTGATTTCTAAAAATGATCTTTAAATAATTATGGTGGTATGGGACATCTTTCCATACTCAATACCAAATAGGAATTTTTTTTCAGTTTTTTAAATATACTTATACCGTTGAAATTAGTATATAAATATTTTCTAAGCAGTGAAAGTGTAGTGTTTTTTAGAATATACTTATACCGTTGAGATAAGTATATGGATATTCTTCCAAGTATTGAAAGGAGTAAAAAGGGTTTGTGAGTATACATTTGTAAAAGTATTTTGATACAAGTATTTACAATGTGATTTTAATTAATGAAAGGATTAATTAAAGAAGTTAGTGGTTGCTTATGTGCTTAACCATTGTTGGTTTTCCTTATGGAATTAAATTCCCGATGTGATTGTTTTTTTATAGTTAAATAACTGACTATCAAATATTGGCCAGTTTTAAAACTATCGTTGTTGGTTCAGAGAGACCAGGATCAGATATATTATCCGAAAACCACTTCGAACCGGCATAAGCATTTGAACTGGAGATATATTAAAGTTGATCGAAATCGAAGCTCTTTGAAGTGTAAGGGTTGTTTGCTACTAATCCTGAGGGTGATTCCAAAATGGATGTAGTAGAGGTAGTGCCTTCGGTTTCGTTCAGACCCAGAACGAACTTGTATGGATGAATGCTGGTATTGCATTTCTCCCTAGAGGGCAATGTTAGCATTCCAAGATGGTCTGGTAAGAGCAAATGCAAAAGCATAGCCTCAAGCCTCACAATCGGTAAATGACTAAAGCAGAGACGTGCAACAGGGCTATGTGGGTCGCTCCCATTAGGGTATGATCATCCCTTATCTAGAGTCGATATTTATGTATGCTTTAGAGTCCATTATGATTGTTTATCAACCTAGGGGTAATTATATTAGGCGCTCTCCAGTAAGGCGTAGGGACAGTCCTAAGTAGCAAAGGTGGAACATATTGTAGCCTCGAGTACATTTTATCTAGAGGTGTACTGATTCAGTAGGTAGACCCTACCCTTTCATAGTTGGAATCCATTTTCCAATACGAGCCTTTGGACTTGATTGTATACCTATTATGTTGGAATTTAATAATGTAACAATTTTGGCTATGATTCCATATTTATTATAAACCTAGACATTATTATAATATCATAAGATTTCTATGAAATGTTTTGGTTATCATAAGGTAAAACCCATCCGTGTTTATGTGCGGCGTGGTCTTATGAGATATCTTTAATTACAAAAGGGTTTATAAATATAGAAATCAATATGATTTGATAGAGTTTTCTCATGCTGGTTTACCACACTGATCCGGATGTTATTTCCTTATAATGCTCGGATCAGCACAAGTACGTTTCATATTTAGTTTTGGATGCTTTGGTGCTTCAGGAGACGAGCTGGATGCTCGAGGCGTATTCACGTATCCTTTTATTTCAGCTGCATTTTTTGTTTGTTGTACTTATCAGCAATTGTAAGGACATGCTATTATAACTGTCCAGGCTGATGATAGATTAGCACTCTGATTAATGTATATATGTATTACTGTTTTCTTTTATTAAAGATCATTGTGTATATTATAGATCACTCGTTACGGTGTGAGATTCTGTTCTGTCTTTTATTTTTCTTTCACCCCAACAATCTGTCTTTCCGGCATTTGGATGCTCGACACATGAATACCGTAGATGTATTAGTGTATACTTTTGAGGGTTGAGAAGGCGGGTCATTACACTTTTGATTAGGGAAGTAATTAGGTAATTAATATTTGTAATTAGTGAATTTATTATTTAAATAATCATGATTCTTATATTGGCCAAATCTTCTGCATACGAGATCCGTTTTGGATGCGGTTTTTTACGTTGCACTCATGATGGAGAGATCCGCGCTTTGACACTAGTTTGGAAAGATTTTATGAAGGTGAGTGATATTGTCTCTCACCATACTATAAATGGTTGTATAGTATTAGATCAACGTTCTGGAATTATTTTTGGTTTTAAAATGTGATTTTTCTATACTTATACACCTATTCGATTTTTATAAAAGAAAATAAAAGTATTTTAAAATGATTGTATCGTATATCACATATTTTCCATCATCGTGCCATTGTTAGGGAATTATGAGTTTTGGGCTATTTTTGATCTAATTTCTTGATTGGTTGATATGGATGTATTATACATATTGTATGTATGCTTTTTTGGATGTATATATGGATGTTGGTTGCATGGTTGCTTGTTTGGTTGTTTTGGCTATTTTTGGTTGAAAACGCCAATTAGCGGTGATTAGTTGTTAGGGGAATATCTTGTACGTTGGGGTTTCATACACGTGGAAACCTAACGAAAGAGATAAGTTATAGAGTAGTGTTAGGATACGTGCCGATTGATCTAAAGGTGGAAGATGAGGCTTCAGACTTCAGGATGGATATCGGACGTTTCTGTTTGGTTAGTACTTATCCATTTTGGTTAACTACAGGACCAAGGTGGTTGGGATTGACCACTGTAGAGTGGTCAATCTCCATCACTATTGTTGATTTGCGATTTGGTTGGTCTTTGACTTGGATGTTGGAGAGATTTTGTGGTGCATGATTTGATGATTTATTCGCACGACCAACTTATTCTTTACGTTATTGCTCTAGGGCGAGCGATTTAGATGGTGAGGTAGTGATGTGGCGCTTCGACATGAGAGTTGGTACTTCAGATTATGACTCGATGGGGTGTGGAGTAGGTTCCGAGGTAGATGGTTCATGACTCTGTAGATTGTGCTGGAGGTGTTGGCTTGTTCGCATTATTGGATGATAGCGATATACAACATGATGAAAAGCCTTGTATCTTTGGTTTCTGACTCATGGGGGTAGTAGGTACCGAAGGTTAGATACTCTGTATCTTCGATTTTTGACTCGAGAAGGGAGTAGGTACCAAAGAGGCTCATGGTGGGAGTCGTGGAGTGGAGGAATGTGGTGGGTTCTAGATAGTGGAAATTGTATTGAGCTAGTAGGGCTCAAATGGATGTGCATGTGCTAAGGGATCGTTGATGACTTGGAGAGTTTTCTGTAGTACTCGAAGTAGGGATATTGTATAATTGGGGCGCCCATGAATTGGTAATGAGGATCCAAATATCCTAGACCTGTGGGTTTGGGTCTAGTGTCCAGCTTTAGGCTGCGAGATACATAACCAGCTTTGGGCTACGAGATACGAGAGTATGAAGGAGAATCAAGACTTCCACTAGTCCTTGGCTTGGGGGTCATACAAGTTATCATATATCTAGAGCACATTGGGTGATAGTTAGTATTGTTTGATGGATGTTATGTTTGTTATGGTTGCTTCACTAGCCACTTGTCACCCTAGGGATGTCACACGAGGTAGGTATTGTTCATAGGGATACCTAGACACTCTAGACAATTTACTTAGTATGGAGTAGTAATTGTGGATAGAGATACCTAGGCACACCGATAGTTTACTGAGTATGGAGTACCCCTTTTATGATGTTGTAGAGTAGCATATTATCGATGTTATGTGCTAACCCTTTGGTTGTAGCGACAGGTCATGTATGATTCGTATATCCTATGTTCCGTATACTATATCGACTTTTATAGTATTTTGAGGTTGTTTATCGCTCACACCAGACTGTTGTCTGACCCAAGGTTTAATATTTTGCCTCTTATTATCTCGGGTACTCTTAAATGAGTAGACTGGTGTGGATGACTTATGGAGTTCTGTAGATGGACCAGCAGGAGGTGACGTTTACTCATACTTATATTTGAGTTTATTGTTGTACATTTCGCTATGTGATACTGTGGAGCCTGACAGTGTTTGACTTGCTATTATTAGAGACAGTTTATCAGTTGAGTTTATGTATCGGTTATATAAACTCTTTTACTATATTGCATAACTCTGTGGATCTTATACTCTGATGATTAGTTCACATTGTTATTACTGTCTTGACTGTTTTATATATGTGTTAGCTATTATATTTTATCCGATGTGATGTGAGATATACGACAGGTTCTGTGATTACTTGATGTTTCCTTTTTCTTCTTTCCATTCTCTTATCTTCTATTTCATCTTCTTTACTCTGTTGCTTTCCTTTGACAACCGTTATGCATCGTAGGTGCAAGACGGTCGTTACATTAGCTATCAGAGCATAGGTTACATGATTAACCTGAGTTGAACCACGATCCAGTAGAGATAGGGTAGGAGTTATTGCTTTAGACTGGACCTAGAGTGTATGTATATATGAGAGAGTTTGTATATGTTATATTTTTTGGTTTTCAGAACTATATAGTAGTATATATAGTATATAAGTTGTATTGCACACATGAGCACTATTGATGCAGTTTTCTTTATGAGAGACAGATCATCCTTATTATAGAGTTGGAATGATCTGGCATGTGAGAAATACTACTATTGAATCTATCTTAAGAGTTGAGAATTAGGCAGGACAGGGGTCACTAACCCTGGTTGATAGGATATGCTCGCAGAGATGGTGCGAATCATTTCCTAGAATGCCCAAATTGTTTTGGATGATTTATGTACTCAAGTGAAAATGGTTAGAGTCGACTTTGCCAAGCTGTATAGAGACTATGAGAGTTTATTAGGCAGACCGTTCCTTGGAACAGGGTCGGCTATGAACAAGCAAGATTGGATGGTTACTTGTGAGAGGATCTTCGATGACTTGGAGTTATATGATGCCATAAGGTAGAAGATAACCTCTAGATAACTCCAGAGATGAACTAGTGAAGTGCCTCTATAGCTTCGATTCTCGAGGATTCTTTACTTAGGATTAGTTCATAGTTTGCTTCGAAGAAGATTTATCTTGACTTTTCCGAAGTCGATGTTGGTTAGGGAGTTTGCTGATTCGAAGTAAGGCGAGATGTCTGTGTCGGAGTGTGTGGCTGAATTCTATGTGATATTGAAGTATGGTCTATTTTTCTTTGATACCCCACATAGAAAGAAAGTTTAACATTAGGTTGAGTGATCATCTTGGCATGTTGATGAGAGCTTCAAGAAGATGATCGAGAAGGCTTTATGATGTGAGAGCTTATACCCAGTGTAGAAGGGTTGTCCCAAACCAGCTGAGTAGGGATAAACTATGGAAGCATATGTATTGGTTGCCATTTCGATTTCGTCAAGTGCTCTATCGACGAAAGAGAAGGGAAATGGTATTACTGTTTAAGGTATGCTTTCCACTTATGGTACTTCTATATGTGTTTTATTTGACGTCGAGGTTTCATATTCCCTCATATCCAGATTTGATGGAGATATTGGGATTGAGACTCGAGATGGTTAATCGACCTTTGATTTTGATGGACCTAGTTAGGGGCTCAGCCAGCTTATACATGGTTTGTCAAGACTTTGTCTTAGTGAGTCATGGATGTTTTTTAGTTTGTTTGCCATTGATTTGTTTTGGGGTTTGATTGGGTTCAGTATTATAGTTCGAGAATGGACTAGCTGACGGGGAAACAAAATAGTGGTGGACAGTGAAAAGCTGTTGGTGATGATTGAGGTTGTGGAGGAGAGAACAATAGTGATTAGCTACCTATAGAGGATAGGGTTATGGTTATATTTCTGTATTCGCTCGATATTCCACATGATGAGTTGTCGTCTGTGCCTATAGCTAGAGTGTCCGGACATATTTGATGAGGTGACCGGATTACCACCATATAGGGTTTAAGTTACATATCGATCTAGTTAGAGGTGCTAGACCAAAGTTTTTCCTTTAAGGCATATGATGCCCAAAGAGCAGAGGTTGTTAAAGGTGCTAGCGGATGACCAATTGAGTTGATGGTTCATTTGTAGGAGCACATTTGGGTTGGATGCACCTATAGTGTTCGCCACTAGGGCGGATGGCTCTTTGGGGTTGTTTGTTGGTTATCATGAGATAAATGTGATAACGAACATGCATCAACTCCTGTTTATTGATGAATTGTTCGATCGGCTCTATAACACAAGCATGTTCTCTTAGTTGAACCTTGAGATGAGATTTTTACCAATCGAGAGTATTTAGAGAGAGTGTGCCGATTATAGCGTTTCGTATGCTACTTTGGTTTTTGATTGGTTGGTTATGCCATTCGAGCTAACCGATGTGTCGGCATGCCTTATTATTCTCATGGACCATGTTTTGAACCATGTTTTGAGTGGCCACTTGAGTGCTATGTGTTTGTGTTCATTGATGATACTTTCGTCTACTCATGGGCAAAAGAAGAGCACAAGGCACAATTTGTGATTGTATTGTAGGTGTTGAGAAGAGACCAATTGATGAAGAGATTTTGGTAGTATCACTTTCGAAGGAGGGAAGTGAGCTTGGGTCATGTTGTCTCAAAGTAGGACATCACTATAGATCCTGTAGTTATGACAGTCCCAAATTTGAATAGACCTAAGGTAGCGACATCGTTGACCGATTTGATGAGAGAGGATCAGACTTTTAATTGAGATGCGAGGTGCGGACATGTGCCAGTGAGTCTGACCGAGAGGTTAACGAGTGTATCGATGTTACTCATTCCGAGCGGGAATGAGGAGGCAATAATACACACAGCCTGCGGTACTTAATTGGATGCGGTATTGATATCGAAAGATAAGGTTGTCACATGTTAGTCGACAGTTGAAACCGCACGAGAGGAAGTATCCGATACTTGATTTGGAGTTGGAGGTGATAGAGTTCGCTTTAGGGTTTAGAGGCATTGTCTTTTAGGAGAGGGGTTCAAGTTGTTCAGTGATCCCACATCATTGAAGTATCTCTTCTCCAAGAAATATCTTGACCTTTGCCAGCAGTGATGGTTAGAGTTCTTAGCCTCCTACGACTTTGACATTTCCTATATGTTTTTAAGGGAAATGTATTTGTTAGTACTTTGATTGGAAGACATATCAGTTTGGGAGCAATATTCCTAGAGTGGGCATTGTTCGACATTATCACTGGGTATGACTTCAGAACTTGATGAGCTATGGCCAAAGGTAATGGCCAGTTTGACCGTCAGACCTACTTTGATTTAGCGGATCGGTAATAGTCAGAGGCGTTAGGCAAGACTAGTGGAGATAGTGGCTAAATGAGAAGAACGACTGCTGTTTGTACAGGTGATGCAGTTTGGACCCGACCGAGACTATTGGTTCCATAGGAATGAGAGATTGTTTGTTCTCGAGTAGTGGGAACATATATTTATATACCACATTGATGGATTGCCGACGATTGAGGATAACATGATAGCATTTGAGTCACAATCGATTGGTTGATGAAGAATGCTAGATTTGCATTCCTTAAGTCCAGTTGAACGACATCCGTATTTGTCGAGTTATATGTGGGATGGATAGTGTGATTCCATTGTGTTCCAAAAGCATTGTAAGTGGCCAAAACCCGTTATTCGATAGTGAGTTTTGGGAGAACTTACAAGAGGTGTTTGGATATTTGGCATCGATTCGATTATATGATATTGAAACTAAACTAAGGACTTCGAGACCTCGTATGCCTATTCATACCAATTAATGTGTTACGAAATAGGTTAGGAGGAGGGCAGTGTGGTAGTAAAGGTTCAGTGAAGTGAAAGTGAAGACGTGAGGATATAAGAGACCGAGAAGAGCATGAGGACCACTTGTCCGGAGCTCTTCACTTAGTGAGATTTCATTTGTATCGTTGGCTTTCGTATTGGATATCATATTTGATGTTTTATACAAGATAGTTTAGCATTCTGCATGCTAGGATCGGCACAGATGTTACTTTTTGATGATAGATCTCATGTGTGCAAGTTTGATGTTGGATTGTTGGCATTTGATATGGTAGCTTATGCTTATGTGATTGTTAGGCATGAAGAAAAGTTATGGTTGGATATAGCATATTTATTAGAGACGATTGTTATATATGATCTAGTATGTTTAACTATATAATGTGTGTGTGTATATATATATATCTTTGTTCAATTTGGGATTTTTCCTGGACCTAACCGCGCAAAGGAGGTGCTGCCAAATTTTTCCGGAATCTATGAGGCTTTTGAGGGCCTATAAGTTAGGAAACGTTCTCTTTGCTTTGTGATTTCGAGGATAAAATCTTTTTAGGTGGGAGAATGTAACGACCTGTATTTTTAACGATCTGATTTTTAAATAATTGATTTAAAAATTTAATCGTTAATTGAATGAAGGCCCAAAAATATGATTTTCACATACGGCTGAATTGGGACTCGAGACCACTTCCGTTAAGTTTGTATTGACGTTGCAAATTAAAATGAGTATAAGGATCGCTATATTTGGAGATCAGACGATCCGAAGGTTGAAACGATCTCGAAATACGTGAAATTGGCATCCCGGGGCGTAGTCTCAAATAGCGATGAGATTCATACCATTGGATCCGAAAAAATGAGGTGATGTACGCGGATGATTTTCGTGGAGATCAGACTCGTCGTGTGATCGTATGGACTCGAAACGTACGATGATTTATTTGAGAATTCAAATAAATCATAATAAAATAATGTTATAAATATCTCTAAATCCTTTCCCTCTCTCTAATTACATTTGCCATTTACTATTCCATTCCAAAGAATAAAAATCATGGCCTCTTCCTCTCAATTCATTAAAAAATAATATCATGAGGTCCGCTTCACTAAAAATCACGAAACCGGATCCGATGAGCTTGTATCGACGAGAGCTTCATGATGACCATGGCATAATTTTGATCGATCGTGATTGGCTGAGATCCATCATCCATGGTTGATCTAGAGTTTGAGATGGCCGGAGCTATGGTCGACGATAGGCAAAACGAAGATTGTTGTTGGATTTCTCTTCGCGAATAGCACCTACCTGCAAAATCTCGTCGGATCCAATCAAGTGAAGGAAAATATGTTCGTTTCTAGGTCCATAGCACATGTCCAGGTCATGATTCATATTAAGGACCAAGCTTGTTTATTTTGGGATCGAGGCGGAGAGCACGCGTAGAGTGATTCATTGGCGAAGACAGATCTTGATTTCGTCGAGAAACGACCAAGAAAATTGGAGAGAGAGGACGTTCATGTATGTGATGTGTGCACGACCATGTACAACGAGTGTTTTGATTGAGGAAGAAGGATTAGAGAGTTAATTAGGTAATTAGTATTTGTAATTAGTGAATTTATTATTTAAATAATCCTGATTCTTATATTGGCCATATCTTTTGCATACGAGGTCCATTTTGGATGTGGTTTCTTGTGTTGCGCTCGTGATGGAGAGATCTACACTATGACACTAGATAGATTTTATGGAGGTGAGTGATATTGTCTCTCACCATACTATGATTGGTTGTATAGTATTAGATCGATGTTCTAGAATGATTTTTGGTTTTAAAATGTGATTTTCCTATACTTATATACCTACTAGATTTTTATAAAAGAAAATAAAAGTATTTTAAAATGATTGATATCGTATATCACATATTTTCTATCGACCATCCATTGTTAGGGAATTATTAGATTTAATCTATTTTTGATATGATTTCCACATTGATTGATATAGATGTATTATACATGTTGTATGTATGCTGTTTTGGATGTGTGTATGGATGTTGGTTGCACAGTTTCTTGTTTGGTTGTTTTGGGTGTTTTTGGTTAAAAACGTCGATTAGTGCTGATCGGGTGTTGGGGGAATATCTTGTACGTTGGGGTTTCATACATGCAAAAACCTAACGAACGAGATAAGTTGTAGAGTAGTGTTAGGATATGTGCCAACTGATCTGAAGGTGGAAGACGAGGCTTCGGACTTTAGGATGGATGTCGGACATTTCCGTTTGGTTTGTACTTATCCATTTTGGTAAAGTACAAGACCAAGGTGGTTGGTATTGACCACTGTAGAGTGGTCAATGTCCATTACGATTGTTGCAATTTGGTCGGACTTTAGCTTGGACGTTAGGGAGATATTGTGGTGCGCGATTTGATGATTTATTCACGCAACCGACTTATTCTTGATGTTATTGCTTTAGGACGAGCAATTTCGATAGTGAGGCGATGATGTGGCGCTTCGACATCAGAGTTGGTACTTTGGATTATGACTCGATGGTGTATGGAGCAGGTTCCAAGGTAGATGGTTCAGGATGCTGTAGATCATGTTGGAGGATGGCGATGTACAGCATGATGAAAAGCCTTGTATCTTCGGTTTGTGACTCATTGGGGTTGTAGGTATCGAAGATTATACATTATGTATCTTTGTTTTGTGACTCGAGTAGGGAGTAGGTACCGAAGAGGCTTGTGGTGGGATTCGTGGAGTGGAGGAACGTGGTGGGTTCTGGATAGTGGAAATTATATTGAGCTAGTTAGGTTCAGATGGATGTGCATGTGCTAAGGGACCGTTGATGACTCAAATAGTTTTTTGTTGTACTCGAAGCAGGGGTATTGTATAGTGGGGATGCCCATGGATTGGTAGCGAGGATCCATATACCCTAGACCTATGGCTTTGGGTCTAGTGTTCATCTTTAGGCTGTGGGACATTGGCTGCAAGATACAAAAGTACGACGGAGAATTGGGACTTCCACTAGTCTCTGGCTTGAGGGTCATACAAGTTATCATATATCTAGAGCGCACTAGGTGACAATTAGTATTGTTTGATGGATGCTATGTTTGTTATGGTTACTTTACTAGCCACTTGTCACCCTAGGAATGTCACACGAGGTAGGTATTATGCATAGGGAAACCTAGACACCTCAGACAGTTTACTTAGTATGAATAAGATATTGTGGATGGAGATACCTAGGCATCCTGATAGTTTACTGAGTATGGAGTACCCATTTTATGATGTTGTAGAGTAGCATATTATCAATGTTATGTGCTGACTCTTTGGTTGCAGCGACAGGTCATGTATGATTCGTATATCCTATGTTCCGTATACTATATCGACTTTTATAGTATTTTGAGGTTGTTTATCGCTCACACCAGACTGTTGTTTGACCCAAGGTTTTATGTATTGCCTCTTATTATCTCGGGTACTCTTAAATAAGTAGACCAGTGTGGATGACTTATGGAGTTCTATAGACGGACCAGTAGGAGGTGACGCTTAATCATACATATATTTGAGTTTATGGTTGTACATTCCACCGTGTGACACTGTGGACCCTGACAGTGTCTGACTTACTATTATTAGAGACAGCTTATCAGTTGAGTTTATGTATCGATTGTATAAACTCTTTTACTTTATTGTATAACTCTATGGATCTTATACTCTGATGATTTGTTCACATTGTTATTACTGTCTCGATTGTTTTATATTTTTGTTGACTATTATGTTTTATCTGATGCGATGTGAGATATAAGACATGTTACGTGATTTGTTGATGTTTCCTTTTTCTTCTTTTTCATTCTCTTCTCTTCTATTTCTTCTTCTTTATTTCTTTTCTTTCCTTTGACAACTGTTCTACATCGTAGGTGTAAGGCGATCATTGCAAGCGTAAAGAATACTAGGTCAGGAGGATGTAGAAGCCTAGAGCAGTGAAGTCAATGTCGTGGAGGATGGAGGACCATCTAAGATAGGATATGGAAATGATAAAAGAAAAGTAAAAGCTGATGATAACTTTAGAAGGCCGAAGTTGCAAAAGAGAACAAAGTTTCCATCCTACATGGAATTAACCGAGACCCCGGAGAAGATCTATCTTTATATCATAGACATATTACATTCAGAAAACCAGCTAAAAGAGAACCCACGGATTGGGAAAGGAAATCCAGAAAGTTCTGTATATTCTATGAGCTAAATGAACACTGGACAAATGGAGGCATCTACAGGATTTGATCGAGGAACATGTTCAGAACGACCATTTACAGTAGTATGTTAGGAATAAGATTACAATAACCCAAACCATAGTAGTTCTATAAGAGCGACCACCGTCCGTAGGTGATATTTGCGGTCGTGGCTGAGGATCTGAATCGGGTATAGTAATCCCATGATTGGGATGAATTGGAATAAGGTTTATTTTCTACACTTTGATTTTTCCTTAGTTAAAACATAAAGGATTGCTATTGGGCTACTTACACACGAACGGGATCCCGATCAATCCCATAGACATGCTTTGAGTTAAAGTTTGAGAGTAAGCTTTGATTGAACTAGATGTAATGATTGGCCTTTTCGATCCCAAACATCGACACTAAAACATTCATGGTATTCTTTTATCGGGTATCCACGTATCGAAAAGACAGATTGTTATGGTAAAAAATCAGAACAAGAAAGATGAGAACACAATATCAGAATCTCACAGTGGAACGATAACATATAATATCAAAAGATAGTACAGACTATCACTCTAAGATACATGACATTTCAGAGTTACAATTCTAATTATTATCATCAGCTTGAATAGTTATAACAACATGTCCTCACAAATGTTGATACATACGTAATAGTAATGCAGCAGAAATAAGAATACCGTGGTAGGTGTAACATCTAGCTTGTCTCCTCAGGCTCCAAGACATCCAACTAAAACCCGCCTTTCTCAGACTGCTCGAAAGTGCACATGAGGAAGTTAGGAAAAACAAAAAACATGTCTCAAACAAAAGTCTGGTATGAGAAAATCAATAAATATGCGATCGACGTATAAAAGTACTTTTGAGACCGTATGGAATGTCGTAATAGTTATCCTCTCAAAAGAACCACCGTTTAATAAGTACATACGGTGATATAATAGATAATGTTTAGGGTAAGGAATATAAATCAGAAATTAGCAGAGCCGCTTACATCTCATGACATAACAAAATTGAAGTATAATCAAAACTGCTAAAGTACGTTCACATATGGATTTTCTGTTGGAGAATCCTTAGAACAACTAAAGCGAACCTCCCGACAAGGGTCAAAAAGTACCTTTAGAGCGTCGTATATCTCTAGATAAAATATACCATTAAGGTAAACATAGTTGGTCCACGTCTAAAACATGATCCCGAATATCATCAACTCCCGCGTGCAACATCCGTAAGCGTACTCTTGATATGGAGTTAATATACCCTATTGGTTAGATAAACCCTTATAGTTATGCTCCTACTTTGTTTTTTGTCATTTCTGATGTTGAGGCCACATTCGGCACCTCTCACACGAGTCTTCATCACTCAAACAGAATATAGATCTCCATAAGGATCCCAGCATC
The DNA here is from genome assembly GCA_030737815.1 of Allium fistulosum. Classification (NCBI taxonomy): domain Eukaryota; kingdom Viridiplantae; phylum Streptophyta; class Magnoliopsida; order Asparagales; family Amaryllidaceae; genus Allium; species Allium fistulosum. The sequence continues at coordinate 786,950,697 of CM060902.1, read as the reverse complement.
TCGAACACTCCACGGATCTCTACAAGGATCCCAACATAAGTCGTCCGACGAAAGCTATTGCTAACCTCTCCTTTGGACTTAACCTTAGAGTGGACAGTTCAACTCTATAACATTCAACTTCACAACCGCTTCCAAAACATAGAACTCGTATACTAGTTTTGAAGTGGTATTCGATAAAACACTTACCGGTCCCTGTCTCTTCAAAACTAAATCGATGAATTTCCGATAAAACTCAATTCCAGTTCTTTTAGAAGTAAGCGAAAAATATATAAAGAGGAGTCCTCTCCACGGGATTTCGTTTATATAAGTTCTTAAAGCTAAAGATGTTTCATATCAATGCTCCTCCTCGAGGGTTCTCAAATCATATGAAGCCATGAAGCTTTTAGATACTTCCTAAGTTAATTTGGTCAATTTCAACAAAAATGAAAACGATTGCATATGGAAATCATGTCTCGTGTAACGACCCATAATTTTCGTCATTTGAAATTCATATATTTAATTAATTTTAAATATTAATAAGTAAGATTTGGAAGTTGAATTAATTTAATTTCGATATAGTGATTTAATTGGGCGATTAAATTATTAATTTAATACTTGAAATTGGGTAAATAATTGAAATCTGAATTAAATGTGATTAAAAATGATTTATAAAGTTATATTAAATCATATTGGAGTTATAATGATGTTATATAACTTTTAAAATTGAATTAAAAGTTAAATTGTGAAAATTGAATATTTTAATATTTAATTGACGAGTAAAAATAGTCATTTTTCAAACAGTCTCGGTTTTCGACGAAACTAGTTTCATCGGATCCGTAATGTGAAATTATTGTATGGTTTCAAATTTCGTGTCAATCGGGTTTACGGTTTGTCCGGGGCGAGCCAAAATGCATAGAAATCGGTTTAATCGGTTTAATTTAAATTTGATCGTTTATTTCCGTAACTCTCACATATGACCGAATTACCTCCCGAAACATGTTCCATTGTGTTCGAAACGCGGGGTAAACCTTAGAAACGCCAGCCGGCATGCTTCGTTTGGAGTTCGGAAAATTTTCGATGAATAGTGTTTTGGCCATTTTCTATAAAAGGACATTATCATTTTCATTTGCACTCAACCCTTAGAGAACTAGGGTTAGCCGCCACTTATACTTTCAATGGCCAGAAATCTCAAATCTTCTCCTCCAATTATCTTCCAATCCACAAACAATTACGCGAAATGCTCAACTACAAAGTTGAAGAGGACGACGAGATCATTCAATCCAACGGTGGAGATAGAAATCGAAGCTACGGATCATCGTCAAACAGGCCGCGTTCGTAGGGGGTTGCGCATGAATCTCGAGAGGAATGGAGGGCCGAGCTTCATGCTATTCGAGGTGGATGTGTAATTTGCGGAGGGCTTTCGTATGGAAGTCTCTGATCGTCTTCAAAGTGGACGTGGTGGCTGCGAAAATTCGATATAAAGTGGCGGCTATGGGTTTCTTGCATACGCATATACCTGGAAGTGAACGTGAGGGAGGAAGATGAACAAGCGGCCAGATCCGATGAAGGCAAAATCGATGGCCCAGATAGAGTAGGGATTGAAAATATAAAAAGAAAATGAAATTAATATATATTTTAAATCGTATAAACTTCTAAATATCATATTGTTTTGATACGAGGTCAAAAAATTACGAAACGAATTGCGTTGGAATCGTTTCGACGAGCTCTACGCAATGGAGCTGGTTTGGAGTCAATTGGAGTCAGTGAAAATTTTGGGTAAAATTAAACGTACGTTTAATTTTATTCGAAATAAAATACCGCAACCGTTATTGAAAGCAAGATGAGAACTTCTCACTCAATCGAATATTTTGTTTCGATTTAAATTTTAAATAGTTAGATTTAAAATTATTGATTGTGTGAATTGGATGATAAATTGATATTTATTGTGTTAAATAGACCCTATGCGCCGTATATTAAGCGGAGGTTATTTATTAAAAACATATACCACGATAATTCCATATTGAAGTGGAATTGGTATTATATATGTATTTGGAGTTGATTTCCCGCATTATATAGCGGATGAGACCCTATTGCGCTGCATAATAGCGGATAGTATTTTATAAATCCCATATACCGCGATATTCCACCTCGATGTGGAATTGGTATTGTGCTAACATCTGTGGATGTAGGGAAACAAGTTGGAGGGATCCAACTGGATTCCTCAAATAATTGAATTTGTTTCAATATGGTGTGTTGATATTTATAATCTCTGTGTGATTATATTGTGCTTGGAATTGTTGACGGCTATAATTTAGCCGAATATATTTTCGGTATCGTTGGATACCAGAAATAAATAAAAATTGGATTTTTTGAATTTAAGTTGAAAATTTATCGAAAAATTTATTTTTGATGATTGGATAATTTAAAAGAAGTTTGAAAAAGATAAAGTCTTATTTTTGAACTGTATTGAATTAAATTTCAAATTTGGAAAAAAGGCTTAATAAACGGATTTCGGAAATATTATCTATAAACTGAAGAATTTGTCTAAATTTGGGATTTTTAAATAGATTTGAAGAGATAAAGGAATTTATTTTTAAAAGGAAATAATTTTTAAAATGTTGGAAATTGATTTGGTGTCTTGAAATAAATTTGAAAATCAATTCGAAATTAATTTATTATTAATTTACCATAACTAGTAAAATTGATTTATAGAAATTTATTTGATTTAAATTAATTAGATAATTTAATTAATCCTATATATGGATGTTTGGATTATATTGGATGTTGAATTGTTTGACATCTTTGATGTGTGATGCTTTGTGATATATTCTGATTTATGTGTGATTTGTGATCTATTTATCTGTGATATATATATCTGTGATCTGTGAATGAAGATAAGCGTTATAATTTATACCGCTTATCAATTATATTGTTATATTTGATCTGTGATGGTTGAATGTTGTTGCACTATTGTGTTAAACCCGTGGACTACACAATACACACACAAATGTGGATTTCACGTGGAAATGGGTTAAGTCGCAGATTTTTATCAATTTTGGAAAATTGAATTTTTGAATCCAAAATGGTTTTGGAATTGGAATTGAAAGTTTTTGAAAATGAGTTTCAAAAATAAAAGTTATTTTAAATAACTTAATAGAATTGGAATTTAAATCATTTGATTTAAGTTTGAATTCAATATTTTGAAATTGAATTCAATTTTGGTTTAAAAGATCTTTCAAGTTATAAAAGGTGTTTATATGGGTTTTTAACCATTTAAAATATGGTTTTGGAAATTTAAATTTATATTCAAGTTTTATACTTAAATGGCTTTAAACTGTGTAATTGTAACCAGTTTTTCCCAAAACAAAAACTAACTGTTTTCAAATAATAATAGCTTTCATAAAGTGAAAAGATTTCCAATTTGTATTGAAACATTTCAAGTTGAAAATGAAATTGTGAATAGTTTGGAAAAACTATGAATTAACCTTTGTGAAAATGATTAAGCTTTATTTTGGAATCAAAGAGTATTTCAAATGGTGTATCTTTTATATTATAAAAGACTTGAATTGTGAATAGTTTTGAAAGCTATAAATTAGATCTTGATTTAAAGATTTAATGGGTTAATCAAATTGAAATGGAAATTGCTTGGAAATCTGTGAGTGAATCTTTGTGAAACTGGGTAAACTTTGTGAAGTAAATCTTTTTGTTTAAAGATTTAAAATGGTAATTTGTTAAACCATTTAAAGGAAAGGATTTGGGTAATAAGTTGTGACTTAATTGAAATCCCTATGTCCATATGTTTTGAAATATTGTGCTCACTATTTGGGTTAGCCGGGAAAAGACTTTTGTGTCATATAACCCATTACGAATTAGTGATACGACGATATGGATCGTATTGAAGACCGGTGGTGAAGACCGGGTATTTGTGAAAACGATAGGATGACCTATCGATTGTCTCTGCACCATTAGCTACGGTATAGAGATTTCCTTTGTGATGGGAAGTTTTATCGGGATTGTGAATACCCGGATTGCAAGGGCTTCTTTGGAAGTGCCTTTGGTTCTGTTCGAACCCGGAATAGACTTGTATGGTTACATGTCTGACATTACATTTTGAGATGTAAAGCTGATTTCTTTCAAATACATTTCTGTTGGTTGCGGAGAATTTATTCTCTTAGCTTAACACCATTCTCTGAGACGTACGAGCTCAGATGTTATGTAGTTGAAATTTATCAGTGATATACTCCCAATTTGGTAGTGTGGCATGTTGAGTGTTGCTGTGTGATGATCATTTATTGATCATTTGTGATCAAAGCGTGGCTTTGTGAAAAAGCGTAGCTTTGTGGACGAGACTTCGTCAGACCTCACAACCCGGAAATGGTCGAAACAGGAAAGATGCGACAAGGTTATGAGGGTCGCGCCCTTTAGGGTATGTCATTTCCTTCTAGAAAAGGGTGGTATCATGGTATGGAGCCCAGATACTTACTCATGTGGACACACTTTATTTATTATGTGTGATGTTGGTTACCGAGCGCTCGGATAAAGGTCCCAAAGGACCGGGGAATGGCATAGTCGTGTAGTAGTTACCTATACCCAGAGGTAACCCAGCCTTGTGTTGGCAGAGAGCAGGTTGTCTCTCGGAGCGTCCCGCCAGAGGCGTTCCTACGTGGCATAGGAAGTTCCTTAGCCTGACCATTTGTTGGAAATCCATCTTCCAATACGAACCTTGTACGGTTTTAGTTGTAGAACCTGCCATTTACTTATGGTGGCGCCCCACTGTTTAGATGGTAGCTATAGTAGGCATAGTTCGGAATGTCTGTTGGCTAAGATTAATATTATACTTTCGAAATGTTTTTCTGCACTATGCACTAATAATAATAATCTAATGATTTTGCGTAGTAAGCATGTTTGACTATCATAAGAAGAAATCTCCTCCAATTCCGCGTTTGCATTGTGTGTGTGGCGGGAGGTCTTATGGTAGTTTCATTTTCCAAAAGCATTGCGGATATTTTTCTACTTCCTTGTTGTTGTTGTTGTTTTAAAGATAAAAAAAACTGTTTTAGTTCTCACACCAGTCACCATGACTGACCTGGAGTTTATTGTTTCCTTCCTAAACTCTGGGTGCCCACCAATTTCCACACGGGCAGTCTAGAGTCAGGTTATCAGGTCATTCTGGATTCAGGAGATGCTGTGGAGCTCAGTGGCGAGCTGGATGGCGAGACGTATCACTTGTATATGATATTATTATTCTACTGTGTATTTTGTATGAGGGCAAGTTGTATAACTGTCCATTGATGTATTGTTGTTGTAAACTTTGATGTGATGTAATGTATAAAATGATATAGTTATTTGATTTAAAGATTATTCATTAATCTATTATATGTTGTTCCGCTGCGAATGTGAGATTCTGATATTGTTTTTGTTTCTGTGTTTTTCTGTTCTCCTTTTCTTCTGTCTTCTTCTACCTCTTCTTTTTCTCCATAACAATTCGGTTTTCCGGCATTCGATTGCTCGGCAGTTGATACAGTGGACGTATTAATGTCGATTTTCGAGCGTCGAAAAGTCGTATCATTACATCTCGTATACTTATCACGTTTATGAACTTCTCAACTTATATTATCCCTCGGTCAAGTGGGAAGTCAGGTAAGTTAGAGCACCGATTGCATCAAAGTCTTGCCTAGACAGTTCATTCTTATCTCTTACAGATAGACAACTCAACCTAGTAAGCTTTTAGTGCTAAGTACATGACTAAATACTTTCCATAAATGAGTAAACACACAAAGCATGATTAAGTCACATAAGCGACTTTGGATCCCCTTTTTATTTAATTAATTCCTTTATTAATTAAAACATCCTTTTATACTTGTGTGTGTGTGTGTGTGTTTATATATTTAAATTACCTTTATAAAAGATATATACATGTATTAACTTTTTCACTATTCATTCATACTATTTTCAATACTTCAAAAAGTATTCATATACTTACTCAAACTGTATAAGTTTATTCAAAAATATTTAACAATATTTCTTACTTTAAACCATTACTTTTTCTATCTTTTTCCTAAAGATACCCATACTTGTTATTACTTTTGAAATGTTCATTTAAAAGGTCCAGTTACATTTACAAATCTATTTCTAAAGGTTTAAGATAATTGTTGCTTAAACATTGTCACTACAAATCCAAAATCATTTCAGTTATGCTTATCTTTAAAATATTCTTTTCAAAGATCTATTTACATTCATAAGTATAATAAAAAGGGTTAAAGACAAATGATATTAACACATTGTCACAAGAAACCCAAAACCATTTATACTCAACATTATCTTTAAAACATTCCTTTTAAAGTACTAAGTATATCTACACTTATTAAACAATGTAATATATTTTTCATTAACTTTCAAAACCATTTATTATAACATGTGTTATAATCCAAAACATCTATTATTACTTTATAAATTACTTAACTTGCTTTTTTCCAAAATTATATATATAAATACTTTAAAAATACTTATGTATATGTTTTAAATATCTATGTAAAATATTACTTGAAAATAACTAATTTATAATTTGATGAAAATAAATAAAAAGAATGTTTTATTTTATAAAATTCATTTACTTTAAAATTTAATAAATAATTATTAAAAAAATATTTAAACATCAAACCAACTTTTAAATACTGCAGAATATGCTAGAAAATATCGCTAAAAATATAGAGAAAAATATTAAATTTAAATATCAATTTTAGGCACTTAAAACTTCAAGAAACTTACTACAAAATTTATAAATGCTGTTAAAGGTCCTTGACAAAGAACAACATTGAAAAGTATGATCTTTACAACTAGTTTTCACCACTTGCACAAATGATTTAGGACTTGAAATTTTACAGTATGTGCTACCCTTAGGGTACTTAAAAACCGTGGAAAGAAACCCAAAATGTTATCTTCCAATTTATTTATAAAAAGTCCTAAAAACAAGCAATTTACTAAAGTGTTCGTTTTGCGCCTTTTTACGCTAGCTTTAGCCACTTTGTTTGACCAGTTATAAAATCTTTTAAACTACAAGTTTTTTCCAGTAATAACTACACATATAATAGTCGTTAAAAATGAAAAGAAACCCTACGTATCCCTTTCAAATTAATTACAAAATTCCTAAAAACAAGATATTTCAAAGTCCTCATATAGCGACCTTCTTCTCGCTATAACTTTTTGCAACTTTGTCTCACAAGTTATTAAATGATTTAAACTTCAATAAATTTCCAATAGTAAGTGCATTTATAGTACTTAATAAAAATGCAAAGAAGTCTCTTGGATATCTTCGAAAGTTGACTTTGGAAATCGCCTAACATAGGGAATTTTCAAAGTGCATTAATAGCGATCATTTCGCTTCAAACTTTCACAACTTTATTTCATAATTTCTATAACTTTCCAAATGATTACTTTATTATCCCATACACCATAATTTGTGCAGAGAACAACCAAAACAAGTTATACTAAGTTAAGATCATAAATCTTCCATTTACACAAGTTAAAGTTTAGGGATATCAAAGTGCACTTATAATGACTATTCTCGCTTCAAACACTTTCAAACATACTTCAGTTCAATACACAATCCAAAAAACCAGTTAAACATCAAGTCAAGGCCATGCCACATGTTAGAAAAGGTAACACGAGTGATTTTATATAATATAAGGTTGTCATTTTCTTTCAAAAGCAAGAGGGTCCAAAGTTTATAATTTTAATTAGTTAATGTCACTTTAACTTTATACTACACCACATATACACACAATTTATATATACAATATAGTAGATAACTCACAAAAATCCAAGCCTTCAACAAGCTCAAGCACACAAGAACAAAGAACCACTTTCTACCATTACCCAAAAGCCCAATGATCCAATTTTTTCTACAAAAAAAGTGCTCGTCCTCTCCTCCCAAAGTGCTCGCAGCCCAAAATAGAAAAGGGGTTTTTGCTCACTTTATTCCATATTTGACTTTAGATCCATGCTTCCTAAGGTGTTGGTGAAAGTTTGGTGGAGTTTAAAGAAGATTTGAGTTAATTAGAGAAATAGTGGTGAAGAACAAAGTGGATTAGTGCTAATCCGCTTCCACCATTTTTTATTTTTTATTTCATTTGAAGCTTTTGTGAATTATGAAAGTTAACACAAGAAAAAACCCTCTCCTTTACCCTCCCTCCTTCGCTAGATAAATTATCTCCTTATGTGCCTTACATGCTTTTACTTTATACCTCACTTTCTTTAGCAAAATACCATACTACGCTCCCTCCCAAAATATCTTCTATGACCTCATGCATGACATCACAAATATTTCTTTTCCATAAATGGTAAAATATTTTTATTTCTTAATAATAATTTTCTAAGTATTTTTGTGCATGTAAAATAGTTTGAATAGCTTTTACCAAGAAAAAAGCTGTTTATCGATAAAAAGATTTTTGATCACATTATCGATATTTCTTCAAAGTATTTATTTTTGTAAATATTTTTCTAAAACAAGTTTACCATCATTAGTTATGATTTAAAAGGGGATTAACAAGGTTATTAAATCACTTTAATAATATTTAATCTAAGATTCAAATATTTAAATAATTCAGATAGTTAATTACGAAGTGTTCAAATTCCAGGTCTTATGTTCTCCCCCACTTAGAATATTTCGTCCACGAAATTCAAACATTCTCAACAAAAGGAAACAATCACATGGCAGTATTTAACAGTATTCAAAATTATTAACAATCAAAGCCCATGGTTTTCTTAAGTTCAAACCTTCTCATCGCACAATGATGATAAACAATCTACTAAGCGTACCTTATGCTCAATAGCCTCATGCTATCACTTGCATGGTTATTCATGCCACCATATAACAAATCGATGAGTCATTCCCTAAACTTTCCATAAGTCACCATAACATAGTATGCAAATACTAAAGCCCGTACACTACACATGGATCATTCATACGCAATATCTAATCTGACCACTTGTTTGATCACATAAATTTCACTTCCAAACTAGTATAGATTACTTGACCTCTCTATTGCGGACTCCGATCAGGTTCCTTGATTAGAAACCTTTTTTCTCCTTACATAGCCATATACTATAATAGAAAACTTTGGAATCATATCAATAATCTGTATCAAGTGTTCGCCATCAAGAATCAAGTGAAAAATCATTGTTCGTATCAGTGTAAATCACCTAGAAATCATGTACTCGAATACTGGATCAAGAACAGTCATGCGAATAAGATGATCTATGTATAACTTATGTATTTTATCCTGCTTTTTTCTTAACTTATACCAAACTTTTTAATCACATTCATTTATCCAAATAGTATGTCATTTAATACCAAAATCATTTATGAAGCATTTCATACAAACATAACCTCAAGTTTATAAACATTTTATAACCTAAGTTCATACTCGTATAATACTCCACTACATTCTAAGAGTATATACAAAACATCAAATGTTTTACTTAGCAAGTATGTTTAACCATCTAAAACTTGTTTTAACTTACTACCTTCTTAATTCAAGAGTTACAAAAAATCAACTTTTATATTTTCACAAAACACTTAGCTTCAAGTTCTATAGTGATTCAAAAGTTTCCGACTTTCCAAAATTACCGAAAATCCCGTTTCATTTTGATAAATGAAAACTACCAAACAACATATCATAATATGATGCACATACCATACTATCCTAATGCATAGGATATGTCTGTCTGTAAAATAACTTAATAAAGTTTCACTTATTTATTAAACACACTTACTACAAGGAGAAAGCATAAAAAGGTTTCATCACTATTTGGGTTACACCATTACACTCGGGCATCCTACAAAGCATACATATAAAACTTTCTACACACAAGTTCACAGTAAATTTCTTGTAACACCTCCTAAATTTGGCGTTAGTTATTTAATTAGTTAGTCAGTTAATTAGGTTCCAAAAATGGAATTTGTGCAAACGATGGAATTTGACTATGAAACTTGCACCATTGCATTCGTGGCAAAATTTTGAGCAACTTTCGTATTTGGAGTTTTGCAGTAGGAGTCTAAATGAAGAAATTATGGAAGAAAAACGAATTCGGAACAAAAATAATTAAAATAAATATATTAACATTTATATATTAATTACTAGGACCCCACAGGTTGACAAGTTCATTGTGACCGGTCGACCGGTGCAAATGAGCATTCGATCGATTGGCAAGCCGGCGGCTAGGGTTTTTCTAGGCCAGAATGTCCCGGATTCAATATATTTCAATCGTATGGCTATGGTTGATTCGAGCGCCAATAAATTTATCCTAACCCTCTCTTTTCTTCTCATATTTTTCTGAAAATAGTAGCGAAGCTCAGCCAATTTCTCTTCTCTACTATTTTCTAAATTATAAAATAAAATATTTATTATTGTATATATACAAATTGGAGAGAATAGAAATCAAATAAGAGAAGAAGAGAAACGAGTTAACACTACATGATAACGGGGTTATATATATATGTATGTATTTGTATTTTCTTTCAACCCCACATCTCTTCTCGGATCTATAGTTTTAATATATGTATATACCCTTTTTATACATATTTCTTGGAATAACAAGGAAATGGAGTTGAATCAAAGGCTAAACTAACTAATGAGGGGTAATGAATAAACACTGTTAATCCCTACATTAACTGAACTACTCTTTAACAATCCATACTTATATAAGTTACCTTATATAAGATCTTTAATTTTCACAATTGGAATTACCTTTAAGACATACACTATAACAAATACAAATACAAATACACTCTCATATGTATAATACACTCAACTCATACTAGGGAATTCCATTACCCTATCCCTTAATGAGTCATACCCAACCAAAGCCAAGGTTCTCACTTAACCTTCAACTCTGATACCACATGTAACGATCAGCCTTTTTGACCCCCAAATATCGACACTAATACATCAACGGTATTCTTGTGTCCAGCATGCAAGTGCCAGAAAGACAAATAATTAGGGTAGAATAAGAAAACAAAATAAGAAACATGAGAACACAATATCAGAATCTCACGGCAGAACGATAATATATAAAATATCAAAAGACAGTACAATTTGTCACTCTAAGATTTATAGCATTTCAAAGTTACAAATCTAACTATTATCATCAGCCTGAAAAATTATAACAACATGTCCTCACAAAAACAGATACATGCATAATAGTAATGCAACATAAATAAGAATACTACGGTAGGTGTAACATTCAGCTCGTCTCCTTGAGCTTCATAACATCCAACTAAAATCTGTCTTTCTCAGGCTACTCGAAAGAGCAAACGAGGAATTTAAAGAAAATAGAAACCACATTTCATACATAATTCTGGTATGTGAAACTCAAGAAATATGTGGCCGACATATAACAGTACCTTCGAGACCGCACAGAATGTCGTAATGGTCATCCCCTCAAAAAAACCACCATCTAATAAGTATATAAGGCGATATAATAAATAATATCTAAGGTGAAGAATATAAATCAGAAAATAGTTGTGTCGCTTGCATCTCATGACACAACAATATTGAAGTACAATCAAAACCGCTAAGGTACGTTCGATAATGAATTTTCCATTGGAGATATTCTTGAACAACTGAGGATAGCCACAAGGGTCAGAAAGTATTTTCCATACATCGTATATCTTTAGATAAACATACCATTAAGGTAAAAATAGCTGGTCCACGTCTAAAATGGGATCCCGAATATCATCAATTCCTACGCGCAACGTCCGTAAGCATGCTCCAGATTGGAGTTGATATACCCTATGGGTCAGTTAAACTCCAATGGATATGCTCCTACTTTGTTTTCTATCATTTCCGATGTCGAGGCTACATTCAGCATCTCTCACACGAGTCTTCATCATTCGAGCAGAATAGGATCTCCACAAGGACCTCAACATTTCGAACAGTCCATGGATCTCTAGAGGGATCCTAGCCTAAGTTGTCCGAGAATGCTAATGATGACCTTTCCCTTGGACTGAACCTTAGCATAAACATTTCAACTCTATAGCATTCCACTTCACAACCAATTCTAAAACGTAGAACCCGTATACTATTTTGAAGTGGTATTCGCTAAGTAAACTATTTATCGATTCCTAGTCTCTTCAAAAATAAATCGATGAATTTTCGATAAACTCAATTTCGGTTCTTTTAGAAGTAAGCATACAATATATAAAGAGAAGTCCTCTCCGGGTGATCTAGTATATATAAGTACTTAGAGCTAGAGACATTTTATACATATGCTCCTCCTCGAGGGTTCTCAAATAATATGAAGCCATGAAGCTTTTAGATACTTCCAAAGTTAATTTGGTCAATTTCAACAATAATGAGAACGATCGCATATGTAAACCAAGTCTCGTATACTCATCACATTTTCGAACTTCTCAACTTATACTATCCCTCGGTCAAGGGTGAAGCCAGGTAAGTAAGAGCACCGGTTGCATCAAAGCCTTGCCTAGACACTTCATTCTTTACTCTCATAGATAGACAAGTCTACTTAGTCGGCTTTTAGTGCTAAGTACATGACTAAATACTTTCCATAAACAAGAAAATACACAAAGCACAATTAGGTCACCAAAGCACGAATAGTCACATAAGTGACTTCAAATCCTCTTTTTATTTAATTAATTCCTTTATTAATTAAAGCTCCCTTTTTGTACTTGTATGTATATTTAAATTAGCTTTATAAAATATATATACATGTATTCACTTTTTCACTATTCATTTGTACCCTTTTAAATACTTCAAAAAGTATTCATATACTTATCTCAAATGGTATAAGTATATTCACAAATATATTTAATAAGGTTTCTTACTTTAAACCTTTACTTTTTCGATCTTTTTTCCAAAGATTTCCATTCTTGTTATTACCTGTGAAATATCCATTTAAAAGGTCTAATTACATTCACAAATCTATTTCAAAAGGTTTAAGACAAATGTTACTTATACATTGTCACTACAAACCCCAAAACTATTTCACTTTTGCTTATCTTTAAAACATTCTTTTCAAAGATCTATTTACGTTCATAAGTATAATAAAAAAGAGATAAAGACAGATGTTATTAACACATTGTCACAATAAACAAAAAATCATTTATACTCATAATTATCTTTAAATATTATTTTTACAGATATAAGTATATCTACACTTATTAAACAAGGTAATATTCTTTTAATTAACTTTCCAAAACCATTTATTATAACATAAGTGTTATAATCCAAAACTTCTTTTATTCCTTTATAAATTACATAACCTACTTTTTTCCAAACTTATATACATAAATTACCTATAAATAGGCTTTAAATATCTATGTAAAATACTACTTGATGATAACTAATTTATAATTTGACAAAAATAAATAAAAACATGTTTTATATTAGACAACCCCTTTACTTTAAAATTTTATAAATAATTATTGAAAATATATTTAAACTTCAAACCAACTTTAAGTTGATGAAATATATGTTAAAAAACATTCCTAAAAAGATTAGATAAAAATACCAAATTTACGTATCATTTTTAGACACTTAAAACCTCAAGCAAACTTACTACAACATTTATAAATGCTGTTAAAAGTGCTTGACAAAGAACAACATTGAAAAGGATGTTCTTTGCGACTAGTTTTCACCACATAAAAAATGATTTCAGACTTGAAATTTTTATACTAAGTACTAATCTTAGGGTACTTAAAAACAATGGAAATAAAACCCTAAGGATATCTTTCAATTTATTTATAAAAATTCCCAAAAACAAGCAACTTACTAAAGTGTTCGTTTAGCGACATTTTTACTCTAACTTTAGCCACTTTGTTTGACCGGTTATAAAATATTTTAAACTATGATTTTTTACCAGTAATAACTAAACATATAATGGTTGTTCAAAATGCAAAGGACCCCCAAAGAATGTCTTTCAAATTAATTACAAAAATTCCAAATGGTATGGTATTTCAAAGTGCTCAAATAGCGACCTTCTTCTCACAATAACTTTTTGGTTTCATAAGTTAATAAATTATTTAAACTTCAATATTTTCAAGTAATAAGCACATTTATAGTACTTATTAAAAATGCAAAGAGGCTCCTAGATGCTTTCAAAGTTCACTATATAAATCGCCGAACACAAGGCATTTTCAAAGTGCATCCGTAGCTATCTTTTCGCTTCCAACTTTCACAACTTTGTTTCACAATTTCTATAACTTTCCCAACCATTTATTTACTGTCCCATACACAAAATATGTGCAGAGAACAACCAAAATAATTTATACTAAGTTAAGATCATAAATTTTCCATTTACATAAGTTAAAGTTAAGGAATATCAAAGTGCACTTATATCGACTATTCTCGCTTCAAACACTTTAAAATATACTTCAATTCAAAATACAATCAAAATAAACATTTAAACATCAAGTTAAGGCCACGCCACATGTTATAGAAGGTAATAGGAGTGATGTTATACAATATAAAGCTGTCATTTGCTTTCAAAAGAAAGAGGATCTAGAGTTTATAACTTTAATTAGTTAATGTCACTTTAACTTTATATTTGCACACACATATACACACATACACAACATATATACATAGAATAGTGAGATAACTCATCCAAATTAGAGCCTACAACAAGCTTAACACACAAGAATAAAGAACCAATTCCTATCATCACCCAAAAGCCTAAAGATCCAAGCTTTGCTACAAAAAAAGTGCTCGACCACCACCTCTCCTCCCAAAGTGCTCATGGTCCAAGCTAGAAAGAGGGTTTGTGATGCCCTACCCCGAGACCCACATTAACAAAGAGTATTGCTAGGAAATACTGTCTGCTAATGTGGAGAATAGGGTCGGTTAGGAGTGACTATCAACAGCCTTGTCTTAAATATCTATTGAATACGTCGATAAATGCTCTATATTTTCCCTCTATCTCAAGTGGATCGACATATCCAATAAGTACTTAAGACAAGACATCAAAAATCTAAAATTTGAGAGGTGTTTGTCTGTTGATTAGTTTTCTCTTTTGCATGTCTGTTTAAGGAATTATACAGGTTATTGGAAGCTCTCTTCTCCTCAAAGCTTGTTTCTTTCAGCAAAAATTCGGAATTTATCTTCTCTAATTCAAGGTGAGTTTGTTAACTCACAATTTTAGCTGAAACCTGCCTGCTATTGCAAAGATCTAGAAGAAAATAGTTACTATAAACGTACCCTGCTAAGTTATTATATACAGCTTATATCTTGTTTCTGTTGCTTCTTTGAGTAGTGATAACTTCTTGATATCATGATGAATTGTTGCCAAATCTTTTCTAGATCATAGTTTAGAAGTTGTATTACATGCAAACCAATTTTTAGTTCAATCCGAGGTCGTTTGGTCCTCTAATTCATGCCTGAAAGTTAAACCCGATATGGTTTCCAGGCTTGTACATTTTTATTTTTTGAACTGTTGCAAACATGACCTGAGTCCATGTTTGAGACAGCGTAACTTTTTCATTTCCAGTCGGATTTTATTGATTCTATTTTTGAAAATGAAGTTTTCTAGTATGTGCATACCAATTTTCAGCTCAATATAAGGTCGTTTGGTCCTCTATTTTAGGCATGTAAGTTGAACCCAAGATGGTTTTCAGGTCTGAGCACATTTTTGTTTTTGAACTGTTGCAAACATGGCCTGAGTCCATGTTCGAGACAGCGTAACTTTTTCATTTCCAGTCAAAATTCATTGATTCTTTTTTTTTGTTTGAAAGCTGATGTTTTATACTATGTGCAGACCAATTTTCAGTCCAATCAGAGGTCATTTGGCTACCTGTTCCATGTCTGTAAGTTGAACCGAGAGGGTTTTAGACCTAGGCAGAATTCAACATGGTCCGAGTCCATGTTTGAGATTTCATATCTTTAGCATTTCATATCGGAATTTAGTGAATCATTTTCCAGTTCATAGATAAATTGTTCTACTTTATGTGTATCAAATTTTAGACCATTCAGAGGTCATTAAGCGTTTCAAATTATGTCTGAAAGTTGAACCCGGAGAAGATTTCAAACATGGGTAATGTTTTGCCAATGCATTTTTATATTCTTTTTCCGTCCGACTTTTGACTTTTACTTCATTTTTTTGTGATATTTCTGAAATGTTTAGAGGGCTATGATGCCTATCAATTGGCTAGCCAAGTTTTGATGAATTTGAAATTCAAATTTGAATTGAATTTGAATGACGGTTTTGAGTGATTTGATTTCGAGCACGGATTTTTCCAAACGATTTTGAAATAATTTTTAAAATAAATTGGCATTTAAAATAATTATTATATAATATTTTTAAATTATTTTAAGTTATAAAATCTATTTATTCTCTATAATAAGGGAATTTCAAATATTGTTTTCAATAATCGTTTTCGGAAGATGGTTTTAAAATCTTGTTTTCTCAAGTAAACTATTTTATAAAATTACACGTTTTTGCACATTTCGAGCGAATGACAAGGAGAATTAAATGGTTTGGTAAAACATGTGGTATAAGACACGTGCATTTATCTTATCGATTAATTCCTGACTTGTCCGTTAGATCGTTTTGACCTCCGGGTCGAGTTTACCGATGAGATGAGGTAAACTTTTTACTGATTTGAGTTTGAAATTTACTAGCGGTTAGTAAACTATTTAGTGTGAATGTGTGGTATGGGACACACGTTAACACCGTTCGAGTTCCTATCCGAAAGTTTGTGACGCATTTGTTTAAGAGACGTATTAGCCAGTACTGGACCTTCGGGTCATTTGTCCTTCGGGACGTTTGTCTAAGAGACGTATTTGTCCATTGCGACGTATTTGTCCTTCGAGATGTTGTCATTCAGGATGTTTGTCTAAGAGACGTATTTATTTGTCCTTCGGGACGTTTGTCTAAGAGACGTGGCGCCTTATTTTGAGAGAACAGTACTTGGCTGGCTTCGGCCATAAGCACGTGCTATATCTTTGAGATGATTTCATTGATTCCTTTGTGATTTTCCAAGTTTATCTCCTTTTTACATTATTGGCCATTTGAGCCGTTCGAGATATTATATATGGCATCTTTGGAAATTGAACTTCTTATCGAGTTCTATATTTGAGATTTGGGTTTGCCAACACCTGGTGTTATTTGAGATTTGCCTTTTGGCATATATTTGAGTTTTTAATCTCTTATTTGGAGATATATTTGCCTTATGGCGTATTTTTGAGATGGGATCTATTTAAATGTGTTTTTGAGTTGCCAATATGGCGGGTTTGGGATTTACCCCTAAACCATATTTGATGTTTTGAGAAACGCAAATGATATGAGGCGCACTTTTGTTGGAGATTTGTTTTAGAGTTTCATCTCTTTTGAGATTGTGCTCATGCTTTGTGATACCTTATACCACATGAAGTATCTATCCTTACTTGATTATGTCACTTGAAGTAACCATATATGTTGAATTGTATCTACTCTTTTGAGCAGTTTATTACCTTGGCTTATGCTCATATTATCACTTATCCTTATAAACTGATTAGTTTAGCTAGACTGACCCATGTATTTTATACTCGAGTCAGACCGAGGTGTTTCAAGTTAGGTACCCTTATGGACTTAGCCTATATTGCTTCCGCATGGACTTATCTGCTAGCCCTTTTTGCTGTAGTCTTTTTGTTGCTACTATGATATGTATATTGTTTTGACTCGTGTGTTTATTGTGGTCGTCATACCATTTATGATGTATAATTTGTATTGTATTGGGATGTATCAGTATATATGTATATATATCTGTTTGTTGTTCCGTGATGTGTTATGCGTTTGAGTTGTATTTTATTCTGATAGATCCTATAGCCACTTGTAGTTTTGTATTAAGCATTTATTGGATCAGTCGATCCACTTGAGAAGGAAAAAAATATAGAGCACTAATCGACGAATTCAATTGATATTTAAGAAAAGACTATAGATGGTTACTCCTAACCAGTCCTATTCTCCGCATTAGCAGACGGTATTACCCAATAATACTCTTTGTTAATGTGAACTTGGGGTGGGGCATCACAGCTTAGTATCATAGCGAGGTTCAGAATAAAATATGATAAACACAGAACAAAAGCATATATTATGATACATCCAAGTATAGTACAAGTGTACGAAACCCTTAATCATCGTGTCCTTTACCTTATCGTGTCCTTTGAGATAGGAGTTTGGGATATGTCTAGGATTCCGTAGTATTCAAAAAATTGAATTGATGATATCTTATCTTAGAAGTAATCCTAATCGTGATTATTTTATTCGAGTCCTCTTCGATACGAGTGCTTAGCACTCATCCACATCAAAGGAGTGTGTTGATGCTTTTGGATGATCTTGTCTTGTTCTTCTGTGAGGATTGCGAATCCTATTGAGAGGATCCACAATATTTAGCATGATGTATGAGAATTTTGGGATTTATTTCTTGTAGCTTATCTTTCGTGTGGGTTAGCACGGTATTTTCTATCTAGGTTTTTTCTAGAGTTTGGAATGATTTGAGATGGAGTGGCTTGCATATTATCAAGCCACATTCTATGATTCATAGGATACTATATTTTGGTATCCTAATTTAGCTGATTCGTTGTCTCTTGTACTTCAGAATGTTAATGATGATTCTGAAGTCTCTGTATTCACTCTTGAGTTTCGAGATGTTGATGATATATCTCGAATTCCAGTTATTACGACTTCATTGATTTATGTGAGTCCGTTTGGGTTTGACACCCCATCGGGTAATCGAGTATTGTATTGACCTCATTCCCAGTTCTTAGCCTTTCAGTCATCCTTCCACGAGGATGTCCATTAAGGAAATGAGGTTATTCATTGAATTTAACTGATATTGTCATTCATGCTTCTTTTGAGATATCCTTTTTGTATACTCATTTGTTGATAGGCTTTGTGACATTACTTCACTTGAAGTAATGATGTGTTGTTTGTGTTTTTCTTCTCATTCAAGAAAATATCTTGCTAATACTCTTATATCTTATCGAACTCTTTTTAATCTATTGAGGTGGTGTTAGGGGCATTCCTCAGCTTGACCCTACACCAATTTTCATTAGCTACAAGTTGTGGAGGATAGTGTTCCTCTTACTGCATTCTGCACTCATATAGTTATTGTAAGTAGTTCATTATACCGTTGGGTTTGACGAACGCTCTAGTCTATTTCGTAAATCTTGAGGATCGAGTATTCTGGGAATATCTCGATGATCTCAACTTGTGTTCGTTGATTTTGAGAATAAGCAATAAATTGAGTTTTCAAATTTTTCAAAAATTTAAGATATATTTCTAAGAGAAATTGGATTTTTTTTGGGATAAACAAAGAATATTTTAAGTATTTTATATGAGATATTTTCTTTTATAGAAAATGTTTTGTGTTGGGTTGTCCATCGAGTGTTCTAAGAATTCTGGTCGATGCGTTTGGCCAACGTTATCGATAGGAATTTCCTAAATGCTGAGATGAGACAATCAAACACGGTAAGTTAAATCTTAATGTAAATTAAGTTGATAATAAATTAAAATGGTTTGAGAATTAAATTTTACTTTGGACGACATGTGCAGCGCAGCCATTGAACCGTAGTGGGCTGGATGAGTGGCGAGGCACTTTTGATCAATTGATCAACTCTACAGCCAATCGATAAGGTTATTCATTATAAACTAATGGCGAGGAAATGCCAATAGGATAATTAAAATTTACGGGTTTGAATATAGTTAGGTTTTATTATTGAAATGGTGTATTTTAAATGAGATAATACTTTGTTTGAAAATTAAAGGGTTTAAATGAATATTTTAATATGAGTTATACAAGTTAAAAATGGAGTTTTTTTTAGAATTTGGGTATTTGAAAATAAAGAGTAGTAAGATTTTAAAATTTTATCTTAAGAATTGTTATTATGGATTTATAAAATTCTTTTGGAAATTTAATTTTGTATTAAGAGGAAATATGAGTTGAATTTATTAATTTTAGTAAGTGCTATAGAAAAGTGTTTTGGAAAAGTTCCAAGTATTGAAAATTTAGATTATGGTTTTGAAGGTAATGAGTTTTGAAACTCTAATAAGTTTTGATTGTAAAATTAAATTTTATTTATTTGTGTTGGTTCCTTGTGTTTACTTTGTCTTAGTGCAATAATCTAATGACTTGCATTTTGCGGTCATTTTTAGTTTAGTGACCTTTGAAGTAATCATCGGGGTTTCTTACCTCAATTGTTATTATCTTAGTATCGGTATGGCTCTTTCCATAGTGACACATGGAACGTCATCGTCTTATTGTTTGGAGTTCGGATGAAGCGATGCTAAATCCCAACTCTATTTGAGAAACTTTTGTGAAATCAATCTCCTTCGATTGATTTTTGGGTAGCTTTCTACTTTGAGTTCTTATTTCGAAGGAGAGATACCTTTGAAATCAAGAGATATTGCTTGAAGATATTCTATAGTTCACTAATCCCGATAAATATAATCGAGAAATCATAGAATTTACCGAGCAATTTTATCTTGGTCTTCTTTCATCTTAAGTAGAAAGTGAGGAATTTTGATCTCGTGCTTGTCTATCCTTCCTTTGATTGATGAAATAATTGTGTTGAGTACAAACTCTTCTTTAGAAATTGCGAGGATGCAATTTAGTTAAGAGGGGAGTCTGTAACAACCCTGGTTTTGAAGATTACCTGTTAATATTAAATTATAATTTAATATTGAGAATTAAAATAAATTGGGAACTTAAATTGTTTATTTGGAATAAACAATAAATTTTGAATTTAAAATGAGAAAACAAAGTTTGGAACTTTATTTTATTTTCTTAGGGTGATAATAAATGGAAAATGGGTTTTTATTTAGAGAAAATGCAATAATTGTATTAATTATTATCAATTTCTTCTTTTAATAATTTTTAAAAGAAGTATGTGATATTTAAAGGTTGTTTATCTAAACGAAAAATGGAAATTGGTTTAAAAATGAGTTTAATTGTATTTGAGTTTAAGATGGTTTTAAATATTTTTCTAAGTAAGAAAATAATTTTTTTTGAATTTTAGAAGTTAAAAATGTAGACTTTTACATTTATTTGGTGAAAATTCTGTATTATTGTGAAATAAGGGAATTTAATAATAATAATAATGTTTTAAAAATAAAAATTAATCTTTTTATATAGTGCAAAACAATTTATTTCATGTGTATGTAAATTTACAAATTTTGTTTGGTTGAAAATTGAAAGGAAAATGACTTTGTTTTATAATATAGTGTAATGTATGTGTGCATTTGATTTAAATGTTGATTAATTAACTAAGGCCACCATATTTTCTTTTAATTATTGGGTCCAAGCCCATTAGTACCTTACTTGTTAATTGGAAGAAAAGAGAGAACCTAGTCAGTACGTTCATTTTCTTATTTCCCGTCTCCTTCCTCTCCTGTAAAACAAATACAGTAAAAAGAAAAGCTCCATTTTTCTTCAAACCAAGCTTTCAAATTCAAATCATTTTCAAATAAATTGTTGTTCTTATCAAATCTAAAGAGAATAAAAAGGTAATCTCATTCAAAACCATTGTTATTTCATCAAAAATCTAAAATTTGAGAGGTGTTTGTCTGTTGATTAGTTTTCTCTTTTGCATGTCTGTTTAAGGAATTATAAAAGTTATCGGAAGCTCTCTTCTCCTCAAAGCTTGTTTCTTTCAGAAAAAATTAGGAATTTATCTTCTCTAATTCAAGGTGAGTTTGTTAAGTCACAATTCTAGCTAAAACCTGCCTGCTATTGCAAAGATCTGGAAGAAAATAGTTACTGTAAACGTACTCTGCTAAGTTATTATATACATCTTATATCTTGTTTCTGTTGCTTCTTTGAGTAGTGATAACTTCTTGATATCTTGATGAATTGTTCATTTGATCGTTTTGACCTTCGGGTCGAGTTTACCGATGAGATGAGGTAAACTTTTTATTGCTTTGAGTGTGAAATTTACTAGCGGTTAGTAAACCGTTCAGTCTGAACGTGTGGTATGGGATGCACGTTAACACTTTTCGGGTTCCTATCCGAAAGTTTGTGACACATTTGCCATTGCGGCGTATTGCTAGTATTGGACCTTCGGGTCATTGCCATTGCGGCGTATTTGTCTTCGAGATGTTTGCCATTGCGGCGCTTGCCATTACGGCATATTTGTCTTCGAGACGTTTGCCATTGCGGCGTTTTCCATTGCGGTATATTTTCCATTACGGCGTATTTGTCATTGTGACTTATTTGCCTTCGTGCGTGGTACCATATTTGAGAGAACAGTATTGAGCAGGCTTCGGCCACATGCACATGCAAAAATTTTGAGATGATTTCATTGATTATTGGGATTTCCCTAGTGTATCGCCTTTTTCGTGGTTGTCCATTCAAACCGTTTGATATATATACGGCGATTACCTTATAGGAATTTGAACTCTTTTGAGTTCTATCTTTGAGAATTGAGTTGCCTACACTAGCGTTATTTGAGATTTGCCTTTTGGCATTTATTGGGATTTATATTCTCCTATTTGGAGATATATGCATCTGTCTTATGGAGTACTTTGAGATGGTTATTTCTTTGGAAATGCTTTTGAGATTTTCGATATGGCGGATTTGGGATTTCTCCTTTTTAGGAGTTATGATTTTCCCTAAACCATTTTTGATGATTTGTGATATGCCGATGATACGAGGCTTGCTATATTTAGCGTTTTATGGATTGATTTATCTCTTTTGAGATTGTATGTTTGTGTAGTGATATCATTTCATCACTTGAAGTAACCATACTAATACTTATACTTAGAATTGTTTCTTCTCACTTGAGAAGAATATCACCCTTATCCTTATATTCATATTATCATTATCCTTTTTAACTGATTCGTTTAGCTAGACTGACCCGTGTATTTTATACTTGGGTTAGACCGAGGTGTTTCGGGTTAGGTACCCTTATGGACTTAGCCTATTCTACTTCCGCTTGGACTTTATCTTCTAGCCCTTTTTGTTGCAGTCTTTTTGTGTTGCTACTCTGATATGTATATTATTTTGATTCGTGTATATATTGTGGTCGTCATACCACATGTTATGTATCATTTTGTATCACTCTGATGATGTATCTGTATATATGTATATATATACACCTGTTATCTGCTGTTCTGTGATGTGATTTGCATTTGAGTTGTTGTATTTTATTCTGATAGATCCATTAGCCACTTATAGTTTTGTATTAAGTATTTATTGGATATGTTGATCCACTTGAGATAGAGGGGAAAAATAGAGCATTTATCGACGTATTCAATAGATATTTAAGACAAGGCTATAGATGGTCGCCCCTAACCAGCCCTATTCTCCTCATTAGTAGACAGTATTACCCAGTAATACTCTTTGTTAATGTGGGTCTCGGGGTGGGGCGTCATAGGGTTTTTCTCACTTGCTTCCATCTTTGACTTTAGATCCATGCTTCCTAAGGTATTCTAACACTACAAGAAAATAGGCTATTTATAGCACTCATTCATAGCGTTTCCGCCTTTAGCACTATCTAACTCATATGGATTATAAAACTTATAAATACTAAACGCTGTATGCTATACATTTCACTTAGTCCCATACAAAATAAAAATGGTAAAATACTTAACGCTATACATTTGCGCGGGTTCTTTTCATTCCCACTTTTCGTTTGCCCCCTAAAATTTTGTTTCCCACCAATCTTCCTCTACCGACAGGAAAATTTCAAGCCCTAGATTTTAATCATCGCTTGGATCGCAGCTCGCATAAAAGTGGATTACATCGAAAATTTCACGCCCTAGCTTCCTCAATTTCGATCGATCACAACTATCCAAATCTCAGTGGGCTAAACCCTAGTTTCCTTCTCTATGATTTTAGGTATTTTATTTAAACTTGTTGCTTCTTCTAGTGGGTATTTTCTTTTAACATGTTTCTTCTTCTGTTGGGTGGTTTCTTTAAACCTACTGCTTCTTTTGTTGGGTATTTTCTTAATGGTTCAGTAGTTTGAAGTTAACACATTGTATAGAATTTAAGTCATATGATTTTCATACGAATATTATATGGCATGTAATGGGGTTAAGAACAATGAAATTTATAGTTGGAAACTTCTTACTGTGAAGATGAGCTACCAGAGATGTATATTTCTGATAGAAAATGATACAAGTTGGAGATAAGTAGAGAGAGAAGTCTGAGATGGATTTAAGGAAATTAGTTTCCTTATTAATATATCACTATTTAAAGTTAACAGATATGGCTTTGTTAGTTTGATCATTTATTATAACAGTTATCATTAGTTATCCGAGGAAAAAGGCTTTCACTCCATTATTGTAAGAAAGGTCATGGTCTGCTATATTTTGGAATTTGCTTATTTGCTAAACGCAGAACCAGTTATAGGAGTTTTAGTTGCTTTTTCTAACAAAAGTCTATATAATAGATCAGCTCCTCTATTAATTGCTTAAAGTTTAAAGAATCGCTAGAGGGGAAATAGCATACTCTATTAAATCCATCCTATTATTTTTAGCAGGAAAATGTTAGCTTTTAAGAATCGAATTCAAGATATTGTTCTGTTAGTTAAGTTTAGGAGTTATTGTTAGATTTCTTCGAAAGTTTATACTTATTTTCATAATAGTTTTTGTTATGAACAATTAATAGTAACCTTTTAATAAAGATAGTGATAATTTCTTTTAAGATTGCAAGAGCATCTCCAACCATGATGGACGGAAAATTTGAGAACTGATCATATTGTATTGTAGTCTGGATGAACTCTTGGACAGTAAATTCAGTCTTTATGCTTGTTGAATGTGTTTTCACAGTTTTTATTTAACAAAGGAATAACGAGTAGAAAATTCTTTAGCCCTGTTTTAGCATCCAAATTGACTAAAAATTAAACTTTATAATAATTTTTTAGAAGAGTTTAAAGAAATGTAGAGTTTCTATTTACAATTGATTTAGATGTTAAGGAAGTTAGGATTCAATATTAGGTTTATTTTTGGTTTATTTAGCGTCTACATGGGAAAATTTCTATGTTCTGAAATAATGAGTTGATAAATGCTAAGTAATACGTAAATTTTAGTTCACTTCAAAGTACAAACTAAAATTTCCTTTTTTCTCCATATGACAGGCTCAACCATCTCCAACTATATGCAAGTTATTGTTTGTTTCCAAAAGTAGCGGTTCACTTTTGAACTCCACAACTATTGAATTTCGCAATAGACTCGATTAGTATAAATAAAAATTAGAATAATCATAATGAGGATACTAGTCCTGGAGGATTTACTTTTAGGCCACAACTGAATGCTCCATCACCATTGTTTCAAGTCAAGATAATAACGCAATATACTGATACTTGACTTGACAACTAAATGCGATGATACTGAGTATATCTTGGTCTATGCATATAGTTCTAACCTATAAGTTTATGCAGTCCATCCAAGTTGTAGAAATATCTATGGATAAAGACTTCAAATTTCAAGCTAAATTCTCCAATCGACTATTGGAAAAGATACCATAGATGATGGTATCAAGAGTTTCACTATGCCAACAGATGCCTTTATCACCAATGAACAGTCTCTCCTTCTACATGCGTAGGATCAACTAAATGGAGTAGAGATGCAAGAAGCGTTTGAGAGCTTTGTACCTGTAACTCAACCAGCTGAAGATGGATTTAATTGGAGAAAATATGAACAAAAACAAGTAAAAGGCGCACTGAATATACATGAAGCTATTACAAATATGGATTTCTCATTTTTGCTGTTTTTTCAAGTTGCCATGATGTTTGCAATTGTAATTAAGTGAGAATGCAGTATACTGTAATGGAAATCACTAACAAGACAAAGAAGCTTGTCTGCCTTATGCCACGTAGTGCTGGTCCTACAATGCCTGAGTTTCTCTATTCCATTTCTCTCACCAGGTTCCTTTTTCATCTTTTATTCTTATTCTTTTTTTGTAATATGTAACCTATACTTTATTGACCAAGGGTTGATATATTGAGTACTGGAAATATAATTACAGGTAAAAAAATGTGCAAGTATATATTGGTAGGGTAATATTCTTACATATTCATGTAGGGATCTTTAATTCCTGAAATGTATGGTTTGTTGCAGCTGCTATGCAAACCCTGAAGAACTAATCTTTGATTATCAAAATTTATAGTTAAATAATTCAACATGAAATCAGGGAGTCTATCTGCTCTAATGAACTAATCTTTGATCATTAAAATTTATAGTTAAATAATTCAATTTATTGGACATAGTTCGGATGGCATTAACAAAAATCATGGACTTGGAAGTATGCCTCCTATGGTTTCTCGTTTACTTATCACTGATAGTTTATATATTATCAATTAGTGTTTAAAACTATTTTGTTGTTTTTTTTCATAAAAGCATTAATAACGTGTAAGATAGAAAGATAAGAATACATGTATAGTACATGATGTGCTACAGGTTTAAATCACTAATATGCATTTGAGTGGATCAGAAGACTGTTTCCAAAATCAATATACAATGATGCCAATGATTAGTAATATTTGTTAAGCCATATTCTATCAAAAAGAATTTTTATAAAGTTTGATTTGATGCTTGATCAGTAATATACAATATGTCCATAGTCCTCAATATCCGTAATATACAATATGCCAATGAAAATTTATTTTATATGTAATTCTGTGGGAAAGTGGAAGTTGAGTGCGGACTTATATAAATAATAACTTCAATACCTGTTTTAAGGAAATGTCAAAATCTATTTTTTTTATTCTGGTGCATTCAGTATATTATTTATTCAGCAGCATTGACTAAGTAGAACTTGTAGCCGACATCATTTTCATGATTTCATTTTCTTTACAATCATGTGAGCTCAAATCTAAGACTTGAAAAGTAAATAAATTATTTACTCATAAAAAGTCGGGAAGCAAACACAAAGTATATCAACATAAAAGGTATTATGCTATTATCAATTTAGACTTCGTACAAATTCATAGAAGATATCATAGTATATGTTTAAATTCATGGAAAACTTCTGATTTGTGATTTCTAAATCCAGAAAACTTTAATTATATATTGGAAACACTTTGCAAGTTATAACTTCGTTCGTGACAACAAGAAATACATCAACTAAGTGTAGACTAACATATGTGAAAGTGTCAGGAATCACATCATATATCCAGTTTGTGCATGTTTCTCTGCAAACAAGAAGAAAGAAATTTATGTTGAAATAATCCATACAAGTTAAATCAGTCAACTTCATGGCATAAGGCATGCCATGTCTCGAAGTAAAATTCTTTGCTATTTCTTTTTCATGCATATAGTAAAAAAATTTCTGTTTTCTAGTACATTTTTTCCCTGTAATTTTCATTTTGTCTACTTCTATTGGTGGATGTTATCCCGTTAGAAACATAAAGTTAGTCATTTTCTTTATCTCACGATAGATACTTGTATTTAGGGTTGAAATGTTGGACACTCATGTTGTAATTTGATCATTAAAATGGCGGATATGTTCACAAAGGTAATATTTTTATATTTCTGTTGAACATAATGTGGTTTTATACTACATTGCTGTATTTATAATTATCTGTTATGCTCATGTTTGCAACTTACATGCACTAGAATTTATATTATGTTTTGCTATTTCATTTTCAGTCCTTATGGACTTAAATGTGAGAGATATAATATTTGTATTTTGTATTTTTATATGTAGGTAGTTGATCAGTTGAAGGCGAATTCAGGCATATCTTTCAAGCTCCTTTGGATTCGGTAAGGATCTATGCTATTTGAGTATGGGTAGTAACCAACCCAAAGCCCATAAGACCATAACCAAAGGAAGTTATTAATAAAACTTAAGTCTGTACGTCCAGTTATCTGAAAACCATAGAAAGAAAATAGACAGAACTCTTCTTTCCTCTTTTAAAACCTAAATCAAAGTCCCCAAAACTCTTAAATTTAGGCTAAATTAATTACCTTTAGAAGCTAACAATTTCAAGTAAAAATCTCAAACTCATCTATGTCTTATTAAGGCTCTGTATTTTGGTTTAAAGTATGTATGTTTGGTTTTTCTTTGTTGCTAGTTGGTTGAGTATGGATTCAGTGGGAAGTGGTCAGAAGTGTAGCATTGTTTGTGAGTAATTTACTTTTAATCACATGCCAACCTTAGCTGCCCATGCAGTAATCTAAGTTTGATGTACATCATTTTATCATGTGTTATACGAGCATTCACATATTAATTAATCAATATACGAACATGTAATTGTTTATTTGCCATGATGGAATTGATGGCGAAAATATAACCAGTTTACTAAGCAAAATCTGAGCGGTTTTTTTCTGCTGATTTTATACCCCAGTAACTCATGTCTGATTTCGATAAGCATAATGTGGTGTGCAAGAAAGCTAAGTCCATTAGTAGTTGTGGTAACAATAACGTGCACAGAGATGAATAGTAGACACTGAGATTGAATGTAATACTAAGTGTAGTTGTTTGATAGAGGGGTTAGTGGATGATGTTAATATTAGTTCGGCTATATCTCACGATAGTTTGGCTAAGGGTTTGATCAGGCTGCCTGATATTGATAGTCGGTTTACTAACCTCTTTGTTCATCTTGTCGTTGTTGATTCTGGCTTTAGCTTACTCAAAATTTCTAGCTTTAGCTCTGATAAGATACAAGATTTTTTGAGTTTATATGCGACTATGTTAACGCCCAAGGTCAGATTTTGTTTGCCTTCTGTTGTGAGTAATTTGGGGCAGAGGTCGGGTTGTTTTTAGGCTTCTGAGTTGTTTCATGGGGCCAGGAATGTGATTTCTCCTGGCAGCTTGTTATTTTCTGATGATCTTTCAGGTTAGGAACAACGTTGTTCTATGGATAACGGTATCTTAGGTGCTGGTGACGATGCTAGTTTGACTCCTAACAATCAAATTATTGCTTGGTATGACTGGGTGGAGAAAATCTGTCAATATGTAAGGAGCTCTAATGTTTCTTCGGATGAGGCTTTAAGTGGGCTTAAAGTAGATAATATAGAGATCGATAAGTTTGTAAGTACGGATTCCAGGCAGGTAGGTGTAGCAATGGGTTGTTTGATTTCAGTAGGACCTAAGTGTGGAGATTATATCAAGGTAGTTATGGATTTGTATAGCAGTTCGAGTCAGGCATACCGGGGCTCCTTTTCTGGCAGCAATAATACAAAGTCCAGAGAATGCCTTTTATGGTGTTAAGGAGATTAAGCGGTTATTTTTTTATGAATTAATTGTGGTTATATATCATGGTACAAAGAGAGTAAATGCTTGAATGTAAGAAGGAATGAGTCTGAGATGATAATTCTCTGGGTATAGTACGGTAGAATAATTCTCTGGGTATAGTACGGTAATAAGACAACTAAGTAAATTATAGTAATAGTAGGTGTTTCCGGTGATGTTCAGTCTGAGATGATTCGTACATGTAGAAACACGTTTCTGTTTATGCACACTTGACAGTTAAATGGTTCTACCTCTGTTCTGTGAGATGTATACATGAAATTCTACAGTTTTTCTTTTTGTTGGGAAATTCTGAGTGTGCTTTTGTAATAACAGTATAAAATTATCTGCAAATTACCTCATATGTTCATTGAATTTGCACAGGTACGAGTAATACTGCAAGTTTGGCGAAACATCAAGCAAATCCTAAGGTATCTCCTGTGATTGCAAAAATGATGGGAAAGATGGATGCTTGGGCTAAGTAATATGCTTATGTTTTCTTCATACTTGTATTAGTACATTATGCTAGATAATGTTGTTATTATGTAATGTTGGAGGCAAACTGCTAATTATGACCAAGACTGTTATTATGTAATGTTGGAGGCAAACTGCTAATTATGACCAAGACTGTTATTATGTAATGTTGGAGGCAAACTGCTAATTATGACCAAGACTGTTATTATGTAATGTAATGTAATGTTGTTATTATGTAATGTTGTATATACATATATCTATCTGTGTGCATATATATATAATATAATATAAAAAAGAAAATTGAAACAAATGCTGAAAATTAATATTATATAGGATAGCGTTTGAAAAACGCTATTGATTCATCAAACGCTATCGCAACTCTATATGAGATGTAAGATTTATGCATCAAAAACGCTATAATAGAATCAAAAACGCTATAGTAGAAAATAAAAAACGCTATACAAGAATGACAAAAAATGCTATCGAAAAACATTATAACGCTATAACATGGTTTGATGAAACGCTATAAAATGTGCTCAAAAACGCTATAGAAGTTAAATGAAGGATTAAATTCCCTATAGCGTTTAAGTTTAATAACAGAGAAAAAACGCTATGGTAGGGTGCAAACGCTATGCACTTTTGTAAACGCTATTAGTTATTATAGCGTTTTCCTTCCTGCTATGTAATGTTGCTGGCCTACCATAGCTTGTGGTTCCACGGCGTTCTCTGAAACGCTATGGTAGCCTGTTATAGCGTTTTTAAAACGCTATGAAACCCATAAACTGTTGTAGTGTAAGGTGTTGGTGAAATTTTTGTGGAGTTTGGAGAAGATTTGATCTAATTAGGGAAAGATTAGTGAAGAACAAAGTGGATTAGTGCTAATCCACTTCCACCATTTTTGATTTTTTATTTCATTTGAAGCTTTTGTTAATTATAAGTGTTAACACAAGCCAAAACCCTCTCCTTTATCCCCTTGACCAGCCAAAAGATCCCCATGTTCCTTACATATTTTTACTTTACAGCACACTTTCTTTTGCAAAATACCATACTACCCTCCTCTCCCAAAATATCTTATATGACCTCATGCATGATATCTTAAATATTTCTTTTCCACAAATGGTAAAATATTTCTATTTCTTATTAATAATTTCCTAAGTACTTTTTTGTGTGTAAAAAATGTTTGAAGAACTTTTACCGAGAAAAAACATTTTATCGATAAAACAATTTTTGATCACATTATCGATATTTCTTCAAGTATTTATTTTTGTAAATATTTTTCTGAAACAAGTTTACCATCTTTAGTTATGATTTAAAAGGGGATTAACAATGTTATTAAATCACTTTAAATGCATTTAATCCAAGATTCAAACATTTAAATAATTTAGATATTTAAATACAAAGTGTCTGAAATTCCAAGTCGTTACTCTAGATGTCTTGATTTTTGCTTGATGCATTTTGTTTTAAACTGTATGATTGATCTACTAATGAATACTAATTGATATCTGATTTTGATGTTATTGATGGATGCTATTGGAACATTGTTATCATTTGTTTTGGTAGAAAAACTAATAATAGTTTCCTTGACCGGAGAGACATGATGACTTATCAGGAAATGCAAGTCCCCTTATTGGTGAGCAAACAGATGGACTTATATAGGATATCAAGTCCCTTCAATGGAAAGTGAGCGGATGTACTCGCTTTGGACATTGAGTCCCCTAGCTGGGCTCAATTGTGATTTATGATTATATGATCCGAAGAGACCAAAATTTAACTTTAAGATACGAACACTATTGGGTTTGAAATGATTTAATAATGATAAATGCCATTGCCTCGATTCGGTTGGAATTACTTATGATGAGATCCTAGATGACATTGGATGATTTATAAGTAACGCTCTAATCAGGGGAAATGCACCGCTATAATTAATGATGCATGATAGCATGATATTTGGTTTATGATATGTTAAATCCAAGAAGAACGTGGAATGCTTTGATTTATAACTAACAATTGAAGAAGGATTTTATCCCTTAGCTTTGATGGGTCCAGTACGACCTTTTATTTATAGGTGGATCCATGATAGCACGTGGGATGCATGATAGCACGATTGGATCGGTAAATAGACAGAGAGCGCAATTAATGATAATTTAGAAATCTCGATGCATGGTCTTGAACAAATCATGCTTTGTATTCACAAAAACGTACTTTAAGGGGCAAGTGTTTCCAGCAAAATGTTCATAGTCTCAAACTAGACTTAGACAAAGATAAAATGGTCTATGATAAAGGAGTGGATCCAAAGACTTAGAAATTGTCAAGAATTACAAGATGAAGGAGCTTAGCAAAATTGGCCATGGTTGGGCCACATAGAACAACTCGACAGCAAGTTGTTTTTGATCGGTGCCGACCATAATATGCTCTTTCGTTTGCATGCAAAAAATATGAAAGTTTCAACCATAAAAGAAAGGGTACAATTTTGGAATAGAAAATCAAGTCGGTACCGATTATTAATGATCGATATCGATCATTTTGAAAATCTTAGGATGCATACAAGATGAGGTGGGGAACAATCATGGAACCAAGTTCTAAGATTTTAGCTTACAAAAATATGTTGGTACCGACCTATTAAGGCAAGTACTGAGTTTTTGGTTATCTCAAGATTTGTATGCGGCGACTTGTTCTACCTGCTGGAAATTTGGATCTGCAGAAAAAGACGCGTCAAGCCTGGGATTGTGAGATTTGTGCTAGGATTCGACTATAAATAGTAAGGAACCTTCAAATAAAAATTGGAGGAGCACTCTTGACTCTGGGATCGATATTCTTCATTTCTTCCTCTTAAACTTTCAAAGCAAACCTGAGATCTACCAAATTATAGTCAAAAATCGATTGTAATTTTTTGTATTCCAAAGAGAATTTATCAAAGAAAAAGATTACATAGACGTAAACTGGAGATTTTGTCAAACCACTATAAAATCTTTGTGTTTTGTTTTCTTTCTCTTCATTTTTTCACTTTTATTCTATTTGATTCAGATTCTATTGATATTGGGATGTTGTGTCAATTTTTGGCCCAATAATTTTGGAGCTTTCACTAAGAGAGACTTAAATATGATATTGGAGATGATGAAGAGGCCTACTACAAGAGCTATTGTTGGACCAGGTCAACTAGAGTATGGGATGAGTCAGGAAGTGTCCTCAAATTCAAACCCGCCTTCTATCCATTTGACTAGGGAAGAGATGGAAGGGATGATGAAAATGATGCAGGAGAGATAGATGACTCAACAAGAGGAGATGATGAATGGGTTCTTCCAGAGCATGGAGTAGCAAAGGACAGCCATAGTAGTTGGAAATCAAAATATAAGGCAAAAGACGATGTAGGTGCTCTAGGAAATGGAGCATATCAAGATCGACCAAACCCCATGGAGTTGCATTAGGTCGGTACCGACCACACTAGACAACATAGTGCCAATCACTTTTTACAAGGAGGCGTGGTCCATCGAGATCTTAAGCAAGCAAGGATGTCTAGAAAGGACGAGGCTAGAATCAGGAATGGAGTTCAAATTGCAAACATACAGTCGTAAGGATTTGAACCAAAAGGTCCTCGTAGGAATGAGGGAGGCATGGTGAAGATTTGAATCAAAGGTGCATGGAGCTCTAAAGAAACCAGTTAATGATAATGATAAAATTGCTTATATGACAAATGCTTAGGGGTGGATCTTCTGATAGGAGTTTGAAAAATGTAAACATAAACCATTTCATCCCAAACATCCGATACGCAAGAAATCCACCAGATTTCAAATTACCAACTTTAGAGTCGTATGATGGAAGGGCGGATCCAACAGTTCACTTAATGTGATATATCCAGCATATGGGAGCGTTGGGGGCTTCAAAGAAGGTGATGGGATGGTTATTCCCACTGTATTTGAATGATTTAGCAGCCACTTAGTTTCACCAACTGGATAATGGGTCCAGCGGCACATGGACTAAATTAGTGGAAATATTCATGAACTAGTTTAGAGTTCACATTTTTCAACCGAGGAATGTGATGACGTTATCTAGCATGAAGTAGAAAGTAGGTGAGACCTTACACAGCTATTTGACTAGATTTAACACAACAACTGTTGTAGTGCGGAAGCCAAACCTGTCAATGGTTCTGATGTTATTGATGGATGCTATTAGAACATAAACATCCTTAATGTTTGCTAGATAAAAAAATTACAATTTCCCTGACCGGAGAGACCGGACGGGTAACGACCCATATTTTTCATATTGGAGGATCGTAAAATATTATTTTTAAATACATATTGGGTCGTATGCTGTTATAAGTATGGGTAGCATTGAGAATTGACATTTTTGGCCCGTAGGAATTTAATTGGACAATTTTACTCTTGAAAAGTTGTAACGTCTATAACATTTGATATGAGTCTAATTAGGGTGTAATACCACTTTCATTAGAAAGATATAATAGTTTCTCTTTTCGCAGAGTGGTCATAATAGGGTTTTGGACTTACCATTTAAGAGATATAGTTGTTTGATATTCTGACTGATTTTTGGTAGATTAGCGGGTGATTAGTAAAGCCTGCTAACCCAACTCGGGATTAGGGTTAAGTGCAGCCCCCTAGCAGCCACTAACACCTATAAATACATCTCCAAAACATTCTCTAACCCTTCTTAACAACCATTAAACATTTTCTTAGCCAAAACCACCTCCAATTTCTTCCAAATCAATCCAAAATCATAGATTAAGGGTAAATGAGCAAGAGGATTAGCTAGAGACTTCCAAATCTATATTTTTAAAGAAATTTTTTTGGGGCTTTGCTATCTATTCTCGAACTTGCCTTGTTTTCCATGGACATCATCGATCTTTAGGTCTTTAGTGAGTGATTTATTATCCATAAACCCCTATACACGTTGTTATAGGTTTTAACATGTTTTGAATTCATTTTTAAAGCCAAAATTATGTTTTTATGCTGTTTTGAAACCAAATCCGAAGTAAAAAACGAATATAAAGTGGTTTAAACATGTTATTTTGATGTTTAATTGTTTATATGAATGTTAGGCTATGTTATAAATATGTTTTGAGATGAATTACCATGTATTGATATATGTTTGTATGATTTGATGTGTTTGAATATTGTTTGGCGTGTGTATGGATGTTATTCTGAATGTTGAATGGTTGTAAACGTTCATTTGAGCTAGTTAGGAGAGTCAGATGTAGAATCAGACTTCGACAGATTGGCTCTAGAGTTTTTGGGGTCACATTGATGCATAAGAGATGCACGCAGGTTGAAGTAGCGAGCGTAGCGATGGAGTCGATGAGAAATTAGGGCATCAGATATGATATAGAAATATGGTTTGGTTCTTAGGGTCCGATTGGTGTTATGAGAAGGTTGGCTTCGGGTTAGGGGGGATCTTCTTGGGGTCGCATTGGTCCGGTGGAAAATTAGCCGAACGAAGTTGGTTCGGTGGTCACTTCTGGTCGAGCCTAGGGAAAACACATGAAGTGCTTCTGTCTGGTTAACAAACAAGAAAATTGGTCCGGGTGCCGAACAAGAAATTGGGTCTGGTGGTTGCTTGGAGGCTCGCTTTGGATTTTTGGTGGCTTTACTTCTATCTAGGTTTAGGGACACCGGACATGACTTAGAACTTTTGGGTGCTTCAGGTTTTTCAATGGCTTTCTTCAGGTTTTGCATGGGTCTGCTCCAAGTCAGACCTAAGGTGGCTTTGGGTTTTGCATAGGTCTACTATGGGTCAGACCTAAGGTGACTTTTGGTCTTTCTAAAATTTGCTTGGGGTTGAAGGGGATGGCCACGAAACAACTCGGGATGACTTTGGGGTACTGAACAATAACTAGTATGGTGATTTGATGACTTGAGATGACTTTGGAGCTTAGTTTAACAATGCGAGGCATTTGATCGAGTACTTCTAGTGGAAAGGATATGCATGGGACTAGAGTAGTACGGGGAGGCACATTCGACAAGGCAAAGCAATGTGATGGGACATGAAATGTTATAAGTTAAGTTGGGTGCTGAAGGGATTGTTGTTAACTCGAGATGTAATATATGCTACATGGGGCAAAGGTGTAAGGATGCTCACCTGTGTACCCTGGACTATGAGATAGTCTAGACTGCCCTGAGAAAGCAGTACCTAAGAGATAGGTATGTGATCAAACATCGAATCCGATTGCGACGTGAGTTGTCGTCAGCCTGAGAAGTCGTTCTTCGAGTTATCACATATCTGAGAGAACTTGGTGATGATTATGGTGAAGTAAGACTTCAGTGGCAATCATTGTGAAGTGAGACTTTAGTGAGGTCGTAATGAGAAAAGGCTTCGGTGATGATCATGCTGAAGTAAGGCTTCAAGGGAGGTGATTGTGATGAAGTAAGACTTCAGTGATGATTATGATGAAGCGAGGCTTTGGTGGTAATAATGGTGATGCGAGACCTTGGGAATGGTTATGATAATGCATGGCGAGGTAAGACCTTGTGATAGACACGGTGATACGAGATCGTGAGAATGGTTATTGTTGTGTGTTTATTTTTTGTTTGTTATGATTAGTGTGACTGTTGTATGGATGTCTATGATGTAGGTATTCCTAAGTTAGGTACCTTAATAGCTATACTATACTTACTGTAGTATACCCATATGTTGACAGTATAGCATGTACCCATTGTTATGTGCTAAATTGTTGGATGCAGGGATAGGTCAGGTATGGTTTTTTATTCCCTATGTCCTTATTGTTATATATGGGTTTTATAATGTTTAGAGACTGTTTATCTCTCACACCAGACTATTGTATAATTCGGGTTTTATGCTTTGCTTCTTATTATCCCAGGCGCTCTTAAATGAGTAGACTAGATAGTAGGTCTGTGATGGTGCATGGAGCTGTCCGATAGATGAGCAAAAGTCAACGCTTTCATATTTTTATATTTGGAGCATAGTATCGCTTATATTCTACTTTGCAGTATTGTGAAGTTATATTAGTACTTATTATTATTAGAGATAGTTTATGGAGTTTATTTTGAAGAGTTAGGATGTATAAACTCAATTATTTCTATTTTGTATAACCTTGTGAACCAAATGCACTCTAGTGTTCTTATTTATGGTTCATTTGGTTATATTATGTCTCGCCTCCTTTTCTATCTATGTTGTCCTTATAGTTTCTCCTATCAGCTGTGATATATACAAAATGTTCTGTGATTGTGCTAGTCATTTCACCATTGAAAATCATTCTACATCGATCGGATACCATCATAATGCACTTTATAGGGTATTTGGGTATCAGATCTGTAGGACGGTTGTCGCACGTGGTAGCAGAACTTAGGTTGAGCGATCGACCTAAGTTGGTACTTAGATCCATCAGAGATAAGGTAAGTGGAACACCTTAGAATGGAATGAGCGAAGTAAGAGAGAGTAGTTATTATATATTTTGGTTTTCAAAACTATATATTATAAGTATATAGTATACAATTCGCATTTCACGCCCAAGCACTATAGATGCAGTTTCCTTTATGAGAGACTAATTATTCTTATTATAGAGTTTTAGAATGAGTCGGCATACAAGGAAAACATCTAGGAATTCTACGTCAAGAGTATAAGGATACGAGCGGGTTTGGGGGCAGCTAACTCCAATATGCAGGCAATGTTCACAGAGATGACGATGAACATGATACAAAATGCCCAAGGTGTTGCTCCAGTTGTTTTTGGTGGTGGTGCTCCCATGCAAGCGCCTAGATCCAATTTTTCCAAGCTGAATAAGGACTACTCTAGTCTTGGGGGCAAATCATTTCTTGGAATGGATTCGGCCGTGGAAGTGCAAGATTGGTTGGATACCTGCAAGCATATCTTTGAAGACTTTGAGCTAGAAGATGCAATGAAGAGGAAGTTAGCCTCAATGCAACTTCAAGGTCGTGCCATGGAATGATGGAATGATGCGAAGATCGCTACTCCTTAAGATCGGTTTACCTAGGAGCGGTTCAAAGCTTGATTTGAGGAGAAGTTCATATTGGATGCCCAGAAGTCGGTATTGTTCAAGAGGTTTGCTGAATTGAAGAAGAGGAAGAAGAATGTTTCATAGTATGTAGCCGAGTTCGACATGTTGTTGAAGTCGGGTTTGTCCTTCATCGACAGCCTATTAAAAAAGAACGAGAAGTTCATAGTTGGCTTGAATGAGTATCTGGGGAAAGGATGATCAATCACATTGATGAGACTTTTGAGATGGTTGTGGAGAGGGAATTGAGACAAGAGAGCCTTTACCAGAAATCCAAAGTTGAAGTTGTTGTCTCTAAAGTGGAACCAAAGCCGTAAGTGAGCGCACGTGGGAGGAGGCAAGAGGAAATTGAACAATAAGGGAAAGAAGCAGCCTCATGAAGAGGATAGACAGAAAAAAGGTAAGTGGGAAATGAAGTATTTTAATTGCAATAAGATGGGTTGTAGTGACCCGGAAATTCGAACACTTCATCTTCGAATATCGTACATTTTGAAATATAACTAACTATTATAAATATGATTTTATTACCTTGTTTAGAATCATTTAATTAATAAATAATGATAAGAAACTTGCTTTTGAAAAGTGTTTACAATAATATATTCTTCAATGGAAAATCGATAATGTGACCGAAAATCGGTTTATCGATAAACAGTTTTTCGATCGATATAAGTTGTTCGAACCCTTTTGCACTTGACTAATGATCAAATGAACACATTAGAAACTAATTAACATACTCTCCTCTTCATAAATCATGGAACATTCTAGAATGTTCTAATGGATAAGAGATAATATTATGAGAAGGGTATAATGGTAAATAACATAAAGGAGAAGTGGCATAAGGTTATCATGTGAGATGGATGCTCCTTTGTGACCTTCCATGGAAGGTAAGAGGTGAAAGTAACCCTTTTCACAACCTCTATAAGATATTTCATACCCTTAGTATCATTCACAAATATTTACAAAACTTAGAGTTCAAAAACAATGTCTTCTTCTTCATCTCTAAATTCCTAAAGCAAATTATTTGCACCCCATCTCCAAATCACTCAAAACTTTTCCACAAGGCTTAGTAATATATTAGAGAACATTCTACCAAGTCAAAAGTGGAAGAAGCAAAGCCAAACTCCCCTAATCCCCCTTGGGCCGTGAGCCTATAGTGAGGGAGGAAGGCAAAGAAGACAAGGCAAAGCAAGAAGCGAGGAAGGAAAGGTGGTTGCTAGCTTGGGTTGGACTTTGGTTAGCTTGGATCTTGGTTATTTTTGGATTAAAGGTGAGTTAATACCTCACTTTGAAGGAAAATATAACATATATATGTTGTGTTTGATTGTGTTAATGTTGTTTGAACTGTTAAGTAACATATGATAAAACATTGATTTGAATTCTTGTTTTGAGAACAAGTTGCACACAAGATTCATATATGTATTTGAATGGACTTGGAAAGGACTTGAATGGACTTGTATGACATGTGATTAGACCTTGAACAAAGCACATAGGTTATAGATGGACTTTGGTTTAGATCGGACTTGGATTTGAAAGTGCACTCATAGCGAT
Source organism: Allium fistulosum (assembly GCA_030737815.1). Classification (NCBI taxonomy): domain Eukaryota; kingdom Viridiplantae; phylum Streptophyta; class Magnoliopsida; order Asparagales; family Amaryllidaceae; genus Allium; species Allium fistulosum. Next base: position 786,911,548 of record CM060902.1, on the reverse strand, counting down.
ATTCGCTATAGAAGCAGTTTGGAATTTCCTTGTTTTTGGCAATTGTTATGGAACTTTATAGAGAGACCCATAAGGATTTCTTGCCATATTTACAATGTTTTATATGTATGTTTGTTGCTATCAAAAGCTGGAATAGTAAAAAGTTAAGTAACATCTCGAAAACAGCTAAAACATCACTAGTGCAAAATTGCCCCGTTTAACTTTGATTTTTGAACTCTAATTGTTTCAAAAAGGACTTTAAGTTCGAGCGATTTGTTTCATTCTTTTTAAAAGTATTGCCTAACTATTTTTAAAGTATTCTAAAAGTAGTTTGGGATTTATCCTAATTTTTAAGAATTAGTTATGAATTTTTAAAGAGAGGAATTTTAGAATAAAACTTTTCTTTTTCCAAATTTTGTTGATTTTTCAAACTTATTATTTTTAAGTAATATTTTGGATAAATGTTTTAAAACCTATTATAAGTATTTCCAAGTATTTTAAATGTTTTCAAAAAGGGTTAGAATTGCTAAATGGCCAAATGATTGATTGTTTAATTACTTATTAGTAAAGTAATTAACTATGCTTAACACTAATAAGCCGACGAAGTAATCTTATCTATTTGTGAGAGTTAAGATTGATGTCGAGTAGGGATGGAGCAATGGAGCTCTAATCTATTGGACTTCCCTCTTAATCGAGAAATATGTAAGTGGAAAATGTTGGAAACGTGTTAATCGAGTTGATTTCTTATTGTTTATGGAAATCATTAATACTATACTTAACACTAAAAGACGATGAGGTAGACTTATCTATTTGTGAGATTCAAGACTGAAGTGTCTAGGCAAGGCTTGGAGCAACCAGTGCCCAAACTTACCTAGCTTCACTCTTGGGCGATGAATAGTTGAGTTGGAATGTCAGAAACGAGTTAAGCGTACAATTCATGATTTGTATAAGCAATTGTTTTGATTAGGTAATTGATTAGTCGATTATCGAACTTGACCTAATAATAACTTAGGAAGTTATCGAAATGCTTCGCGATTTTATACCAATAAGAATCCTCGGGGAGGAGTATTTGTACGAAACATCTCTAGCTTTCGCTTACTTTTGAGAGAACCAGAGTTGAGTTAACTGGAAATCCATCGATTGGTTTTGGAGAGTCAGGTAAGTGGAAAGAGTGTATTTATATGAGATGACTCGAACTCAAAACCACTTCAAAACCATATACATGATCTATGTTCTGGAAGCGGTTAAGAAGTGGAATGTTATAGAGTTGAACTGTCTATCCTAAGGTTAAGTCCAAGGGAAATGTCGGCGTTAACATTTCGAATGATGCTATCGTCTGGGACTATCTATCTTGAGGGGTATTCCAAGAGAGAGAACAGCGTTAGCATTCGTCCGAGGACTTATGCGGGGAACCTATATGAAAGTTTGGGATCTATTCAAGATGCCGAATCCATGTAGTGATTTGAGATCTGTTCGAGATAAAGGAATCTAGTTGGGGATCCTCGTGTGAAAGATGCCGAACGTAGCCTCAACATCGGAAATGACTAAAACCAGAGTAGGGTGCATAATCTCGGGTTTAGCTTACCTATGAAGGCATATCCACTCCAGAGCTAGAGTATGCTTATAGATATGTTGCGCGTGGGAGTTGTTGATACTTGGTGCTACACAGTTCATCGTTGGGCCAATTATGTTTTACCTTAGAGTATATCCCATCTAGAAATATACGATGCTCGAAAGGAAGTTTCTGATCCTAGTCATGGAGTTCTGATTTGGAAAGATTCAAGGAGAGCTCCATAGAAAACCTTACACCTATGCGAACGTGCCTTAGCGGTATTGATTTTATACCTATTATTCTTGTGGCGTTCGCACAATAGCTATTTGATATGATTTATGTGCTACACTCTAGACATTATCTATCATATCACTATATATTAAACCTAATGAATGGTTGGTTTCATTGAGGGAAAAACCGTTATGGGAATTTGTACGGTCTCAATGGTTACTGTTACTTGTCACTCATATTTCTTGTGTTTCTCACGTTGGTTTACCAGACTGATCCGGGTGTTATTTTCTTAATGCTCGAGTCAGCCTCGTGTATGTTTCCAGATTTAGTCATGGACGCTTTCGAGCTTCTGGAGAAGAGTTGGAGTTCTACCTATCATAGTATTTATTTCCGCTGCATTACTTTGTGTGTATCATCCGCATTTGTGAGGATAGGTTGTTATTACTGTCTGAGCTGATTATTGTAACTTTGAAAAACTTTGTATCTTAGGATGACAGTTTATACTCCCTTTTGACATTATATACAATCATTCCATTGTGAGATTCTGATATTGTGTTCCTTCTTCCTTGTACTATTTCCTTTTCTTTTATTTTACCCTAACAATTCGTCTTTCTGGCACTTGGATGCTCAGCGCGTGAATACCGTGAATGCATTAGTGTCGACATTCGAGGGTCGAAAAGTCGGGTCGTTGCAATTTGGTACCATAGCCCAAGGTAGAGTGAACACCTTGGCTTTGGTTGGGTATGGCTCATTAGATATAGGGTATGCAACACCCTATAATTAGTCGAGTGTATTATACATATGAGAGCGTGTTTGTATTTTGAAAACTATACTTTAAAATTATTCCTTAGGAATATCTCTTTCTTAGAATCCTTTCTTTGAAATAACTCTATCCTTTCGTGTCCTAAAAGAAGTTTTGCTTTGATTTGGTAGTAAGAACTATGAGTACTAGAGTTGCCAATGATAGAGGTGGTTAGAGTAGTACTGTCATGAATGGTGGGAATCGAGCACCGAGGAATGTTGCCCCAGTTGAGGAACTGAGAATAAATGTCATATAGGAGATCATGAAGGTCAGACCTTAGAGTTTTGCTTCGCTTTGCCGCGATTATGAGAGGTTGGGAGGTAAGAGGTTTGGTGGTACAGAGACGATCATAGAAGTTTAGACTTGGATCAAGTTATGTGATCTGATATTTGGAGATATGGAGTTAGATGATGCGATGAAGCATTGGTTGGCATCACAACATCTGACGGATGCGGCCATAGATTGGTGGAGTTCTATCACTACTGATGTCCAAGAGAATGACTTTTCTTGGGCCTAATTCAAAGAGGGTTTTGAGATGAAGTTTGTTCCGGAAGCCGGAAATACATTGTTATTTAGGAGCTTCTTGGATCTGAAGCAAGGGGCTATGACTGTGGCAGAGTATGAGAACCGGTTCAATTCATTGTCACGATTTGGGTTAGGATTGGTCGATACGCCACTAAAGAAGAATGAGATGTTCATTGCGGGTATGCGTCCTGAGTTCCAACGGGATATGACTAATCATGTCATGGGATCTTTTGTTGGTTTTGTAAACATGACTTTGAGGTTTGAGAACTTTACTCCGAAGCCGTCTATTTCTACACCAGTTGTGAACAATAAGCATAAGTTTCAGTCATCAAAGAATAGGTCCACCTACATGTGTGGGAGAAAGGATCACTTTTCTAACAATGTAGGTCGGGTGGAGAAGGGCAGATGATTAAAGCACTGATCGAGAAGTTTCCAAAGCTTGAGGGCCAGTTTACATTGAAAGGTTGTTACGATTACCATCAGCCTAGCTATTTTATTATATATTGTCCTATGCTCAGGAAAGGGGAGCAGCCAAGGGCTTTTGCTATTTTCGCAGCTGAGAAGGGGAAGTAGATCCTTGTGGGTATACTATCTGCTTATAGTTTACCTATTCGTGTTTGGTTTGATATTAGTACTTCTCTTAGTTTAATATCACGTAGCCTTGATTATTTAGTCATGCTATGCATGTTAAGAACGTTGACAATTGTTCGTTGATTATTGATTTATGCACAACCAGTTTATGAGCTGTTTTACCTTTCTACATTATGGGTTGAGTAGACAGAAATTGTGAGTGCATTGAACGAACACCTTGTGAATTAAGTTTCAAAGTTTGACTATAGGGCGTTTGGTGAAAATGTTGGGTTAAAAGTTAAAAATTTAGTAAAAGATGTTTACTATAATCTAAAGGAAAGATAGAATATTTTGGAGGTAAATATTTGTTAAAAGATTTATATAAGAAAGTAATTCTATATAAGTATGGTTTATGAAATGTGCTTTATAAACGAAAAGGATTTAAATAAAGAGTTTGAGAACTTAAATCCCGGTGTCTTTGAAAATGTTTTTCAAGATTTTGGAGAAAATAATGGTAGTATTATTTGAAAGTAAATAATTGGGAGGTTGAATGAGATCATGATACTTAGTAACATATATGAAGTATTTGATACCACTTTAAAATGATTTTGGTTAAGTACCAAAAGTATGGTTCAGATGTACTGAACACGCTTATGTCGCTTGAAAATAATTTCGGTGATGGCTGCAGCATCATCGGTGTTCATTTTCGAGTTTCTAAGTGTGGGAAGCTACAAAGTTGTTTTGGTAAATGGATTTTTATTTAATCCCAAAGTAAGATTTGATATACAAAAACTATATGTATATATTATTTCAAAATGATTTGAAATGTAAATCGGTGTTTAGTTCTAAAGTTCTCTTGTTAAGTTATTTCATGGATACATGTAGCTTATGCATTAGAAGAGTATGGATGTGCATTATAATATGATATGTTGTTTGGTAGTTTTCATTTGTAAAAAAAAGAATGAAATGGAATTTTCAATGATTTTGGATAGTCGGGAACTTCCAGATTGTTATAGAACTTGTAGTTAAGTGTTTTGTGAAAATATAAAAGTTGAGTTTATATAACACTTGAATTAAGAAGGTAGCAAGTTAAAACCAGTTTTAAATTTGTTAATCATACTTGTTTCCAATTTGATGTTGGTATATACTCTTTAGATGAAATAAAGTATTATACGAGTATTAATTTAAGTTACAAAATTATTATAAACTTGAATTTATGTTTTTATGAAACGATTCATAAATAATTTTAGTATTAGAGAGATATACTATTTGGACAAATGAATATGATTAAAAAAGGAATTGGTGTGGTTAAGAAACCAGTAGGATAAATACGTAAGTTGTATGTAGATTGTTTAATTTGCATGACTGTTCTAGATCCAATATTCGAGTACATGTTTTCAAGGTGATTTACACCGGTCCGAACAAGAATTTTCACTCGATTCTTGACGGCGAACACTTGATATGTATTTTTAATACGATCCTAATGTCTTCTATCGTAGTATATGGCTATACAAAGAGAACGGAGGTTTCTAATCAAGGAACCAAATCGAGGTCCACACTAGAGAGGTCAGGTGATCTATACTAGTTGGGAAGAGAAATCGATGTGATCGAGCAAGTGATTAGATCAGATATTGTGTATGGATAGTACATGTGCATCGTATGGGCCTAGTATACTTGTACGATATGTTAATTTGGCTTATGAAGAGTTTGGAAAATGACTCTTCGATTTGTTATGAGGTAGCATGAATAATTGTCTAAGCAAGAACCTAAGGCTATTAAGCATAAGGTATGCTTAATAGGCCATTCATCGTCCTTGGGAGATGGGAGAGTTCTGAACCTGAGCAAACCATGGGCATTGGTTGCAAGTAATTATGAATGTTATTTGAGTGTTTGTGTGCTTATTATTTTGTTAAAGTTTGAAGCGCCATGGAGCAATGATGCTTGGGGTGGTACAAGGAAGAAGAAAGGCGGTTTGAAGGATATCCATCCAGTGTTGCTTATAGGCTAGGGTTTCGTTCTTATCTTAGTATTGTATATCTTTTGTAGCGTACTCACCGCTTGAGGTGGAGTCGCTTAGTATGCATTCAGTTGCAGTTAGTTTGTATATAGTTTCACTAAAGCTATATATATCTTGTTCTTCTATCTTCTTTGATTATCATTCTTGTTTGGATTTCGAGGATGAAATATTCTAAGTGGGGAGAATGTAGCGACCTGGAAATTCGAACACTTCTTCTTCGAATATCGATACATTTTGAAATATAACTAAGTGTTATAAATACGATTTTATAACCTTGTTTAGCATCATTTAATTAATAAATAATGATAAGAAACTTGTTTCGAAAAGTGTTTACAAAAATATACTTTTCGATGGAAAATCGATAATTTGACCGAAAATCGGTTTATCGATAAACAGTTTTTCGATCGATATAAGTTGTTTGGACTTTTTTGCACTTGACAAATGATCAAATGAACACATTAGCAACTAATTAACATACTCTCCTCTTCATAAATCATGGAACATTCTAGAATGTTTTAATGGATAAGAGATATTATTATGAGAAGGGTATAATGGTAAATAACATAAAGGAGAAGTGACTTAAAGTTATCATGTGAGATGGATGCTCCTTTATGACCTTCCATATAAGGTAAGGGCCCTAGGGGGTGAAAGTAACCTTTTGCATAAGCCTATATAAGAGAAGGCATACCCTTAGTAGCATTCACCAATATTTACAAAGCTTAGAGTTCAAAAACAATGTCTTCTTCTTCATCTCTAAATTCCTAAAGAAAATTATTTGCAAACCATCTCCAAATCACTCCAACTTTTCCACAAGGTTTAATAATATATTAGAGAACCTTCTACCGAGTCAAAAGTGGAAGAAACAAAGCCAAACTCCCCTAATCCCCCTTGGGCAGTGAGCAAATAGTGAGGGAGGAAGGCAAAGAAGACAAGGCAAAGCAAGAAGCGAGGAAGGAAAGGTGGTTGCTAGCTTGGGTTGGGCTTTGTTTAGCTTGGATCTTGGTTATTTTTGGATTAACGGTGGGTTAACACCCCACTTTGAAAGGAAAATATAACATATATATGTTGTGTTTGATTGTGTTAATGTTGTTTGAATTGTTAAGTAACATATATTAAAACATTGATTTGAATTCTTGTTTTGGAAACAAGTTGCACATTAGATTCACATGTGGATTTGAATGGGCTTGGAATGGACTTAAATGTACTTGTATGACATATGACTAGACCATGAACAAAGCACATAGGTTATAGATCGACCTTGGTTTAGACCAGACTTGGATTTGAAAGTACACTTATAACGATATTCGCTATAGAAGCAGTTTGGAATTGCCTTGTTTTTGGCAATTGTTATGGAACTTTGTAGAGAGTTCCATAGGGATTTCTCACCATATTTACAATGTTTTATATGTATGTTTGTTTCTATCAAAAGCTTGAATAGAAAAAAGTTAAGTAACATCTAAAAAACGGCTAAAACATCAGTAGTGTAAAATTGCCCCGTTTAACCTTGATTTTAAACTTTAATTATTTCAAAAAGGACTTTAAGTTTGAGCTATTTGTTTCATTCTTTTTAAAAGTATTGCCTAACTATTTTTAAAGTATTTTAAAAGTACTTTGGGAATTATTTGAATTTTTAAGAATTAGTTATGAATTTTTAAAAGAGAGGAATTTTAGAATAAAACTTGTTCTTTTTCCAAATTTTGTTGATTTTTCAAACTTATTATTTTTAAGTAATATTTTGGATAAATGGTTTAAACCTATTATAAGTATTTCCAAGTATTTAGATGTTTTCAAAAAGGGGTTAGAATTGCTAAATGGCCAAATGATTGATTGTTTAATTACTTGTTAGAAAAGTAATTAACTATGCTTAACAGTAATAAGCCGACGAAGTAATATTATCTATTTGTGAGAGTTAAGATTGATGTCGAGCAGGAATGGAGCAATAGAGCTCTAACCTACCGGGCTTCCCTCTTAACTGAGGAATAGGTAAGTGGAAAATGTCTGAAACGTGTTAATCGAGTTGATTCCTTATTGTTTTTAGAAATCATTAATACTATACTTAACACTAAAAGTCGTCAAGGTAGACTTATCTATTTGTGAGATTCAAGGTTGCAGTGTCTAGGCAAGGCTTGGAGCAACAAGTGCCCAAACTTCCCCAGCTTCACTCTTAGGCGAGGAATAGTTGAGTTGGAATGTCGAAAACGAGTTAAGTGTACAAATCGTGATTTGTATAAGCAATTGTTTTGATTAGATAATCGATTAGTCGATTATCGAACTTGACCTAATATTAACTTAGGAAGTTATCGAAATGCTTCGCAATTTTATACCAATATGAACCCCCGGGGGGGTATTGGTACGAAACGTCTCTACCTTTTGCTTACTTTTGAAAGAACCGAAATTGAGTTAACCAAAAATTCATCGATTGGTTTTGGAGAGTCCGGTAAGGGGGAAGAGTGTATTTATATGAGATGACTCGAACCCAAAACCACTTCAAAACCATATACGCGATCTATGTTTTGGAAGCGGATATGAAGTGGAATGTTATAGAGTTGAACTGTCCATCCTAAGGTTAAGTCCAAGGGAAAGGTCAGCGTTAACATTTCGAACGATGATATCATGAATGACTGTCTACCTTGAGGAGTATTCCAAGAGAGAAGACAGCGTTAGCATTCATTCGAGGACTTATGCGGAGAACCTATATGGAAGTTCGAGATCTATTCAAGATGCTCGAATCCATTTAGTGACTCGTGATCTGTTCGAGATGAAGGAATCCAGTTGGAGATTCATATGTTGATCGAGTGATGAAGACTCATGTAAAAGATGCCGAATGTAGCCTCGACATCGAAAATGACTAAAACCAAAGTAGGGTGCATAATCTCGGGTTTAGCTTACCCATGAGGGTATATCAACTCCAGATCTAGAGTATGCTTATCGATATGTTGTGCGCAGGAGTTATTGATACTTAGTGCCACGCAGTTCATCGTTGGTCCAGTTATGTTTTACATAGAGTATATCCTATCTAGAGATATATGATGCTCGAAAGGAAGTTTCTGATCCTAGTCATGGAGTTTGGATTTAGATAGATCCGATGAGAGCTCAACGGAAATCCTTACACCTATGCAAACTTGCCTTAGCCGTATTGATTGTATACCTATCATTATTGTGGCGTTCACACAACAGCTATTTGATATGATTTATGTTCTACACTCTAGACATTATCTATCATATCACTATATATTAAACCTAATGAATGGTTGGTTTCTTTGAGAGAAACCCCATTGTAGAAATCTGCATGGTCTCAATGGTTACTGTTATTTGTCACTCATATTTCTTGTGTTTCTCATGCTAGTTTACCAGACTGATCCATGTGTTATTTTCTTAATGCTCGGGTCAACCCCGTGTTTGTTTCGGGATTTTGCCATGGACACTTTCAAGCTTCTGGAGAAGAGTTGGAGTTCTACTTATCATAGTATTTATTTTCGCCGCATTACTTTGTGTGTATCATCTGGATTTGTGAAGATAAGTTGTTACAACTGTCTGGGCTGATTATTGTAACTCTGAAAAACTTTGTATCTTAGGATGACAGTTTATACTATCTTTTGATATTATATATGATCATTCCATTATGAGATTCTGATATTGTGTTCCTTCTTCCTTGATCTATTGGTTTTTCTTTTATTTTACCCTAACAATTCATCTTTCCGGCACATGAGTGCTCGGCACATGAATACCGTGGATGTATTAGTGTCGACATTCGAGGGTCGAAAAGTAGGGTCGTTACATGGGTCATCTTAGCAAGAACTATTGGGCCCTTAAAGTGGAGAAAGGAAGTGCTTCATCTATGATAAGGCTAGACATTTGAACAAGGACTGTCAAGAGCCGAGGAGGATGGACAGAACATGACTGCTTATGTGTTGGATTTTGCCCCTACTTCATCAACTACTCCATCGGCGAAGGAGAAAGGGAAGGGCATTCTTATTCGAGGTACACTTTCCATTTATGTTATGCATATACGTATTTTATTTGGTATCGATATGTTAGACCTATTTATCCAGCGACTTAATGAGTAGGTTAGGATTGTTTCATTACTTAGAAGACAGACCTATAGTTGTTTCGAACTTAATGATGGTTCGACCGACTTAGGTGTGGTTTTTCAAGGCTTAGAGGGTTGAGTCATGGATGTTTGGTTGCTTATGATTTCTTTGTTTGTTAAGTTTGATATCATTTGGGATGAACTGGCTGAAGGGATACAGAGCTATGGTGAATGGTGAAGAACAAAAGATGGCGATTGGAATAGGATGAGAGAGAAGGCTAGAGTTAGACTGTACACCTGAGAGGGTACATTTATGGTTAGCTTGATGTATTCGCTTGGGACCCGCACGAGGAGTCGTCATCATAGAGAGAGAACATCCGGTGGTGATAGGACTGTAACCACATAAAGAGATTGAGTTTCGTATCAAGCTAGTGACCAGTGTTATACCTTCTAGGAGGGTAATACTCAAAGAGCAAGATGGACTAGATGTGAAAGAGAATGACCCATGGAAGAGAGGGTTGGTTCGTAGGAGTATATCTAAGTAAGGAGTACCTATATTATTCACATGATGAGCGGATGATTCTATGAGATATTGTGAAGTACTGGGAGCTAAGTGAGTCCTATATCAGTTCGTAGGTGATATTATTGTCTTCTAGTGAGAAGGAAGTACATGATGTGCTTAAGGAATGTGCAAGAGGTGTTGAGGGAAATGTACCAGGCTAGGAGAAGCTTTCTTTGAAAAGATTTGACTTGGTGTGTATCACTAGTTGTACTTGACATTGATGGATTTAGGGATGAGGTACTGTGAGAGTGTCATCATTTGAGATTGAATATACATTTCGGGGGGAAATAAATTGTATTGGATGGAATGACACAAGATTAGCTGGATGATATCAAGATTGAACTAGGAGCTTCATGACCTTATATGCATGTTTGTATATAGTAGTTCAGTACCTTACATGCTAAGGTAGGCATGGGTTGTATGTACATGCATGTATATTCATGTACGATGGATGATTGTACTTGCTTATGGTTGTTAGGCATGGTGGGTAACATATTGATGTTTGTGGTGGGAATTCGGGGGCAAAATTCCTAAAGGGGGAGAGAGTTCAACGACCCATATTTTACGTGTCATAGGATCATAAAATATTATTTTTAAATTCATATTGGGTCATATGATGTTGTAACTTTAGGTAGCATTGAGTATTGATATTTTTTACCCTTAGGAATTTTATTGGACGATTTTACCACTAAAAACCACTAACGGCTATTACTTTTGATAAGAGCCGAATTAGGGTCCAAGACCACTTCCGTTGGAATGTTCTGATGGCTTTTCTTTTCATAGAGTGGTCATAAAAGGTTTTTGGATTTACTGTTTAAGAGATATGACTGTTTGAAGTTCAGACTGAATTTAGATTAATTATGATAGAGTTAGGGGTATGCCCTAGGAGCAATTATGTAGTTTGTTACATAAATCTAGCTCGATAACCAATCTTGTTCGAAATAAAAGGCGCTTTCATTCTATGTATACTTGATATAATATGTTATATTAAATAATTAAGTTAAATAAAAGTGTATTTAAAATCCATAAATGTTATGTTTTGTGATAGTAGCTACAAAATGTTGTAATCGTGAGTATTTTTTCAATATGAAAATAAACATGCTGTATTAAATATTCCTAGTCAAGATGAATCGAAACTTGATATCGATGCATCCATTGAACTAGAGTACATAACGCTCTCCAATTGTTGGGCAACGTATTACTCATACTGATAAAATGAAATTCGTTGATTTCAGGTGCGCTGTGGGAAAAAAAGGGTTACGTACTGATAATTATTGGATAACTATGGAATGACACACTCGATAGTTTTCTGTTGGATAATAAAATTAAGGTCATACAGAAAATATCAAAACGACGAATTACATAATTTTTTTGACTTAAGAATACTGTTGATCTTCAATACGAAAGATCCTCTTTAATTATAGTTAAATCATGACACGATGTTCATCAAATGACTATAGTTGGGTCGAGTGGAAGTATTGGAAGTGAAACACTATTCAAGAGAGGATTTGTCGCCTTAGTTATATGAGGTTAGTGTCATGGTTAACTGAAGTCAACTCAAAGTCAAAATCTTCGGCCATAGTAGGTTGGTTAATGATAATTGTTATTATTAATCCAAGGACTTTGTGTTTGGATTATAGAGTTGAATACGGACGATATTGGAATTTTGACCATAACCAAATTCCATAAGTCCAAAGTGATACAGTTTTGATAAAGAGAATTGGTGTAAATAATTGTTACTACTGGGTAATGCTTAAAATTGTAAAAAATTGGTTTTTTACCAAAGCTATGTAAGCGATAAATTTGTCCAAAATGCCACATCACTAGCTAAGGTGAAGAGTGAACGTTGATACTCGAATTGTTCGATATTAGCCGCTGACCAATTTACACCTAGAGAGTCAATACAACCGCAATGTTGAATCCCCCGTCCACCACTTGATTTAATTAAATTATAAATGTTATAATTAATTAAATTAATTAATGTTTGTGAAATATTAATTATAATTTTTATTTTATTTGAATTGTGTTGATCAGTATTAAAAATAGTGCATATATAAGTTATGTATACACTTATCGGTATACGATCGACGTACGTTTAAATATAATTTAAATGAAAAAATATATGATCTAGCTTAAGTGATTTAAGTCCCAACAGGGAAGCAATTTGGTCGGCCATGATGGGGGAGTTTGGCTTGGAATTGGATTCCAAAAGGTGTGTAAATGGCTAAGCAAAAGAAAGATATGTTTCTATTTTTGACCACCTCCTTTCCTATGCTATTTAAACACCTCTTGCCACTTTTTTTCAAAAAATTTTTCTATGTTTTGTGCCTCCACCTCTCCCATCTTGCCATGGCCGAAAACCCTTCTTCTCCCTCTTCAAAATTCAAGCAAAAAATAGATTAAATAAGAAGAACGATCTATGGCTTTCTCATAGGGGCTGTGCCTTTTGGAAGTGTTGAACAAGTATTCAGACAGAGTAATAAAGATTCAACATTCAAGGTATTCTCTTAGGTAATAGCAAGGTTTTTAGTTTTTTACAAATTCTCATGATTCTGGAATTGATTGTCATATGCCTTTCGTTTAAATTGAATTGCTTATTTCCCAATTCCATATATGTATGTGTTGTTGACATATGTTTTGAATATGAATATGTGTCTATGATTTTAACTTGAATTCTTAACCTCTCTCTGCCCCCCTTTTCTTATCTTGGTCATGAAATCAAAATTGAATTTTTCTTTTAGTTTTATATTTGATTTAAGGATGAATTTTAATAAATTGATTTATAATAGATCTATGTATATAATGGTGTATGCATATAGATCTATCAATTAAGTAATTTCATTCATATGTATTATTATTTTATAACATAGGAAATTGCAATTTCATATTTCCAACGCAAATTTATATGTATTAGAAAATACAATTAATTGTTTAACATGTAATCTTGAGCATGAAATCAAAATTGATTTTTGGTTTCAAGTGTAAATTTGATAATGTTTGAAGATGAATTTCAATTAATTGATTTATGCAAAATCTAAGTACATAATAATATATGTGTATAGATCTATCAATTAAGTAAATTCATTCATATGTAAGTTTATTTTATAACAAAGGAAATTGAAATTTCATGTCTATATGTAGGTGTCAAAGCTTAAACACATGTTTATATATATATATATTAATAAATAAAATTAATTGTACTAAATATATCTTGAATCAAAATTCATTTTCATATGTATGTGTATTTGATGAATACAAATTATGCATATATGTACACATTTTCAATTAAAAATCATTTTATAATTGCTCATACACATACATACATGTGCATATGCTTATTTATTTGCCAATTGTAGTTCATTACATGAATATCTTGATTTTGGAGTTTGGAATTAAAAATAGAATTTGAAGTTGATGTTGGACATTAGCTTATCTATCGCTTGAGTAGTTGATTTCTTCTGCATACTCTGATGTATTTACATTTGATTCGATGTATATAGTGTGGTTGAGTATCACCTTTATTGTATTCATATTGTATTGTACTGAACATGTATCGGCGTATATGTATATATATATGACGTTGGTTACTATTATGTGATGTGATTTACATTCAGTTATTGTATTTTGTTCTGATAGATCCGTTAGCCACCTATAGTTTTGGATTAAGCATTTACTGGGTATGTCGATCCACTTGAGTTGAAAAAAAATTATTGCATTTATCGACGTATTCAATAGATGTTTAAGACAAAATTATAGATGGTCGCCCTTAACCAGCCCTATTCTCCGCTTTAGTAGACAGAATTACTTGTTAATTCTCTTTGCTAAGGTGGGTCTCGGGGTGGGGCGCCATAGTTTGATAATCTCATATTAGTAATTAGAAACTTTTTGCTTTATAATATGATGCACTTTCATAATTTTACTAGAGTATATTTGGATAAAATCACAATATATGTCAAGTGCAATTTTAGGCATAAATGCCATTTAATATAATTAAAGAGAGAGAAAGTGAAAGGTTTCTCACTCTACCTTTATTTCCTCACCTTCCCTTAATTAATTATACACGCTAAGAGAAGGTAAAAAAAAGGTTTCCATCTCCAAGATTTCACATGTTTAGGCACATATACATACATTGATTATACGATGCACTTATACTTCAAACATATGAATGTATTTGATACATTCATTGTAATACATACAAATTTAAATTTAAATTTAAACTTCCTTTTGACCAAATAAAATAAAATATTATTTTAATTAAAATCTCATTAGATTGGATCTAGTAATCTTTTAGACTTCATAGGCCCAAAAGATCCAAATAGGATTTTTCCTTTTGAAATTTACCCATTAACTCCACCACGGGCTGTCCCAATTCCAACAGATAGCGGTGATTAGCGAGGCTTGCTAACTCAACTCGGGATTAGGGTTAAGTGCAGCTCCCTATTAGCCACTAACACCTAAAAATACATCTCCAAAACATTACCTAACCCTTCTTATCCTCCATTAAACATTTTCTTAGCAAAAACCACCTCTAATTTCTTCCAAAATCAATCCAAATTCATAGATTAAGGGTAGAATAGCAGGGAGTTAGCTAGAGACTTCATAATCAACATTTTTAAAGATGAAATTTTGGAGATTTGCTGTATATTCTTGGATTTCCCTCGTTTGGCATGCGAATCATCGATTTTTTGGTATTTGGTGAGTGATTTATTATCTCTAAACCTCTAATATATATATGTTCATGCAACATCCCCTATCTTGAGGCCCGAAGCTAAGCGCTACAAATGTTGCAGTCATCTATAGTATTAACTTCTAGTGATAAAATATGGTAATGTTAATGGTATGCATAATATCAGAAGCACATGAATATGAAAAAAAATCACATATTTCAATAAAACAACTTTACTGATTACATTTCAAATCCATGTTTCATATTCCATTACACAATCCCAAACGATTCCCAGGTTTCAACCAAACATAATTAATTTATGCCAAGAGCGACATATGAAGATGCCCCCTTGGATGATCAGAGTACTAAATAGACATATCAGTCTTAAATACATCACAGCGGAAATAAAACTAATCACTCCTATACAGCTAACTTTGCCTCCTGCACGTCTTTGGAAGCTTATTTGTCCACCTACTAAGCCTGTAAAACCTTAACTCTCAATATACTCAAATTAATTTTGAGCACCCGAGAGTTTAAGGGGATAACATAAACTTCGAGTCAGACATAAAGCGTGATGTGAATAATACTATTAGATTTAGGTTTACTGATATTAAGTGAGACCACGTCGCTTAGCGGAATGGGTTTCCCCTCACTATATCCCTTTTAAAAAAAATCTTTTGCAAATCAGAATCCTGCAATCAAACTGATTAAAGCAATAATGGCAATATCATGTATGCACATAAATCAGGTAATAAATGGACTATCTTTCCGAACAATGTAGTTTTGTTTGGCTAACTAGTAACCATTGGCTGACTCAGGCCTACCAGACAAAATAAATAATCTAACTTTTGTTAGACATACTCCTGGACGGTCTGTCCTTAACTTACTTCTCCTAGGGTCAACTGATCCTAATGGTTTTGCAGGATCATCAATAACCTATCTTTCTCAATATATTATTTTTTGTGTGTAACATCATTTTAGTCTTACCCGTGACAAAGCCCTACACACTGGAATTTTAGCTTATATTAGCTAGGGGCTATTAGCTAAAGTATAGGGCGCGACCCTATACCAGTCTCATCTTGTATTCTAATATCTAAGTCATTTACTTAGGGTTAACTACCCCATCAAATTTTCCTTGAAAACATTTCTTTCAAATTGAATTAACCCTTTAAATCATACTTAAACAGGGAAAATATAATTTATGCTTAGTCAAATATCTTTGCCATGGTATATGCTTTACACAAAACAATGTTGATGAAAACCTAAATTAATAGGGTTATCTACCCCTTTAAAACAAGTTAAAGCCCTTCTTTAACTTCGAAAACATTAGGCTTTAAATCCAAGATATCATCTTCGAAACCCTTGTTTAAAAAACTTTAAACAATCCCTTTCAAATCCATTGAAAGTACCCCTTTCAAAATAGGTTAACAACTTTACCTTGAAGCACTAAACCAAAAGGCCAAACATACCTTTCGAGATCTTTAAAAATAGACCATTCGAAATCATTGAAAGTGTCCCTTCGAAAGCTTTATTAAACCTTAGACATCCTCTTTTCAAAACACTTTAAACTTACCTTTCAAAAGCATTGGAAACCTTCCATTCAAATACTAAAAGTAGACCTTTCGAAAACATCGGGGAATCTCCCCTTCGAAACCTTCAGTATATATCTTTCGAAATCATTTAAGTCCTTTACTTAAAACAAACCTTTTGAAAGCACTGGGTTCAAGTAAAAGTTTGTGGAACATAGCTTCGAAACCATTTAAAACCATTCCTTTCGAAACCTTTGGGTTTAACTTTCAATATATCTAAGGGTCTTAAAAGAATTGGGGCGAAAGCATTATTCCTAAGTAAAAAAAAGTGGGTGGTTTCGAAACCAACCTTTTCGAAAGAATGGAGAAGCGGCTTCCAAGTTTAAAGGCAAAAGCACCCTTTCGAAATCATTGGTTCGAAGGGTTGAATGCAGCAGCTGGGGTTCCGACCTCTTCAAAAGCTTATTTTAAAAACAAAAGGTGGCAACGCATTCGAAATCCCTTTCTTTATATAAACATAAGCAAGTTGGTTAAGTCGAAAGCAAACTCCAACCCCTTCGAAAGCCTCATTTGTAATCAAAATAGTTCCAAGTTTATAAGAGCTACTTCTACCCCTTCGAAAACATTTTTTGACTCTATACCTTCCCCCTTTCTCCAATCCACTATGTACCAAGGCATTTATACCGTGTATTGGTTTCGACTTGGTTGGAGGCGGATGTTTAGGTTCGAAAGGTGGCTGTTGTAAGCGTAGAAGCAGTGATCCTTTATAAAACTGATTTTTAACTTTTTAAAGTAATATCTTTCCAACTAACTTACCTTATTTTTCAACATGTAATTGGTTTCCAATTCTTTTACAAAACCTTTTTCTAAAAGTGATGCCGAATTCAGTAATTAACAATTTTAAAACATTTAACAAATTGCCCCTTCTCCTTTTCTAAACATGTAAAACATTTAATTCACATAGCTTAAATAATTTTATATCTTTAATAAAGTACTTAGGAAAATTCTCCATAAATTCCTAGAAATCACTTTTAATATGTTTTCTAACATATTTAAATTTCTGACCCAAAGCTAACATATAATAGATGAAAATAATCTAAACCCAATTTAACCATTTTCTTTACTATAAAATTCATAATAAATCCACAACAACTTAGAAAATTATGAAACTTGAAACCCATCTCTAAAATAATGTTTCTGACCTTATATCAAAAATGCAAGCCATTTGGATGTCATTTAATAGGTTTTTCAAATCAAATCTTATCATAAAATCTATATGAAACAACATAAATCATCAACAAGCATATATATCCATTTAAACAATCAAAACATGACATTTTTCTTGCAAAATAAATTCAGATCTCATCTAGAAACCGAAAGTAATAAAAATGAGATGTATACTATTATTCACCTTAGCTTGTCGTTAAGGAGTTTGAGATTTGCCCTTGAATTGATTTGATTAAGCTTCCTTCTTGAATTCTGCTTGTCTTCCCCTTGTTTTCTTCTAATGGTGGCCGACCAAGCTCTATGTTTACTTTTTTGTTTGTGAATATTGTAAATGAAATTGGAATAAGGGTTTAGGGTATAAGAACTTAGTTTATTCCTATTTTGCCCTCGTCTTATTACCCCTTCTTTCTTCATTTTAACTTTCTTTGGCTTATTAATTAGTTAAGGCACGGCTACCCTATAATCATACAAATCTCAATCCCCTAACCATTTACATTATTTTATTTTATTTATATAATTAAATGTCCTAAATAACGTTAGTCAAGGTTAGGGTCGTTACAGACTACCTTCCTCAAAGAATTTCATTCTCGAAATTACGATCAAGTACTCATAAAATCAATCATAAAGGTAAAACATACCATGGAACAAGTCAGGATAAGCATATCTAACCTTGCTCTCAGTTTCCCAAGTACAGTCTCTCTTGTGGTCACTCCACTGGACTTTGATTAATCTGACTGTCTTGTTCCTTAGTCTCTTCTCATCCCTCATGACTATACGAACTGGTTTTCTAACTATAGTCAAATTCGGTTCCACCACTAAGTCATCTAACATAGTCAGTGCTATAGTAGTTTTTGGATCTCGGATACACTTTCTTAGATGAGAAATATGAAAAACATTATGGACTCCTGCTAAATTACTTGGTAACTCCACTCTATACGCGAGTTTCCCAATCCTTTCTATAATAGGAAATGGTCCAATGAATCTCGATGCTAATTTTCCTGATTTCCCAAATCGAATAGCACCTTTCATCGGTGATATCTTAACGAAAACATGATCTCCAACTGAGAACTCTAAGTCTTTCCGTCTTCTATCCACATAGCTCTTCTGCCTAGACTGAGCTTCCTTCATTCTGGCTTGAATGAGCTCAATCTTTTCTGTAGCTTCTCTAACCAAAACTGGACCAAGAACTAACCTATCTCCGGTCTCTAACCAACAAACAGGAGACTTGCATGGCCTTCCATACAAAGCTTCAAACGGTGCCATCCCTATACTAGCTTGATAACTGTTGTTATATGAAAACTCGACTATGTGTAGGTGGTCTTCCCATGATCCCCCAAAATCCAGTACACAACTCTTAACAAATCCTCTGAATTCTTGTTAACTCTCTCTGTATGCCCATCTGTCTACGGATGGTAAGCGGTACTTATCTTGAGCATGGTACCCAAAGTCTCCTATAGACTCTTTTAGAACTTGTTAGTGAATAAGGAATCTCTATCACTTACTATACTACTAGGAATTCCATGCAGTATAACTATATTCTTCATAAACAACTTAGCTAAAATAAGTGTCATCCTAGTTGACTTAACTGGAATGAAATGGAGACTCTTGGTTATTCTATCCACTATAACCCATATGCTTTCATTTCCTCCGTTTGACCTTGTCAACCCATCTATAAAATCCATTGAGATAGAATCTCATTTCCATACTGGAACATCTAAAAGCTGAATTAACCCACTTTGTTTCTGATGTTCAGCTTTTACCTGTTGACAGTTCAAACGGTTCAAACTCTGTTTCACCCATAAGCCTACATCTCTCTACATGCCTTCCCAGAAGAAACTTCTTTTCATATCCTGATACATGTTAGTTCCTCCTGGATGAATAGTGAAATTCGAACGATGGCATTCTCCAAGAACTTCCTTCCTAATGTTTCCCACATTTGGAACACACAATCTTCCTTTCTTCCTTAACCACTCACTCTAGTCAAGACTGAAGTCTTTTAAGTCATCGCTCTCCATTTCATTCCTTAACTTTCTAATCCATTCCGCCAATAAGGGATCCTCCCCTTGCTTAGAAGCAATCCTCCGATCAGCACCGGTTGAACTTCTAAACATGGCAACGTAGCGGTTTCCTTACTAGATCTAGCTTCTGATCTCCAGTGTATTCTGCATGTAGTCAATGCTTCTAAATATTTCCACTCGGCTATCATTGCAAATACTGCATTTTGATGTTTCCTGCTAAGTGCATCCACAACTTTATTCCCTTCCCTGGTGTGTACTCAATACCAAAGTCATAAGCGGCTTAAAAATCTAACCACCTCTGTTGTCTCATATTCAACTCCTTCTAAGAGAATAAATACCTCAGCGACATATGATCCGTATACAACTCGAATCTTTCTCCCAAAAGGTAATGCCTCCACACCTTCAATGCAAAAATTACTGTAGCTAATTCCAAATCGTGAGTTGGATATCCAACCTCATGTGGTCTGAGCTATCGAGAATCCTAGGCAATCACATTACCTCTTTGCATTAACACAGCTCCTATTATATTCCACATGCATCCGTCTACACCATTAAGTCTTGATTCTCCTCGGGGACAACTAACACAGGTGCATTTGTCAATAAGTGTTTCAGTTTCTAGAATGCCTCCTCACACTTATCGGTCCAAACAAACTTCACATCCTTTCGCGTTAGCTTAGTCATCGGTGCCGCTATCCGTGAAAAATACTTAATGAATCTCCAATAATAACCAGCTAATCTAAGAAAACTCTTTATCTCAGTCACTGTCTTGGGTCTCTTCCAACTATTCACCGCCTCGATCTTTGCAGGATCTACAGACAACCCTTTCTCTGAGACTACATGACTAAGAAACTTCACTTCTTTCTTCCAGAAATGACACTTCGAGAATTTCATTTTTATTTGATGCTACCTCAACGTCTCAAGCACCACTCTAATATGAACTTCATGCTCTCTTTCATCTTTAGAGTATACCAAAATATCATCTATGAATACCAATACGAACCTATCCAAGTGCTCTAGGAAAACTCGGTTCATCAAATCTACAAAGAATGCTGGCGCATTAGTTAGTCCGAATGGCATTACTAACCATTCGTACGATCCATATCTGGTTCTAAATGCCATCAAAGGAATACTATCCTCAGCTACCCTAAGCTGATGGAACCCTGTTGCCAAATCCAATTGGGAAAATACCTTAGCCCCACTCAACTGTCAAACAAATCGTCAATTCTAGGTAGCGGATATCGATTCTTTATCGTCTTCTCATTCAACTTACAATAATCGATACATAACCTTAATAATTCATCTGGTTTCCTTGCAAACACTACGGCTGCAACTCATGGCAAACTACTTGGTCTAATAAAGTTCTTATTTTCCAAATCCACCAACAACACCTTTAGCTCCCTCATCTCGGTAGGTGTCATTCTGCTTGGCGGTCTACTCACCGGTTCTGCTGTTGGTACTAAATATATATGTCCTACTACAGACTCAAAGACATCTGCGAATTCTCTAACAATGAAAACTCGATTTAACTCGTCTTCTGCCTCCACAACACCCAATAAAGCATTATCCTCAAAACTAAGGTTTTCTATGGAGTATATTATCCAATCACTACAGTCAGGGTGTCTAAGTGATATTTTCCTATCATGGTAAAATATCCTAGCATCGTATTTACTTAACCAATCCATAACCAAAATAATTCTGAACCCTACGAAATCAAACACATGCAAACTGCAAGCAAATACATGACCTAACAATTCAAACTCTAGGAAGTAACTAGGTATGAAGGTTCTAGGTTAAGCTTATCTACGAAACAATGAGATATAGAAGAATGCGATGTAGCAGTATCAAATAGAACTCAAACAGATACTCCATGAATCAAAAGCATACCTCCCAACATAGCTTTTCCCTTTTCCTCTGTTGTTAGTCTCGAGGTAGCTGGCTTCAATGCAAACACTTTCCCTTTCTCATCCCTGGCTGGCTCCTTGCACCGGTTCTTATAATGTCCAATTTGATCGCAGTAGAAACATCTCACTCCTTTCTTGTCAGCAGCTTTCTTCCCTTTGCATGTCCGGCACTCGTGAGCATAGTGTCCCTTCTTATCACACTTATAACAGATAACTTATGTCTTTCCCTTCTGGGCAGCTCCACTCTTCTGAGCTCCCTTCTTATGGAAAACCTTCCTCTTCTTGTTCTGCACTCCTTGAGATCCCCCTGCTTTGTTACCCTCAAGAAAAGCAAGCCTCTCTTCCTGCCTCAAAGCCATCTCAACAACTACATCGCACAGATCTCTAATATGCGATAATGTGGCCTTAGCAAGCTCATACTTCAACCTACGAATGAACTTCTCATTCCTTTTATTAACTGTATCAACCTTAGCGTATCCGTATCTTGATAGCTCCTCAAATCTGGTTGCATACTCAAGCATTGTTATGTCTCCCTGCTACAACTCAGCGAACTTCCTGAGCAGAGTTGACTTCGCAATCTCTGACATATACCTCTCCTCAAACCTTTTTCTAAACTCAGCCCAAGTCATGGCCTCCTCATTAACTCCTATAGTAACACTATTCCACAAGACAGTGCTGCTCCCTGTAATTTCCTAGAAGCAAGCCTCCACTTCTGCTCATCATTAAGCCCAAGATCAGCAAAGATCCTTTCGCAATGAAGTAACCAATTCTCCACTTCAATTGCATCTTCAGTACCGATAAACGGTTTTCCTCCCAGCATAGCATAGTCACTGCTCAACACAGCATAATTACTGACCACTAGGACTCCCTGATATCCTCCTTCAGCATTTCCTCCAACTAAACCCGCAGCAACTCCAACTTGCATCATGTTAACAAAGAACTGATACATAGCTCCCATATCTACTTGCGGCATTCCAGCACCCACATTAGCAGCTTCTGCCTGACCCGGATTCCTTCTAGTGTTTGGTCTGGCATTCCCATTAGTTGTGGTGCTTCCCCCACCAATGTTAACTCTTCCACTTCTAGCATCCATATCTTACGTTCGTAAGATCTGCATTCGAGTCTTTGTAAGATATAGAGGAATAGCCTAAGAGAGATGGCAGAATAGAGATAAAGCATATACTTATATATAGAAAATACAAGTACGTTACTGTAGCGTCATCCCATACCCCAATCTTTCCTCTAATACCTTAGGATTATGTTTTCAAAATCATTTTAAGTTTGAAATTTCTTTTAAGTTTTCATAAACCTATGCTCTAATAAAAAGTTGTAACATCTCCTATCTTGAGGCCCGAAGCTAAGCGCTACAGATGTTGCAGTCATCTATAGCATTAACTTCTGGTGATAAAATATGGTAATGTTAACGGTATACATAATATCAGAAGCACATGAAAATGAAACAAAACCACAAATTTCAAAAAAATAACTTTACTGATTACATTTCAAATCCATGTTTCACATTCCATTACACAATCCCAAACGATTCCCAGGTTTCGACCAAATATAATTATTACAATTTACGCCAAGAGCGACATATGAAGATGTCCCCTTAGATGATAAAAGTACTAAATAGACATATCAGTCTTAAATACATCACAGCGAAAATAAAACTAATCACTCTTACATAGCTAACTTTGCATCCTGCACGTCTTTGGAAGCTTATTCGTCCAACTACTAAGCATGTAAAACCTTAACTCTCAATGTACTCAAATTAATTTGAGCACCCGAGAGTTTAAGGGGAAAACATAAACTATGAGTTAGACATAAAGCCTAGTGTGAATAACACTATGATATCTCGGTTTACTGATATTAAGTGAGACCACCCTGCTTAGCGGAATGGGTTTCCCCTCAATAATATCCCTTTTAAAACAAATCTTTTGAAAATCAGAATCCTGCAATCAAACTAATTAAAACAACAATAGCAATATCATTTATGCACATAAATCAGGTAATCAATGGACTATCTGTCCGAACAATATAGTTTTATTTGGCTAACTACTAATCATTGGCTGACTCGGGCCTACCAGAAAAAAAATCTAACTTCTGTTAGACATACTTCTGGACGGTCTGTCCTTAACTTGCTTCTCCCAGGGTCAATTGATCCTAATGGTTTTATGGGCTCACCAATAACTTATCTTTCTCTGTATTTTCCTTTCTGTGTGTAACATCATTTTAGTCTTACCTATGACAAAGCCCTACACATTGGAATTTTGGACTTATATTAGCTTGCGGCTATTAGCTAAAGTATAGGGCGCAACCCTATACCAGTCCCATTCGGTATTCTAATATCTAAGTCATTTACTTAGGGTTAACTACCCCATCAAAATTTCCTTGAAAACATTTCTTTCAAATTGATTTAACCCTTTAAATCACACTTAAACAAGGAAAAATACTTTTTGCTTACTCAAATATCTTTGCTATGATATATGCTTTGCACAAAACAATGTTGATGAAAACCTAAATTAATAGGGTTATCTATCCCTTTTAAACAAGTTAAAGCCTTTCTTTAACTTAGAAAACATTAGGTTTTAAATCCAATACACCATCTTCAAAACCCTTGTTTAAAAAAATTTAAACAGTCCCTTTCGAATCCATTGAAAGTACCCCTTTCAAAATAGGTTAACAACTTTACCTTGAAACACTAGGCTAAAAGGCCAAAACATACCTTTCGAAAACTTTAAAAATAGACCTTTTCGAAATATTTGAAAGTGTCCCTTTGAAAGCTTTATAAAACCTTAGACATCCTCTTTTCAAAACACTTTAAACTTTCCATTAGAAAGCATTAGAAACTTCCATTCAAATACTAAAAGTAGACATTTCAAAAACATCGGGGAATCTCCCCTTCGAAACCTTCATTATATATCTTTCAAAAGCATTAAAGTCCTTTACTTAAAAAAAACCTTTCGAAAGCACTGGGTTCAAGTAAAAGTTTGTGAAACATAGCTTCAAAACCATTTAAAACCATTCCTTTCGA
This sequence comes from Allium fistulosum, assembly GCA_030737815.1. Lineage (NCBI taxonomy): Eukaryota > Viridiplantae > Streptophyta > Magnoliopsida > Asparagales > Amaryllidaceae > Allium > Allium fistulosum. Next base: position 786,886,905 of record CM060902.1, on the reverse strand, counting down.
AACCTTTGGGTTTGACTTTCAATATATCTACGGGTCTTAAAAGAACTGGGGCGAAAGCATTGCTTTCTAAAGCATTATTCCTAAGTGAAAGAAAGTGGGTGGTTTCGAAACCAACCCTTTCGAAAGCATGGAGAAGCGGCTTCCAAGTTTAAAGGCAAAAACACTCTTTCGAAAGCATTGGTTCAAAGTGTTAAATGAGACAACAGGGGTTCCAACCCCTTCGAAAGCTTGTTTTAAAAACAAAAGGCGGCAACCCATTTGAAAGCCCTTTCTTTATATAAACAGAAGCAAGTTTGTTAAGTCGAAAGCAAACTCCAACTCCTTCGAAAGCCTCATTTGTAATCAAAATAGTTCCAAGTTTATAAGAGCTACTTCTACCCCTTCAAAAACATGTTTCGACCCTATATCTTCTGCCATTCTCCAATCCACTATGTACCAAGGCATTGATACCATGTGTGTTGGTTTCGACTTGGTTGGAGGCAGTTGTATGGGGTTGAAAGGTGGCTTCTACAAGTGGCGAGGCAGTAATCCTTTACAAAACTAATTTTTAACATTTTAAAGTAACATCTTTCCAACTAACTTGCCTTATTTGTCAACGTTTAATTGGTTGCCAATTCTTTTACAAAACCTTTTTCTAAAAGTGCTACCGAATTCTGTAACTAAATTTTTTAAAACATTTAACAAATTGCCCCTTTTCCCTTTCTAAACGTATAAAACATTTAAGTCCCATACCTTAAATAATTTTATATCTTTAATCAAGTACTTAGGAAAATTCTCCAAAAATTTCCATATATCACTTTTAATATGTTTTCTAACATATTTAAATTTCTGACCCAAAGCTAACATATAAGAGCTAAAAATAAATTAAACCCAATTTAACCATTTCTTTACTAGAAAATTCATAATAAATCCACAACAACTTAGAAAATTATGAAACTTGAAACTCATCTCTAAAATAACCTTATATCAAAAATGCAAGCCATTTGGAAGTCATTTAATAGGTTTTTCAAATCAATTCTATTCATAAAATCTATATGAAACAACATAAATCATCAACAAGCATATATATCCATTTAAATAATCAAAACATAGAATTTTTCTTACAAAATAAATTCAGATCTCATCTAGAAACCGAAAGCAATAAAAATGAGATGTAATCTATTATTCACCTAAGGTTGTTGTTAAGGAGTGTGAGATTTGCCCTTGAATTGATTTCATTAAGCTTCCTTCTTGAATTCTTGCTTGTCTTCCCCTTGTTTTCTTCTAATGGTAGCCAACCAAGCTCTAGGTTAGTTTTTGTTTGTGAATATTGAAAATGAAATTGGAATAAGGGTTTAGGGTATAAGAACTTAGTTTATTCCTATTTTGCCCTCATCTTATTACCCTTTTTTTCTTCATTTTAACTCTATTTGGCTTATTGATTAGTTAAGGCATGACTACCCTATAATCATACAAATCTCAATCCACTAACCATTTACATTATTTTATTTTATTTATCTAATTAAATGTCCTAAATAATGTTAGTCATGATTAGGGTCATTATAGTTCATATAGGTTTTAACATGTTTTGAATTCAATTTTAAAGTCAAAATTATGTTTTTATGCTGTTTTGAAACCAGATCCGAAGTAAATATGAATTTAAAATGTTTTAAAGTGATTTAAACATGTTATTTTGATGTATTATTGTTTATGTGAATGTTAGACTATGTTATAAATGTGTTTTGAGATCAACTACCATGTACTGATGTATGTTTGTATGATTTGATGGTGTTTGAATATTGTTTGGTGTGTGTATGGATGTTATTTTGAATGTTGAACAGTTGTAAACGCTCATCGGAGTGAGTTAGGAGTGGCAAATGTAGAATCAAACTTAGATGGATGGGCTCTAGAGTGATTGGGGTCACATCGATGCATAAGAGATACATGCGGGTCGAAGTGGTGAGCATAGCGATGGAGTCGACGAGAAATTGGGGAGTCAGAGATGCTATAAAAATTTGGTTTGGTGCTTTGGGTCAGCTTGGTGTTATTAGAAGGTTGGCTTCGGGTTAGGAAGGGATCTGCTTGGGGTCGCATTGGTTTGGTGGAAGAATAGCTAGACAAAATTGGTCCACTAGTTCGCTTCACATCAAATCTAGGGAATACACATAAGGTGCTTCTGTCCGGTTGCCGGATAGGAAAAGTGGTCCAGGTGCCGAACAGGAAATTGGGTCCGGTGGTCGCTTGGAAGCTTGCTTTGGATTTTTTGTGGTTCTACTTCTATCTGGGTTTGGGGACACCGGACATGACTAGGAAATTTTGCATGCTTCAGGTTTTTCAAAGGCTTGCTTCGGGTTTTGCGTGGGTCTTCTCCAGGTCATACCTAAGGTGACTTTGGGTTTTCATGAATTTGCTTGGGTTTGAAGGGAACGACCACTGAACGACTTAGGATGACTTTGGGGTATTAAACAACAACTATTACGGTGATTTTGATGTCTTGAGTTGACTTTAGAGCTTAATTCGATCGCATGAGGCGTTTGAACGAGTGCTTCTAGTAGGAAGGATATGCATGAGACTATAGTAGTATGGAGAGGCATGTTCGAAAAGGCAAAGCGATGTGATGGGACATGAGATGTTATGAGTCAACTCAGATGCTAAGGGGATCGTAGATAACTCGAGATGTATGTGTGTTGTGTGAGGCAAGGGTATGTGAAGATGCTCACTTATGTACCCTGGACTACGAGATCTTACCCTAAGTGGGCGGTACCTATAAGATAGGTATGTGATCAAACATCGAAATCGATTGTAGCATGAGATGTCATCGGCCTGAGAAGTCATTGTGTGAGTTATCACGTATCCGAGAGACCTTGTTGATGATCATGGTGAAGTAAGACTTCAGTGGTGATCATTTTAAAGTGAGACTCTAGTGAGGTCGTAGTGAGACGAGGCTTCGGTGATGATCGTAGTAAAGTGAGGCTTTAGGGGAGGTGATCATGGTGAAGTGAGACTCCACTGATGATTGTAGTGAAGCAAGGCTTCGATGGTAATTGTGGTGACGCGAGACCTTGGGAATGGTCATGATAATGTATGGCGAGGTGATACCATGATGATAGACATGGCGATATGAGATTGTGAGGATGGTTATCGTTGTGTGTTTACATTGTGTTTGCTATAATTGGTGTGCTACTATATAGATGTCTGAGATATAGGTATTACTAAGTTAAGCGCCCAGACACTCATATTGTAATTATTGTAGTATGCCCATATGTTGATAGTATAGCATGTACCCATTATTATTTGCTAACTTGTTGGATGCAAGGATAGGCCAGGTATGGTTTTTTGTACCCTATGTCCTTATTGTTATATATGGGTTTTATAGTGTTTAAAGATTGTTTATCGCTCACACTAGATTGTTGTCAGACCTGAGGTCTTGTGCTTTTCTTCTAATTATCTCATGTACTCTTAAATGAGTAGACTGGATAGTAGGTCTAAGATGGCACATGGAGCTGTTCGATGAACGAGTACAAGGCTATGCTTTCATATTTCAATACTTGTACTTACTATTGTCTATATTCCATTGTGCATTACTGAGGAGCTATATCAGTACTTAGTATTATTAGAGACAATTTATGGAGCTTATTTTGGAGAGTTGGGATGTATAAAATCTACTATTTCTGTTTTGTATAATCTTGTGAACCATATGCACTCTGATGTTCTTGTTTATAGTTCATTTATTTATATTACCATCTTACATGTTTTATATCTATGTTGTTATTTTATTTTGCCCCATGTAGCATGAGATATACGAATGGTTTATGATTGTTTTAGTCATTTCACCCTTGTTAATCGTTCAACATCGGCCAGATACCGTCACAGCACACACTATAGGGTATTTGGATATCAGAGGTGTACAGTAGTCATCACAGGGCGACTTATCAGGAAATGCAAGTTCCCTTTTCGAAGAGCAAGCGGAAGGACTAGTATAAGATAGCAAGTCCCCATACCAGTGAGTGAGCAGATGGACTCGCTTTGGGCTTTGAGTCGCCTCGTTGGAGAGCGAGTGGATTGGCTCAAACTATATTTATGAATAATCCAGAGAGATCCAAAACTCTAGGGTATGAACACCTTCGGGTTTGAAATGATTTAATAATGATTGTTGAATAATGATAAATATCATTCCCTCAATTCGATTGGACTTACATATGATTGGATGCTAGACGATACTAGATGATTAATAAGTAATGCTTTAATCGGGGGAAATGCATCACTATAGTTAATAATGCATGGTAGCATGATATATGGTTTATTTGATATGTTAAATCTTGAGAGGACGGGGGACAATTTGATTTATGACTAACACTTAAACAAGGATTTGAGTCCTTGGCTATGATAGGTCTAAAAAAACCTTTGATTTGTAGGTGGATCTGAAGGAACCGGATGATTCGCCACAATTGGACTAATGGATAGCCAAAGAGTGCAATTGATGGTAATTTACCAGTCTTGATACGTATTCTTGAGCAAAGCACGCTCTATGTTCACAAAAGAATAATTAGGAGGCAAGTGTTTCCGACAAATTATTCATAGTCTAAGAACAAACTCAAACAAGGATTAAATAGACTACATATGATAAAGGAGTGGATACAGAGACTTAGAAACCATTAGGAAACACAAGATGCAGGAACTTAAAAAAAATGACCATGGTTGGGCCAAAATCATCTTGACACCAAGTTGTTTTTTATCGGTACCGACCATAACATGCGCTTTGGTTTACGTGCAAAAGACTTAGGAGATTCAACCATGAAGAAAGGGTAGAATTTTGGAACACAAAATCAGGTCAGAATAGATCATTAATAGTCGATATCGATGATTTTGGAAATCTTAGGATGCGTGCAGGATGAGGTGGGGACCCACCATGGAACAAAGTTCAAAGATTTGACTTACAAATATAGGTAGGTAACGACCTATTATGGTTGGTACCAAGTTGTTTGGTTGCCTCAAAATTTGTGTATGCAGGGACCTATTCTACAGGCTAGAACTTTGGGTCTGGAGGAAAAGATGCATTTATGCCTGAGATCACGAGATTTGTGCTTGGATTTGTCTATAAATAACAAGGACTCTTCAACTAAAATGTGAAGGAGCACTCTTGACTTTAGGATCGATCTTCTTCACCTCTTCCTTTTAAATTTTCTAGTAAAAAATCAATCATAACTTGTTGTATTCCAAACAGATTTCATTAAAGAAAATGACCAAGTGGATTTAGGCTGGAGATTTTGTCAAACCATAATAAAAACTTTGTACTTTGTTCCTTTTCTCTTCATTTTCTTCACTTTTATTTTGTTTGATTCAGATTCTGTTAGGTGTTGTGTTAGTTTTTGGCCCAATAGGGCATATAAATATATAAATGTCAAATGTGTGTAAATAACCATTAGGATATATTATTATGATTACATGAATAATTTCATAGGATAATGATTTTAACCTAAGTGATATTACATATACACATGCAAATATATTTTTACAAATAAAACATTGTGGTTTTATTTTATAATACAAAGACAAATAGAAAACAAGTTATAAAAAATGCTGCATCAACGGGGACTAGGGTTCCCTTTCTCTGCCGCCATCCTTTTCCCTAATTCCTTCCCAAATCATCCATTACATTTATTCTCTACCACCATCAACTCGTCATTTCTACTTCGCAACCCTAGCTTTCTCCTTTGTAATTTGGTTCCCCCACAACCGAGATCGATTCACTTCCTTTTAGTCATGTGCCGCCCCCGTTATGGTCTAGATCAGAATCGTCTTCCTGGGTTCTCCCTTTGTGTCTAATCAAAGTTTTGAAATCATTTGGCATCTAACGTATTTTTCTTTGAAGTGGATGCAGTGCACTTATTTTTTTTACGTCTAGGTTAGGTTGTCGATTCTATTTGGTTGTTTCTCTCATGTTCTCTTTGGGCTGGTGCCTTGGTTATGTTTGGTAGTTGACTTTACCTCTTCTACACGAGGTGATTTCGAGTTCTTTCAATCCTTCTACTATTGGGTCCCGGTTGAGAATGGTGGTTGCTCAATACGCTTTTGGCATCCTGGTGAGCATATGGGAGCTATGTTGGTTAATGTCATTGGTGCTTGGCAATCATTCGTCTGGTTTTCCCATTTCCTTCTCAGAGAGAGAGGTTTTACCAGATTGCTCTTATATGATAGTGTTGTTTGTCTTACATCATTGATTTTCTTAGAATTACCTTTTATCTTCTATTGGTATACTACTGGAAAATCTATCATGTTCCTTCGTAATTCATACATCGCCCACTATTGGTCTTTTTCATGGTTATGTTCTCTTGTTCACTTGTTTTGGTTATCGTGCTATGCTATATTGACATCTATCAATGCAACAATAGATTATAATATGAAATAAGTCATAATGTTGATTTGGTTTCAAGTTGGAAGATATGAATTTTTCATTTTGGTGGTCTATTGGAATTTATATAGGTTTTAAAGTTATAGTACAAGTTCTTCAAAGTATGAAGCGTTGATTTTGCATGATTTTATGGAATATTACTTTTTCTTCGTCGAAATATGATGGGTTGGAATGCATTTTATATGAGGCAATCTGGCTCTTCTCAAGAAGTTGGTCCATGTTGGTAATTAAGGGTCTTGTCCCACTTTGTCACATATTTGCTTAATGTAACAGTGGTTGTAATGTATGTGTTACTTGTCAAATTAGTTGAGTAAGCATGAGCTAATTTGTAAGTGTGTATTGTATAGTTGTTGAGGTTTATTATAAAGTCTTGATATTTTCAACCTTATGATTTAAAGCAATAAACATACTTAAATTCCAAAGCCGAAAACATCGAGGTCAGTGTGTTTTGAACACCAAATATACAGAGAGCTAAATGCACTAAATATTTCTTCCAGTAACTCACAGCAGAATGGATCAAAAACTTAACATTTGGTATGATTTATAAAATCATTTATAAACATCATAAATCCATTATTGTTTTTACATGTTGACAAAATTATTAAACCATACATACAATATAAACAATCATCATAAGTAACGTCTTCGAAACCGCCATCTTTAAATGTCACACATGCTAAGGCACACTATTAACCTAAAGTGACGACATGGAGGGGGGTTTGGCACCATTTCTATTGAATGAAAAGCATTACCAAGTATATATTGCGAACATGATTACAAAACAACATATGAAGGCTAACACCTATTATAAACATATCTTAACTTATATCATCTGCATTCACAAAGTGGGTCTATTATAATAAACATAGTATGTGGAAAGTTATTTTTATTCATTCAATTAACTATAAACATATATGAGATAGTTAAATGTCGACTAACTAGTACACACGCATATGTGTTGGTTAAAAAGATACTAACCTATAAACACATATGAGTTAGTTAAATAGAGACTAACTTATAAACACATATGAGTTAATTAAACAAGGACTAACCCATATACAAATATGTGTTAGTTAAAAAGAGACTAACGCAAAAAATAAGAGTTAGTTAAACAGAGATTAATCCCAAAACAAAAGAAGTTAGATAAACATAGTCTAGACCATAAATGTCTAATTAAATAAAATTAAACATAATATTCGTATTGCTCCACAATATACTTCTGCATGTTATATAAACTCATAAGATACACTTTACATCTGAACCAAATTTCCCCTTTTAATCACTAGAAACTAATAATTGATATAACCTAAGTCTAACATTGTTTAATCTCTAAAACTATACTCCGATATTATTTTTTACACATAGAAATATATTGACATCATTTCCCTCATCAATTAATCTATAATTTCCATTCATTGACCGTAAAGGTAAGTAAATAACGTAATTACTATTATATGAACACTATATAGCCCAATAATGATTCCTACACACAAATTGTCGATCTATGCTTCAAATTTTTTATGAAACCCACTAAATCCTCCATCGTTCTGTAGTAAACAGATCCGAGAACTTCTCTAATCGAATTGAAACCAACATATATGCATCGCCCTTGATTTCCTCTTCATTTCGATATGAAGTTTGTGAAAATCAGTGTAGGAGCAGGAACGATTGAAAATGTTAATAATAACTTAGGAATAAATGAGATCAGTAATAATGGTTAATATTTCATTCTCTAGGCCTCTATATATAGTAGGTAAAGAGATATGGCAATTGAAAAGAATCAGAGGCAAATTCAGGTGTTTGAATTCAAAATAAAAAACTGCCTAACTGCCCATATGTTGACTATCCATGTCCTTACGTCAACATACTTACCTAAAATATCTACCTAACCGCACATATGTCGACATGTCCATGTCCATATATCGACATATACTACCCCATCAGTCGACATACATGTACACAGAAACATAAATAAAACGTTTCAGATTTCATATTCTAAATTTCTTTATGTCTCCTTCATACGAACTCCGATTTGGTCAAAATATATTTGAAAAATCCACTCTGCGAAATGGTGCAACTTCCATTGTCTAATTCCAATGTTTGTAAAATTACTTCTACCCCTATTAAATAAAATTACTAAAATACCCTTAAAATAAATATCGAAATTCTAATGGATATTACATTCACCTCACTTAAAAAGAGTTTCATCCTCGAAATTTCAAACGCAATTGCCTTCTCATATATATATATGTATCTTGTACAACATCAACATAAACACGCATGGTCGTATAGGCATTTGTGTTAGGAATAAAATAAAGAATAACCCTAAACACTTTACATAGCAATCCATTTGTTCCTTGCCAACGTGGACATTCTCCCTTTGTATGGTTCATCTGATTACAATTATAACACTTAATCTTTGAGATATTAACTCTACGATATTTTGCTTCATATCCCCTCATATTACATCTCCCACACTTCATGGCTTGCTTTTTTACTTTGTCCCATATGAATCTGACTAAGTGTTAATTCTCTAAGTGATTAGTTCAATCCTTTTGCAACCTTCATGTCCTTCTTTGTCTCTATATCTACCAACTCAAATCCAAACTTTGCAGGCTCATACACTGATTGAGATACTCCCTCATAGTTAACTCTTCCCATCGAAGATTGATCAACTTCTCATGCATAACTTCTCTCTCAACGTCACACACAAATTTTATCTCGAAATACATCCAGGTAATTTCCTCCTCATTAACTTCTTCGATTGCAATGTCCCACCAGCTTAAAGCTTCTTCTTGTAGGTGCTAGGAAGCAAGCTTCCTCTTTGTTTCATCACTTAAATTTGCACACCAAAAATCTTGTCATATATGTGAAGCCATGCATTCATCTCCACAAATGACTAACTTCCCTTATAAGGTTAACCACCCAAATTCTGAAATCCTTTATATAGTCTCCGAAAATTCAATGTTGGTGTATGAACAGAATCTACACCTTGTACTAAAGCTACAGATGCTTCTACGTTAACAGTGGCTTGGTTTCTAGCCTGTAGATAACAATAGAACCAAAGTAGAATGTTAATGCCTGTTACTTCTACAGCTTCATTTACAGCTCTAGTTCCAGTCGGGTTACTCATCTCTATATCAATAAAATTGGATTTATTTTCACATCCTCCTAGAATAGTAAACATAAATGGTAAACAAAAGCATAAAACTAAATGATATACATATGTACTTCAACTAATACACACACACACAGATATATATATATATTATATAGAAGTACGCTCTCTCAATCGTCCTAACCTAAGCTCTAATATAAATGTAATGTCTTTTTTATTTTCGACATTCTGGTTTAAAGCAATAAACATACTTAAATTTTGAAAGCCGAAAACACCGACGCCGTTATGTTTTAAACAACGATATACAGAGAGATAAATGCTTTAAATATATCTTTCAGTAACTTAGAGTGGAATGGATTAAAAATATAACATATACATAATTTATAAAACCATTCATAAACGTTATAAATCTGTTATTGTGTTTACACACTGACACGCATTGTTAAACCATACATATAATATAAAAAAATATCATAAGTAACATCTCCGAAGCCGCCATCTTAAAACGTCACACATGCCAAGGCCATACTATTAACCTAAAGTGATGACATAGAGAGTGTTGTCAAACATCACATCCGAGAATGAAAAGCATTACCATGTATATACTGCTAACATGATTTCAAAACATTATATGAATGCTAACACCTATTATAAATATACCTTAACCTATCTCATCTGTATCCAAAAAGTTATTCCATCATAATAAACATAGTATGAGGAAAACTATCGATATTCATTCAATCAACTATAAAAATGTATGAGTTATTTAAATGTAGACTAACCCGTACGCGCACATATGTGTTACTTAAACAGAGACTAACCTATGGACATATATGAGTTAGTTAAAAAGAGATTAACTTATAAACACATATGAGTTTGTTAAACTAGACTAACCCATAAGCACATGTGTTAGTTAAGTAGAGACTAACAAGTAAACAAATAGGAATTAGTTAAATAGAGACTAATCCTAAACACATAAAAGTTGGATAAACATAGTCTAGCCCATAAACGTATAATTAAATAAAATTAAACATAATATTCGACTCGCTTCAAAATACACTTCTGTATGTTATATGAACTCATAACATATACTTTATATTTAAACCAAATTTCCTTTTTGTACCAATAAGAACTAATAATTTATATAACTTTAGTCTATCATTGTTTTAATCACTAAAACCATACTCCAATGTTATGTTATACACATAGGAATATGTCTACATCATATCCCAAATTAGCCAATCTATAATTTCCATTCATTAGTTTAAATAGCAATCAAACAACATATTACTTTCATATAAACACCACATAGCCCAATAATGGTTCCTACTAACAAATTATTATATGAGAATTCCTATAATCTACTTGAAACCAATATATATGTGTATCCCTCCTTTTTTCTTTGTTTCGATATCTATATATAGCAGGTGAAGAGACATGCCAACTGAAGAAGAATCATGGGAAAATTCAAACATTTGAATTCAAAATAAAAAACTGCCTAACTACACATATATCGATATATTCATGTCCATATGTTGACATACTTGATTAAAAAACCGCCTAACCACACATATGTTGACATATACATGTCTGTATGTCGACATACTTTCCTATATATCGACATAATACTACCGTACATGTCAACATACATGTGCACAGGAACATAGATTAAATGTTATAGATTTCAAATTCTAAATTTCTTCATATCTCCTTCGTAAGAACACTGATTTGAACATTCTTATAGTTGAAATAATTAGAAAAATCTACTCTACAAAATGTCGCAACTTCCATCATCGAATTCCAATGTTTGTAAAATTACCATGTTATAAGTAAAATTACTATAATTCCCTTAAAATAAATATCAAATTTTGCTGGGTATTACATCCATCAACCTCACACATATTTTCCTATTCAATAAAAGTGGATGGATCATAACAAAAATCGGTTTTCTTTGGCAAAAAAATAAAAGTTACGGTCCTTTTCCAGCCATTAATGTGTATATATATATAAAATTCATATTTTACTATTATTAAATATACATACAAACATATACATACATCTACATATATATATATATATATGTGTGTGTGTGTGTTTGTGTTCGACTTTTAAAATTATATATTTATTTGGTTTTATTATTTTATAGATTATATACATGGTAAAATGCATAGTATAATATATGTATATATATTCCAATTTAACTGATTTAATTTAAAATTACATTTTAAATTATTAGACTTATTCAAACATCTATCAAAAATTGTTTTTATATTAAAGCCGACAAATATATATGTATGGATAATTAAAAATCCCTTTTTTCAAAATTTAAATACCAAAGATTCATAAATATATAAATATAGTAAATTCGAAAAGAAAAAATTGTTCTTTAAAAACCATAAAACAAACAGAATTTTTTTTCTTTTATTGTAAAACCCGTATATAAAACTATATACATATGAATATGTAGTTCAATTTAAAACTAAAAACTAATTTGTACATACATACATACATACATATTTGTGTGTGTGTGTGTTTATGCCATGAAATTTTTATATGTTAAACCGAATTAAAATATACATGTATAGTTATATATATATAATAACTATTTTAATTATTTATAAATTGTTATTTAATTTCAATTTTTTTATCATAGGCAAAAGAAATTTTATTACTAGGAATACAAATGATTTAAATACAGCTAAAATAAAATATTAACCTTTTTCTAATCCTACCGGTTATCTACACTTCAATGGTTAGCTATTTCCCCCTTTGATCCTTAGTTCCTTGTCCTTGAATACTATTTGCAAATGCCAGCTTCGAGGCTTCCATCAGTACTTCAATAAAGGCTAGGGTTTTGTTTACTGTGTATCTATAACAAGAGAGAATGGGGCTATTGATAACCATCTGTTGAATATGCTAATATATGATTTTTGTTTGATGATAATAAACATATATATATATATATATTCATTTAAATGTATTTGTTATTGTACTATTTTATTTTCATATAATTAAATAAATATTAGCTGAATAATATAAATAATACAGAATTTAAATTCAAAAAGATATTTTATTCAAACGAATATTTTATTACAATTTTGAATAGTACAAAAGTTGAGCTCTCACTATATATATACAAAATTTCAATTACAATACAATTTCAAATTACAACACGATTTTTCACTATACAATTGTTACATACATTTGCACCTCACTACATATCACTCGTTCACTAGTATTTGATCTTAAACTCTATTCCAGCTTGTATCCAGCATCTAAATTATCTGCAAAATAAACACTGACGCAGTAAAATTGGAAAAGGAATATATTTGCAGTGTAAAATAAAAGGTGTGTTTTTGAAAATATTATTTGCTTCAGTTATTTGGGTTGTTCGTCATCATATTTATTTTGAATTCATCATACACGAACAGCTTGTGACATGCACATAGTATCACTGTACATGCTACAAGGCCATGCACACCGATATACACTTGATAAAATAGCAGGGACAGGTGAGCACAAGGTCAAACCCAACCAAAAGCTAGGTTCAACTCAAGTGCAATACAAATAAAGTCACGACATGAGCACAAGGTCAAACCTGAGCCAAAGCTAGGTTCAACTCAGGTGCAATACAAAAACATCACAAAATTGTCAAGTACAAGTTCTCATGCAACCCAAATCAGGGCAAACCAACACAAACCAGACTATGCTAACAAGTACAAAAATGTGTATACATGAGAACAGACTCGACAGTGGAGTCAAAGCAATATGAAAATTCAAGTGTAGACCAGAGAATACAAGACTACAGTGAAATGAATCAGATTTCACATATACAAGACTGAAGTCCAAAACCATATTCCAAAATACATGCAGTACAGTTCAACTACAGACTCCAACCAAGTATATGTTCAACCAAGTGTATCAACACCTCAAGTACAAAGCAGTGCAAGTCAACAGTGGACAAAGTCAACCCAACATGTAGGAGATAACAAAATCAGGCATGAACATGAGCAAGTTCAAAGTGCAGCTACCACCAGATAAAGCAAAGTCATGAGACCAGTAATACAGTTCACCAGACTTCAAAATGGATAAACAGAGGTGACTCAATACAACACTTCAAATATACATATGTGACAACCAGACCAACAAAAACTCCAAGCAAATCACACATGAACCAAACTTCAATACATAACAAAAGTGTCACCAACAAGTCAACTGAGCAAAGCCTCAACATTAAATTGCAACAAAACTGGAGTATGAAAACAGTGAACAATAGAATGCAACTGAGGCGAACACACACATATATACATACATAAATGTATGTATGTATACAAGTGGAGATGACCAGCATTCAAAGTGCAGACAAATTCCAAAATCAAGATGAAGTCAGTGAAACCAGACTAGACTCCAAACAAATAAACATTGTAACCAGACCTGGCAACTTGAATACAATGACCAAAGGCAACAACACTCAACAGGTCATCAATAAACTCAAATATCATTGGCACCGGTTCAGTACAACATTGCAACAGAGATCAGGAAGAAAGCAACAGCCATAAGTGAACAATAATTATAAGCATGGATGGTATAAGCGGTGATGACGCAAGTGCACCACACTAGGTCAGTGCACATGAAACCAGACCGGCTTCAATATGAACACAACAGTTTAGAGCAATGAAATGTGAAGACCAAAATGCAAAACCAAACAAATGAACACAACAACCACATGCAAGTTAAGCTTCAACATAGATAAGGCTACAAACACAAAGGCAAGAAACAGACTATACATGAATACACATGTATACATACATACATACATATATATATACACATATATGCAGTGCAGTGGAAACCAGACAGCAGCTCAAATGAGCAATTTCAAACAAGTGAACAAATCAAACACATAATGGTACAAGACAGAAGGACGAAGACTTCAAAATGCACAAGAACTAGACTCACAAGCACATATCAGTTCATATGGATATGCAAGCAGTGCAACCCGAAGCAAATGCAAAGCTATACCAGAGAATACAAAAGTGCAGACCACAAATTCAACTCAATGCAAAGACCATGTCAACACACTTCGATGAACAAAGTCAATGTCGCAAGGAATTCAAACTGAACATGTCAAGTTTAAATGCCAAAGTCAAAGCCAATTGAACAAGTCCAGGAAATATCAAAAATTCAAATACCACAATCGATTGCCAGCAAATCGTGAACCAGTCAATTATCACGAAATTAGAAAATACTATCTCAAAATATTATCACAAAATCAAAGTGGCCGAAGTCAAATCCCAGAAAAGAACGAAACCAAATCCAAAGCAAACGCAAGCCGTGATAATCAAGCAAAGAAATATTCGAATTGAACCAATCTAAACAAATCACATGTATTCAAGTTAAATCGAACGGCCTAGCTAAAGTAACAGACGAATTCAAAAGATATATTCAAACGATAATTTAGGGAATTAAACCCTATAAATACCGTTAACATCATCGGCTTACAGCATCGAGTTCAAGCATATCAACGAGAGTAATAAAGAAAAAACGCATACCAATATTATTCGATTCAAACTCGATCGAGAAGCAGCCGCGAAGGAATGAAAGCAACAGAAGATTTGAGCATCATTTCCTACAAGCGTGGAGCATTCAATTCGATTAAATTCAAGGCGGCTGCTTCAAATTCCAGAGCCCTAATTTCTTGAAAAGGAACGAAGAAAGATCGGCCAGAGATACTGAACAAAATAAAAGAGAAGTCTCTGGTTTATAAAACTAAGTGGGCCGGCTATAGTTAATTACAATTTGGGCTTAAGGGTTAAAAATAAGGTTTTGTATTTTAAATTTGTTTTTATTTTGTAATTTCTTTTTAACTTGTGTAATTGTCTAGTCGTGTGACTAGGTGACGAACTACAGTGGTGTAGTTCGAGAATTCACAACTCAGTGGCTGAGTTGTGGCAGGGTTTTGATCGTAGAGTTAGGTAAGTCGATAGCGGGTGTCGTGAGTTTACGTGTGTAAGCGTCTGACTACTTAATTTCTAGTAGAAACCTTGGGAGCAGCACATAGGAAGGGTTTTGCCGAAGCTGGAAAAATCTGTGTTGTTCTATTTCTGCTTTTTTATTCTGCTATTATCTATGCTGCAATTATTTTATATATTTCGCATTAATTTTTATTATTATTAGTATCACCCTATTCACCCCCCTCTAGGGTGAAATCGATCCTACACCATCATGATATCAAATATTTAACACCTTTCTCTCTAGATCTAAAGAACAAGTCCCTTTCCCCCTAAATTCGCTAGCACGGCCGACCACACCCTTATTGGGAACATAGACTACAAGTCTAATTAATATGTCACATACATTAATTTTTAAATTAGTCATTGAAGCCTAAATATTTAATTAAATCAATATATAACAATTATATATTATTGTAATTAATTTCAAGGCCTCAAATAAAAAATAAAATGCCATAAAAATTCAATGCAATGTCTTTTATTAATTTATAACATTTAAAATTAATTTTGAATTGATTGAACTTGAATTTTTTCTAACAACATGGTTGTATTGACTCCCTACTATGAACTTGATCCTCACCCAATATTTAAACAACTTAAATACTGAAGTCTATATGTACTTTGCTGAAGTACATTATCAGACACAAGTTCAATAGCTTATAGGTCATTTAGGCGAAATCTAATTCATGTTCTTTACTAAGCTACACTTTATAACGATATTTTGTGTACATTTTCTTTTTGTCATTCCTATATCATAATGTTGTCTATATTTTGATCTAGTGGTAAAAAAATATAATAATATCCGTAGTTAATTTCATGTACAACTTTGTCCCTAGTTTAATCCGATATTTTATTTACTAACCATTTACTTTGATCAGAGATTTTTACTTTAAGTTGATTCCTAATTAAGGTGATACCAACCTTCTATAATGAAGGGGACAAACTTTCTCTTGAGTAGAGTTTCACTTCAAGTAGTACAACATATATCCAACTATGGTCGTAGCACAATAGTGATATCATGAGCTTAACTATAATCAAAGTATAGTATAGTTACTTAAGGTCCACAGTGTTTTCAAATCTAGAGACTTCTGCACATCGTTATAAGAGATCTTCTACACTGACTTAGTTGTATTAATCTATAGAAGTCTCTTATTGAGTCGTTCTATGATTTTCCCAAACAATCATAAGTACGTAATCCATTGGTGTCCCCAATGGTCATGAGTAATTCCTCGTTTATCATACGGAGAGCATTAGGTACACTAGTGTCAAAAAAAATATTGATACCCTTTTCTCGATACATCTTACTAAGAACATTTAAGGAATAAGCGTTTGATATTGATTCAAAACTCAAGGTTACGAACGCATTCGCAACTTCAATCGATGAAATGCTATTCCCAAGGATTTTTTACTTATACATATTTAGTGTATTAATTTCATTACTCATATCTTTATATAACAACATATATAAAAGAAAATAAAACCAAAAATATACTTTGTTTCAGACAAGATTCTTTTACAAGAGTTAAGTTACATAACAATTTACCAAATAGTCCTAAGGGCACACCCTTAACTCTATCAATCTCCCACTTGCATTAAGGGCCAATTATGGAGCCTCTTACCCATGCCTTCAACTACTTAAATTAAATTGAGAAAGGGCTTTAGTAAATGGATCTACGATGTTGTCTTTAGTGTTTACTCTCTGGGTTACTATCTTTCCATCACTGATAAACTATCGTATCATGTGGAACATTCAAACGATGTGTCTCGACCTCTTGTGAGCTCGGGCTTCCTTGGCAATCTATGTTGCCACATTACTGTTGTAATACATTAGCAACAAAATTTCTATGCTTGGGATCACTCCTTGCTTTTTAATAAATCCTTGCATTTACACTACTTTTGCCACATCATTTAGGGTGATACACTCGGTCTGCATGGTTGAATCCGCAATTACTTCTTGCTTGGAACTTTTCCAACAAACGGCTCCTCCATTATAGGTAAATATGAATCCCGAGACTAATTTACTATCATCACCAACACTTTGAAAATTTGAGTCTGAATACCCCTCCATAAGGATTTCATTGTTTCCATATATATAAAAAAATCCTTAGCATTTCATAAATAATTTAGGATAACTTAAACAATATCCAATAATTTTCACCTGGATTTGATTGATATCAACAAACTACACCTAGTGCAAAAGCGACTTCTGACCTAGTACATAGCATATTGTACATGATGGATCCTATAACGTGAAGAATAAGGAATACTATTGATACATTATCTTTTCTCATCTGTAGATGGGGAGGCTTTCATAAAAAGAATGATTCCATGTTGTATTGGATTATTTTCACATTTTTAAATTTTCATAATATGTCTTCTTAGTACGGTATCTATGTATATTGATGGGGACAATCCCAATAACCTTCTCGACCTATCTCTATAAATCTTCATACCTAGTATAAAAGATTCCTATCCTAAATCCATCATTGAAAAATTATCGGGCAACCAAGCTTTTATTGATTGCAACATTGGTACGTCATTACCGACCAGTATTAAATCATCGACATATAAAACTAAGAAAGTAATAGCAGCATTTTGTTATTTCCTATATACGCATGCTTCCTTTGTGTTTTTGAATGAAACCAAACTATTTGATTTCCTTTTCAGAACATTTGTTCTAACTTCTAGATGCTTTCTTAAAACCATAAATTGATCTTAAGAATCTATTTGCCTTATCATCGCTTCCACTAATCTCAAAAACCTCTGGCTGTGACATATAAATAGTATCTTCTAAATCGCTATTTAGAGATGATGTTTAAACATCCATCTTCCATATTTCACAATCATAATAATAAGTGGTTGGATGTAGAATCCAGATAGATTTAAGCATGGATACTAGAGAAAATGTTTTGTTATAATCAACACCTTAAATTTGATGGAAACATTTTACCACCAACCTTGCTTTATTGACTTTGAACTTTCCATCCGTGTCAACCCTTCTTAAAGATCCACTAGCAACTGATGGGTTTCACCCATTCGAGTACATTCTATAAAGTCTAAAACTTGTATTTGATAAAGAATCCATTTTGGGTTTCATCCCATCAAGCTAAAGGCAGAGTCTTTACTCTCCAAGATTTGTTAGTATGTGAGTGGGTCATCATCGTGAATGATGAAATTCTCGTTCTCGCCGTCAATGAGAAACCTATAATAACTTTCTAGAGCATGAGAATCCCTACTTGACCTTCTAGTAGGTTGTTTGTCTTCTACTAATGTTGAATTAATATCTAAATATTCGGTTTCTATGGAAGTTTCATCGATCTCATTCAAGTCTAACTTACTATTACTTTTTTCGCGATGGTGAAAATCCGTTACCAAAAAGGGGCACGTAGCATGTCTTGAATCAAACACTTATTGTTCCTCGATATGGTAGATAATGTATCCATGAGAATTTCTAGGATACCCTATAAACTTGCATAAAAATGGCCTTGCTTCGAGTTTACTTGGGTTTACATTCTTAACATAAGCCAGACAACCCCACACCTTAAAGTAATTAATGTGAGGTTTCTTACCAATCCATGATTTGTATGGATCTTAAGAATATATTTGGATGGTATGGAATTAACATATATGCCGTGATTTCATGCTCAAAATCCCAAATAGAAAGAGGCAATAATATCACTCATCATCGATCGAACCATGTGTGTTAGAGTTCGATTCTTCTTTTCTGAAACACCTTTACGTTGAGGAGTATAGGGAGGAGTGACTTGAGAGAGAACTCCATTCTCTTTTAGGTACTTTTGGAGCTCATGTTCAAAGACTCATCCTCTTGATTATATAGAGGTATTTTAATTTCTTACACATTGAGTTTTCAACTTCATTCTTATATTCTATGAATTTACCATAGACCTCTGATTTATGTTTCATAAGATACACATATCCATATCTAGATATATCATCAATAAATGTAACAAAGTAAGAGGATCGACTTTTGGCAATTGTAGACATATTACTACATACATCTACATGCGTTATTCATAAGAGTTCAGTAACTTTTTTATGACGACCCACAAATCCGTACCCTTTAAATCGACAATAAACCACACATGTCCGACCCGAAAAGAACAGACTGACGGAAAGTCAAGAGAAAGAAAAGAAGAGAGAAGAAGAGAAGAGAAGAAAGAGAGAAGATAGAACCAAACAGAACAATATAGAATCTCACATCACGGTGGAAAATATATAATATCATATCAATGATCTTTACAAAACAGAAACTGTATATACATTCATTAATCAGAGTTCAACAATCAATCAATAGTTATTAGCCTAGACAGTTATAATAACCTGTCCTCACAATTGCTGATAATATAAAACAACTAAGCACATCGGATAATCAAGCAAAACAGATACGTGTATACGAAATGAAGATCTCCAGCTCTTCTGCTGAAGCTCCAAAAGCACCAATCTAAACCTGTAAATATACTCGGTCTGACCCAAGCATTGAAAGGGAAGAACGTCCAGATCAGTCTGGTAAATCAGCGTGAGAAACACACTTAACTAAATTTATTAGATTACCAAAACTTTTCCTTTATCAAAACAAAAGTATCTCGTAAGACAAGTCCACACATAAACACGGACATGTTTTTACCTTACGATAACTAAAACATCTCATATCAAATCCTCTTATATTATAGTAGTGTCTACTATATACAAATAATATTAATCATAGCCAAAATTGTTACATTGATTAAATTCCAGCATATAGCCCAATTGGGTAATACAATCAAAATGGCAGGTACGTAGTGGAGTTTGGATTTCCATACAAATGACCAGGTGAAGGGACTACCTTTCGAAGGGGTACACCTCTAGATGGATGTCCCGAGAAACCATCACAAAGTTTCTCTACCAACACAAGACCGGCCCACCTCTATAACTAGATGGTACCGAATATGTCATCCTCCGGTCGTTACCGACCATTACCGAGGACCCTCGAAGCATACAAACCACAATAATCAGATACACGACGTCATAGCGTGTAAAGGTATATCTAGAAGAGGATGATCATATCCTACTTGGTAGCGACCCACTTAGCATTGCCGCATCTAACCCTATTTTGGTCATTTCCGGTTGATGAGGCCTGAGGTAATGATTACCTTTCATAATCATAATCACATCACTTTGAATGCCACACGACCATTTTCATTGACTACTAATTGCCTTCCACAAAAATACAACACTTAAGCTCATACGTCTCAAGGAGGGTGTTAAGCTAAGAGAAGTTGCCTTCTCCGCCACCACTGATGTACTTTTGTAAAAAATAATGTACATAATCTATAGAAATGCAATGTCAGACAAACATCCATACAAGTTGTCCAGGAACAGGACAAACCGAAGGTACTTTCCTACCACATCCTGTCGGGAAAATCCTTAGGATTAGTAGCGAATAGTCCTCGCATTGGATATTTCATAATGAAGAGACTACTGCTACTGGATGTATATTGGGATTTTAACCCCAAACGATCAACAAGTAGTCCCCCACTATGAAACTCCGGAATATCAATATCATCATAAGCAACCTGCAAAATTGTCGCATATATGTTGGTCCGAAGTGGTTTTCAGATAAATCTGATCCCGGTCTCTTCGCACCAACAACGCAAAAGCGTTTCTCAACCTCACACGGCAACTAAGTCTCGTAGACTTATCACGTCTCCAACTTTCAACTTGCTATCCTTCGGGACAAGAAGGAAGCTCGATAGATTGGAGTAACACTCCGCACTATATGAAACAACGTCCTCAACACAAACGATATCAAGCCTACATAGAAGGCTACGTACTAAGTGTACGACTAAATAGTTCCCACATCAAGTCGAGGAACTAAAATATGGCCAATACTTGATAGTCGGTTATTTAACTATCAAAGCAAACAAACAAATATTTAGCACCATAAACAATCACTAGGCCCTTTAATTAATCTTTTATTAATTAAATCATTTGCTAAATATTAACTTCAAATTACCTTTAAAAAGATATATTCTCAAAAGCATTTCAATATTGGAAAACATTTCCATATACTTATGTAAAAATAAGTAATTCACAATTCTCTTTATTTTCAATACTTAGAAAATATCTCATATACTTAAATCACGATTAAGTATATATTTCATTCTTTAAGGAAAACATTCTCTTTAAACACATTTATTTGGGTCAAAACGAATGTTGCGTAAAACATCGTTACGACAACCCAAAATCACTAGTATAGGGATTCGAAAATAAGATAGATATATAAATCCCAAATACTATACAAAATATTTCCTTTCGAAAATCATTTACTATAACAACAGTGTTATAGCCCATCATTTCCTTATTTCTCGAAAACGTCTATTTCAACAATGATTGTTGAAATCTATGGTTTCGATACTCAACACATTTTAAAACATATTTAAATTATTTAACTTCATTTAAAATACCACTTCCCAAAACATTATCCATTTTATTCAATATATTATTCACTGTCCAGAATCGTGAATATAGTCCATTTACCAAATCCATTATCTCTACATATTTATTAAAGGATAATCCACTGTCCAAAATCGTGAATATAGTCCATTTACCAAATCCATTATTTCTACATATTTATTAAAGGATGATCCACTGTCCAAAATCGTGAATATAGTCCATTTACCAAATCCATTATTTCTACATAATTATTAAAGGATAATCCACTGTCCAAAATCGTGGATATAAATGCCTTTAATAAACTTCCTGTAACGCCCCACTCTGAGACCCACTGTAACAAAGAGTATTACGGGAGTAATACTGTTTGTTAAAGCGGAGAATAGAGTATAGTGGAAGCGACCATTTGTAATCAAGCTATAACTATCTACTGAATAGGTCGAAAGGATGGTATCTATATATATTTTTCAAGTGGTTCGACATATTCAATAAATATTTATAACGAAATTACAATGGCTAAAGACCTATCAGAATAAGCTTAGTAATAAATGATAAAACATCACAGAACAGAATCACATAACAGATATAAAATCCCAGAACAATACATCGTCAATACAGATCCAAATACTATAAGTGGGTACAAAGCCACTGCCCACACATGTGAGTCAAAAATATGTACATATCAAAGTCTGAATAATAACAGAGTAGCGGAATAGTGGACAAATAAAAGCGCTATCTATCAGCATAGCAGATAATGTCCAAGCGGAAACACAGAAGCTAAGTCTAGAGACCTAACCTGAAACAACTCGGTCTGACCCGAGCGAAAACACTCGGGTCAGGCTAGCTAAACAATCAGTAATAACTGAGATATATAATAATGCGGTACATAAATAAAATAGTACTTTTCATAAGAGAAGAGTATTTTGGACCACATGAATATAATGACGGTCCCTAATCATCAATCAACAGTAAAAATCTCCAAAGAGAATATCAGCACCAAAGTGTTGAATAAATAAAATCGCCTCGTATCATCGGCGTAGCCAAAGCTATAACAAGTTGCCCATAGGCAATAATCCCAAGAATGACCAGGGTCTGTAATCAATGCCCAAGCAAAGATCGATGCTCCAAAGAGCAATGGGGATATACTGAAAAGTCAATGAAATCAAACACTGAAAAGCAGTGTCCAGAGACACTGTGGATCCACAAGGTAATCGCACTTACATCGTATGGTTCCATAGAACCAACACCGAATGGCGGTACTCGAATGGATATAAAAATCATCAGATAATACAAGTATAGCACGTGCACCGACCGGAGTCGTTATTGCCAAGTACTGTAGAGTTGTGATCGATCACTCACACAGATGCGGAACGCGCGAGACGGTGAGATCCTTCCCAGAAGGATAAAGGCCCAGAGGCACACGCCGAAAAAGTAACTGCTCCATAGAACAGGTGTCCAGAGACGGTTGCCCAGAGGCGTGGTGACCCAGAGGTCCAGTACTGGCTGCCCAGAGGCTAACGTGTCACAAACTTCTTGGAGAGGAACCCGTAAAGTGTTAACAATGAGTCCCATACCCCACGTTCGCACTAAACGGTTTACTAACCAATAGCAAGCTCACATTCCAAACAATAAAAAGTCCACCTCGTATCATCGGTAAACTAGACCCAAAGGTCAAAACGATCAATCGAATAGGTCGGGGATTAACCGGAAAGAAAATACACACGGTTCCATAGGCCGGAGATTTCCTAACCATTTAAGCACCTTTCCACTTCGCTCGACGTGCTAAAAGTGAGTGTGAGATTTTTATTATAGAAAATAATGGTTCGAAACAGATTTATAATTGTTTTTGAGAACACTTTAAAACGGCTTTTGAAAACTCTCCTATTATGGAGTAAATAGTTTACTAATTAAAAATAATATTATAGAATAATTTCGAAAGCCATTTCGGAGTGAAAAATCCTTTTAAAACTTTTTTCTAAGGCCCGTGTATGAAATCCAGAGACAAATCTCAAAGAAATCGATAAAACCAGAAAATCACTGAAAATATTCCAAGTGTTGGAAAATAGTCCAAAACTGACGCGAACCCAAGTTCGGAAAATTATTCGGACCAGCAAACTGAATCCGAATGGCATGAAAAATTTTAGGAACGTAGTACGACATTCCTTCTTCAGAACGCAAAAAAGAATTACTCGATTCCGACTTGAAACGAAGAAACGGCGTCGTCTCAAAGTCGGACAAAAATCACAAAACTCTACTGTGTCAAAACAGTGCAAAGGTCCCACTTCGACGACATGGTCGAAGGGTCAGATGAACTCAGATCTTGATAAAAATTTGCAGGAGCGTAGAAAAGTACTCCTACTTTGATATGCAACAAGAATCGTTCGGTTCTGACTTAAAACGAAGAAATGACAATGCTTCAAAGTTGGTCCGACGATAACTGAAAATGATCACTATTGTAAAACAATTTCTGGGTGCTACTTCGGCAATAGAAACAAAGTATCTAATGCACCCAGATCTAAGCCAAACTTTGCATGGTTTAAGATCTCGGCCTCATATTTTTAATGAGACCAGAAACAATGAAATCCGACAAAGGACGAGCCCGGTATGGCGTCGCAAAGTCGGGGTTCTGCGCTGAAAACAACGGGAGCAAAGAGTCTAAGGCATCTAAAATATTTGATGACATTATTTGTTTTCATAATATCAATGGTGCATTAGCTATAGAAAATACAAAAGCATCTAAAATATTTAGCAATTATTTTTGGAATGATGATTAACATATATCTTTAAGAAACAATTCTTGAATCATATTGTGAATTGTGCGGTACTTGTGAATTGTATCTCAAATGATTAATGTCAAAACACCCATTCGGTGGGAGTGATGAAAGAGTTGATGAACTTTTTAGATTGATACATATAACATCTAAAATGAGACCTATGAGAGCTATGTTTTATGACAGCATGATTTACGATAGCTTATTTTATGATAGCATCTAAATGAGACTTACGATAGCTATGTTTTACGATAACATGATTTACGGTAGCTTGTTTTATGATAACAACTAATTAAGGCTCACGATAACTATGCTTTACAATAGCATGATTTATGTTAACATGCTTTACCATAGCTTTAGAGTTACGAAAGCCCTGTTTTACGATGGCATGATTAACGATAGCTTGCTTTATAATAGCTTTAGAGTACGGAACCCTTGTTTTATGATAGCGTAATTTACGATAGCTTGTTTTACGTATGGAAGCCTTGTTTTATGATAGCTTGATTTTCGATAGCTTTGGACTAAGACTTATGATTGCCTTAAGTTAAGGTCTATGATAGCCTTCTATTGAGACTTATGATAGCCTCAAATTGTGATCTACAATGGCTTAGTGGGGCAATAGCATTAGAGGCTCAATAGCTTTATAAGTGCGATCGCATTGGGAAGTCGATAGTTATAAAATATTAATTTCAATGATTTTCTACTTATGTATGTTTAATGTATTAATATCATTACTTATATCTCTATATAAAAACACATTTAAAAGGAAATAAAACCATAAGCATGTTTTATTTCGAGCAAGATTTTTTAAAAGAGTTAAGTTACATAATAATTCACATAATTTTTTATTGGGCATACCCTTAACCCTTGTTTTAATAACCGGACCGAGCTAGCAGTTCAACCACAAAAACCACTGTCTGTGAGCCATAAACCACTGACCATGAACCATTAAGGCTTGGATATTATCAAACCTCGATTTCCACTGAATCGTGAAAACCTTATTATACCATGGTCCAACTTAAGGTAACCCGATTTATTGTTCAAACCAGATGAAAAGAATGCTTGATTTTATGTAGGCCTATGTAATCGGACCAACTAAAGCAGCTTCAGAAAGCACTCAAACACCACTGCATGTGCTATAGTTGAATGCTTACTGTTATCCGGCCTTTTAGGCAAGCTTAACTGGACTAGTCAAAACGATTGGATGATCAGATGGCAAGCCAGAAATCGAGAATGATAACTCTAGGATTCAAATTCCAAGTGAAGTTTGAAGATATACCTATAAGCATACCAAATACTTATGAAAATAACCTATATGCCAAAGTACTTCAGGCGGCCAAAGCCAGGTACCAAAATCCAAGATCAAGTATTGGATTGGTGCCAAACCAAGCCCCTCAGGTCGGTATCGATCCATACTTCCTTCAACCAATTGCAACGTATTTGAAACCTCTCAACGATTGAAGCCAATTCCAAGCAAAACGAATTAAGAGCCATGGAAAACCACTGATCCATCACATCGAAGGTCAAGAAGCTAAGCACTAAAGTTTAGTGAGCCAACTTATGGTTCGTCGTCGAACAAAGGCGCTCAGGTCGATACCGAACAAAGAATCCACTTGCTGATTTAGCCACGATCACTTCGGCAACCTTCTTTGGAAAGAGGGGAACATAGAGAGAACGTGATGGAGATAAATTTGTTGATCTTCATCTATAAATAAGAGATGAGAGGTACCATTTCGAGATTCTTTTTCTGCATTCTAAACTTCTGTACTATTATAGCAATTTCTTGAATCATCGTCGATCCAAGACTACTGATCCATAAAATCTCTTTTGTAAAACTTTGTAGAAATCATGAACAAAGTTCAAGGGGACGTAGGCAAAAGTTTAGCCGAACCACTATAAATTGTTATGTACTGTTTTTGCTCGTTTTCCGTTCAATTTCTTCATTTTATTCTCTTCTCTAAATTACCAGGGTGTTTTTGCCAACTTTTGGTGTAGAAACTCACTCATTTATAGTTGAAATATAAGATTGTTTTTCTTGTGTAGTCAATGTGGTTCTTGCAGTAACGAGCAAATAAGCATATTTTAAGACTATGCTTTTGGCCTTGTGCTATGGTTATTCTATCATGCTTTGTTATTTTTACTTTGTGGTTTATTTTCACAACTCTAATTCTTGTATTAAGTAAATTCAATCATATTAAATACATACTCAGTATTTAAATTTTCTATATATAATTTACACGGTTTTGATGGTTCAACCGACCGGGCTTTCAAACCTTTGACCTTAATGCATTACGTCTCCGGTCTTCAAAACTATGTCCATAACAATATCGCACTTTAATAAAGCAAGTCAACAGAGTTTGTTTAACCAGATTATTGCCAATCTTATCGTCATTTACAGTTGCAATATGATTCTTCATGCGTTACTTTTATATATGTTAGGGAAGCTTAAATGATACATTGAAATTATTGAAGAAAAGATGATTTAGTAGTTAATCTTGTGTCTAATCATAGTATATAATAAATCAATAAATGATAGGAAACTAGGTTTAGATTTTTCTATATTTTTTATGGTGGAATTTTGGCAATTGGTTTTTTTCCCAATGTACTTTATTTTGTTTACGAAAATGGATTTGTTGATGTAAATTATGTATTAATTTCTAGTTCAAGTTATAATTGCATTAATTTAAGTAATACTTGTATGTAGGGACAACAATTATTTTTGTCTAGGCCCAAAATAAACTGAGACAGACCTCGCACTACATACACCTTTTCTCCAGAAAGAAAAATGTCATGTTAAGAAGATACGATCTGCTCTAACCGTATCGGCTTGAATGATATGCAGTGCATCTCAATATTATTACTACTTTATTAATATATTTGATTTTATTACATATAACATGCCAAAATTTCAACTCTAGTTTAATATGATTTGACTGTATTATGTATAGTACAATCCAATTTTAATTATACTTTTGACACTATCAATATACATTATGCACACTGCAATTGATTCCATCATAGTAAAATCCAAGTTGATCATATATATCTGTGAAAATTAGTGTCCATCCCTTATTTTCAAAATTAAAACACAAAAACATCATTCTAAAAAACAAGTCTTAAATTATACCCATAAAATTATTTTCAATCAAAATCTCTACTAAATCAAGGGTTTTTTAGGTCAGAACTATTTTTCATTTTGAATTTATTTTGCAAAAGTGAAAATATTTGTAGATTTTCTGTAGATATTTGCAGTCAATACTGTGAGTATTTGAAGTTCAACTATAAATATTTACAGTCTACCTAAAATATAAAGAAAATATGTTTTTTTGAAAAAGGTTCTTGTAGAAAGGGTGGTTGTATATTTTGAAAGTTAAAGAGGGTGTTTACAGAAGTTCCCTCCATATTTTTTTTAAAATTTTCAATTTCTTTTCCTTTTTTCTACTAAGATAAAATAAATAATGTAATTAGTTTTTGTTAAAAAAATTTGTTTATGTTGTAATATATATTAGTAAAATGGGTGAATATGCTAAATGGCAAAGAACATTACTGTAATCTTCATTGCATTTGAAGTCTATAAATAGAGAGCTCATTTGTATTGTAATTACATGTGAATATATAATAAAAATGTATTCTCTCTAATATCTTCTATTCCCTTTATTTTATAACACGTTATCAGCACGATGCTCAATGTTATAATAATATAATATTAGATCGGTAGTTTATTTTTATTTGCTTCTCTGTTGACCGTTGCATGCCTATTTGCTTTTGATTAATTTTAAATTTAATAAATATCTCTTTGTTACCTATTCATATGCCTGCCTATTTTCTAGCCACTACCAAGTCTCTCACTTTTCACCAATTCTTATCTTTCTTCATCATACGAGAGTATACTTTATACGTTTATAAATAGAATCAATATTCACTTGTCATTTTTGCATCTAGATACAAAAATCTATTTAAAGCTACATATATATTTCTATTGCAAATGCAACAACCCAAAATTTGAGCTATAATAATTAATTAACAAATTAATTAAATAATAAAATAAGTTTGTGAAATTATCAGAATTGAACTATGGAAGTTGCACCATCAGGTCCATGGCGATTTTCTGGTCAATTTCCATATAAAAATTGTCAAAATCCAAGCTAGTATGAAGAATATACGCAAGAAACAAGAAATCAACAAAACGAAAAAAAATAAAAGAAACAAGGGTCAGGTCAACCCAGAACAGGGCCAGGTCAACCTATAAGTCGACCCCCACTGGAGTAAGGTCGACCCGCCTTTGTTTTTGCAAGTAGATTCGTCCAGTTTCGTTCGAACACGTCATCTTGCAATTTTTCTTCATACCTATGCGTTCGTGCTTCCATCCGATGGTTCCCAGCGAGCCTATGACGTGGTTGCACCAGATTTAATCTTCAAATCCAACGGCCTGAGATCCCTAGGTGACACTATAAATAAGACCCTAGACCTAGCTATTTTTCTCATTCAGATTTTCTCCCAATTGGGTTCATTGCCTGAGGCTGGACCTTAAAAGGAAAATTGTTCTTGGGAGGAGATCTTTTTATTTAAATATTTTACACCCTAGAAGTGGATTCGGGAAGGCCAAGGAATAGAGCTAAGGGCCACATGTGAGTGATTTGTAATTACTTTAGATTTTTAAGTAATTTAAAATAATAGGGTTCTCAATAGTTGTAGTTTTTCTGCAATTTTGAGACAGTTTTTATATAAGTTATTTACAGCTAGTTTTTAAATTTCTTTTCAGTCTATTTTATTCAGCTATTTTTATTCAACTATTTTATTCAGTTATTTACATTTATTTACATCTGTATTACGATAGAATTTATCATGTAAATGTTAGTTTCTTTTTATTCCTTTTTACGCGAATAAAATATAAGAATATTAAAAAGAGAAGAATTCGCTAATATGAATTAAATAGAAATAAACACTAAATTTACAGAAATTAGATGTAAAATAAGAAAAACTTTAATAAAAAGAAGATAGACTTAAATAGGAAAATTTGAGACATTTGCAAGCATGTTAATAACTAGTGATTATAACTAAAAAGAGAAATTAAAAGAGTAAAAATTATAACATAGGTTATAATTAAGCAGAAAGAACAGTAAAAGGCTTATTTTTAAACTTAGATTAAGTTAATAAGCAAATATAGCAGAAATAATAGAAGAGGCTTATTTTAAAACTTGGACTAAGTTAATAAGCAGATTATAACATAGGTTATAATTAAAAGATAACAGAAAAAGATTATTTTAAAATTTAGATTAAGTTAATAAGCAAATATAGCAAAAATAACACAAGAGGCTTATTTTAAAACTTTCATTTAAGTTAATAAACAAAGATAGAAACAAGGCCCGTACCAACAGCATTCCCTTTCAGTCAGGAACTGATGGTCTCACAATAGTTAGGTGAGGGTGGGACACGCTGATACTAACTAGGGTAAATAAGTGGCCAATAGATAGAGGCTCAAATCTGGGGAATTGGGCAAGGGGCGTAAATTAGAAATTGTTTGTTAGGACCAATACCGGCAGCATTCCCATTCAGGTCTAGAATTGATGGTCTCACAACACTTAGGTGAGGCTGGGCAGTATTCTCTTTCAGACTAGGACTGATGGTCTCACAATAGATTAGGTGAGGCTGGGCACGCTTATGTTGATTGGGGTAAATAAGAGGTCAAAATAGGGAGCGACAATTAGTGTGTACGGTGACCGAGCATGCGGCACCGATTGGGATAAATAATTCGCTACTGCGTTTCAAGCGCTAAATAGGTGTCTTTTGCTGTGGGACCAACAGGACAGGACCAGCTCACAGTGGCACAACAGAGATAGAAGGCCGATCAACAGGTAGAATTAGGAATTCAGCCTAATCAAAGCAGTATTAGACAAGTGCAAACAATCACAATCAAAGCGAATAGAATCAGAAACAGTATTTTATCCCGGTTTTATCTTTTATGTATTTTCCTTTCATACTAGAACTGTTACGTAGTCTATTATCTTTATCTTGCTTAGAAATGCTAGTAATTACTTTCACTCACCAGACTTATAGTCTAACCTACTCCTTTAATTCCCTTTTTCCCCCATAGGCCAGCAGAGTCGAGGACAGTAGATTCAGATTTCTTGGAGATTTATCCCTGGAGCTTTTCATGTATTCTTCTTCTTTTCATTTGGCTTTTGATGTACTGGTACTTATGAGAGGGATGATTATTATTTATGTACTTTGGTGATGTGACTGAGATGTACTTTTCATAAGACATGAGTATTTGGTTTTGAGACATATTCTGCTTTTATGACTTATTTTATAAAGCTCAATTCTGAATAATAAGTATTTATTTAAAAGTTTCCACTATTTTTATTTAATTTCCTTATGAATTTTAGTCTCTGCAATGATTTAGCTATACCTATAACGCACCATATCCTTTGGTGTGTCCTTTTTGGGTATACTAAAGGGTGTGGGGTGTTTCACTTGGTATAAGAGCCTAAGATTATAGGATTCCTAAAAACTTGTTTTAAAAGTGAAATATTTTTAAAGGTAACATATTTTCATACTATTAGAAATAGTTTTCAAGTATAAGAGAGTTTTTATAAAAATCCCCTCAAAGTCCAGTTCAACCTTCTTTCGATCCTTTCGAGCTTAAATCCTCTTTTCTTTGCATAGAATGGCAGACTCCCCAAATCTTCCAGAGGGTGTCCAAGTCCTTGGCTGGTTTCGTAGATACCTTCAAGCTACGACACCAGAGGTGCAAGGGCAACCGCCTAATGCAGCACCAATGGGTGGAAATCCCATTAATCCACCTACAGCGGCCAATTTTTCTAAGCTATGCAAGGACTTTACTAGTCTAGGAGGTAGAAAGTTTTTTGGTACGGAGGATTTCGTGGAGGCACGAGCTTGGTTGAGAAATACGTAGCGGATATTTGGGTTGTTAGGATTGGAGGACCGACAAAGAGTTCAGCTTGCATCCTGGCAGCTGAAGGGAGAAGCTTCTTACTGGTGGGAGATCATAGAGATGGAAGGTAGAGACATTGGTTGGTTTGGATTTCGAGAAAGGTTTGAGAGAAAGTTCTTGTCGCAAGCTGAGGAAAGCATGCAGTTGGAGAAGTTCATTTGTCTGAAGTAAGGGAGTCTTTCGGTGAAGGAGTGTATAAATCAGTTTAATGAGTTATCGCGTTTCGGAATGGAGCTCGTTAATACACATGTACCTATGAAGTTTACTAAGGGTTTGAACCAGCCCCTCCAAGGGTTGTTATTGACACATGTACCTATGGGAGCGACGTATGAGTTACTTGTGGAGATGGCTCTCATGTCAGATGCTGTTAAGGAAGGAGAGCTTAAGGAGGTTCCTAAGTCAGAAATCTCTAAGAAGCAGTGGTGGAAGAATAAGAAGGATAAGGACAAGAGGAAAGAAGGAGGAACTCAAAAGCAGATCAAAAAAGGTGGCAAATGTCATAATTGTGGATTGGTTGGGCATTTCACAAAAGACTGTAAGAATGACACGATGAAGGGGAGGTGTTACAATTGTGGACAGCCTGGACACCTTAGTAAAGCTTGTCCTCGGAGGACGGGGCAGAGAGCAGGTGCACCTACAGCGCAAGTATATGCTTTGGATGCAGCACCTTCTAGTAGTGGACCGGATCGAGGTAGGGAAGTCTCTGTAGAAGGTTTGATCTCTATTTCGAATTTTCCTATTCGGGCTCTTTTTGACTCCGGAGCATCGCATTCTTTCATTTCTAGTTTCTTAGTTGATTGTTTGCACTTAGATATTTCTCTAGTTGTACACCCTATAGTTGTTTCAAACCCCATAGCTGTGCAGTTAAAGCGCTCGGTGGATTCAATGCGGTAGAGGTGCAAAAAGTCATAGCGGGGATGTAGCGAAGATATAACGGGATATATCGGATTACTCTAAAACAACATATAAATCCCATACTTTTTGTTTTTACAAATATATAGATAGTAATTATGTGAAAAATTAACATTCAATTGAATTATATTAATACAAAAATAATTTTAAATAAAAATATGTGCAAATGTATTGTAAATGAACGTAAAACTGTTGTATAACTTAATTTAATTTAGTAGAATATTAGAGTATTATCATTTCTAAACATATATCAAAAATTCAATGAAATTAATTAATTTCATAATTTTTATAGCGTATAAATATCATTTTTCAATCCAATTTTTTATAGAAGATATAGCGGAAATAGCGGAAATAACGGGATATAGCGGAAATAGCGGAATATAACGAAAATAATGGGATATAGCGAAAATAGCGGGGATTAAAGCGGAAAGGCTATATGTTGGGGATATATGGAAAAATCGTAGCGGTAGGAATCCGCTATAAGATATATCGGAGTTATAGCGGGGATATAGCGGGGCATTAACTGCACAGCCCCATAGGAGGATCGACACATTTATCCATGATTTGTAGGGATTTGAAATTTTTTATACTAGGCGTAGAGTTTGATTGTGACACCTATGTACTGGGATTTTCGGGATATGGGATGATTTTGGGGATGGACTGGTTATCCACATATGGAGCGATATTGGACTACGAGAGGAGATTCGTTAGACTAGAGACATGTAGCAGAAGGACTCTCGAGGTTTCTTGCGACCCACAGGGGTCAGTCATGTTGAGATTCCTTTATTCCCTTGATTCATCACTAGGAGAGTTAGATTCAGTTCTAGTCGTTAGAGATTTCCCGGACATTTTTAAGGAGGTTAATAGACTACCCCCTAAGAGAGAGATCGACTTTAGAATCTATCTGAATGACAATGCTAAGCCAGTGGCATTTCCTGTGAGACACATGGCTCCTAGGGAGAGGAAGGAGTGAAGTAAGCAAATTAATGAGCTACTGGAGAAAGGCTTCATCAGACGGAGCATATCTGAGTGGGGAGCGCCAGTTGTTTTCGACACAAAGGCAGATGGTTCCCTTCGACTTTGCGTAGACTATGGTGAGTTGAATAAGCTCACGAAGAAGAAACGTTACCCACTTCCTAGGATAGATGATCTTTTCGATCAGTTGGTTGGCTCTTTAGTATTTTCTCAGCTTGAGTTAGCTACTGGATTTCATCAGCTTAGGGTCGCTGACGATAGCATCGATAAGACTGCATTTAGGACATCCGATGGATTCTTTGAGTGGTTGGTTATGCCATTTGGGCTGACCAATGCCCCAGCCTATTCTGTAGATTTGATGAGCCGTGTTTTTCGAGATGTCCTGAATAAGTTCGTTGTCGTGTTTGTGGATGACATTTTGGTGTTTTCCAAGAGTATAGAAGAGCATGCTATTCATCTTGAGTAGGTTCTTCGTACACTTCGTATTCATCAGTTGAAAGAAAAGTTCTCGAAGTGTCACTTTTGGCGTAAGGATGTGCGTTTCTTGGGGAATGTAGTCTCAAGAGAGGTCTAGCTATTGATCCCGCTAAGGTGGTAGCAGTACAAGATTGGAAGACACCCAAGAATGCTACTGAAGTTAGAGGCTTCCTAGGTTTGGCTGGCTATTATAGGAAGTTTATCAGAGTTTGTGCTAAGATTTCAACACTTGAGGTTAAGCCTACCCTCATAGATCAGATTGGCTCGAGGCAGCGAGAGGATTCAGAGCTTATGGATATTCTAGAGAGGATTAGCAGAGGAGAGGTCTCTAGACATCTCCAACGCTATTCCATTGATAGTAAAGGTGGCTAAGGAGAGATGGAAGACTTTGTGTCCCTCGCACTAGTGATTTGATGAGAGCAGTTCTAGAAGGAGCACACCATTTTCGAATGACTATTCATCTAGGCGGCGATAAGATGTATAAGGACATGAAGAGAGTGTTTTATTGGAGTGGCATGAAGAAGGATTTGGCGGAGTTTGTAGCTAAGTGTCTTGTATGCCAAAGAGTTAAGATGGAGCAGCAGAAGCCCGGCGGATTGCTTCAACCATTGGATGTACCCGAAAGAAAGTGGGACAGTGTTTTGAGGGATTTCATAGATGGTTTACCCCGATCTAGGAAGGGGAATACCAGTATTTTGGTGATTGTAGATCGTTTGACTAAGAGTGCCCACTTCATTCCGGTCAAGAGTAAGAGGACAACACCTTATTTGGCAGCCTTATACATTCGAGAGATAGTCCGACTTCATGGAGTTTTCTCTAGCATAGTGAGCGATAGAGACCCTATCTTTACTAGCAAGTTTTGGAGAAGCTTGCAAGAGGCTTTAAGGACGCAGCTTAGATTGAGTACGGCCCATCACCCTTAGACAGACGGCCAAACAGTGAGAGTTAATAAAGTTCTTGAGGATTTGTTGAGGATGTGCATTCCTGATTTTTGAGGAACTTGGGAGGAGCATCTTCCTTTAGTGGAGTTCACATATAATAATAGTTTTCAAGCTAGCATTAGAATGACACCTTTCGAAGCTCTTTATGGAAGACCTTGCAAGTCGCCTTCGTGTTGGTTGGAATCTATAGAGAGATTGCTACTTGGTCCCGACATGGTTAGAGAGTCTTCGGAAAATATTGATTTGATTAGAAGGGGAATGAAGATGGCCCAAGATAGGCAGAAATCTTATGTAGATAAATGAAGAAGGGATATTGAGTTTGAGGTAGGAGACTTGGTTTTCATTAAGGTATCTCTGCTAAGAAAGGTAGTAAGATTTGGATCAAGTGGGAAACTTGCTCCCAGATTCGTAGGACCGTTCCCACCGTGGAAAGAGTAGGGAAGATTGTGTATCGAATAAAGCTACCAAAGAGGCTCGCAGGAGTTCATGATGTTTTTCATGTTTCGCACTTGAGAAAGTGCTTACATGATTCAGCAGAGGTAGTGGAACCTAGCCAACTTGAAGAAGTTGAAGTGGAGAGAGAAGCATCCGTTCGTCGCATTTCTACCAAGATCGTTGGGCGTGATATCAAGAAGCTTAGGAATAAGGAAGTACCTTTGGTTAAGGTGCAGTGGGGAGATAATATTGAGGATGCTACGTGGGAGGCTGAAGACAAAATACGTATATCTTAGCCGTATCTTTTCAATGGTATGTCTTGAATTTTCTATTTCCATCTTTAGTTTTGAATAGAATCTTTCCTTTAGTATCCTTTGGGAGGGTAGATCTTAGGACTTAACCTATGGATGGTAGGACTGAATGTAAACATGTTACTAGAACATGTTATGTATGATGGACGCCAGTGGTTGCAAGTGTTTGCTAGTGGATGCTAATGGACGCATATATATACACTAGGCACTATTATCTCTTAGGGATCGGCCTAACTAGGTCACTAAAGCATATACATATGGATGTGTGCGCATTTGCATTTTTATTTTATTTCATGGTTGCTATAAATGGATGATTATCATACGATTGTTGCATTTGGATGATGATTGTAGCACGCATATAGAACTATCAGATGTCATTAGGGAATTTGCATTCATTTGGGTACATGGCACGAACATGATTGCATAAAAGGAAGTCGACTGAATCAGTAGACCGCCTAATCTTTTGCATTAGTTGGGGACATTAACACTACACTATTTCATATATCATAAATTACATTAGAAAGCTTAAGGACAATGGATGTAATGGATGATGGTTGAATATTTGGTTATAGAATTTGGATGAAAATATTTATTTCATTCTTCTGTCCTTAGAGATTTCGGGGACGAAATCCTTTAAGAGGGGAGAATGTAACAACCCAAAATTTGAGCTATAATAATTAATTAACGAATTAATAAAATAATAAAATAAGTTTGTGAAATTATCATAATCGTGCTACGGAAGTTACAACATTGGGTCCGTGGCGATTTGATGGTCAATTTCCATATCTAATTTGTCAAAATCCGAGCTAGTATGAAGAAGATACGCAAGAAACAAGAAATCAACAAAACAAAAAAAAAGAAACAAGGGTCAGGTCGACCCAGAATAAGGCCAGGTCGACCCCCAAAGGCCTTAGGTCGACCCTCACTGGAGCAAGGTCGACTCGCCTTTTTTTTGCACGTAGATTCGTCCAGTTTCATTCGCACACGTCATTTTGAAATTTTTTCTTCATACCTGTGCGTGCGTGCTTTCATCCGACGGTTCCCAGCGAGCCTATGATGTGGTTGCACCAGATTTAATCTTCAAATCCAATGGCCTGAGATCCCTAAGTGACACTATAAATAAGACCCTAGACCTAGCTATTTTTCTCATTCAGATTTTCTCCCAATTGGGTTCATTGCCTGAGGCTGGACTCTAAAAAGAAATTTTTTCTTGGGAGGAGATTCTTTTAGTTAAAATATTTTACACCATAGAAGTGGATACGGAAAGGCAAGGAATAGAACTAAGGACCACAAGTGAGTGTATTGTAATTATTTTAGATTTTTAAGTAATTTAAAATAACAGGGTTCTCAATAGTTGTAGTTTTTCTGCAATTTTAAGACAGTTTTTATATAAGTTATTTACAGCTAGTTTTTAAAGTTCTTTTCAGTCTATTTTATTCAGCTATTTTATTTAGCTATTTTATTAAGTTATTTACAGTTATTTACATATGTTTTACGTTAGAATTTAGCCTGTAAATGTTAGTTTCTTTTTATTCCTTTTTACGCGAATAAAATATAAGAATATTAAAAAGAGAATAATTCACTAATATGAATTAAATACAAATAAACACTAAATTTACAGAAATTATATGTAAAATAAGAGAGACTATAATAAAAAGAAGATAGAGTGAAATAGGAAAATTTGAGACATTTGCAAGCATGTTAATAACTAGTGATTATAACTAAAAAGAGAAATTAGAAGAGTAACAATTATAACATAGGTTATAATTAAGTAGAAAGAACAGTAAAAGGCTTATTTTAAACTTAGATTAAGTTAATAAGCAAATATAGCAGAAATAATAGAAGAGGCTTATTTTAAAACTTGGACTAAGTTAATAAGGAGATTATAACATAGGTTATAATTAAAAGATAACAGAAAAAGCTTATTTTAAAATTTAGATTAAGTTAATAAGCAAATATAGCAAAAATAACACAAGAGACTTATTTTAAAACTTACATTTAAGTTAATAAGCAAAGATAGAAGCAAGGCCCGTACCAAAAACATTCCCTTTCAGTCAGGAACTGATGGTCTCACAATAGTTAGGTGAGGCTAGGACACGCTTATACAAACTAGGGTAAATAAGTGGCCAATAGATAGAGGCTCAAATCTGGGGAATTGGGTAAGGGGCGTAAATTAGAAATTGTTTGTTAGGACCAGTACCGGCAGCATTCCCTTTCAAGTCTAGAACTGATGATCTCACAACACTTAGGTGAGGCTAGGCAGTACTACCTTTCAGTCGGGAACTAATAGTCTCACAACACTTAGGTGAGGCTGGGCAGTATTCTCTTTCAGACTAGGACTGATGGTCTCACAATAGATTAGGTGAGGCTGGGCACGCTTATGTTGATTGGGGTAAATAAGAGGTCAAAATAGGGAGCGACAATTAGTGTGTACCGGCGGTGACCGAGCATGCGGCATCGATTGGGATAAATAATTCGCTACTGTGTTCCAAGCGCTAAATAGGTGCCTTTTGTTGTGGGACCAACAGGACAAAACCAGCTCACAGTGGAACAACAGAGATAGAAGACCGATCAACGGGTAGAATTAGGAATTCAGCCTAATTAAACTAGGATTAGGATTTCAGCCTAATCAAAGTAGTATTAGACAAATGCAAACAATCACAATCAAAGCAAATAGAATCAGAAATAGTATTTTATCCCAGTTTTATCTTTTCTGTATTTTCCTTACATACTAGAACTGTTGCTTAGTCTATTATCTTTATCTTGCTTAGAAATGCCAGTACTTACTTTCACTCACTAGACGTATAGTCTGACCCACTCCTCTATTTCCCCTTTTCCCCCATAAGCCAGCAGAGTCAAGGACAGTAGATTCAGATTTCTTGGAGATTTAACCCTGGAGCTTTTCATGTATTCTTCTTCTTTTCATTTGGTTTTTGATGTACTGGTACTTATGAGGGGGATAATTATTATTTATGTACTCTGATGATGTGACTGAGATGCACTTTTCATAAGACATGAGTATTTGGTTTTGAGACATATTCTGCTTTTATGACTTATTTACAAAGCTCAATTCTGTACAATGAGTATTTATTTAAAAGTTTCCGCTGTTTTTATCTAATTGTCTTGTGAATCTTAGTCTTTGTGATGCTTTAGCTATACCTATAACGCACCATATCCTTTGGTATGCCCTTTTTGGGTATACTAAGGGGTGTGGGGTTGTTTTAGCAAAGTACTTCTATTTCAAGCTAGTTATACTTACGTACAATACATAGAAATCAATTCCATGTACTTTCATCTTTTGTGTTCAATGTTGCCATGTAATATCGGTCAACTCTTTATATAATTTTCTCTGTGTCATTTATCTTTTTTTTTCATGGCAAAGATTTTTGGCATGCAAATTTAAATAGTTTAAATATATTTTTAAAACAATTTGACAAAATATTCTGAACTTATAGAATGTTTATTAATTGCTGAGTAAAACAATGAATTCCTTATTAAAAATCTCTCCTCAAGACCAACTAGTTCGGCTGCGTTACCAGAAGTTAATGCTAATTTTTCCTACTCCGGAAGAGGCAGAGGTCGAGGTAGAGGACGTGGACGTGGATATAACTCCAACAGAAGCGGTTGTGGTTTTAAAGGCAACAAAACTACCAATTTTAAAAAGCAACAAAAGAAAAATGAGCCTAAAAAGCCTAATGATTTTACTACATAAAATAAAAAGCACCATGAGGAAGTTTGTTATAGATGTGGACGCTCTGGTCATTGGTCATGTACATATAGACCAGTAAAGAAAACTATTGAAGAATACCAACATTCGAAGAATATTGAAACAAATAACATTGAAGAATTATTTGATAACACTAACTTGAAGTTATATGATTTCTTCGAATATGATGATGGAAATTTCATAAATAATGAAAATCTCAATGCGATGATTGATGATATGACCAATCTGATCAACTAGAAGTAGCCTGAATCTTGTTGTGTGGTTTTTCCATTTTATTTTAGTTAGTTTGAAGTTGATGTTTGTTTGTTTGTTTTATTAGAACTAGTTGAAATAATGTGTACCGATGGATATTGATTTGAATTAGTAGTTTGCTTGGTAATCCTTTTTAGAAAACATTAACATTTATTTATGTTCAGAATTATTTTCAATAATTGACTAACTATATTGTCTTTAATTCTTAAGGTATGGACCATCAATATTTGAATGATGATATATACCTACTAGACAGTGCAACTACTCGTACGATTTTGAAAAAAACAGAAATTTTTCTCTGAATTATCTGAAAATATTTCAGCTAAAGTTCCCACTATAGCTGGATCGTCTAATATAATTGAAGGGTCCGGAAGAGCCCATATAGTATTACCAAATGGTACACATGTCTTCATTCAAAATGCATTATACTCAAGCAAATCTAAAAGAAATTTTCTAAGCTTTAAGGATATAAGAATGAATGGTTACCATATTGAAACTATAAATGAAAATAATAAAGAATATCTTTGTATCATTTCCAGAACTGAAAGCCAGGAGCTTATTTTAGAAAAAATTGGAACAATTTCGACTGGATTATATTTCACAAAAATTGGCATAGTTGAATCTCATTCTATAAACATGAGCCAGAAGCTCACAAATACAAAGACATTGATTCTTTGGCATGATCGCTTGGGTCATCCTAGGTTAATCATGATGCGTAAAATCACTAAAAATTCAAATGGGCTTGATTTATCAAACCAATTGAATTTACCAAGTGATTACTTATATGCTCCATGTGCACAAGGATAATTAATCACTCGACCTTCATATAGTAATATCACTTCTGAATCTCTAACGTTTCTACAAAGAATTCAAGGTGATATACGTGGCCCAATCCACCCAGAATGTGGACCATTTAAATATTTTATGGTATTAATTGATGCATCAACTCGTTGGTCACATGTATGTTTGCTTTCTACAAGAAACATGGCATTTTCCAAATTACTTACTCAAATAATCAAACTAAGAGCGCACTTCCCTGACCATCAGATTTAATCAATTCGACTAGATAATGTAGGAGAGTTTACTTCTCAAGTATTTGATGATTATTGTCTATCATTGGGAATTGAAGTGAATATCCAGTAGCTCATGTTCACACTCAAAATGGTCTGGCATAATCATTAATTAAGCATTTGCAACTTATTGCAAGACCGTTGCTTATGCAATCAAAGCTACCTGTTTCAGCTTGGGGACATGCAATTTTGCATGCATCAAAATTGATCAAAATTATACTAACGGCTTATCATCAATTTTCACCATCACAGATTTCAATCGGATCCCAACCAAATATTTCACATTTACGAAAATTTGGTTGCGCTGTGCATGTGCCAATTAGTCCACCACTTCGTACTAAAATGGGTCCTAAATGTAGATTGAGAATTTATGTGGGATTTGATTCACCTTCGATAATTCGTTATCTTGAACCTCTCACGGGTGATGTCTTCACCGTAAAAATTTTAGACTGTAAATTTGATGAGATGATTTTCCTACCGTTAGAGGGAGGAAAGACCGTTCCAGTAGAACAACGTGAAATATCATGGAATAATCCATTTATGTCTCATTTGGATCCGCGTACCAAGCAATGCCAATATGAGGTACAAAGAATTTTGCATCTTTAGAATATTGCAAATCAAATTCCTGATGCATTTAGTGATGCTGCAAAAACAACTAAATCTCACATTCCAGCAGCAAATGCACCAGCTAGAATTGAAATCCCAGAAAGATCAAAAGCAGCAAATGAATCTAAAGCAAGACAAAAGCATGGAAGACCAATTGGTTCAAAAGACTTGGCGCCTAGAAAAGAAAGTCTAACGAAAAATCATCAATTAATAAACCTCCCGAAGAGGTTATAAATGATCTAAAAGATAACTTAAATGAAAATCCCAATTCCCCTACCGAAGAAACTATTATCCCAAAAGGAATAATAGAAGCTTCCAAAAATAAAATGGTACCTAATAATAATGAGATCTCAATATTTTATACAAACTATGGAGAAATGTGGGATCGAAGTAAAATAATAGTTGATGATATATTCTCATTCGCAGTTGCCACTGAAATAAATGAAAGTCATGACTATAATGAGAATAATGATAATGAACCAACTAGCATAAATGAATGTCAAAAAAGACATGATTGGCCAAATTGGAAAAATGATATCCAAGTTGAGCTAGATTCACTTCAAAAACATGGTGTGTTTGGACCAATAGAGAAAACATCAGAAAATGTTAAACCAGTAGATTATAAATGGGTATTCGTTAGAAAACGAAATGATAAAAATGAAGCCGTAAGGTACAAGACATGACTTGTCGCACAAGGTTTTCTGCAAAGACCAGGTTTTGATTTTAAAGAAACATATTCTCCTGTTACGGATGTTATAACATTTCGATACTTGATAAGCCTTGTAGTTTCTGAAATACTAGATATAAGATTAACTGATGTTGTGACAACTTATCTTTACGGTGAATTAGATACCAGTATTTACAGGAAGATCCCAGATGGATATAGGTTGATTGAAGAAAAATCAAAGTCGATATACTCATTAAAACTGAGATGATCACTATATGGTTTGAAACAATCTCGAAGAATGTGGTATAACCGTCTTAGTGAATATTTGATAAAAGGCAGATATAAAAACAACCTCATTTGTCCATGTGTCTTTAAAGAAATCGGTCAAGGGATTTGCTATTTTAGCAATTTAATATAAATTTGATTGGGACTCTAGAAAAGATTAATGAAACAATAAATTACTTCAACAATGAATTTGAAATGAAAGATCTTGGCAAAACTAAATATTGTCTCGGTCTACAAATCGAGCATTGTACTAATGGCATACCGATCCATCGGTCAAATTACATTGAGAAAATCCTGAAGCGTTTTCAAATGGATAAAGCATATCCACTTAGTACGTCTATGGTTGTCAGATCTTTGGATATTAAAAAGGTCCCTTACCATCCAAAAGAAGATGATGAAAATGTGCTTGGTCCAGAAGTACCATATTTCAGTGTCATTGGTGCATTATTAATTACCCAATGCACGAGACCAGATATTGCATTCTCAGTAAATCTTCTAGCAAGATACAGTTCAGCACCAACGAAAAGACACTGGAATGGTATAAAACATATCATGAGATATCTTCATGGAACGACAAATTTAGGCTTGTTTTTATTCTGACATAGGTAATAACCCAAATCTAGTTGGCTATGCT
Source organism: Allium fistulosum (assembly GCA_030737815.1). Lineage (NCBI taxonomy): Eukaryota > Viridiplantae > Streptophyta > Magnoliopsida > Asparagales > Amaryllidaceae > Allium > Allium fistulosum. The sequence continues at coordinate 786,843,917 of CM060902.1, read as the reverse complement.
AATGCAGGTTATCTTTTTGATTCACATAAAACAAGATCACAAACCAAGTATGTGTTTAGTAGTATTAATGCAGCTATTTCATGGCAATCTACGAAGCAAACGTTGGTAGCAACATCATCCAATCATTCTGAAATACTAGCACTACATGAAGCAAGTCGAGAATGTATTTGGTTAAGATCATTAATTGAGCATATTCGAAATATGTGTCAGCTCCCTTCTTCTACTTGCGTAGCTCAGATTCAGACATGTTACATCAAGGGTGATAGGATGAAACACATTTTTTTTTTAAGTTTTTCTTCATACACGAATTACAAAAGGACAACAAAATAGAGGTGAAACAAATTCAGTCTCAAGAAAATCCGGCAGATCTAATCACAAAGGCACTTCCAAAATCAACATTTCAGAAGATGGTGTATAAAATTGGTATGCGTCGGCTACATCAACAAACTAACTGAATAATGCGTTATAAATCAGGGGGTGCATTCAAAAATATGCTATAATGTACTCTTTTTCATTCACTAATATGTTTTCCACTGAATTTTTGTTAGTAAGATTTTGATAATGCATTATCTTGATCCAGAAGCATCAACCCTCATGATAACATTGTAAAATATGTTACTTAAAAGATGAAATAAAAATGCACTTTATGATTTTCCCACTGGTTTTTCATAATATAGGCTTTCGATGAGGTAATTATTCTTATCAGACGCATATTCGAGAGGGTGTTGTAATATATATTAGTAATATGGGTGAATATGCTAAATGGCAAAGGCTATTATTGTAATTTTCGTTGCATTTGAAGTCTATAAATAAAAAGCTCATTTGTATTGTAATTACATATGAATATATAATAAAAATGTCTCTCTCTAATGTTTTTATGTTCTCTTTATTTTATAACAGTTTATGCATATTTAGGTATTTTTCTTGTGACAAGATATGAGATACATTTGGATAGCATATTACTTCAATCTGCTTAAATCTATTTCAGGGATGTTAAAGAAAAGTCCTTCATCTCTCTTTTGAAAATCACCCTGTTTAACAGTTTCACAAAATATGGCTTTAGGAGGTTTTTGTTTTGTATCTATCAGTTGATATATTTTCCAAAGAAGAAAATTACAATGAATGGGAAATTATGAGCAACAAATTAATCATTTTCTTAATAAAACAAGAAGATTTAACCCAAATGAATGGCAGGGTATCAAATTCCACACGTGCTTAGATACATACGTGGGATTCCACAGAAGAGCAGCCCATCCACAACCAACCTAACTTTCCTAAACCACATGGGGGCAAAACAGAAGCATGTGTCGTCTGTCTACCAACCTATATCTCTCTCTCTAATTTTAATCCATCATATATTCCTGCATAATATATATTATGCCTACATCAATCCATTATTATTGTATCAACTGAATCTTTGTATAAAAATGAATGAATCAATATTTTACTTATATATTAGTCACCTAATGGCAAAAGTATTTCATAACAGTAAGTTACTAAGTTTTATAAGCTTTGCAACGGACTTGCAATATAAAAGAAAAGGACAAATTTTAGGTGCTTGTCATTTTGCTTCAACAAAAAACGTACACATGACACATGTATTTTTGAAAATCAATCAATTTTGAAAATGATGCTAACATATAAAATGAAAAAGAAATTTTACTTTTTTATTCGTGGTTTGAGGAATAATAAAAGAATAGAAAGCAATCCACCTCATTCGTCGTCTCTCCACAACCTCCGTTATACTCATATTTTCGTATGAATGTTGAAAATGGAAAACAAAACCAAATAGATCCTTAGTTTTTAGGCTTTTGAAAAAAAAAACATATTTCAAATTTAAGCTTCGTTCCATCTCTTTTTCACTATTTTCTTTGATTTTGCATTTGCGCGTTTTGAAAATCCGCAAGAACAAAGTTTTAATTTATATTTGTGCATTTTCAGAATGCGCAAATATATTTTAAAAAAATATATCGTACATACGTATTTTCAGGATGTGCATGTACAAAAATAATGTATAATGAAATTTTTTTAAAAATCATGTATGGTGAAAAAAGAATTTATTTTCGTAATAAGTTTAGAACGAAAGGTAAACTTGAATAAGTTTTTATCAAAGTCCAAGATCAAAATTTGTCTGTAGAAAAATAGTGAGTGCATGGAAAAATAGTAATTATGTTAATGAAGTTTAATGAGAGTTGATAAATTAGGTGTCAAACGTACATGCTCACCAATACAGAGAATCTCTTAAAAATTAGGCAACCATGCACATGGGATTTGCCTCTGATTAAGAAATGTCAATCAACTGGTTTATGTTCAATTATTTGTTCACTGGCATTAGCGTTTGGAAAGATTACACAGTAGGTGAAAGAATATCCTAGCTTTGTACAGTTATGAAATAAATGATACATTGCTGCGTTTGTTCTTTTAATATCCATACACCAACTAACTCCATCATGAATGTGATAGAGAGGAAAAAGAAAATTCAAAGTAAGATATATTCATGTAAATATAATCGAAAATACTGTAGTAAATATCTACGCTCCGCCATTTATCAAATGAAATTTTAGTCTTGATTTGCAACTTCTACCACCGTCTTCTTTAGTATCAATCAACAAAATTTAACTATCGAATTTATAGTTTTAATCACCCATTAAAAAGCTTGAAATAAATGTGCATGTGATCACCAAAACTTTAACCCTAAAGACACAAATAATAAAACAACATGAAATAAAATTGTTTTCCTTCATTATTAGACGCAGGGCCGGCCCCAGGGCAAGGCGACCAAGACGGCCGCCTAGAGCAACCGATCCGGCAGGGGCAACAATTTCGGCGGTGGCTTGGTTATGTAATGATTACTAAAATATATTTGTATGTGAACTTTTATAATTCAAGCTGTAGCCTAGTGGTTGTATCTTATTTCCTTGTTTGGGGCAACCCAGGTTTGATCCTCGCAAGATGCCTTTAATTTTTGTTTAGGGCAACAGCTGTGTTTGGGCCAGCACTGATTAGACGCACATGAATGATTTCATTTATATTAGTATAGATGATATAGTCATATAACATACAACATATATTATTCACTATCCCTAATAAAAATATTTCCATGGCTTCCCTTTTTTTCTCCGATTAGCGATTTGCTGCCCTCTTCCTCTTTCTACGACTGCCTCCGCTCTCCCTCTCTTGCGGTCTTCCGCTCAACTTTCTGGTTGCGAGTATTTCTTTCGCTTAGTATTGGGAGTCGTTTCTAGGGTTCCGACTATGGAATTTGGTCCTTTTTACTTCCGTGGTGATTTTGTGCTGTTTTATTCCTCTTTCGAGTCGATTGATGCTGCCTTGTTAGCGCTGGTGGCTCCGCCACTTTCGGTTTGTTTCACTGGTCCTCGATCGATTGAGATTTGCGTGTTCACTGATGTGGCCTTCTCGGCTCTTTCTCGCTTCAGATTTATGGACGTTGAGGGTTTTTTCTTGGTACTCGAACCCATATTCAGCTCTCTCCCCTCGATTCCATCCCGCGATTTAAGCTTTGATGGGTCGTCGGTAGATACTGTTGCTTCTGTTGAGACTTGGGGTTCTGGTTCATTGTTGGGTGTTTCTCTCGGCAGTCGGGACCTCACCACCCGATTTGTTCCGAGCTTAACTTTTGTCGATGAGTTGGATGCAGTAGTTTTAGACCTGCCAGCTCTCTGCTTTGGTTCGATTGCAGCTGTTTCCATGTTTGAGCAATCTGGCTTTTTGGTTGATTGTGACCCCTCCTCGAGCTACAAATGAGATTTCATCACTCGTTTTGAGCCTCGACTCGCGTTTGTTGGCCCTGCTGCTAATTGTAGGCCTCTTGAGGCCTCTTTCGCTTTTGGGTCTGTTGTCGAATCTAGTTGTGTCTCTTCGTCAGGGGTTAAGGGTTTGATCACCTTACCTCCTAGTGAAGACATGCCAGTGGATGTTGTGGTTGACCTTGTCTCTGATCTGCCCATGCCCGATCCTTCGGAGCCGCTGTTCTCGCCCTTTCTTTTGGCGAACGATGTTATGGCTTCTCCCATGCTGACAAGTTCACCGCTGTTGCTGGCTAACTATCCACCATCGCAGGTTTGTATTGCTCGTTGCAGGCAGGTGAGCTTCTCTTTTTATTGTTCATTTGCCATTGATTTTTGTGGGCCGTATGTTGTTGTTTGGTTGTCGGATTTTTTGATTTGTCAATTCTACCTGAGCCTAGTCACACATTCGTGTGAGCTCCCTGACACTGCCGTCTCATCCGAGGCCGGGAGTGTGTCAGGTCCCTTAGTGTATGATGGCCTTTATTCGTTCATCGGGTCCTTGTCGTCTCTCTACCTGTTTCAGCCTAACCGGCCTCAGTTGATTTTGAGGACTTTCGTCTGTCGCATTGGCGGTGTCTATCTCAGGATATTTGCCTGGGTTGAGATGATGGCTGACCATTGTTGGTTTTCTGTGTTGAGTCTTGACGACGCCGAACCTATGTCGTCAGCGACTTTGTACTTCTGCTATTGGCTTCCATTGTCTGGATTCGATTTGAGTATTCGGAGGTTTCTGAGGGACTGGAGCTATTGGTTCGGGCTTTCTTCTCGCCCTGGTCGTATAGTGGCCATTCCTGACCACTATACGGACAGACTGAGATATAGTCAGACTTCCTTTTTCTGCTCTTCCTTCCCCTCTGACCGGTCCGTCCTGCGATTCTTACCTGCTACGCGGGGCTGTTTTATTAGTGACAGTCCGGCATTGGTAAGACTCCCACAGCAATATGGGCTGCAGACTGTTGGCGCCCTTACACTTTTCCGCTCTTTTTCTGCTCTTCCTTCCTTTTCTATTTCTGTGGTTTCGCCTTTATGTTATTCCCCATCATCGGTTGAGTCATCTTTGACCGGGTCGCCTGGCTCTTGCATCTTTGATTATTTCCACTATTCTGCTCCGTTTTTATCTGATTTGCTCCCTCGGAAGATTGGTATGCGATTGTTTCGTCTTCCCTCTTATTGTCGATTTCCTCATGAGCAGTCGGATCACTCGGACCAAGTGGGTCCCTCTTCCTTCCATTGTTCCTCAGCTTTCTCCCTTCCCTCTTCTTCTTGCTCTCTGTCCATTTCCATCCCTCTTATGAGTAAGGCATAGATTGCGCTCCTTAATGAGCGTCTAGACTGCCTTGCTAGGAACTCTTTGCATTCGACTTCGCTGATTGTTGCCTCGTTGTCTTCTGCGTTGGGTTCGGGTATTGAGGTGTCTTCAATGCCACCTCCCCAGCCTTCCGACTCTATCCCCAGGGCGTCTCGGCGCCGATCGCGTAGGTACCAGGCTACCCCCCGCACCATTCGCACATGCTCTATAGTGGCGTCCGAGCAGATCGATCGATCTACTCGTTACTCGCTTTACCTCGTCTGAGTCTCCTTGTTTGGTGTCCTGCCCTCGCTTTTAAATGGCGAATTTGCTTTTCTGGAATGTCTGTGGTATTGGCAATGATGCATTCTTGGCTAGGCTAAAACGCATTTTCAAGAAGCACTCTGTTGGTTTGGTCGCTCTTCTGGAACCTTTTCTGGGACCGGAAGGCATTTCCAGCATCATCTTATCCTTAGGTTTTGATGGTGGCTCTGCCAACATCTCGGGGAAGGTTTGGATTCTCTGGTCTAAATCCATATCGGTCAGAGCCGTCTTTGATTCCTATCAGCTTTATTCGTTGGCCTATTCGTCTCCCTCTTTTAGCTCTCCCTTTCTCTTTTCGGCAGTTTATGCCAAATGTGATCGTATGGAGAGATTAGCTCTCTGGTCTGACATTTTAGGGCTCGTTTCGTTGGGTTTCCCTTCCTCTGTGATAGGCGGCGATTTTAATATCGTCGCCTGCCAAGCGGAAAAACGGGGAGGAGCCGCCATCAACCGTGTAGCGATGGCGGATTTCAATTCGTTCATTGTCAGCTCTGGTCTGTCTGAGCTTCCCTTTGTTGGCTCTGCTTTCACCTGGTCCAACAACCAAGAGGGACCGAACCGTATCCTTTCCAGAATCGACCGTGTTTCCGGATCGGAGGAGTGGTTTCGTCTCCCTTATTCCGATCGCGCATCTCCATCGGTCTTTTTTTGACCATGCACCCATGGTTGTTCGATGTTCTCCCCTCTCTTTAACGGGGCCTTCATCCTTTCACTTCCAGAGTATGTGGACATCTCATCATTCTTTTCTTCAAGTTGTTGCAAATTCTTGGAGCGTTCCTATTGTTGCCTCTCCCTGTGAGATGTTCGGTCGTAAGCTTAAACGTCTTAAAGCTTTCCTTAAGGCTTGGAACGTTCAGGTCTTTAAGAACATTTTTGATCGCGTTCGTTTGGCCGAAGAGTCTCTTATTGCAGCCGAATCCTTGCTAGACGAGGAACCTACCGAGGCTAACAAGGAGGCTTGGGCTCTTGCTCAAACCATTTTCTCCTCGGAACTTCGTATCGAGCATGACTACCTTCGTCAAAAGGCTAGGAGAAGTGGGTTGTAGTCGGTGATACAAACTCTAAATTCTTCCATTCCTCTATTCGTAAAACGAATAACCTACTCACGATCCATGAGATTTTGCAACATGATCTATCTACGGCCTCTTCGCCCGAAGATGTCAAAGAGACCATCCTGTCCCACTTTCAATCCTTTTTGGGCTCTCCCTCGGTCTCCGTTTCTGACCCAGCTCTGCTGGCCTTCATTCCTCGTGTAGTTCTTTCTCCGGAAAGTGACATTATCGTGGATCTCCCTACACCAGAGGAGATACGTGCTTCTGTCCTCGCTCTGAGCAAGGACAGTGCCAGTGGTCCGGATGGTTTCAACGGTGTTTTTTCCGTCGTGCTTGGTCTATTATTCAGACTGATTTTTGTCTTGCTATTCAATCCTTTTTCTCTGGGGGATCCCTTCCTTCTGTATGGACATCCACCAACCTTGTTCTTATTCCAAAATGCAACAACCCTAGGTCGTGTGTGGATTTTCGGCCTATCAGTCTTTGCAACTTTTCGAATAAAGTTATCTCTAAGATCATGTCCACCCGATTGGCTCCCTTCCTTGAGCGCATTATTTCTCCTTCCCAAGCGGGGTTTGTAAAGGGGCGTTTGATTACTGATAACGTTCTGCTCGCTCAGGAACTTATCTCCCAAATCGACCGGAAGATCAGAGGTTCTAATGTTGTCTTCAAACTGGACATGGCTAAGGCCTACGATCGCATGTCCTGGTTTTTTATCATCAAGGTCTTAAGGGATTTCGGTTTTCTGGAACCCCTTATTGACTTGGTGTGGAGACTCATCTCCAACTGTTGGTTCTCTGTGCTCATTAATGGTTCGGCTAACGGTTATTTCAAGGCTGGTAGGGGTCTTCGTCAGGGAGACCCACTATCGCCAACTCTTTTTGTGATCGCGGCAGAGGCTTTCGTTCGCGGTCTTCAATCCTTAACTATCTACGGCCAGATTCAACGCTTCGGGATTCCAAGGGGTTGCCCCCTAATCTCATCCTTGTCCTTCGCAGATGACGTTGTCATTTTCTCTAATGGCAGCGTCTCCTCTGTCAATCGGATCCTCAGTTTTCTTCGTTAATATGAGCGATCCTCGGGCCAACTAGTAAACCCTGCCAAAAGCTATTTCGTCCATGCGAAAGATTTGTCCCCCACTCGTGCTAACTAGATCGAGGCTGTCTCAGGTTTCAAGGAAGCCAGTCTTCCTCTTCCTTACTTAGGTGTTGTCCTGTATCGCGGTAGAAAACTCAATGCTTTTTTCGATCCATTGTCTGATAAAGTGAGGGGCATGATCTTACGCTGGAATGCCTCTCTTATTTCTCAGGCTAGTAGACTTGTTCTTATCAAATCCGTTTTAGACTCGATGGGAACTCATGTCTTCGCGGCTATGACCCCTACTTCTTCTTTCTTTCGGTCGTATCGGACTTTGGTCTCGTCTTTCTTCTGGGGCAACAAGGACAGTGTCCGGCGGCACCATTGGGTGTCGTGGGACGTCGTGTGCCATCCCAAAAATGAAGGCGGACTGGGTCTGCATAATCCAAAGGACCTTTGCGCAGCTTTTGCCTGTAAGTTATGGCATAGGTTTGTCGCCAACAACTCCTTATGGGCTTCTTTCCTCCATGCGAAGTACCGCAGGCTTGCGGGCTCAAACTTCTCAGGGTCTCCGTCTTATGCTAGTGAGACCTGGAAGCACATGCAGTCGGTGAAACTGTTTTCCGACACACATGGTGGATCCTCAGGATGGAATGGCGCTTCTTTTTCCATTCTGAACGCTTGGTCTTCGATTAGAATCCAAGATCCCGTTCGTCCTGTTTTTTCTTTCATTTGGGACTCTCGCATTCCCTCCAAGGTCTCTATTTTAATGTGGCGGATTCTCCATGATGGTTTGCCAGTGGATGAGAACCTCCAAAAAATCGGCGTCCCCTTCATCTCCCGTTGTAGATGCTGCGGCAATGGGGAATCAGAATCCTTGAATCATTTGTTCTTTGGTGGGTTCTCGGCCAGATCGTCCTGGAATTACTTCAGAAACCTTCTTGGTGTTCGTCGGGTGGCCAGCTCGCCATCTGATCTCCGTAGGTGCTGGTGGTCTAGGAATGCTGGTAAATCTCTTCGCTCTATCGTTTTCTGATTGATTCCCTGTCTCATCTGCTGGCACCTCTAGTGCGCGCGGAACAAGGCAACCTTCGAAAGTACTCGTATGGACCCTCCTTCTATTATTCGGCGTGTGAGGAACGACGTCTTCCTTGCATTCCGTGGTAGACCTTTCAAGGGTCGTTTGAGCTCCCGAGCGGAGCATCTGGTCGGTCTACTCTCTATTTCGTATGCTTTGTCTCACGCTAGACTGGGAGTAGGTTGATCATTGAGAGCGAGCGCTGGCCTTCACCCAACGCTCACTTCCCCTCCCCCCCCCCCCCCCCCCGTTTGTTGGTGTTTAACGTTGTTGTCTAGTTTTCCAGATTCGGATTTTTTTGGCTTCTTCATTGGCCCGGTTTGAGCTTTAGTGGGTCAGTGTGGTTGTTCAGCTGCTTTGGATGGTCCTGTTTCTCTTTTTTTACTGCTGGATTTACGATGGTGGCGTTTTGGTTGCTTTGTTATCCTTCATCGCCTCTCGGTCTATTCAGTGCGTCCTTTCTGGGCACCTTATTTTCGTCGCCAATTGCTCATTTTCTAGGAGTATGCTTTCCCTGGATTTGCTAGCGTTGTGGCTTCTATATTGCTGTCTTTGTGGTATGGCTTGGTGGTCTGGCCTTTTCCTTTGGGTCAAGGCGGATTAGTGAACGTTGGTGGATCTATTATCCCTTTTCCTCCTCTGTCCTATGCTGGTTTTGTTTCTGGTTACTGTGGTTCTTAGTTCCTGTTTTCTTGGTTTTTTATTTTATTTTCCGCTGCTGTTCTGCGGTCTTGGTTTTGGGAGGCTTTCGTCCTTTTGTTGTTTCGTTTTATCTTTGTGAGCCCTCGGAGAAAGGCGTTTTTTCTCCTTCAGTTATAAAATTTTCATTTTTTTCAAAATATATATATATATATAGTCATATAACATATATTATATATCATAGACATAAGCTATTAGTAGAAATCGTTGTTATGTTTATCTTCTTGAATGGTAAGAATGTCTACCAACAGAAACAAAATAAACTTGCCATTATTACTGGGCAGTAGGGGTGGGGACGGAAAATTTCCATACCAACCGAGGCATTTTCCGTTTCTTCCGACTGTTGATGGAACAATATTCTATGTTCCAAATTCCGTTCCGCCAACTTCGGAATTCCACTAGGCGGAAACTGAAAGAAGCGGAACGGAACATGGAATTCCATATTTTCGGACAAAGAATTTAGAAATGCAAAACATGCACCAAATTTGAGTTATAACAAAATATGAATTGTAGAACAGCACAACACTAAATGTGCCCAACACATAAATGTTACATAATTCATATTTACAACAGAGACATGTTAACTAAACAAAATTCATTTGTTTCTAACAAATCTGAATTCATATTTACACAGAAATGAGAATATCATTGTGCATAACACATTATTTTGCATCATTTCAACACATAACTAATTTGAATTCAGTACATAACAAAATTCATACTTCAGAATAACAAGCTCCAAAGCAATGCTACAGTTAGCTAGATGCAGTACCGAAAGTCATTTTGCTGTCTTCATAAATTCTTGCCAATAGTTCTTCATTCTGCTTCATTTTGTTGTGATGATGATGATGCTCCCAAGGATAAAGAAAAGTCCCTATACAAAATATTAATTAGCATTTACATACTAGCATTAATATGTAATCTGAAACATGAATAATTTCAACAAAAGGCTTTAAACTCCTTTCAATCTACTTCAATTCTTTATTACTTTATCAGTAACCACTGTTTCTACTGGTGCTGCTCTTTGTTTACCACGATCTTGTTTTAATGATATGTGCTATTCATAGTTATGTATTTGGCTATCATATTTCCTGCATATGAGATGTCAGTGACAGTTATTAATAAAAGTTTACGTATCATCGTGCGGGGATTTAACCTAACCAGGACATAGTAGTTTTGCTAAAAGAAAGTTCACTATTGTATCCTTTGTTGATTCATGAGTTTTGATTCATGACACAAGCTTCAGAGATCATACGACGAAATACAAAGAGAATACTATATGAAAGCGACAAAAAGAGAATAAACGTATATTGTGAAACTACAAAGGAGATAAGACTACAATCCAGAGATTAGTATGAATATTTTATTTTATTGAGTCTTAGAATATTGTTAAAATCATTCCTCAAATAGTCACACACACACACAAAACAATTTATATTAAAACTGTGTATACTGTGCAAGTAACACCAGGTCGGCCGACCGACCAGGATCCTCGGTCGACCGACCCTGTGTTATGTGCATAGTGACTTTCTGTTTTATATACGATTTCAAACTCAGCTGACCGGCCAGGTTTTCCGGTCGACCGACCAGAGAATAACGGCTAGTTTACTGAAGAGATGCGATCATTTCATGAAGAGGAATGTCCTCTATTTCAATAGGTATGGACACAACTGTTAACTAAAACTCTTCATGAAAGATTACAACTCTTCTACAACTATATAAACATATTCAATTCACTTCTACAATCACCGATTCTTGTTTATATTTCTGAAATCTAATCTCTATTCGTTTCTGCAAATAAAAGTTTTCATTCTTAATTAATATCACTAGAATCCTTGTTTTAATTCATATATACTTCGATTCTACGTGATTATCTTCCTTCTAAATCTTCACACACATACATACTCTTGAGGGTTTGATTATAGGAAAATTGTACTATCAAAAGACTATCAGTGTTATTTAGAACACATTCGTCAACAAACATTTTGTATTAAGTTGAAGTCCTCTTCGGCTGTTGAGGCGGAAAAATTCCTGTTCGGCTGCTCAGGTGTCGTATACCTATTCCTCCGGGTTAAGTGAGGGGTTTAGTTTAAATCCAGAGGGTATTCAGGGACTGGACGTAGAACGGGAAGTTCGAACCAGTATAAAAATTCCTGGTGTGCTTACTTTAATTTTTACTTTACTGTTATTACCAGTTTCCACATTAATATACCATATTACACGATCCTTAGTACTACACGTACACTTTCATTTGGTATCAGAGCAAGGTCATCCTATAACCATCACAAAGTTATTTGATATTTATTTCTAGTAATATGGCAACCACACAAATTAACGATGTTAACACTCACACTAATTCTAGTTTCACAGAAGGTCAATCGACATCACGACCTCCACTTTTCAATGGTATAAATTACAATTATTGGTCAACTAGAATGAGAATCTATATGCAATCAAGTGGATTTGATATCTGGAATATTATACAAAGTGAGTACACAACTCCTACTGGAGAATACTCAACTTGGAGTAACACACAAAAACTAGATGCTACATCAAATGCTAAGGCTATGAATATTTTATTTTGTGCATTAGATAGAAATGAATTCAATAGAGTTAACATGTGCACTTCCGGTTATGAAATTTGGAGAACTCTTAAAGTTTCACATGAAGGAACGAACAAAGTTAAATTAAGCAAAATTTCTATGTTGAAACATCAATTTGAAAATTTTAAAATGAGGCCAAATGAATCTATAAATGACATGTACTCTAGATTTCAGGATATTTATCATGCTTTATTATCACTAGAACAAAAGTTTACTGATTTTGATGTTGTTACAAAAATCTTAAATTCTTTAACGGACGAATGGGAACGAAAAGTCCTAGCTATTGAAGAAGCGACTGATTTGTCAACATTAAAACCAGAAGAATTAATAGGTAATTTAATGTCCTACGAAGTAAATTTGCAGGCAAAATGAAATGGTGCACAAGAAAAGAAAAATGTGGCATTCCAAGCAGAAAAAGATGATTCCGACTCAGATAATGAAGATATGGCAATGATCGCTAAAAATTTCAAGAAGTTTTTGAAATTCAACAGAAACAAATTCAAGGGAAACAAAAATAATTCCAACAACAATTCCAATAGCAGCAAACCATCATCTTCAACAATGGAATGTTATGAATGTCACAAGAAAGGACACATGAAGAAGGATTGTTCAGATCGTAAAAAGAATAACTCCAAGAAGGATAAAACCAAACGAAAGGCTTTTTCAGTCACTTGGGACGACACTGACTCATCATCCTCATCAGAGAGTGAAAGTGATAATGAACAAGCAAATGTATGCTTCATGGCTTCGTCAGACGATGTAAGTGATTTTACTTTTGAAGATTTAATTGAAATAAATTCTGAATTAGTAAATTTAACAAAACAACTTAAAAAGAAAAATAAAGAATTGCAAAGAAAGTTAGATAGAACAGTTTTAGAAGTAGATATGTTAAAAGATGAGAAGATAATATTGGAAGAAGAACTTGAAATTTCTCAACAATCGAATTCTAACTTATCTTCTCAAATTACGTCAATATCTGAAGAACTAGAAATTCAGAAAAATAAAAATGATATTTCACTTTTCGAAAATAATAGTTTAATATCTAAGATTAAGGATTTAGAGTTAGAAAAATCTAGTCTGAAAATAAAATTTGATGATATTTCTAAAAATGTTTCTAATTTCAATAAAGGAAGAGAAAATCTTTCTAGTATACTAGAAAACTCTCAATCCTCTAACAATAAATCTGGACTAGGATTTAAGAAACAAAATAATTTTGCTAAAAGTAAAATTAATAATAAAATTAAGAAAGATATTAAGAAAACAGTTTATTCAAATACTAAAACTATTAAGATATGGATTCCAAAAACAAATAATATATTGATAAGGAATAAACATATCAAAATTTTTATGGAAACTGTTCATAATAACCAAAATTATGTTTATAAAGGGAATTCTGAACCCGTATGGGTTTGGCTTCCTAAGATCTAACTCTTAGGACCCTAAAAAGATTGGGTACCAACTTTTTATAAACTTTTTGCAGGTACCACATAAGAAGAGAGGAAAATGGATTTTAGATAGCGGTTGCTCAAAACATATGACTGGAAACAAAGAAATGTTGTCAAACATTATATACTCAAATGGAGGAGCAGTCACCATTGGAGATAACTCAAAAGGATATATCATCGGCAAAGGCAATGTCAATAGCAACGGTACATCTAATTTACCTCTCATTACTGATGTTTTATTAGTTAAAAATTTAAAACATAATTTATTAAGTATTAGTCAACTTTGCGATAAAGGTTTTAATATAACTTTTTCAGAAAATAAATGTAACATTTTTGATAAAAATCATAACATTATTTTCGAAGGAAAAAGAGATAAAAATATTTACATCTTAAATATGAACGTTAATAATAATTCAAATCTGTGTCTAGTGGCTAAAGAAAACGATTCTTGTCTTTGGCACAAAAGATTTTGTCACATCAATTATAATACCATCAACAAACTAGCTAAAAATAAATTAGTTAAAGGTTTACCCAATATAAAATTTGAAACTAACATATTTTGTGATGCATGTAAATTAGGAAAATTAACAAAATCTTCTTTTAAATCAAAGAAAGTAATATCTACAGAACAACCACTTGAACTTTTACACATGGATCTTTTTGGTCCAACTCAAGTGCAGTCTATTAATCATAATAGATATGTTTTTGTTATTGTAGATGATTTCTCTAGATATACTTGGATTTTCTTTTTGAAAAATAAAAGTGATACTTTTGATAATTTTTAAGTTTTTGTTAAAAGAATTCAAAATATTAAAACATTGAAAATTAGAAATATAAGAAGTGATCATGGAGGCGAATTTAGGAATGAAGTTTTTGAACAATTTTGTAACAAGAAAGGTATTAACCACAATTTTTCGTTTCCTAGAACACCACAACAAAATGGAGTTGTAGAAAGGAAAAATAGAACGTTACAAGAATGTGCAAGAACTTTACTAAATGGAACAACTTTATCGAAACATTTTTGGGCAGAAGCTGTAGCTACTGCTTGTTATGTACTGAATCGCGTTTCTATTCGACCATTAACTAAAAATACCCCATATGAACTTCTAAATGGAAGAAAACCAAATATTTCATATCTAAAAGTTTTTGGTTCCAAATGTTTTATTTTAAATACTAAAGATCAACTAGGCAAATTCGATCCAAAATCCGATGAAGGAATATTCGTTGGATATTCGGAACGAAGCAAGGCTTATCGAATTTATAATAAACGAACTCAAATTATTGAAGAAAGTTTACATGTTTCTTTCAACGAAAATTTTAAAAATATAAATCCAAGTGTTACTATTGATTCTGATGATGAATCTACTCAAAATGAAAATAATAATATAAATGAAAATCTTGATATTCATGAAACCAATACAAACGTTACTTCTAATAGAATAAAATCTCCACCTAGAATTTTAAGAGATCATCCTGTGCAAAATATAATTGGAGAAGTTAATACGAATGTTAAAACCAAACATCAACTAAATCAAGTTGGTCATGTAGCTTTTCTCTCTAACATAGAACCTAAGAATATAAAAGAAGCTTCAACTGATGACTACTGGATACTTGCCATGCAAGAAGAATTAAATCAATTCGAACGAAACGAAGTTTGAGAACTCGTTCCTAGACCCAGTGATCAATCAGTCATCGGTACTAAATGGGTTTTCAAAAATAAAGTAGATGAACTAGGAAATATAACAAGGAATAAAGCTAGATTAGTTGCACAAGGATACAATCAAGAAGAAGGAATTGATTACGAAGAGACATTTGCTCCAGTCGCCTGACTTGAAGCAATACGAATATTATTAGCTTACGCGTGTTTTCGTAATTTTAAACTATATCAAATGGATGTTAAAAGTGAATTTTTAAATGGATTCATAAAAGAAAATGTTTTTGTTGAACAACCACCTTTGTTCAATCATGAAAAATTTCCGGATCATGTATATAAACTTAAAAAGGCGTTATACGGTTTAAAACAAGCACCACGTGCTTGGTATGATCGTCTTAAAAGTTATTTATTAGAATCTGGTTTTGAAATCGGTAAAGTAGATCAAACACTCTTTATTAAGAAAACTAATAAAGATATTTTAATAATTCAAATATATGTTGACGATATTATTTTCGGCTCGACAAATGAAAAACTATGTCAAGAATTTTCAACTATAATGACAAATGAATTTGAAATGTCTCATATGGGAGAATTGTCATATTTTCTTGGATTACAAATTAAACAAATTGAAAATGGAAATTTTATTAATCAAGAAAAATATTGTTATAATTTAATCAAACGTTTTGGTCTGGAAAACACTGCTGCCAAACCAACTCCTATGAGTACAACGATTCATCTCGATAGAGATGAAGATGGCAAAAGTGTTGATCAAAAGTTATATCGTAGTATGATAGGTTCTTTACTTTATTTAACAGCGAGTCGACCCGATATTATGATGAGTGTTTGTTTATGTGCTCGATTTCAAGCAAATCCCAAAGAATCACATATGAGAGCAGTTAAACGCATTATTCGTTATCTAACTAAAACCAAAGATTTTGGACTATTTTATCCGAAAGAATGTCCTTTCGAATTAGTTTCCTATAGTGATGCTGATTTTGGAGGAAGCCGGACGGATCGAAAAAGTACGAGCGGAACGTGTCACTTCATTGGACGTTCCTTAGTTTCTTGGTTTAGTAAGAAACAAAACTGTGTTTCTTTATCAACGTGTGAAGCAGAATATATATCTGCTGCTTTGGCATGTGCACAAGTCGTATATATGCAACAGACACTACAAGATTTTAATTGTCATCTTGAAAAATCAATAATTTATTATGATAATACTAGTGCAATAAATCTTTCTAAAAATCCGGTCAATCACTCACGAACAAAACACATTGATATTCGTCATCACTTTCTTCGTGATTGTTTGGAAAAAGGATTAATAAATCTAGAATTTATCAACACTGAAAATCAAATAGCTGACATTTTTACTAAACCGCTAAATGAAAATACTTTTATAAAACTAAGACGTGATTTAGGTATAATGTCGTTTAAAGACTTATGAATAAAAATATGCAAAAATATGGAAAAACAAAAATTATTTTATTTCTGACCAAAGCGGAACTCGAACTCATGACCATTGACTTATATATTAGATGTTGTATTATAGCCACTTGAGCTATGGGTGTTTCTTGTTCTAGCTCTATTTACAATCTGTACCATTAACCTTAATTTCAGAACAAACTATTTTTGACTCTAAAGCATTATATATCATACAATTACAAACAGTTTTTGTTTAAAAAGTTCTGTGATTAAAATTAAAATTTGTTTTAAACCACTATTTTTTTAGAAAATAAATGGTTATATATATTTACTATGTTTATTGAATAGAACATATAATACAAAAATCTTCTTACAAAACAAAACTTGAAACAAAAATGTCTTCTAACAATGACGTCTACAATTCTGAAAATTCTCATCTTTCATACACATCTCCGGACGACGACTGTTCTGATCGCATCCCCGAAAATGGTCCCTATCCTACTTTTCCAATGCCTAACCGTGTTCTAGAATTCTCCTCTCCAGATAATGACCCCCAACATAGGTGGAAACCATGGGAAGACTCCCATACAGGCTATACACCTGATAAAAAGAAAGGGAAAAATGCAATGGTGGTATCTCCATCAACCAAACAAAAGATTGATGAAATACATCACTACCAACAACAGCAAATGAATATGCAACGGGAACTCTATTACGAACAAAAAGTCACGGAAAGACGTTTAAGTTTTCTTGAAAAGATTGCCATGAAAATTTGTTCATCTAAGAAGGATGATGTTGCTGAACCCTCTTACAGAACTCCATCTCCTTCAGACCATGTTCAAACTCCAATAGCTCCAATATGGTCACCGGTAGAAAATGTTCCGTCTCCAAATTCATGGGAACGTAGATGCTGATGAACCATGGCTATAATTTAATAATATATATGTTATTATTTTCAATAAGATGTATAAATATAAATGATGTAATAATATAATTTATATTTCTATATTTCTTTTTGAAAAAAAAACAGCAGAAACTTGTTTATTCACATAATTCGGTCGACCGAAATTCCTGAGTCGGTCAGCCGAACTTGTTTCCCGAAAATCTACTAGAACATTTTTTAAGTCGGTCAACCGAAAACCCTGCCTCGGTCGACCGAAGCTCTTCCCGAAAGATTCAGTACTGCTCTGAACCTCAAGTCGGTCGACCGACCCATGTCACTCAGCCGACCGAGCCTGCTATTCTGTTGAAATTGCCTACATATTTTAACCCATTCACTCACCTTTTTATCTCACCTCTTCACTTTTACTCTTCCAAAACAGATTTTAACCCTAGCCCCCATTGTAATCTCCCCAAATTTCTTCAAATTCTTCAAACAAAAATGGCTCCTAAGAAGAAATCTAAGACTAATGCTGGCTCATCTTCATCAACTCCCGTAGACTCTCAAATTGCCTCTTGGCTAGTAAGTGACAAAGCTTTAGAAAGATGGATAAGGCTTCAAGATGCTAAAATCTTTGAGGAGACCTTTGTAAGTTATCCTGATTTTACCTCCTACGGTGTTGAAAATGCCGCTCTTGAAAGTGGTCTTGATGCATTTCTTGACCATAGGAAAAACAACTTGAAAATTAATCATATAATGGTCAAGTTATTCCTAGCAAATCTCAACCTTGTAAATCCACCGAGAAACACTGAAAATTGTGTTTGGACATCGGTTTGTGGTACTTCGATTTTTCTTTCCATTGATCGAATGAATCATATTTTAAATGCTCGACCGGGTGGAATTTCGTTACATGATGTAGACTGTAATACATCGACTCGTGACCGTCTAAGTCATCTATTTTTTGAAGATGATGCTACTGATTTAAGGCTAACTTCATCCCTTCGCCCTAAAGCCCGACTCTTTCATCGATTCATGATGAAGTCTATTGTTCCAAGAGGAGGATCATACCACTTAGTATATCCCGAAAACTTCAAAGCATTGTATGCTATGTGCGGAAATATTCGAGTAAATTGGACACAACTTCTCATGGATGAATTTCTCTCTTTCAACCAAGGAAAAATGCTCCATATTTATTATGGAGAATACATAATGAGGTTGATTAATCACTTTGTCACCCATGCTCTCGAATCCGAAACATCCAAAGTTCGTAATTTTGACTCACGAACCATAAAACTAATGAAGATACCCGATGCACCGTCCCAAATCACAACTTTTCAGCAATGGCGTACTACTCCTCGAGAACAACTACGTCGAAGCTATTCTACACCTCAACCATCTACTCATTCTACAGAACGTATAACTCGTCAAACTTCAATTCAACGACCAACTCCCGGAATGAGTACGGAAACGACCATTAATATTTTGGCACAAAACCAAATAGCTTTGGATTCTCGACTTCGAAAAATTGATGGGCGGTTCAAGGAGATCAAAGGCTTCTTCGTAAATCTATGGGATGCCTTATCATGTACTTCCGAAGCCGGTGCTTCATTTGTTGCTCCTGGAAAAAGACCAGCGCCAAATTTCTCTTGGTCTACATCCGATAACACAAGTTCCAGCACTTCGGCAACTCACGTTCCTCACACACAAAGACGGGGTAAGGAACCGGCTCCACTGGATGAAAATACTCGTCCAGAATTTTGGGATTCCGATGATGATGAAGAATAATCAGATGTTTACACTTTCGAGTATTAATTATGAACAATATGCTTATTATTAGATGTTGTGAAACTATGAACGTATTTCTATCTTGTTTAAACTATGTAATATTTATAACTTGTTGTTCCCTTACTGGTGCTTACATGCTCCATAATTTTTTATTACATCTAATAAGTATTTCTTTTTGTCGATGACAAAGGGGGAGAAAAATGTATAAGAGCTAACATACCTTTTGCAGAAAAGTCGCCATATATTCAGGGGGAGAATTATAAAATAGATAAGTTTTACTTCGTCACATAAGTATTGTCATCAATCAAAAAGGGGGAGAATGTTGATTCATGAGTTTTGATTCATGACACAAGCTTCAGAGATCATACGACGAAATACAAAGAGAATACTATATGAAAGTGACAAAAAGAGAATAAACGTATATTGTGAAACTACAAAGGAGATAAGACTACAATCCAGAGATTAGTATGAATATTTTATTTTATTGAGTCTTAGAATATTGTTAAAATTATTCCTCAAATAGTCACACACACACAAAACAATTTATATTAAAACTGTGTATACCGTGCAAGTAACACCAGGTCGGCCGACCGACCAGGATCCTCGGTCGACCGACCCTGTGTTATGTGCATAGTGACTTTCTGTTTTATATACGATTTCAAACTCAGCTGACCGGCCAGGTTTTCCGGTCGACCGACCAGAGAATAACGGCTAGTTTACTGAAGAGATGCGATCATTTCATGAAGAGGAATGTCCTCTATTTCAATAGGTATGGACACAACTGTTAACTAAAACTCTTCATGAAAGATTACAACTCTTCTACAACTATATAAACATATTCAATTCACTTCTACAATCACCGATTCTTGTTTATATTTCTGAAATCTAATCTCTATTCATTTCTGCAAATAAAAGTTTTCATTCTTAATTAATATCACTAGAATCCTTGTTTTAATTCATATATACTTCGATTCTACGTGATTATCTTCCTTCTAAATCTTCACACACATACATACTCTTGAGGATTTGATTATAGGAAAATTGTACTATCAAAAGACTATCAGTGTTATTTAGAACACATTCGTCAACAAACATTTTGTATTAAGTTGAAGTCCTCTTCGGCTGTTGAGGCGGAAAAATTCCTGTTCGGCTTCTCAGGTGTCGTATACCTATTCCTCCGGGTTAAGTGAGGGGTTTAGTTTAAATCCAGAGGGTATTCTGGGACTGGACGTAGAACGGGAAGTTCGAACCAGTATAAAAATTCCTGGTGTGCTTACTTGAATTTTTACTTTACTGTTATTACCAGTTTCCGCTTTAATATACCATATTACACGATCCTTAGTACTACACGTACAGTTTCATCCTTTCATGCTGCCAGTTATTGTCTTTTATATGTGGGCAGAGCTCGAGTACATCATTGAGCATGCAGGTAATTCATGTTTGTATTAATTATGCTTTGTAATGAACTAAGTAAATATAAAATAATTAATTAAGATGAGTGCCTATAACATATCAATACCAACTAAAAATTGTTTACCTTCACATATCGCCTCCGTATCCATGAATAATTCAACGTCTTCTTCAAATTGCATTTGATGAAAATTAAAGTTCTCTGCTTTCAACCAATCATTAAGACATACTAATGCTTCAACCATTCTAGGAGCCAACGAAGCCCTAAAA
Organism: Allium fistulosum; assembly: GCA_030737815.1. Lineage (NCBI taxonomy): Eukaryota > Viridiplantae > Streptophyta > Magnoliopsida > Asparagales > Amaryllidaceae > Allium > Allium fistulosum. The sequence goes on along the minus strand of CM060902.1, from coordinate 786,823,121 downwards.
GGATTAATGACTCTCCGACCTAGACCAAATGCACTTTCGCTAGCAACGGTTGAACTAGGAATTGCTAGAATATCTTTAGCTATTTTGGAAAGTATTGGATATTTTGTTTGGTTGCCTTTCCACCAATCTAATAAATTGAAATCTCTACTCATAAGATTTTCAAATGGGTCATTTAAATATCGATCAACCTCATTAGTTATCTCAAGTGATTGTTCTTCTCTTCGTGTTTGTTGAAGTCTTTTTAACTTTTTACTTCTAACATTATCCTATCAAACACTTTTCTAAACTTGTGAGCAACATCAAGCATTTTAAATGTTGCATTCCATCTTGTAGGACAATCAAGTGGAACGATAGCCATTTTATCTTTTTTCATCAAGTTGGAGTAATATCTAAATTTGCCTAACCTAGAAGGAGATGAGTGAATGTACTTGACTTAGTTTCTAATGCCTTCGACAGCTTCACAATAAAATTTTAGTCCATCCTTAACTATTAAATTTAAGACATGACAAACACATCTCAAATGTAAATATTTTCCATTAAGCAATAAAGAATTAGAATATTCTAATCTTCTCTTTATATAACCAATTGCAGTATCATTAGCACTAGCATTATCAACGGTGATGGTAAATTTTTTATCTATCCCCCATTCATTCAAACAATTCTCTAATACTCTTCCAATTTCATCACCTTTATGACCATTGATTTTTGTAAATGCTATGATTATTTCGTGTACTTTCCAGTCGTTATCCATAAAATGTGCGGTAATTACCATGTAATTAATATTCTGAACTGAAGTCCATGTATCGGTGGTAATACTAACCCTTTGATTGCCTATCACACTTTTTAATTTAGTCTTTTTCTATTGTAAATAAATCCCAAAAAGCCAAGGCACATTTCTTCCTATCAGGTACAATGAATCTGGGTTGAAGTTCAGCAAATAATTCTCTGAACCCTTCACTTTCTACCATCCTAAATGATACCTCATTTTTAACAATGAATTTAGACAGTGCTAACATACATCTATTTTGATTAAAAGAATGTGGAACCAAAGATCCACCTAATCCATCTTGAGGTTGACCCTTATCTATGTCTTTTTTCTTATATATAGGAGATTCTGGACATAAAATAGAAAAGATGATACCGTAAACCAGTGGAAATTTCCACTGAGTTCCGTCATCTACCGAAAGGAATTCCTTTCGAATTATTTTTGATGGGAAAACACGGAAACTGGAAATCACGGAAATATTCGGAAGGAAAATGCTGGAAAAGCGGTAAAATGGAAAAATAACCAGCCCTACTGGGCAATGTAAAAATAAAAAGGGTCAAGTCTTATCTATTCATAATATATCAAAACAAATGCAACTAAGTAGAAAGTACATACGTAACGATCTAAGAATCTATAAATGGATCAATTTCTCTGTTCTCGTTTCTTATGTGGTTATGTTACCATTACAACGTATATATTCGATTTGCATTTATTATTTAAGTTAGTTTTGGTTATTTGATAAAGGAGTAGATGTGGTATACTTGCACATGAGGATATGAAAATTTAGCGCTTAATCTTCAAAATGTTAGTTAACAAAGCAATGGAATCGACATCTTTGACATTTAACCTATTTTTTGTTTAAGTATGGTAACCTGAAGTGACAGCATTGTGCCATGACACCTTATGAATTGGAAACTAGTTAATACAAGTATAAACTTCACCAAAACAAATGGTAAAAATAGTTCGGTTAGAATTTATATTTGTGGGCTTTGAAAATGGCACACTGAAAATCAATTAGGGATTAAACTAGTATTATATAAAAATAATGGTATATTTATTTTACACTTTGAAAAAAATGCTAAAATTAAATTTGCACCACATAAATATATAATGTTGAAAAAAATGCTAAATTGGACACGCATTATATGAACAAGTCCTAGTGGCATGCGCTCCGCTTGTGCAAGAGAAATTTTCATACAAACAACATATGTTTCACAAAAGTTAGACAAAATATTCAATAGAAAAGATAATCGATGTGTGATTTGCATGTGCAAATCATAATAATCAATACAAATGGCATGCATGAAGCTAAACTTTTGAATATAAAATAATTGATGATATGAAGATTTATTCCCTTTTTCACAATTGCTATTCTCTCAATTTATAATCAGAAACATAAAACAATCAAAATATAAACTATTTTTCAAAATTTATATCAAACGTCATAAAAAGTGTCATAGCCAAGTGGAAAAAGATATTTACATACGTACATTTTAAATGTTTGCTTTGAGATTGACTCATTTTCAAATTGGTACTGCATTTCTCCTCATGTGCTCGTGGTTTTTTTTATGGAAAAAGAAAAGTTGATTTTTCGTTATTTTATGGTAGAAGATGGCTTTTACTCTATTTATTATTTTATAAAGAAACCATAACATAACACATTAGAAGAAAAAATCAATTACAATTAGTTAAATTCGTGTTATTCTAAATTTGTAATGAAAGTTTATGCACGTGGCAATCAAAAACTTCATTATGAACAAATCTACATAATATACATTTAAATTTTGGAATCTACAATTGCTGCAATAGAAAAAAATTTAAATTAGTTGGAATTGTAGATTTTTCCAAACATATAGTATGTTCCTAATAGAACCTTTACTTTCAAAAAAAATAGTATGTTCCTAATTAAATGTACAGTATGTTCCAAAAATATTGGGAATTTGTCAAATATAACCGTAAATTAAACGAAACAAATTTTAGAATTTACAGTTGATACGAATCTAAAAGTTTGCAACAATTTTGGACAACTCTAATTGGTAAATGTGAAATTAGAGTCCATACAAACACCTATTATTTATTTTTCAAACATGCTTAAGCTTGTTTCTCAAATACAATGCACATACGAACACCTATTTTCATATAAACGTTTTGAAACATACTTAAGTATATAATTATAATACAAATAGACATAATTTTGAAACATACTCAAATATAATTATAATACAAATAAACATAAACATATTTTAATTTATATGGTAAATTTAATTGAAATCAAATATAAATTAAGTTTTGATAAGCAAACTTAAGTGTGTATCCCTGAAATATAAACATTATCAAAATTACCGTTAAAATTTATCAAATTTGATATCAAATTAATGAAGAAAAACTTGTAGAGATGAGGCACAGATGTAGAAGAAATGAGGAGGTACAAATGATGAAGAAACACACTAAAAAAAGAACGTAGTTAGTGGTATTTATAAGGTGGAAAGAATTATCTAGAGTTTATGCTAATTGTGTTTCGAGAATGGATGTCGATTCAACCGTTGAGACTAGAGTACATAACGCTCTCCAAATGTTGGGTTCTATATTACTCATGGCTATCACAGACACCTAGGGGTTACGTATTGATAATTATTGGATAATAATGAAATGACTCACCCGAGAGTACTCTGTTGGTTAATATAACTAAGGTTAAACTAACAATCTCAAAGTGACGATGTCACACAATTCCCTCACTTGAGAGTAGTATGGAAGTTCAATGTGGACACTCCACTTTGATTATAATTAAATCGTGGTATGACGTTCACTGAACGACTATAGTTAGGTCTGCGTTGAAGGAATGAAAGTAAAATACTATTCCATGGAGAATTCATCTCCTCGGTTATATGACGTTGGTATCACACTCAACTGTAGTCAACTCAAAGTCAAAGTCTCCGGCTAAAGCAATATAGTTAATAAGAATTGTTATTATTGAATCAAGGATTTTATGTTTGGACTTCCAAGTTGAATATGTACAATGTTGGAATTTTGATCAAAACCAAATTCCATAAGTCCTAATATAATATAGTTTTAATGAAGAGAATCGGTGTAAATAATCGTTACTACTAGGTACCACTTATAATAAGTTAAACAAGATTTTTTTGAAAGATGTGTAAGCGATAAATTCAGCCAAAATATCACACCACTAGCTAAGGTGACATCTGAACATTAATATTTGAATTGTTCAATATTAGTCGCTGACTGAATTTACACCTCGCACGACCGAAATGATGAATACCCCAAATGTACCACAAGTTTTAATTAATTTATAATCATTGTAAATTAATTAATATTATGAAATATTAATTATTAAATTTTATTAGATTTGTTTAAATACCATTAGCATGTAATAAAGTGCATATATAAAAGTTATAAACGCACGTATCGATGTTGGTAGAATGTTTAAATTGGATTTAAATAGAATAAATAATAAGGGAGTTTTTAAATAAATTAAACAAATTAATATATATGAAATATTAATAATTAAAAAATATATTTGATTTGTTTGAATACCATTAGTATTTAATAAAGTATGTGTATAGAAGTTATAAACGTGTATATCGATATGCGCTATCAGTCGAATGTTTAAATTGGATTTAAATATATTAATGCGAACTGATTTTGGAAATTTTTTAGGGCTATGTAGCACCTATTATGGCCGGCCATAGACAATAAAGAAAGGGAGAGTATTTGGTCAGATTTAATTGGGAACTAAATAGAAAAAGTTTTAGTGAAGGGTATTAAAAAGTGTTAGTATTTCCTTTAAAACATATTCTCTCGCATTCATTTCAGAAGACTCTTCAGACAATTCACGTTTATTCCTCTCTACCTCCATTCCAACTAAAAATAATGGCTTCCAAAGCCTTAAAAAATCTCAAAATCAAAATAAAATAAAATAAAAAACATAAGGTGGTTCTCATTTCTTGATTCTTGCAAATTCTGGATGTTGATTTTATTGAGTCTAGGAGCTTTTGATTCATCATTTCAAAGTGAGATTTACATGAAAAATCCATGGTAATTTTCAATTAATTTATATATATGTATCATCATTTGTATGCTTGAATTTTATATGATTCATTATGTGTTCAATTGTTCATCTTGTAATATATAATTCAAAATCCTCTTCCATCGCAATTGAATATATGACTATTGAATATTTTTATTTCTGATCTACATATGTTCTTCTCCTTTTTAATACGTGTTCTTCTCAAATTGATATTTTTGGATTCTTTGTCACCTTTCTTAATTTGCTGCTATTCTATCTAATGCCTAGATCTGTTTATTCTTATAACGAATTTAAACATGCCTAACTCATCCAATTCCTTTTCATTTGCCTTGGTAATTTTGTTTTAAAAAAAAGAAGATTTGAAAGTTAATTTTAATTTAGATCTATTTTGTAATTTTATAGAACTTAAATAAAATTGTATATGAATTGTTTATGCTAATTATTTATTACTCCTTGGAGATTGTTTTCTATAATTTATATAGTTAATTTTTTATACAAACATTCGAATATTGTTCATGCAAGAGTGAATTTTTTTTGGTCCAACATTTATAAATGGACTTTCATGCAAATTATATTTTGTCTCTTTTTCTAAATTTAATATTTAAAAAAAAACCTATATAAACTCTAGCTTTCTTTTTTGTTAAAATAACATAGAGTGTTTACTTATAAATCCCACTTATATATGTGTGTGCGTGCACGCACGCGTATATGTGTGTGTGCATACACGCACATATACATATATACAAAGATACATACATATATATTATAAAATATCATTTTCACAATTATATGTTCTTCTAATTGTAAAATGTTAAAATTGTAATTTCACACATATATGGAAACATACATTACCTTAATTCAAATTTGTAAAATAGACCTCACATAATTATGAAGCTTTTAATGTTAAAACTCCTTTAATTAAAACCGAATTCATAAACATTAATTTTGGATTTTAATTGCATAAAATCATCTAATATGATTTTTACACACACACCCGTTTTTAATCAATATCATGGACGAAAAAGACATATGTAAAGGGTAAATTGGTTTGTTACGGTGTAAATCTTAGCACCTACATACGTCCTCATTAACCATATAGATTTCTTATCTATAGTACGTACACTTCATACAAAAAAATATATTTAATATACTTGTGAACTAAAACAAAAGAAATCTTTTTAAATATAATTAAACAAAATGAAGATTTTATTTAAAATATTTATATTGGATCTAAAATCTATTTAGGCTTCATAGACTTAACTAAGATCAAAATGAAAAAAAAAATTGAATTCCGTCCATTAACCTGCTTCCGACTAGCATGGTTCCGACAGTGGTATCATAGCCATGTGGTCTAAATTAGCCATGTTAGGCTAACTGATTAGATCCTACCTATCTAGTAGGGTATCTAGAAAGGTAGTATCGAAGGATTAGATTTTTGTAATCAAGTACTATGCCCTATCTGGCTACTGGCTTGATTCGAATGATGAAGTAAGCCCAAAGGTTATCCCCAATAAAAAGGCCTAAATTGGTTTTAGGCCTTTGGCTGGATTTTCAAAATATGTTTCGAAAAATTAAAAAAGGATTAAATTTGAAGGTTAAGTTTAAAATATGACATGCTGTAAATGTTATAAAATTTTCAAAATTGGTTTTGAAAGTTAATATATTAATTTCAAAATTCTTTTATCTTGATTATTTATCTAATTGGATTAAATAAATAAATAGGTAAATAATTAATTAAATTAAAACATATATAGTGATATGTGTAAATTTTTCTTGAAATGAAGGTAGATGAGGATAAAAATTTTGAATTTAATAAATGTTATTTAATTAAAAATTGTTTTAACTAATTCAATTAATTAAAAGTTAATTATAAGTAATGTACATGTGTAATGATATGTGTAAATATTTACTATAATTAAATGTTGTAGTCCATGTTCATCGTTAAATTATTAAGGATGAATGAAATAAAATTCAATAGTTGATATTTAAACTCAATTAATTAAAATGTTAGTTAAGTAAATAAATTAAATAATTTAAATATAATTAAATTAATAATATTAAATTGATTAAATAAGATTTAATTAATAATATATATGTCTATATTATATAAATGAGAAACGTAGTTTTTATTCCAATTGTGTTTTTCATATAGAATTTTTTTTCTATAAAAGTCGTTTATATGAGTTTAAGATACTTGATCGAAAAATCTCGACAGTAGTTACAATAAAAGAAATAAATTACCCATAATAAGTAGTTGAATTGTAACAACCCGCATTTTTGAGTTAATAAAATAAGGGGTTTTATTGTAAATTTACCTATGTAAACTTGGATAAAAATCTTATTTATGTTTTTAAAATGATTCATAATTTTGTTATGAAAAAATCATAATTTTGAGAGTTAAAATCTATTTTTAACATGTTTTACATTTTTGTACAAACATGAAAATGTCCATTTTCAATAAATTATTTGAAAGGTCTAACGACCATAAAAATGAGTGATTTTGGTCTCCTTGCAAAGGTTAAGTCTTGTACTTAATTTTAGAGTATAAGATTGTGTTTTTATGAGCTTTGGTTTAGGAGATATTAGTTTTTCAAAGATAGACTAAAGTCGTGTTTTGTGTGTAAATATATTACATGTTTTAATTAATTAAAAATGGGTTTTGGGCTTGAATGGCTATTCAGCCCATTTAGACACTCAGTTATTTTCTCTAAGTTGAGAAAACTTTAGTATGTACGTTCATACTTACAGTAGCTCTGGAACAAAACAAAAACCAAAAACTTCTTCTTCCTCTTTCTAAAACCTATAGCTTCCAATTCACAAAATCAGAAAACAAAAGCAAATAGAAAACTAAAACTAGGGTTCTTTTCTCCTTGGCAAAATTCAATCAAGGTCTTCAATTTTAATTAGAAGAAAATCAAAAGGAAAGATGGTATGAGGTCTTAGTCTTCTTTTCTATTTGATGCTATCATCAATTTAAGGTTTTATTGATGTTTTATTTCTGAAAATATTGGGTTAAGGGCTGTTTAGAGGTGAAATCAAATTGAAAAAAAGAAATTGTAGTGGTTAAGAAGAGAAGTGGTGATCATCTTCAAACTTTTCTTCATCTTTGCAATAAGGTGAATTAACCCTCACAAATCTATCTTTAAATTTCAGATTTTCATATAATTGTTATGTGATGAAAGATTGTGAATTTGAATGATTGTTTGGTTGTGGTTTGCTGAAAATTGTTTGGGGAAAATCGCTGCAGTAAAACAGCAATATCTTAGTGCAAAATTATCTAAATGAGCTCAATCTTTTTGCAGTTGAAAAAAATTTCCGTTAGCTACAAGTTCTCTTTTAATTACTTTATGAAATTCTGTGGTTTAGAGGGTCGAAATTGAGTTTGAAACTGATGTACACAGCTCTGCTCTGTGAAATTTTCTTAGTTGAAACCTAATATTAAAATCACCATAACTTTTGAATGGTAGATCTAAATTGAGTGAGGTTTTTTTCAGTTGAAAGTTATATTTATAAGGAACAACTTTTATGTTTCTCATTTTCTGTAATCGTAATATGTGTTTGAAGAGCAGGTAACCTCTATGTTATGTGCTTTTAATTTTAACTTTGAAACACAGAATTGTTTTGGCCATATCGTTTTTGTCATCGATCGGAATTTGATAATTTTTAATGTTTTGAAAAGATTATACTTTTATCTACAACTTTAATGTTTTATGTTTTGCTAAAATTTGAGCTTTAAGTAGTCAAAATCATAATTTTGTCGTTGCCCTGAGAATAAACGACAGTGACAATGAATTTAAATTTCAAAACAATTTTGGTCATAACTTTTAAACCATAAATTCAAATTAGATGATCTTTTTCTTGTTTAAAAGCTGAGACTTTTGTCTACAACTTTCATGTTTTGAGTTTTGTAAAATTATGAGATTTAGGTGGTCGAAACTGCATATCTTTAAATCATAAATTTGAGTTAAACAAAGTAAATTGATAAGCTTCGTATACAAATATTTTACGAAAGAGAATTATTTTTAATTTATAAATCTTAGAATTATTTCTAAATTAAGTTAATAAATATTAAAAATGATTTTTCTGCAAGTTATTTTATATATTAAGCATGTTTATTAAAATATTTATGGATTTGGAAATATGACTTTGGAAATACAAATCTAATCTATTTTATAAAAGTGATTTTGGATTTGGAATATAAATATTATGGTTTTATTAAATAATTAATATACGATTCATGGAATTAGGAAATGTAATTTTGAAAAGTATAAACTTAGTTTATTTCTAAATAAAATGGTTATATTTAATATGGATTTAGAAGAGTAATTAAATATGGTTTTGTGAATAATATAACAAATGGAAATTTGAGACAACTTTGTGTATATAAGTAAAATCTTGGAATAATTCAAAGTTGTGGAATATTTTAGCAAATCTGTCAAATATTTTTATTAAGTTAAATAATGAACGGATTTATGAAAAATTATAATAAGTGTTTTAAACAATAAACTCAAAAGAGAAAAAATATGTTTTGAGAACCTTAATTCTATAATTTGAGGAGTACTAATAATCGACTTAGTGTTATCGATTGGTTTAAATGCTTTCGAATAATGTTTCGTCGAATATGGTATAACTCATTGAATAGAATGTTTGAGTGGAACTTACTAACCCATTAGCTAATACTCGAATTCCACCGAGTAGTATGGAATTCCCTGGTTAAATTCTTGTGATCGTATTTGGGAAAGTACGTAACACTTTAGAGTTGTATTCTCTTCTGTGTGCGACAAGTGGTTGCTAGATCCTTAAGAAAATGTAGTTCAGGTTTTCCAATGGTATCCGTAATAAGTTATATTTACTAGCTTTTAGTAAATACTTGAATTTCACCATAGGTTATGGGACGTATTGGTTAAATTCTAGTGATTATTAAAGGTGATAGTATTTGGCACTTTAGAATTTACTCTTTTTTGGCGTGCGGCGAGTGGCTGCTAGATCCTTAAGAAGTTTATTTTTGGATTTCTTTTCGAACATAATAATATAATAATATTAAATAAATGTAGATTTATCGAGTATGGTTTCTACGATCACCTTGATCGGTATGGACTATCCTTGAGATCATTCTGTGATTCTGTGATCCCGGTCTGAGTACGATCCTTGGTAGCAGATCGGTTCGAGTGATACCAACTTGTTTGTTTATTTGCCATGGGTTTTGAGTACAATCATTGCGATTGTTTCAGACTATCATTACGATCGGTTTGGATTAAGATCTCATGGATTCTAGATATTTGGATTCTGTGACTATTATGTGTTCGTGAAATAAATATATATTATGGTGCCTTATGTTCGTGAAATAAACATATATTCTTGTGTCATGTGTTCGTGAAATAAACATATATTCTTGTGTCTTGTGATGGATGTTAAGTTAATTCTGTTATTTTGTGTTTAGTGACTAGTTCGTGTTTGTGACTTAAACTTATAAACCTGTTTTGAGTTAATCATTGATATTTGCGTGCTTAGAGATATTGTGTTTTATTCTGTGAATTTAGTGTTTAGTGACTAATATGTGTTCGTGACTTAAATGTATAACTATGTGCCTTAAGATGAACTCTAAGTTAAATAAATTCTCGTGACTCGTTATATCCTGGACATCTATATTTACTTATATGTTGTTTGTTCTTGTGTTATATCTTGTTCTCACCCTATTGGATATTTAGAGATAGTCTGACCCGGCTGTTATTTTGCTCGGGTCAGGCCGAGACTTTTCAGGTTAGATGACAGGTTGACCTTTGAATGGTTATGTTAGCAAGGAGATAAACATTTGGACTTTTAGTTTATCCCATTTAGGAATTTGGACCTTGTATATAAAATGTATAATTGAGATTAGAGAATTGTTAAACTTGTATAACACTCATGTTTAGTATTTCATTTTGTAAACTCAAAATTTGTATATGTGTAAGTTGAGATTTATTCCACTGTGATCTATGACTGTTATTTATATAATATATTATTCTGATTTCGAGAAATCGGTGTGTCTAACTTTGTATTAATACTGTATACGTCAAATTTCAGTTCAGATATTAAGTGAAAAGTTATAAATGACGTGTCAGTGTTAGTATATAGATATTCACATTTGATCGCCCTTAAAAAGCCATATTCTCCAAATTAGTAGATGACATTACTTGTAATGTTCTTTACTAAATTGGGCATCACGGTGGGGTCATTACATGAATGGAGCTTCATATTTCATACGCTATTAGAGTAATGGCAGAAATAGCTGAAGCATGTCAAATAATACCTATCAGTGGATGTATTAAGATATGAAAAGTTGTTTTCCTAAATATACCAAACATTATTTATGAAATAATAATTAATTTCAGTATTGACTGAAAATGAATATAGTTTTATTTCGTTATGGATGTCTTGAATATTTGTTATGAAATAAATCTATTAGAGTAACGGTATTTGTTGCATTAGCTAAATAACTCAGAATTATCTATAATTTTTTACGATTATTTTGGTATCAAGGACAAAACACCCATTTTGTGGGTACGACATAAGAGTTGTTGAACTCTTAAAATTGATACATAAAGTTGTATGCAGTCAAAAACACTAATAGTACCCAAAAAAATTCTACATACTTCATTTCATTCATAAATAAATTAACATAAAATGAACAAGTACAGTGATACGCAAGTAATGTATTTATGATAAATTCATTGAATATAAAATGGAAGTATAAAACATAACTGTTACGATCAAATTTGCCGCAATCTTCGAACAGGCTTAAACGATCAAATTAGGTGAACAAACGATGAAGAAATGACATAAGAATTTGGGAGACATCATAAAAAGGCAAGAAAACGAAAATACCAAAAACTGAGTGAAAAAAGTTGAAATTTGGATGTTCACCTTTTTGGAAGAGCCGACTTGGAGCAAACCCACAAAATCCTCGGGTCGAACTCGAAGCACAATAGTCTTAGGAAAACTCCAAGCAAAGCCTAAAATTACCCATGCAAAAAGCCCAAGCGTGACCGTTTGGTATCGAGCCATGACCATGGATCGGTACCGATCCAGGAAAACTCGGGTCGGACGCACAAAAATCTCAGGATGGACTTCAATCAAGCCAAGGATAACTCAAGCACTAAAATCTCAAGAAATATTCAGGTCAAGCCCTAAGCAAACACTCAAATTCCTCAGCTCCAACACTAAGTTGGCTCGGTATCGATTCATGAGCCATGGATCAATACCATTCCACGATGTCTTGGATTGGTTGACCACGAGATTTTTATTGAAGAATTTGCATGACGTAGTGGACGTGTGAAGCAATTTTTGAAGATTATCTCGATGATTTTCGCCTATAAATGGAGGTGGAGTGCATTGAAAATGAACTTTTTTCCTCTTCTTCTTTTATGAATTTCTAGACTTTGGCATAGAACCTTATTGGATCTCCATTAATCCATAGAATGACAGTTTATAAAAGTTGCAGAAATCAAATAACAAAGTTTAAGTGGATGTAGGCCGGAGTATATGCTGAACCACTATAAAAATTATGTGTTCTTCTTTTCTATTTCTTGCTTTTTTGATAATTTCATATTTCTTACTTCTTTGGGTGTTTGTCCATTTCAACGCGAACATTTTAGTGCTTTCACTGAGAGAACTCGGATTTGACAACTTGAAACTTGAATTTATGAAGATGACGAGACCATCAACTAAGAGAACTACTATTGGAGTAAGCCAACAAGAACAAGGGGTAGCCAGGAGGCATCCTCAGAATCTAACCCCCCTTCCATCTATATAACCCAAGATGAGATGTAGAAGATGATAATATAAATATAGAAGAGATTGATAGCCTGATAGGACGAAATTATACAGATTCCTCTGAAGGATAGGACAAACAAAGAACAGTCGGAGTTGCTGCAAACATGAACCATAGGCCAAAAGGTAGAACCAAGGCACTTGGAAACAGAACGAAACAAACTGGAGAAACCCCCTAAGAGGTGCCACAACACGATACTGATCCCCGAGCATGAGTCGGTACCAAACCAAGTTAGCTAGGGGCATGATTGATCTGGACTTGGAATGCGGGGGAGATGGAGTGCATCCAAGGAATGATCTTAAGCCATAGAGCGGAGAACGTAATGCAAATGCTTAACGATAGGGATTAGAATTGGAAAGCCCCGAGAGAACCGGGGACACGATAGAGAACTAAATCGAGTAGCAGGTTCGGAGCAACCACTTATAATGATATATCAGAAATCATATTACCAAAGCACAAACTGCAGTGGTACCGCAGGAGCAACCACCATCCGTGACAGATATATCTAAATGTGACCATGGATCTTGGCCGAGAATGGTCATCTCATGATCAGGATGGATAAGAATCTGGTTCAATTCCCTCACTTTACTTTGTATTTTTAATGAATGATGCATTATTGCTACCAGGCCACTTACACGTGTATGGGATCTTGATCGGTCTCTAGGCATGCTCTGAGTTAGAAATCTGAAAGTGATCCTCGATAGGATTAGATGATTTGGACGTTTGGTTGATGCATTTAATTTAAACCTCACGATTGCTTGATTTTAAAAATCACTCGAATGTGATAATTAATATTGATTTCGAAACAACAACGAAGATTTGTTACCCCCTAATATTGATTTATGAATTAATTAAATGTGGTTCTCCAGTCCGGAGAGATGGAGCGATGGACCATAAGGTGCAAGTCCAATTGCCGGAGAGCGGGTGGATTGGACTTGTACGGGATAGTGAGTCCCCTCACAGAGAGTGACTGGTTGGACTCGCTCGGTCATTGGATCCCCTCGTCGGAGAGTGATTGGATTGAACTCAACATAAGCTAACAATCCAGAGAGGTCGAGGATTTAACTAATGTTCCAGAGAGATTGAGGATTAAATTAACGATCTAGAGGGATTGAGGATTAAACTAACGATCTGAAGAGATGGGAAGCTAACCTGGATATTGACAATGCAATCCGGAGAAATCTAAGACTAGACTTTGGATTTGAACGCCACTTGACTTTGAAACTACTTGATAGTGATTATCAGATTAAGTCACCGCTTTGATTCGGTTGGGCGTTCTTATAATGGGATTTAAGGTGACGACTGACTATTTATAAATAGAGTTCCAACCGGTGGCAATGAGCTCCATGATTGTTGACTTTTGATTACTCGATATATGATTTGTATGCCGTAACTAAGATCCCAGACGAACACGGAATAACATTGATTTTGATATATGATTGTAACTCTTAGATGAACGTAGGACGATTCTTATTTATGATATGATATACAACATAATAATTCCAAAAGAACACAGAATGATGATTATTTGTGACTAACAATCAAGAAAGGACTTGAGTCCCTAGCTATAATGGGCTGGAACGACCTTTGATTTACAAGTGCATCCGAGGGAACCAAACGATTCATCGCAGTTTGATCAGTTAATAGCTAGAAAATTTAACTACTAGTGGTTCATCGACTTCGATTTCTATCCTTGAGCAAAACACACCTTCTATTCATAAGACATGCTTTGGGAGGCAAGTGTTATGACCAAATTTGCCATGGTCTTCGAACGGGCTTAAATGATTGAAATAGATGAACAAATGATGAAAAAATGACCAAAGGACATGGAAACCATCATAAAAAGGTAAGAAAAAGGAAATATCAAAAAATGAGTGAAAAAGTTGAAAATTTGGAGGTTCACGTTTTTTGAATAGCCGACTCATAGCAAACCCACAAAATCCTTAGGTCGGACTCAGAGCACAATAGCCTTGGGAAAACTCCAAGCACGGCCCGAAGTGACCTATGCAAAAACCCTAAGTGTGACCATTTCGTACCAAATCTTGACCATGGATCGGTACCGATCTAGGAAAATTTGTCTATCACACAAAAATCTCAGTTCGGACTCCAAGCAAGCCAAGGAAACCTCGAGCACTAAAATCTCAAGAATTCTTCAGGTCGAGCTCCAAGCAAAAATTCAAATTCATCAGGTCCGGCTCCAAATCACCTCGGTACCGATCCATGGATTGGTTGACCTCGAGATTTTTGTGGAAGAACATGCACGATGTGGTGGACGTGTGGGAAGATTATCTCGATAATTTTCGTCTATAAATAGAGTGGAGTGCACTTGAAATGGGACCTTTTTCTCTTCTTCTTTTCTTCTTTTCTAGACTTTGGCATGGATCCTTGTTGGATCTCCACCGATCCGTAGAATACCGATCCGTAGAATACCAATCCATAGAATACTAATCCATAAAATCATAGTTTGTAAAAGTTATAGAAATCGAATAACAAAGTTTAAGTGGACGTAGGCCGGAGTATTTGTCGAACCGCTATAAAAATTGTGTTTCTTCTTTTATATTTCTCGTTTTTCTTTGATAATTTTCATATTTCTTACTTCACTCGGTGTTTGTGCCATTTTTGACGCAAACAATAACGTACAAAGAAAATAAGAAAATTCAAATATGTGAGTATGTAGGAAAACAGTTCCAAAAGTACCTAAAAATAAATAAAGATTCAATCTCAAAACTTGTGTCTCCCTATAATATATAATGATGTATCGGTAAGGAGAAATCAAACTTTGTTGAACAAAGTACGACTGATAATGAGTAAATTTGAGTTAACTTCTTCTATAAGGTCGAGTACTTAAAAAGTAAGTACATAAGGTGAAGTTCAATTTCATGCAAAGCAAAGTATAAGATAAGAGTTGATGAAACAACCCCTACATATCCTAGATCAAAGAGTTGACAGGTTGTGTGAGTCGAGAGACTACACGTAATATTTACCTATGAGGGATCTTCTGTGAACCACCCTAAAGCAGTTTGGGACCGATCCCTATTGATTTACCAATTTATGTTATAAACATAAGTTCATAAACCTAAAATCAAATCAGTTATATATATATAGGCAACTCATAAATTGTTTATAAATACCTTTTCCATTGCACTATGAAACAACTATTGTCTTGAGAAACACCAGTTTCATGATGAAGGAATTTCTTTTAGAAATTATTGGTAGTAAAATGGATTTTGATAGATATAAAGATAAAACTAATTACAAAGGATGGAATGAAATTGATTAAATCTAAATGAACACAACTAATTAGAATATCTGATAAGATCTCTCACACATTAAAAGAAACTATAATTTCTTATCAATGTCGAGAAAAAATTTTCCTCGATTGTCAGTAAACCATTAGAGTATTGACTCTGCCATATTGCATGATGAACGGATCCAAAATGGATTCTAAGTACATTATCACAATATGATTTTGATGGTGGTACCAGAATGGATATGATCCATCGGCTGCAAAAATTTCTTTGAGAAAAAGACTAATGCAGATGGAAAAAAGCAAGCTATGTTGAAAAGAATACAACGTAAATTTCAAATGTTGAAATTAATGTAATAGATTCATCATTCATCATACTTAAGTCAATTTGGATTTTACTCACAAAATTATCGCTTGATATGATTTTGAGTTTTTGTGTATGAAGCAGAAATTATAGATAATGATTAGGATGTGTTGTTTGCATTTAATAACTAAGGTGTCTCGAAGTCAATGGTAACACTTCTAAGTTTGTGGGTTATTGGATATCCAAGGAGTGATATGATGATATTATTCGATTAGCATTAGAGTTAAGAAAGTATTTTGACAAACAAGTAAAATAGTTTGATTTTTAATCAAAATGCGGAGGAAACATGTGCCTATAAGAAAGAACATTAATAAGTACAAAATATTTCTAAAACTATAAGTAAACAACAAAATTACAATTTTTAACGATGCACTTAAGTCAAAATCATATTAGTTTTTTTATTTAACACTCGACATTGGATTTGAAAATGACATCATTTATAGTCAATACAAAAGGATACTGGGATTATCCCAAATGATGTACGTAGACACGATATTAAAAACGTTCAATACAGAGCATGTAATTAAGAAGGGTTACTACATTGGCAATATGAATTATCATAATGTTATATTATCTACAATATGGCACTTCACTTATGTATTTGATATATAGAGCAAGTATCTCAATTAAGCTTGCTATATGAAAATTAAGAACGTTCTCGAGTGTTTACGAAATACTAGAGAATTATTTATTGAACTAATGAACTCCCTATGAAGGAGTGCACAGACTCAAACTTCATAAGTGATATCGAGTATATTTGTCAATCCTAAGTTCATGTTCAACCTTAATTTAAGAACTTTAAGTTGGAATTGCTCCATACAATAAGTGGCGATTGATTCAACCAGAGGGTAAGCACATCACCTTAAATAGCACTATGGTAAAAGAAGTATAAATCAACGCAAAAATTTATTGAGCTAGGGATGATTCCAAATATTTAGAATCCCATGACATTGTTATACGATAATGATGTTATAATACAATTCTTATTAAAATCTAAAACTCACTACAACTCGAGAGACATACTCCGAATAGTCCTACATGATAAAGGCATATGGAGAGAGTTGATTGATAGTGTAACAACCTACACCTTAATGGGTCCGAATTCTGACAAAATCAAAACCTAAGTCCACCAGGGTACGGATCGTTGGTTTTGGTAACCTATAATAAACATAAGTATATCAGAGATGGACCAATCTAAACTCACACCAGAATGGAAAATTTAATAGAACATAAATACTGACTGAGGCTACTACCTAGAAATCAACGGTATACCTTGGACATCCAATCGCCTTGTTGGTACCGAGCATGAATAAAAAGACTTCTCCATCAACTGTTCCCATCTTGCTCCAATGACATGTCACTCTAAATCTATCATGTGGGTTGTCATGAGGAGAAGGGTTAGAACAACGTTCTGGTGACTATAAAATTACATACTTTATTTATAACACAAACTTATACCGATTGGTTTTCATTTAAATGTTATGTCTATTATTTAGCATACATAAAAACCTTATAAACATTAACAAGATATTAGTAAAAGCTCTGCGAAAGCTATAACATAGCACATATAAAAATGCTATGATAAGCTCTATTTTGGAAGCGTTTCCATATGTGCTTTTATAGTATCTGAACTTATTACAGCATGCCGTTAAACATCATTCTTCATAAAACTGCGAAAAGATTTAACGGCGTTTTATAAATGCTGCGAAAAGCATTTTCTTTTATAGTGATCCATTTATTCTATGCTTTTTGCTAAAAGTTTTTATTTTTGTTTAGTTGCTATAGATAATTGGAAAATTAATGATGAGACTTTGGTGAAATATTATGGTAATTTGGAGTTTGATTCTAATGTCAATGTGGATAATGTTGAATTTGTACCTTAAACCCAATTATCACAACATTCCCAATATTATGGCATTGTACTCGAAACTCAAATGAATATTGAGTCAACCGATCATAGGTCGGGTAAAGAAGTTTGCATTGATTCTGAAGTAGTTGTTTGTTTACCGCCACAGTAGGTGGTAGTGAAACAAGACACGTCAATGAAAAAGAGCCTTGCGTGGATATGTCAATGAAGCGAAGAAAGAATTATCTATTGAAGAGCATCCTCCACTGAAATGTGTCACTATGGAGTTACGTGTGATATGATAGCAAGTAGAATAAAAAGAATGCAGGTCATAGTTCTACGGATGTCCATAATATGCATGGCATAGGGCAGTGCCTAAAATGTTCGACTATTGTAATTTCTTTCAGTGGATACATCCTCCAATGTGTCGTAGAGGGATTAAGCATGCTCTTGAGATGCAGGTTGAAGTTTCACGATTGGGAAAATATAATCTTTGAATATTGAAAAACAATTCTTACTTACAGTCAAAAGTCTCATTAGAAGCACAGTTTGATCATGTTGTTAGGTATCTTGATGAGTAATTTATATTGCTTTTGTCATTGGAATTTGTTGTTTATTTAGTGATGATGTCATATATTGTTTGTTATTGTAGTAAGAACTAGATTAGGAAACATTAGATTGTTGAATGTTTACTTTATTGTTAGTTTAGTGGTGAATTTGTTTTGTAAATCGTCGATGTTATGAGAATAAGAATGTATGTTATGAGAATTTGTTTTATTGAATGTATGGTATTGCATCGCAAATTATTGGAATGAGTTATCGTATAGTTTGGTTTTGATTGTGTATGGTATGGGGCGTGTGAATGTTGTAATGTAATGTTAATACAAAGGCGCCTTTTAGAAAGTCGCCAATGGGCGATATTTGAAAAAGTGCTCGTTGGCAGTTTTTTAAAAGTCATCGAGTCGATTTACTGCTATAAAACAAGACAGCATCCACCCCTCTCATTCACTTTACCCATTCACCAAATGTAACAAAAACGAAAATTTTCCCCTAATTTTTTCCAACTTTAAAATTTTATTTCAAATTTTATATATTTCTTCATTAATTTGAAGCATTGCTTGCTCTTTAACACAGGAAGCTCCTATAGGATTCAGTTCGACTCTCAAACCCCCTTTTTTGCAATTTATGGTTTTGTTAAATTTGATAAATTTATTGTTTTGAACTTGTATAACTAGTTGTGTGAGAATAGAATTCACAAAAAAATTTCTTTTACCTTGTTTAAATACATGTTGGACATGTTAGTTATAGTTGAAATAGATTTTGTATTTAGAAAATATTTGAATTTTGTGTAGATTACTATGAGGTGTTACTAGGACCGATATAGTAGCGTATTGTACTTGCAAGAACACCATCGAATGAGCAACCACACGTGGATGGAGGTAATACACTTTTATATCGAATAGAAATATACATCGACGTTAGTTATATGTAGTGCATATATTTTGTTATTTTTTGACGCACTACTCCGGATGGGACCATTGATCATTCATCTAAATTGAAGCTACCTCATCTCATCTCGCCGTGCTAGAGCTGTAGATCGAGCTAGTTTTTCACTTATCATGCAGTTGGGGTACACCCAATTGGATCACCATCTTCTCACCGCTTTGGTAGATAGATGGAGGTGACATCTACATTCCACCTTTGGGTTGGGAGGATGACCATTAAGTTGACCGATGTTGCTGTTTTGCTCGGTTTATCCATAGATGGTGCCCCATTTAGCAAACCTGAGCCACAAGATTGCATGGAGTTGTGTGAGTCGCTCCTAGGGCTATCTTCTCCTAATGAACAAAGGTAGGGTAATGAGTGAATGTTACTACTTGGTTTAGAGAGCAGCTTACTGACGACATTATAGTAGACGCCTCCTAGATTTAGATTGCGCAGCGCGCTCGAGCCATTATCTTGCATATCATCACTTCACATTTAGTTTGCAATCATTCATTCGAAGGCTCGTATATGGCTCAGATGGCTTTCTTTTCTTGAGGACTTTGAAGTTTACCGCTAGTATTCGTGGGGTAGTATAGTTCTAGCCTATACATACACAAAGCTGTCGGGGCTTACTTTGCTAGAGAACTAGTCTATTGGTGGTTGTTTGACTCTAGTACATGTATTGTCATTATTACAATTCATATGCATGTATTTCGTATTTTAATATACATTGCAATCTTATATGTATACATGTTCGTAGTTATGGTGTTGGATGTACCTTCTGGATAGGAGAATAACAATGAAGAGGACGGGTGTAGATGTATCTTTATCATATGGTTCTAAGTATATTTATAGCGTTATTTGGTTACATACGCATGGTCTGATGTAACATCCCGAAAATTTTTGACTTTCGAAAATTCAACATCGATACTCACTTTATCGACTACTGAGCCATCGAATGCCAGAAACCCGAAAAGTTATGGTTTAAAGAAAAAGAAAAAAAAGTAGAAGAAGAAGATAGAAGAAAAAGAAAGAAGAAGAACAACAGAACAACATCAGAACAGAAACCAATATCAGAATCTCACATATCGCAGCGGAACAATATATAATAGATAAATGAATATCATTTAAAAACAAAAGAATTATATCTGTTATTACATTACATCACATCATATCATCAGAGTCAATAAACAACAATGGACAGTTATACAAACTTGTCCTCATACAGAATACACAGCGGAATAAATACTATCAGATACAAATACTACGTCTCGCCATCCAGCTTATCTCCAAAGCTCCAGAATATCCAGGATATCCTGATAATATAACTCTAGGCTGCCCGTGTGGAAATTGGTGGGCACCCAGAGTTTAGAAGGGAAACAATAAACTCCGAGTCAGTCATGGTGACTGGTGTGAGATCGTAAAACAGTTATTCTTTAAAATAAACAACAGGAAAACTTTAATGTCAATTCGCAATGCTTTTGGAAAATGAAACTACCATAAGACCTCCCACCACACACACAATGCAAACGCAGAATTGGAGGAGATTTCTTCTTATGATAGTCAAAGATGCTTACTACGCAAAATCAAACCATTTTTGATATTATTATTAGTGCATAGTGTAGAAAACAGTTCGAAAGTATAATATAAATCTTAGCCAGCATAGACATTTCGAACTATGCCTACTATAGCTACCATCCAAACAGTGGGGCGCCACCATAAGTGAATGGTAGGTTCTACAACTAAAACCGTACAAGGCTCGTATTGTTTCTTTGGATTTCCAACAAATGGCCAGGCTAAGGAACTTCCTATCCACGATGGGTACGTCCCTGGAATAGACGACCCGAGAACCTAACCGGATCTCTGCCAACACAAGGCCGGGTTACCTCTGCAAAAATAGGTAACTACTGACACGCGTATGCCATCCCCCGATCGTCACCGATCTTCCCGAGGATCCCCGATTCGCAACAAACCACAAAGTAAAAATAACTGTGCAGCAACCACAGAGGTTAAGTATCTGGGCTCCATACCATGATACCACCTTTATCCAGAAGGAATGACATACACTAAGGGGCGCTACTCCCTAGAACCTTGCTGCATTCTTCCTGTTTCGACCATTTCCGGGGTGTGAGGCTCGATGAAGTCTCGTCCACAAAGCTACGCTTTCTCAAAAAGCCCTGCTTTGGGTCAAACAAAATGATCAACCTATGATCACAAAGATATAAGATCAAACAAATGATCATATCACAAATGATCAAACACCGATCATTTCACAGCAACACTCAGTATGCCACGTTACCAAATTGGGATATATCGCTGATAAATTTCAACTACATAACCTCTGAGCTCGTACGTCTCAGAGAAGGGTGTTAAGCTAAGAGAATAAATTCTCCGCCACCAACAGAAATGTATTTGAAAGAAATCAGCTTTATATCTCAAATTGTAACGTCAGACACACAATCCATACAAGTCTGTTCCGGGATCGAACAGAACCGAAGGCACTTCTCACGAAGCCCTTGCATACCCGGATAGTTTTCAATCACGTCAGGACTTCCCGTCACTAAGGGTGATAAAACCTCTAAATCGAAGATCAGTCGATGTAGAGTAACTCGACGGTAATCCTTTCGTTTTTTAAAAATATCCGGTCTTCAACACCGGTCTTCAAATGCAATTCATAACGACGTATCACATATTCGGAATGGGTTATACGACCCCATGGTCCTTTCCCGACTAACCCGAATAGTGAGCGATTATTCAAAAATAAGTGTGGCATTCAAATTCATCCAATCACAACAAATACCATATTCAAGGTAATTATCAATAGTCGGTTATTTAACTATCAATAAAGATGCGCTACATCATCAGATTCCAAATAATTTTCCC
The DNA here is from genome assembly GCA_030737815.1 of Allium fistulosum. Taxonomy (NCBI): domain Eukaryota; kingdom Viridiplantae; phylum Streptophyta; class Magnoliopsida; order Asparagales; family Amaryllidaceae; genus Allium; species Allium fistulosum. The sequence continues at coordinate 786,800,675 of CM060902.1, read as the reverse complement.
AAATTATTTATCTTCAAAAATATCTTTACTAGATATAAAATTTCCACACTTAAAAATAAATCAATGTTTATTTTTAAACAACTTTCCCTTTTATAAATTCCATAGTGAATTTATATTTCAAAAATATCTACTAATATACGATTTTCAAATCGATTTCAATATTCAATTTCAATTTATCTTTAAGAAGATAAATTCTCAAAAACATTTCATTTCATATTGGAAAAGCAATTCCATACTTATATAATAATAAGTAATTCACAAATCTATTTATTTTCAACACTTGAAAATATTTAATATACTTAAATCAATATTAAGTATACATTTCATTCTTTAAGGAAATCTATTTTCTATAACAACATCAATTTGAGTCAAAACGAATGTTACGTAAAACATCGTTACGACGACTCAAAAATCACTAGTATAGGGATTCGAAATTAAGATAGATATATGAATCCCAATACTAGATAAAAATATTTCCTTTCGGAAACCATTTACTATAACAACAGTGTTATAGTCCATCATTTCCTTAAATTTCTCGAAAACGTCTATTTCAACAATGAATGTTGAAATCTATGATTTCGATATTCAATACGTTTTAAAACATCTTTTAAAACAATTAACTTCATTTCAAATATCACTTTCCCAAAACCATATCCATTTTATTTGATAACATATTCACTGTCCAAAATCGTGAATATACTTCAATAATTACATTTCAATCTTTCCTACACGTTTTATTCCAAGAATTATCCACTATCCAAAATCGTGGATAAAATTCCCTTAATAACTTCTATATTACATTCATCAAATTTGATTGATTTCGAATTCATAAAACAACGTTTATAAATTCACCTTTATATTTTCTAACAACTTCGATTTATAAAATTCTCCTTTTATTAACTTCTAAAATTACTTATCAAAATAAGTGATTCCAGATTTATAAACAACGTTTATAAATCACATTTATACTTCATAACAATTTCAACTTATGAAATCATTTCATTTAGCAATTTTTATTTATATCCCAATTAAGTGCAAAAATCTAATTTATAAGTAAATTACTTATAAATCGTTTATTCTACAACATCTATTCACTTTATAACTTCACGTTATGAATCTATTAATTTCATTCACTTATGAAATCCTTTTATACTTCTTTTTAACACTTATAAAAATTCGTTTTATAAGACCAATATTTTGATTTATAAAATATCAATTTTATGAATCTTTTTATACAAATCGTTTATAGTTATTCAGAATCCCAACTTAAACCATTTTATAAATAAATCGACTTTTATCTCAAAACGACACTTCGGTTATATTTCACTAAAAATTATAACTTTTATAACTTTTAAAATTTTACGTTTATAAATCAATTCAAAAATTCCATAGAACGTATATTTTCAAAAATCATTTTTAAAAACCCTTTTTAAAATAAAAGTCGTTATTTTTACATTTCAAAACTTGAATCCGATGATGCAACAGCATCAATTAGTCCATCACAACAGTCAAATATCATATATCATCATATGATAACAGAATATATCAAAATATCTGTAAATAATCAATACGGTGAGGAATCCAGTTGGATCCCTCCAACCTGTTTCCCTGCATCCAAAGATGTTAGCACAATACCAATTCCGCTCCAGTACGGAATTATCGCGGTATATGGGTTTTTATAAATCCGCTTACTAACGGCGCAATAGGGTCTCATCCGCTATACGAGGCGGGAAATCATCAATCCAATATATACATATGCCAATATGTATATATTGCTATATATAGATATATATCCTACTATATCTAATATCACATCCAATATAGCAATCATATCAATCAATAATAACTGCAAAAATTCCACATTCGATATGAGTGAGAAGATCTCACCGTGATTTTAATTCTGATTCCAGCGTTTATTTCGAATAAAATTAAACGCGCGTTTAATTTTACCCGAAATTTTCGCTAGCTCCAAACGACTCCAAATCAGTTGCATTGCGTAGTGTTCGCGAATATGATTCCAACGCACTTCGGTTTGAAATTTTTCGACCTCGCAGCAAAGAGTTATGATATTACAAAGATTATACAATTTTAAATTATAATTAATATACAATTTTATATATTTTCTTCTAACCCTAATTATCAAAGCCGTGCAATTTCCTTTGATGAAATCAGAGCCGTCCCTCTAACTTTCTTCTCCAACACGTGAACACCCAGGTTCGAACGCAAGGAACAAACCCACGGCCGCCCTCTTCCCTTGATTTATCGAGCCCCATAGACGACTTCGACGATGATCAGGGGCTGCCGCATCGAAGAGCAACTCGACTACCATCTTCACCCAATTTCTGGTCGAGCTCGGTCATTTCTAGGCGTAGGAAAACGTGCATGAACTCCAGCTGAACGTGGTTGATTTTGGACCTCCTCGTCGCGAATTATACGATCATCACCGTTGGCTCTCGAGATCTCAAGGCCCTCTACCAATCTCTAGTTGAAGATTTCTGGAAATAATTGATGGATTGGATGAAATTGGAGGGCAAGCGATAGAAGTTTCTGGCCATTAATCGAATAAGTGGCGGCCTGGAGCTTTTACCTAGGGTTTGAGTGCAAAACGCGTATATATATACGTATAACCTAATTATATTAATATTTAATTCACTCTAAGACAATTTTTCCACACGATCTCCAAACGACGCGTGCCGACAGACGTTTCTAGGGTTTACCCCGCGTTCCGAACGCAATGGAACAGGTTTCGGAAGCTAATTCGATCGTATGTGTGAGATATGATGATAAAAGATCAATTTAAATTAAACCGATTTAAATCGATTTCGATGCGTTTTAATTTGTACCGGACAAATGGTAAATCCAAAAATTACGAAATTTGAAATCTTACAATAATATCACATTACGGATCCGATGAAACTGGTTTCGTCGAAATCCGACACTGTTTGAAAAATGACTATTTTAACTCGACGATTTAAAATTAAAATGATATCGATGCGTTTCGAGCTGCCACGGTCAAACGACAACTCCGATTGATACGAAAATTGAAATCCGATAATAACTAACTATTACGGATCCAATGGAACTGGTCTCGTTCAATTCTGAGACTGTTTGAAAAATGACTATTTTTAAATATCGATACGAACGATAATTTTCAAAACTGATCAAATCAATTCGAAATTGGATTCTGAAGCTTCTGTTATCTTCAGAATTATCAACACGAGTTTTATAAGCTTTCCAAATATTTTTCTCTAGCTTTAAACTGAAGATTCAAAATTTTTATTCAGCATTAAATAGATTAAATTTTAAAATTAAATCGTTAAATTCCAAGTTATATTCGGGATACAAATTAAATCGTCGTTCAAATATTTAAAATTAATTAAATATTCTCAATTTAATTTGTTCAAAATTCTGGGTCGTTACAAACTTCCCTCCTTAAAAGAATTTCGTCCTCGAAATTACAAGTTAGGAAGAATGGCCCTTAACTTGTCTACTATCTTTCAACATTCAATAGTTTTATCCATTTATCAAAACAAATCTTCCTACTAAAGACTCGTTATCAATTCAACTAACTTTTCAACTTCAATTACCGATTTCAAACAACATTGTTTTCTTCTCAATTCAAATTCGAGTTTAAATTCAAATTTAAACTTTCAAAATTTCTCAAAAATTTTCTAACGCCCTAAATTTCCGAAAAATTTCGCCAGCGTCTCCTTTGCGTGGCTAATACGGCACGACTACAAAACGTCCCTACGGACCCTCAGATTTCAAAAAGAAAAAGAAAAAAACCAAGCGGCTAGAGAAGAAATCAGTAAAAACTCATATTATAATTCAAATACGTACCTTTTGTCGAGCAATTCAAATTATCTGTGAAATCAAATTCAATTCCCTTTATACCTGTATATCTACTAGCCATTATATCTAGTTACAGCAATCAAATCATTTTGCAAATTTGATTACAAAATTTCAATATAAACTGCTTATACATTTTTACTTCACTATTGAAGTTACACCTATTCATTTTTGTTCAATCTTTACATTTCAATTTCATTTGAATTTAATTCACAATTTCAATTCTATTTGAGTTCAATTTATCTTCAATTTTGAATTTCATTCCAATCAGATTTCAATTTTTCTATAATTTATCAACTTATCTACATCTTGATTTATACAATCATTTATACATTCACATTCACAATTCCATTTCATTTAGGAATTTTATTTTCAATTATCTTCTTGGAATTCTATTTTCATTTATGAATCATATTTACAATTCATATTCATAATCTCTGTTCATATATGAATTTATTTCCTTATACTTTCAATTCACATTTATAGATTTCATTTGTTAATGAACTTTAATTCCAATCACAACTACATAATTTACATTACAATTTCTATTTGGATAAGTTATCAACTTATTAATATTTCGTAAGTATTTTTAAATAGGATTCCAGAGTCGTTTCCACTTTTTCAAAACCATTTGAAAACAATTCAAATTCCATTTGAATTTCCAAACAAAAACCCAAATTTTCAAACAACTCCTATTTAAACAATTTGACAGCAATTTCTCTTTTGGAAACCCGAAAATGAATTCTAATGATGTGGCCATCATCATCAGGATTATTTTCCAACGACCGAAAAGAGTTTAGAGCTTTTCATCTCTTTAAAATACTTTTCAAACCTTTGAAATTCATTTTCAAATCAAAAATGATTTAACTTTCCAAATCTCCAAAATTTTCAAATTCTTTTCAAAACATTTCCAAAACTTCTCTGGAATTCCGTTTTAAATTATAAGTCACAATTATAATTTACATTCTTTAAATTTCATTTGTATGTGAATTTATTTCTTAACTTTGGAGTTACGATTTCAATTTCTTATTTAATTCCAATGGGAATAATTTAATATTATTACTTCAAGCAACCATGCAACCATATACTGTAATAATTTACAGAAAATCATTTCCTTTCTATACAAAAATAGATTTGGGTAAAATTATTTCATTTACCCTATTCAAAACAATACTGTGCCGAATTGTTCTATTTAAGTGTTTAGAGATCCCTATCGATGATCGTTAATTACTCGTATTGACCAGAATCCATATACCACTCAACAAATCAATCATCACAATATAAAACAATTTTTATATTCAATAACAAATACGCGCTCATATCTATTATTACACTCAACTCATTCTAGAGTACTACTGACTCCATCTCTAATGAGTAACACCCAACAGAGCAGGGTTGTCACTTAACCATATGCTCTGATACCAAATGTAACATCCCGAAAATTTTCGACTTTCGAAAATTCAACATCGATACTCACTTTATCGACTGCTGAGCCATCGAATGCCGGAAACCCGAAAAGTTATGGTTTAAAGAAAAAGAAAAAAAAGTAGAAGAAGAAGATAGAAGAAAAAGAAAGAAGAAGAACAACAGAACAACATCAGAACAGAAACCAATATCAGAATCTCACATATCGCAGCGGAACAATATATAATAGATAAATGAATATCATTTAAAAACAAAAGAATTATATCTGTTATTACATTACATCACATCATATCATCAGAGTCAATAAACAACAATGGACAGTTATACAAACTTGTCCTCATACAGAATACACAGCGGAATAAATACTATCAGATACAAATACTACGTCTCGCCATCCAGCTTATCTCCAAAGCTCCAGAATATCCAGGATATCCTGATAATATAACTCTAGGCTGCCCGTGTGGAAATTGGTGGGCACCCAGAGTTTAGAAGGGAAACAATAAACTCCGAGTCAGTCATGGTGACTGGTGTGAGATCGTAAAACAGTTATTCTTTAAAATAAACAACAGGAAAACTTTAATGTCAATTCGCAATGCTTTTGGAAAATGAAACTACCATAAGACCTCCCACCACACACACAATGCAAACGCAGAATTGGAGGAGATTTCTTCTTATGATAGTCAAAGATGCTTACTACGCAAAATCAAACCATTTTTGATATTATTATTAGTGCATAGTGTAGAAAACAGTTCGAAAGTATAATATAAATCTTAGCCAGCATAGACATTTCGAACTATGCCTACTATAGCTACCATCCAAACAGTGGGGCGCCACCATAAGTGAATGGTAGGTTCTACAACTAAAACCGTACAAGGCTCGTATTGTTTCTTTGGATTTCCAACAAATGGCCAGGCTAAGGAACTTCCTATCCACGATGGGTACGTCCCTGGAATAGACGACCCGAGAACCTAACCGGATCTCTGCCAACACAAGGCCGGGTTACCTCTGCAAAAATAGGTAACTACTGACACGCGTATGCCATCCCCCGATCGTCACCGATCTTCCCGAGGATCCCCGATTCGCAACAAACCACAAAGTAAAAATAACTGTGCAGCAACCACAGAGGTTAAGTATCTGGGCTCCATACCATGATACCACCTTTATCCAGAAGGAATGACATACACTAAGGGGCGCTACTCCCTAGAACCTTGCTGCATTCTTCCTGTTTCGACCATTTCCAGGGTGTGAGGCTCGATGAAGTCTCGTCCACAAAGCTACGCTTTCTCAAAAAGCCCTGCTTCGGGTCAAACAAAATGATCAACCTATGATCACAAAGATATAAGATCAAACAAATGATCATATCACAAATGATCAAACACCGATCATTTCACAGCAACACTCAGTATGCCACGTTACCAAATTGGGATATATCGCTGATAAATTTCAACTACATAACCTCTGAGCTCGTACGTCTCAGAGAAGGGTGTTAAGCTAAGAGAATAAATTCTCCGCCACCAACAGAAATGTATTTGAAAGAAATCAGCTTTATATCTCAAATTGTAACGTCAGACACACAATCCATACAAGTCTGTTCCGGGATCGAACAGAACCGAAGGCACTTCTCACGAAGCCCTTGCATACCCGGATAGTTTTCAATCACGTCAGGACTTCCCGTCACTAAGGGTGATAAAACCTCTAAATCGAAGATCAGTCGATGTAGAGTAACTCGACGGTAATCCTTTCGTTTTTTAAAAATATCCGGTCTTCAACACCGGTCTTCAAATGCAATTCATAACGACGTATCACATATTCGGAATGGGTTATACGACCCCATGGTCCTTTCCCGACTAACCCGAATAGTGAGCGATTATTCAAAAATAAGTGTGGCATTCAAATTCATCCAATCACAACAAATACCATATTCAAGGTAATTATCAATAGTCGGTTATTTAACTATCAATAAAGATGCGCTACATCATCAGATTCCAAATAATTTTCCCAAATTATTTATCTTCAAAAATATCTTTACTAGATATAAAATTTCCACACTTAAAAATAAATCAATGTTTATTTTTAAACAACTTTCCCTTTTATAAATTCCATAGTGAATTTATATTTCAAAAATATCTACTAATATACGATTTTCAAATCGATTTCAATATTCAATTTCAATTTATCTTTAAGAAGATAAATTCTCAAAAACATTTCATTTCATATTGGAAAAGCAATTCCATACTTATATAATAATAAGTAATTCACAAATCTATTTATTTTCAACACTTGAAAATATTTAATATACTTAAATCAATATTAAGTATACATTTCATTCTTTAAGGAAATCTATTTTCTATAACAACATCAATTTGAGTCAAAACGAATGTTACGTAAAACATCGTTACGACGACTCAAAAATCACTAGTATAGGGATTCGAAATTAAGATAGATATATGAATCCCAATACTAGATAAAAATATTTCCTTTCGGAAACCATTTACTATAACAACAGTGTTATAGTCCATCATTTCCTTAAATTTCTCGAAAACGTCTATTTCAACAATGAATGTTGAAATCTATGATTTCGATATTCAATACGTTTTAAAACATCTTTTAAAACAATTAACTTCATTTCAAATATCACTTTCCCAAAACCATATCCATTTTATTTGATAACATATTCACTGTCCAAAATCGTGAATATACTTCAATAATTACATTTCAATCTTTCCTACACGTTTTATTCCAAGAATTATCCACTATCCAAAATCGTGGATAAAATTCCCTTAATAACTTCTATATTACATTCATCAAATTTGATTGATTTCGAATTCATAAAACAACGTTTATAAATTCACCTTTATATTTTCTAACAACTTCGATTTATAAAATTCTCCTTTTATTAACTTCTAAAATTACTTATCAAAATAAGTGATTCCAGATTTATAAACAACGTTTATAAATCACATTTATACTTCATAACAATTTCAACTTATGAAATCATTTCATTTAGCAATTTTTATTTATATCCCAATTAAGTGCAAAAATCTAATTTATAAGTAAATTACTTATAAATCGTTTATTCTACAACATCTATTCACTTTATAACTTCACGTTATGAATCTATTAATTTCATTCACTTATGAAATCCTTTTATACTTCTTTTTAACACTTATAAAAATTCGTTTTATAAGACCAATATTTTGATTTATAAAATATCAATTTTATGAATCTTTTTATACAAATCGTTTATAGTTATTCAGAATCCCAACTTAAACCATTTTATAAATAAATCGACTTTTATCTCAAAACGACACTTCGGTTATATTTCACTAAAAATTATAACTTTTATAACTTTTAAAATTTTACGTTTATAAATCAATTCAAAAATTCCATAGAACGTATATTTTCAAAAATCATTTTTAAAAACCCTTTTTAAAATAAAAGTCGTTATTTTTACATTTCAAAACTTGAATCCGATGATGCAACAGCATCAATTAGTCCATCACAACAGTCAAATATCATATATCATCATATGATAACAGAATATATCAAAATATCTGTAAATAATCAATACGGTGAGGAATCCAGTTGGATCCCTCCAACCTGTTTCCCTGCATCCAAAGATGTTAGCACAATACCAATTCCGCTCCAGTACGGAATTATCGCGGTATATGGGTTTTTATAAATCCGCTTACTAACGGCGCAATAGGGTCTCATCCGCTATACGAGGCGGGAAATCATCAATCCAATATATACATATGCCAATATGTATATATTGCTATATATAGATATATATCCTACTATATCTAATATCACATCCAATATAGCAATCATATCAATCAATAATAACTGCAAAAATTCCACATTCGATATGAGTGAGAAGATCTCACCGTGATTTTAATTCTGATTCCAGCGTTTATTTCGAATAAAATTAAACGCGCGTTTAATTTTACCCGAAATTTTCGCTAGCTCCAAACGACTCCAAATCAGTTGCATTGCGTAGTGTTCGCGAATATGATTCCAACGCACTTCGGTTTGAAATTTTTCGACCTCGCAGCAAAGAGTTATGATATTACAAAGATTATACAATTTTAAATTATAATTAATATACAATTTTATATATTTTCTTCTAACCCTAATTATCAAAGCCGTGCAATTTCCTTTGATGAAATCAGAGCCGTCCCTCTAACTTTCTTCTCCAACACGTGAACACCCAGGTTCGAACGCAAGGAACAAACCCACGGCCGCCCTCTTCCCTTGATTTATCGAGCCCCATAGACGACTTCGACGATGATCAGGGGCTGCCGCATCGAAGAGCAACTCGACTACCATCTTCACCCAATTTCTGGTCGAGCTCGGTCATTTCTAGGCGTAGGAAAACGTGCATGAACTCCAGCTGAACGTGGTTGATTTTGGACCTCCTCGTCGCGAATTATACGATCATCACCGTTGGCTCTCGAGATCTCAAGGCCCTCTACCAATCTCTAGTTGAAGATTTCTGGAAATAATTGATGGATTGGATGAAATTGGAGGGCAAGCGATAGAAGTTTCTGGCCATTAATCGAATAAGTGGCGGCCTGGAGCTTTTACCTAGGGTTTGAGTGCAAAACGCGTATATATATACGTATAACCTAATTATATTAATATTTAATTCACTCTAAGACAATTTTTCCACACGATCTCCAAACGACGCGTGCCGACAGACGTTTCTAGGGTTTACCCCGCGTTCCGAACGCAATGGAACAGGTTTCGGAAGCTAATTCGATCGTATGTGTGAGATATGATGATAAAAGATCAATTTAAATTAAACCGATTTAAATCGATTTCGATGCGTTTTAATTTGTACCGGACAAATGGTAAATCCAAAAATTACGAAATTTGAAATCTTACAATAATATCACATTACGGATCCGATGAAACTGGTTTCGTCGAAATCCGACACTGTTTGAAAAATGACTATTTTAACTCGACGATTTAAAATTAAAATGATATCGATGCGTTTCGAGCTGCCACGGTCAAACGACAACTCCGATTGATACGAAAATTGAAATCCGATAATAACTAACTATTACGGATCCAATGGAACTGGTCTCGTTCAATTCTGAGACTGTTTGAAAAATGACTATTTTTAAATATCGATACGAACGATAATTTTCAAAACTGATCAAATCAATTCGAAATTGGATTCTGAAGCTTCTGTTATCTTCAGAATTATCAACACGAGTTTTATAAGCTTTCCAAATATTTTTCTCTAGCTTTAAACTGAAGATTCAAAATTTTTATTCAGCATTAAATAGATTAAATTTTAAAATTAAATCGTTAAATTCCAAGTTATATTCGGGATACAAATTAAATCGTCGTTCAAATATTTAAAATTAATTAAATATTCTCAATTTAATTTGTTCAAAATTCTGGGTCGTTACAAACTTCCCTCCTTAAAAGAATTTCGTCCTCGAAATTACAAGTTAGGAAGAATGGCCCTTAACTTGTCTACTATCTTTCAACATTCAATAGTTTTATCCATTTATCAAAACAAATCTTCCTACTAAAGACTCGTTATCAATTCAACTAACTTTTCAACTTCAATTACCGATTTCAAACAACATTGTTTTCTTCTCAATTCAAATTCGAGTTTAAATTCAAATTTAAACTTTCAAAATTTCTCAAAAATTTTCTAACGCCCTAAATTTCCGAAAAATTTCGCCAGCGTCTCCTTTGCGTGGCTAATACGGCACGACTACAAAACGTCCCTACGGACCCTCAGATTTCAAAAAGAAAAAGAAAAAAACCAAGCGGCTAGAGAAGAAATCAGTAAAAACTCATATTATAATTCAAATACGTACCTTTTGTCGAGCAATTCAAATTATCTGTGAAATCAAATTCAATTCCCTTTATACCTGTATATCTACTAGCCATTATATCTAGTTACAGCAATCAAATCATTTTGCAAATTTGATTACAAAATTTCAATATAAACTGCTTATACATTTTTACTTCACTATTGAAGTTACACCTATTCATTTTTGTTCAATCTTTACATTTCAATTTCATTTGAATTTAATTCACAATTTCAATTCTATTTGAGTTCAATTTATCTTCAATTTTGAATTTCATTCCAATCAGATTTCAATTTTTCTATAATTTATCAACTTATCTACATCTTGATTTATACAATCATTTATACATTCACATTCACAATTCCATTTCATTTAGGAATTTTATTTTCAATTATCTTCTTGGAATTCTATTTTCATTTATGAATCATATTTACAATTCATATTCATAATCTCTGTTCATATATGAATTTATTTCCTTATACTTTCAATTCACATTTATAGATTTCATTTGTTAATGAACTTTAATTCCAATCACAACTACATAATTTACATTACAATTTCTATTTGGATAAGTTATCAACTTATTAATATTTCGTAAGTATTTTTAAATAGGATTCCAGAGTCGTTTCCACTTTTTCAAAACCATTTGAAAACAATTCAAATTCCATTTGAATTTCCAAACAAAAACCCAAATTTTCAAACAACTCCTATTTAAACAATTTGACAGCAATTTCTCTTTTGGAAACCCGAAAATGAATTCTAATGATGTGGCCATCATCATCAGGATTATTTTCCAACGACCGAAAAGAGTTTAGAGCTTTTCATCTCTTTAAAATACTTTTCAAACCTTTGAAATTCATTTTCAAATCAAAAATGATTTAACTTTCCAAATCTCCAAAATTTTCAAATTCTTTTCAAAACATTTCCAAAACTTCTCTGGAATTCCGTTTTAAATTATAAGTCACAATTATAATTTACATTCTTTAAATTTCATTTGTATGTGAATTTATTTCTTAACTTTGGAGTTACGATTTCAATTTCTTATTTAATTCCAATGGGAATAATTTAATATTATTACTTCAAGCAACCATGCAACCATATACTGTAATAATTTACAGAAAATCATTTCCTTTCTATACAAAAATAGATTTGGGTAAAATTATTTCATTTACCCTATTCAAAACAATACTGTGCCGAATTGTTCTATTTAAGTGTTTAGAGATCCCTATCGATGATCGTTAATTACTCGTATTGACCAGAATCCATATACCACTCAACAAATCAATCATCACAATATAAAACAATTTTTATATTCAATAACAAATACGCGCTCATATCTATTATTACACTCAACTCATTCTAGAGTACTACTGACTCCATCTCTAATGAGTAACACCCAACAGAGCAGGGTTGTCACTTAACCATATGCTCTGATACCAAATGTAACATCCCGAAAATTTTCGACTTTCGAAAATTCAACATCGATACTCACTTTATCGACTGCTGAGCCATCGAATGCCGGAAACCCGAAAAGTTATGGTTTAAAGAAAAAGAAAAAAAAGTAGAAGAAGAAGATAGAAGAAAAAGAAAGAAGAAGAACAACAGAACAACATCAGAACAGAAACCAATATCAGAATCTCACATATCGCAGCGGAACAATATATAATAGATAAATGAATATCATTTAAAAACAAAAGAATTATATCTGTTATTACATTACATCACATCATATCATCAGAGTCAATAAACAACAATGGACAGTTATACAAACTTGTCCTCATACAGAATACACAGCGGAATAAATACTATCAGATACAAATACTACGTCTCGCCATCCAGCTTATCTCCAAAGCTCCAGAATATCCAGGATATCCTGATAATATAACTCTAGGCTGCCCGTGTGGAAATTGGTGGGCACCCAGAGTTTAGAAGGGAAACAATAAACTCCGAGTCAGTCATGGTGACTGGTGTGAGATCGTAAAACAGTTATTCTTTAAAATAAACAACAGGAAAACTTTAATGTCAATTCGCAATGCTTTTGGAAAATGAAACTACCATAAGACCTCCCACCACACACACAATGCAAACGCAGAATTGGAGGAGATTTCTTCTTATGATAGTCAAAGATGCTTACTACGCAAAATCAAACCATTTTTGATATTATTATTAGTGCATAGTGTAGAAAACAGTTCGAAAGTATAATATAAATCTTAGCCAGCATAGACATTTCGAACTATGCCTACTATAGCTACCATCCAAACAGTGGGGCGCCACCATAAGTGAATGGTAGGTTCTACAACTAAAACCGTACAAGGCTCGTATTGTTTCTTTGGATTTCCAACAAATGGCCAGGCTAAGGAACTTCCTATCCACGATGGGTACGTCCCTGGAATAGACGACCCGAGAACCTAACCGGATCTCTGCCAACACAAGGCCGGGTTACCTCTGCAAAAATAGGTAACTACTGACACGCGTATGCCATCCCCCGATCGTCACCGATCTTCCCGAGGATCCCCGATTCGCAACAAACCACAAAGTAAAAATAACTGTGCAGCAACCACAGAGGTTAAGTATCTGGGCTCCATACCATGATACCACCTTTATCCAGAAGGAATGACATACACTAAGGGGCGCTACTCCCTAGAACCTTGCTGCATTCTTCCTGTTTCGACCATTTCCGGGGTGTGAGGCTCGATGAAGTCTCGTCCACAAAGCTACGCTTTCTCAAAAAGCCCTGCTTCGGGTCAAACAAAATGATCAACCTATGATCACAAAGATATAAGATCAAACAAATGATCATATCACAAATGATCAAACACCGATCATTTCACAGCAACACTCAGTATGCCACGTTACCAAATTGGGATATATCGCTGATAAATTTCAACTACATAACCTCTGAGCTCGTACGTCTCAGAGAAGGGTGTTAAGCTAAGAGAATAAATTCTCCGCCACCAACAGAAATGTATTTGAAAGAAATCAGCTTTATATCTCAAATTGTAACGTCAGACACACAATCCATACAAGTCTGTTCCGGGATCGAACAGAACCGAAGGCACTTCTCACGAAGCCCTTGCATACCCGGATAGTTTTCAATCACGTCAGGACTTCCCGTCACTAAGGGTGATAAAACCTCTAAATCGAAGATCAGTCGATGTAGAGTAACTCGACGGTAATCCTTTCGTTTTTTAAAAATATCCGGTCTTCAACACCGGTCTTCAAATGCAATTCATAACGACGTATCACATATTCGGAATGGGTTATACGACCCCATGGTCCTTTCCCGACTAACCCGAATAGTGAGCGATTATTCAAAAATAAGTGTGGCATTCAAATTCATCCAATCACAACAAATACCATATTCAAGGTAATTATCAATAGTCGGTTATTTAACTATCAATAAAGATGCGCTACATCATCAGATTCCAAATAATTTTCCCAAATTATTTATCTTCAAAAATATCTTTACTAGATATAAAATTTCCACACTTAAAAATAAATCAATGTTTATTTTTAAACAACTTTCCCTTTTATAAATTCCATAGTGAATTTATATTTCAAAAATATCTACTAATATACGATTTTCAAATCGATTTCAATATTCAATTTCAATTTATCTTTAAGAAGATAAATTCTCAAAAACATTTCATTTCATATTGGAAAAGCAATTCCATACTTATATAATAATAAGTAATTCACAAATCTATTTATTTTCAACACTTGAAAATATTTAATATACTTAAATCAATATTAAGTATACATTTCATTCTTTAAGGAAATCTATTTTCTATAACAACATCAATTTGAGTCAAAACGAATGTTACGTAAAACATCGTTACGACGACTCAAAAATCACTAGTATAGGGATTCGAAATTAAGATAGATATATGAATCCCAATACTAGATAAAAATATTTCCTTTCGGAAACCATTTACTATAACAACAGTGTTATAGTCCATCATTTCCTTAAATTTCTCGAAAACGTCTATTTCAACAATGAATGTTGAAATCTATGATTTCGATATTCAATACGTTTTAAAACATCTTTTAAAACAATTAACTTCATTTCAAATATCACTTTCCCAAAACCATATCCATTTTATTTGATAACATATTCACTGTCCAAAATCGTGAATATACTTCAATAATTACATTTCAATCTTTCCTACACGTTTTATTCCAAGAATTATCCACTATCCAAAATCGTGGATAAAATTCCCTTAATAACTTCTATATTACATTCATCAAATTTGATTGATTTCGAATTCATAAAACAACGTTTATAAATTCACCTTTATATTTTCTAACAACTTCGATTTATAAAATTCTCCTTTTATTAACTTCTAAAATTACTTATCAAAATAAGTGATTCCAGATTTATAAACAACGTTTATAAATCACATTTATACTTCATAACAATTTCAACTTATGAAATCATTTCATTTAGCAATTTTTATTTATATCCCAATTAAGTGCAAAAATCTAATTTATAAGTAAATTACTTATAAATCGTTTATTCTACAACATCTATTCACTTTATAACTTCACGTTATGAATCTATTAATTTCATTCACTTATGAAATCCTTTTATACTTCTTTTTAACACTTATAAAAATTCGTTTTATAAGACCAATATTTTGATTTATAAAATATCAATTTTATGAATCTTTTTATACAAATCGTTTATAGTTATTCAGAATCCCAACTTAAACCATTTTATAAATAAATCGACTTTTATCTCAAAACGACACTTCGGTTATATTTCACTAAAAATTATAACTTTTATAACTTTTAAAATTTTACGTTTATAAATCAATTCAAAAATTCCATAGAACGTATATTTTCAAAAATCATTTTTAAAAACCCTTTTTAAAATAAAAGTCGTTATTTTTACATTTCAAAACTTGAATCCGATGATGCAACAGCATCAATTAGTCCATCACAACAGTCAAATATCATATATCATCATATGATAACAGAATATATCAAAATATCTGTAAATAATCAATACGGTGAGGAATCCAGTTGGATCCCTCCAACCTGTTTCCCTGCATCCAAAGATGTTAGCACAATACCAATTCCGCTCCAGTACGGAATTATCGCGGTATATGGGTTTTTATAAATCCGCTTACTAACGGCGCAATAGGGTCTCATCCGCTATACGAGGCGGGAAATCATCAATCCAATATATACATATGCCAATATGTATATATTGCTATATATAGATATATATCCTACTATATCTAATATCACATCCAATATAGCAATCATATCAATCAATAATAACTGCAAAAATTCCACATTCGATATGAGTGAGAAGATCTCACCGTGATTTTAATTCTGATTCCAGCGTTTATTTCGAATAAAATTAAACGCGCGTTTAATTTTACCCGAAATTTTCGCTAGCTCCAAACGACTCCAAATCAGTTGCATTGCGTAGTGTTCGCGAATATGATTCCAACGCACTTCGGTTTGAAATTTTTCGACCTCGCAGCAAAGAGTTATGATATTACAAAGATTATACAATTTTAAATTATAATTAATATACAATTTTATATATTTTCTTCTAACCCTAATTATCAAAGCCGTGCAATTTCCTTTGATGAAATCAGAGCCGTCCCTCTAACTTTCTTCTCCAACACGTGAACACCCAGGTTCGAACGCAAGGAACAAACCCACGGCCGCCCTCTTCCCTTGATTTATCGAGCCCCATAGACGACTTCGACGATGATCAGGGGCTGCCGCATCGAAGAGCAACTCGACTACCATCTTCACCCAATTTCCGGTCGAGCTCGGTCATTTCTAGGCGTAGGAAAACGTGCATGAACTCCAGCTGAACGTGGTTGATTTTGGACCTCCTCGTCGCGAATTATACGATCATCACCGTTGGCTCTCGAGATCTCAAGGCCCTCTACCAATCTCTAGTTGAAGATTTCTGGAAATAATTGATGGATTGGATGAAATTGGAGGGGAAGCGATAGAAGTTTCTGGCCATTAATCGAATAAGTGGCGGCCTGGAGCTTTTACCTAGGGTTTGAGTGCAAAACGCGTATATATATACGTATAACCTAATTATATTAATATTTAATTCACTCTAAGACAATTTTTCCACACGATCTCCAAACGACGCGTGCCGACATACGTTTCTAGGGTTTACCCCGCGTTCCGAACGCAATGGAACAGGTTTCGGAAGCTAATTCGATCGTATGTGTGAGATATGACGATAAACGATCAATTTAAATTAAACCGATTTAAATCGATTTCGATGCGTTTTAATTTGTACCGGACAAATGGTAAATCCAAAAATTACGAAATTTGAAATCTTACAATAATATCACATTACGGATCCGATGAAACTGGTTTCGTCGAAATCCGACACTGTTTGAAAAATGACTATTTTAACTCGACGATTTAAAATTAAAATGATATCGATGCGTTTCGAGCTGCCACGGTCAAACGACAACTCCGATTGATACGAAAATTGAAATCCGATAATAACTAACTATTACGGATCCAATGGAACTGGTCTCGTTCAATTCTGAGACTGTTTGAAAAATGACTATTTTTAAATATCGATACGAACGATAATTTTCAAAACTGATCAAATCAATTCGAAATTGGATTCTGAAGCTTCTGTTATCTTCAGAATTATCAACACGAGTTTTATAAGCTTTCCAAATATTTTTCTCTAGCTTTAAACTGAAGATTCAAAATTTTTATTCAGCATTAAATAGATTAAATTTTAAAATTAAATCGTCAAATTCCAAGTTATATTCGGGATACAAATTAAATCGTCGTTCAAATATTTAAAATTAATTAAATATTCTCAATTTAATTTGTTCAAAATTCTGGGTCGTTACATATGATCTTGTAATTCATAGTAACTTCCTCTTTTAGGTATTCGGACCGAAGAGCACGGCGAAGTCTCCTAGGTGGAATATTATTTTCTATTGCAACGAGTTCGATATACTTGACTATGATTCTGTCACATAGACCCCATACACACATGTGCTTGGAGAGCTTCCTAAGTTATGCATTGTTTCCAATCATAGATGGACTACACGGGTTCCACTCATTTGTTTGAGTCATGTAGTGTACCGTCTTCCCGATAGAGTGATGCGACAATTTGGTATGCGACAACATTTGCCAGAAAATGCTCTTTTTTATAGGATTGATATGGCATCTGGGGAGTATGATATGGCGATTGAGGCCTAGAATCATCATCATCTACACACGCAACAAAAAAGGAACCTCACTTTAATGGACGAAGAATATAATACTTGATACTGGAACATCACGCACTACTACATTCTACGTGGCAAAGAAGTTCTCGTTGTGACAAAACCATACACGTCAAGAGCTCCTCTTGAGAGGAATGTGATATATACACATGTTGATTAACTAAGCGTAATTAATTTAACATTGTAATAACTTTATTTGGCAGGTGGACGACATTTACCATGCACTAGAGTTGGTTGATGAGCTATCCGAAGAAGTACCAAAGCGTTCAAAGGGTAAATGCTTTAGTGTGAAGCGTATTTTACAAATAATTTTGGGGAATAACAAGCTATCATGGCCCGCATCGCCCCATCATGCTGTTCCTCCTCCTTCTGCATTCATAGAAGCACCGCCAGCAGACTACGGGCCTCCTCCTACCACTCTCACATACTAAAGACGTCGCCATCGAAAAGATAGTTCATCTTTGCAACCTTTGCAGGAGGAATATATACCCAGTCCTTCACAACCTCCATTAGGGGTGGGCGCGGTCGGTAACCAATTAAATCGGTTTATTTTTTCGGTTAACCGGTTATCGGTTAATTGTGGTTCTGATTAACCGACCGAACCGATCAAAATTAACCGCAGTTAATCGGTTCATTTAACCGGTTAATCGATTAACATCAACGGTTAACCGTTGGTCAGTTAACCGTTTATGTTAATTGGTTAACCGGTTGAATAAACCGGTTAACTGATAGAAGTGCAACATATATACTAGTACATGCAGTTTCAGACTTCAGGAGTTCACTTCAGTGGTTCAGTTCATACATTAATATTTCAGTTCATACGTTAACACTTCATAATGCAATACATTACAAGCATCATCAGTTCATACGTTACATGATTACAGGCATCATTACATCAGTTCATACTTCATACTTTAATTCTCAGTTACTTAGTTCATACATTACAAGCATCATTACAGAGTTACACCTTTTACATTACATTAGTAATTCAGTCCAATTTCAATAAACATATAATTTAGTTCTTAGCATATTTACAGTTCTTAATCCACTCTCCGTTCTTCAACACCATTCTCTGTTCTCCAGATCTGTCCAAACAAAGGTAAATGAGTTAATTTAGAAATAAACTGAAGCATATATGTGAATATGTATAACTATAAACTTTATGATAATTGAGAACTAAACTGAAGCATATAAGTGAACTATATAAGGTCTTAAGGTATCATGTTCCTTTTTTTCATTTTATCTATTTCAACTTGTTTTAGAGATTAGCATAAGAATAATTTAGTCATTTCAATTTAAACTCATACAAAATTTGCACATTGATGCTGTTATTATGAGAAAGGATGTTACAACAAACATAGCAACTTCATATTAATGTGCAATAGATGCACGTATAAACAAACATAACAACTTCATATTTGTATTTTGACCTTTATACTTTTTTAAACTGTGATAACTCATTATTAGAAATGTATAGATGAGTATTTTTTACATTTTTACTTATTTTTCCGTTAACTACAACAGCCTATCTTCTAGAAATGTAGGGAGAAAATGGAGCCATGACTTTGACATATATATAAATTATCTTTTTAAACTGTGTTTCAGGATAAGTAAACACACATATATAAATATTTTCTTACACAACTTGTATTAAAACGCATAACCCATACCTATGATATATATATATATATATATCCACACACAAATGCATACATCAAAAACTCATGCAGCAGACATTACCTTACCCAGAAACACGCATGCACACATACTAGTACATAGGCTACATATTTAGACACAACACCTTATTACTGCTCTAATTCATACAAATCCACACGCACTTGTATACATATTTTCTCACATAAACACTACATTTTTCACAACCAAATACACACGCAAGCACATATATCAACACATGCATGCACTCCTAGCCAAAAACTATAAATGATACGGGAACAGCTAGTGATAAAATCATGCAAGTATATATCTAATTCCCAATTATTCCAATATATAAAGCAAAATCCTAACTACATATAGACCTTAACCAGTATAAAAAGTTCTAAGCACAGTCTTCCAAACTACATGAATTGAAACCCGAAGATCCACATTTTATTCATCTCGAAAGTATTAAAAACTAAAATAGCTAATCAAGAATTAAATTAATCAGAAAAAATCAAGATTGACCCAAAATAAAAGAATCAAACAAAATCCCAAACAGAAAAGAAAGATTTAATTTTGACATGCTGCACTGCTGACAAAACCTCTGTTCAATTCCAGCAACCACAATTTTCGGTGATTTTGAATGACCTCCGGTCTTCCGCAAATCTCATGCCTGTAGTAGTAGGCTTTAGCTCCAGTCAAGCCAACATTGCATCCTTCAATGATGAGATAAAAACTAAATAAAATAGAGAAAAACTAAAAATACAAATAGTTAATCAAACTCACCTTATTCTACTTCCTGTTAGCATTCACCAAATCTTAAGTCGATGGTTAGGCAAGACAACACAGAATTTGAATTTGTAGATCGATCTAAATTTGAGTTGATCGATGACTAGGTAATCGACGGCTAAGGCGGCATTGTAAATTCATGATGATCGATTTGAATTTGGAAGATTTAGGGAATGGTGAAAATTTGTAGATCCAAAATTTTTTTGGGAACGAGATAAATGCTAAACTAAATCCGGTGAGTAAAAATTTAGGGTTATGGTTATGATGCCATGCGATATTGGATGGCTATTGGGCCGGTTGTGGGTTAATGCCTTGTTAGATAATTAGGGAAAATTATTTTCGGTTAACCGGTTAACCGATATATGTGATATGGTTAACCGTTAACCGAACCGATTTTGGTCGGTTAACATCGATCGGTTAACCAAATGTTCGGTTAACCGTTTTGGTCGGTTAACGCGGTTCGGTTAAGATCGGTTGAGTCGGTTAAGTCGGTTAACTCGGTTAAATGCCCACCCCTAACCTCCATAGACCATGCCACCATTGGAAGGCGAAAAAGGAGATAACCAGATGTAGGATTCACCGGACGATGTTCCATTACAGCGGAGGAGGCCAAAAAGAAAGACTCCGCCGGAAGTTCTCAACCTACGAGATTAAGTGGTAGTTTGTTGCTGTTGAATTTTGGGGTATGTTTTATCGGAATTCGAATTTATTAGTATTATGGATTAATTTTGTATCGGATGTTGTGTCGGATTTTGAATTATAGGGTATATTGTATCAAATGTTGAAAATATGTTAATGTTGTAATATGTTGTATTCTATAGTTGATGTCAAAAATATTTTGGGGTATGTAATGTGTTATAATATGCAGTATGGAATGTAATATGTTGGTTGTTCCAGGTTTTTGTTTGAAATTTGGTTTACTGGGGCGCTATTTCAAATATCGCCAGTAGGCGATATATGAAAATGCGCCTACTGACGATATTTTAAAAAGTGCCCCTATTAAAACAGGTTTCAAACAAAAACCTAAAACAACCAACATATTACACAACAATGGTTTACAAAGCAACAATTCAAACAAACATATTACACACCAACATATTTGCGAAGACCCGTCTCCTCGACTCTCGAAAATCAACACTAATACATCCACGGTATTCATGTGCCATAAATCCAAGTGCCGGGGAGGCAGATTTTCAAGGGTAAATTAAAGTAAAGATAAAAGATAAAAACGCAAATTCTTACATTACGTTTAAATTTATAGATAGATAGTACATACAACCACTCTCACTAGGGTACCTCATAGTTTTGGTATGAACTAACCCAGCTAGGAATAGTTATAACTGCCTACTCCCACACTTGCTGGTATAAACTAACTTACGTACAACGGAAAATAAAATAAAATGATAAATAGATATCCACATCTAGTGCTCCAGTCATGCTCCAAAAACTCTTCCAGAATGCTTTCCCAAAATACTCCTAAAGGGATCCTGACTACTTGGCCGACCAAAAAATAGGGCACCCAGAGTTTAAAGGGAAAACAAAATAAACTATGGGTCAGTCATGGAACTGGTGTGAAAACTCAAAATACGGTGTTTGAAAAACAAAAAGTATCTCATAAGACCACGCCGCACATAAACATGGATGGGTTTTTACCTTATGATAACAAAAACCTCTTTTTCGTAAAAATAAGGGATATTATTTTTAATGACATATCTTTTAGAACATTTGCAAGTAAACTTATTAATCTTAGCTGAAATTGTTACCATTATTAAATTCCAACATAATAGACTCTACAAACAAAATGGCAGGCGCTTATTGGAGAATGGATTTTCATACAAATGACCAGGTGAAGGGACTACCTTCCAGTAGTACATCTCTAGAGGAATGTACCGAGGTCAACAGAACATCTGCACCTCTACCAATACAAGGCCGGCCTACCTTTCTCAATAGATAGTACCGAATTTACCATGGCATCACCCTGGTCGTTACCGACATATCTGAGATGTCTCTTAGCACACACCACAATAATTTAAACCCGAACGTTATAGCGGGTATAAATTTTTCTAGAAGGGGATGATCATACCCTAATGGTTGTGAACCACATAGCATTGTTGCATCTACCATGTTTCGACCATTTCTGGGTGTGAGGATTGAGGTAACGATTACCTTTCACATAGCATATCATCTTTTCACTTTGAATGTCATATTGCCATTCCATAATCACACAACTGACCTCCACAAACGTATAACTCCTGAGCTTGTACGTCTTAAGAAAGGGTGTTAAGCTAAGAGAAGCTGTCTTCTCCGCCACCAAGCAGATAATACGTTCATAAAGATCACTTATGTAACTAGAAAGGCAACGTCAGACACTCATCCATAAAAGTTGTCCAGGTATAGGACAAACTGAAGGCACTCTCCTACTACATCCTATTGGGAGTACCCCTAGGATTAGTAGCGATTAGTGCTTGCATTGGATATTTCATAACGAATAGACTACTGCTACTATATGTATATTGGGAGTTTATCTCCAAATGATCAACAAGCAGTCCTTCATTAAGAAAATGCCAAATATCATATCCATCTCTTCACTTCGAATATGTAAATTGGTTTAAAGTGGTCTTCGGATAGGAATCATCCAAATCCGGCCTCGGTTGCTTCGAACCAATCATCGATAAAAGAGGTCAAGTAAATTGGTGAATAATATTTGATTTTTTTTCTTTTATCAAAAATATCTTTTAAAGATATATAACTTTAAAACACTTCTTTCTGCTATATACGGAATCATTAAACCTCTCTTATCAAATCCTTTGATTTCTTAAAACCTTTTTATACTTAACTCGTTTCCAACATTTCGACCTTATCTATTCCTCGCTAAGGGAAGAGGCCAGGTGAGCCAGGGCACTGGTTACTCCTGAACATCTCCTTAGTTTAAGCACCTCACATCTGGATCTCATAAATAGAAAATTCCAGTCTACCCGTCGGGTTTTAGAGCCAAGATTAAATTGCTTAATTTGTGATAGCTTTTCTTTAAATCGTTTATTTAAATTCTTTTTAAATAAACTATAAAACTTCCAAATTACCATTAAAATACTTAATTATCCATTTGAAAACATTTATAAAAGATTTGGAAAGGAATTGTTAAGTTTAAAACTAAATTTCTAAGGTTATAGAAAAGTTCTTTGGAAAGTGCTTTTAAAAGCTATATTGATCAAAACAACTTTTTATCATTTGGAAATTCATTTTTATAACTCAAATCGCTTTGAAAATTTTTAAAAGATTTTTATAATTTATTTCATATTTTTAAACAATTTTAAAACATCATTTTCAAAGAAATCCTGTTATGGGTTCCGAACTGCAAAATCGCGATTTTGCCAAAAACTTGTTTTACTCATATTTCAAAATCTACTTATCAAAATCTCAATTTTCTTTCTTACTATGGATATAATAGTTCGAAAAATTCTTATCTCAAAGAATTTCGAATTATATTCCATTCTATATACTCGTTTGACTTTTATGGCGCAAAATCGCGAACTACCGTTATGCGACACGCCTATTTTTGACTAAATTTTCAATTATCATTCAAACTTCACCAAAACACTTTCATATGTTTATAACACATTCAAACTCATTTTTTTAAACCTTTTTAGAGAGGTTTAACCTTCCATATACACCAATTCATTAAAATAGAGGAAAGTGATTTCCTTTGTGCTTATCGATGTGTATTTCCATGACTTGTATATATATTCAACATTCATATTAATAAACCATCATCAAAAATCATAATCAAACATATATAACATCCAATAGCATATAATACTACATTTTTAGGAGTTCTTACCTTGGGTATAAAATGATTAACTAAAAATTCATTATAGCTCCGCTATTTGGTTTCCAAAGCTCACGATTCTTCGGATTAAAGCTCCTAGGTGCCTTAAACAAAGCTTGGGGTGGCTTGGGGAGCTCACGACCTAGGGTAGAGAAAGGAAGTGGCTCGGCCTTTAATGAAATGGGGTGGAGGCCGTGAAGAACAAGGAGAAAAGGTGGAGTTTCGAGATTGTTTTGAGGTGTTTAGTATATATAACTATATATTATAAATTTAAATTCTTTTTGAAATAAATTTTGCCATAATTTCTCTTGAGGTAGAAGCCATTAAAGAGGAGGACAAAGCTTAGAAAAAATGAAGAAGGAGATGAATGAAAATGAAGAGAAGAGTGTAGGGTATTTATAGGCAAAGAAGAGAGTAAAAAATATCTACACATACATCATCTTTTGCATCACCTTCATCATCACACCCTCCCCCCCCTAAGCATGGCAAAAACCCCATCACCTATGTGCCCATCACTTCCATCACTTTAGGGTATGCTTATGTTGACTTTTGTATGCTTAAGAAGTAAGGAAACAAAAATATCTTATATATTTTATATTATACTTTTATGCTTAATTATATTTGTATATGTATGTTTATGTGCATGTTCACATGTATGCACATATACATGTGTATGTGTATGTTACATATCTTCACAACGTTGCACAACTTCCACACATTGTATCGTTACAAATCCCGATTCCGATTTTCGATCATATTTTCTCCTTTTAGTAAATATGCATGTATTTGTAAACAAATTTTGAAAATAAATCCGTACCATTCTTAACTAATTAAAATGATCATAATTTATTTATAAAACCGTATAAATTAATATTAATAATTATTTACAAAATTATTGTTAAATTGATAAAGTGAAACGAACATTTATTAAAGTGATATACTTGAGGGTCGTTACAATATTACACAACAATAAGTAGTACTGCAAACGTGCACTCCATATCAAATAGAAAAACAAGTTCTCAGACAAACACACTTAACACTAACTCAAACAAAGTCATTTACTATCAACTCAAACATCTAGAAGCAATACAAACGCTAAGTTGTAGAAGTACAACCATTCTTCTTATGGCCGCTCACTCCACACCCGTTGCACCTATTTCCCTTTGGAGCCTACACCTTATCCATAGTGCCTTTAATTCTTGTAGACATGGGCCTTCTTGGTGCTCTGCGGGCTGTTAGGAGGTAGAACCAACTGTCCTTCGTGTGCACTCTAATAACGTTCTGCACGAACGGGATGAAATTCTGGGGAGTACGCTGCCAAGTAGTTCTGAATCGAGTATCAAGGTGATGCGAAGTCATGATGAGCTCTACTCGCACCGTTTACGACTGATGAACAAGCAGCCATAACATATGCACAAGGCAATGCTCAAGTAACGAAATGTTGCATGTACAAAAACAAGTGTTGCCATCAACTATTACTTTAAATTCATCACCAAATTAGTGAATTACTTGCTATTCAACTTGACAGAATCAGACAAGCCTTGAATATCTTGCTTCACTTGCTCTCTCGGCTATCTTTTTTTCCTATTTGGGAGTTAAACGAGTTGTTGAAGTTTTAGCTAACTCTCTTCTTTGACAAAAATAATCCACCGATTGAAAAAAGGTACGGGCAACCAATTACTAGAAAAGGCTAATATTCCGACAGCATCTAGCGACGGCTTCCGGCGGCATTTTTCTGATAGCTTCTGACGGGCTGGCGGCGGCCGTCGGAAGCCATCGGAAACTTGCGAATTACAGGGCTCAACCGAGCCTTCTTCCTCATTTCCGGCACGAATTTTTTCCTCCATAAATCCCCAAATCCCTCCTCTAAGCTTCCCATCACCAATTTCGAGCTTTCAGATCCTCCACGGCTGCGTAATCAAAGTCTATTGCTCTCAATCTCAGGTATAATCTCTTATTTTCGCCAAAAATCTAATTTTTACCCTAAATCTAATTTTGCATAAGTTGATAAATTAGGGTTAATTAGTGATTGCAATTGTTTCCAATATCGTAATAATGATTTATAGCATCCCATGGTATACCTATTTCATAAGTTATCTTGAAATTTTAAAGAGTATGTATAATTTGTGATTGTGTGTGTATGTAAACCATTGTATATGTGTTGTTTCTACCATTGTATTGTGTTAATTGGAACAAGATATGAGTTGTATAACATCTTGACTTGTACAACAATAATGAATGCACGAGTCTAAAAAAATTTGAATGTATTGGAAAATGACAACAATACTAAAGCAGCCTTATTCGATGAAATACGCGGAACAAGTGTGGTAAATTAATAATTTTTTGAAATTTATAAAATTAGTAAATATATATTCTTTGTTATAAAATACTTTTTTTTACGTCCCTTAGAGAGTTTTTGGCCCCGTCCGACGGGTGTTGTACAATATCATTATATAAATAGTTGTTTTTGTCACAAAACGGTTATTTATATTCATCTGATACAATACTTGTTGGATTTGTCCCTGTATTGGATAAGTTATAAACACAGTAAACAATTACATTTCGCACATTATTTCGTTTTAAACGGTTCACAAAATTCCACCGTCACTTTTCTTTTTTGTTTTCTGCGTACACGCATTTGTGTACAATGCAGGAAACAAAAGGGAAGTGCTGCCAAAATTTTCTTGAATCATTTAAAATGAAATAATGTACGAAATGTAAATGTTTACTATGTTTGTAATGGGAAGTACGATGACTAACCAGAAAAAAAGATAACCATAAACCAACATTTCTATATTGTATTCTTAAGTGGGGTAAAATTGACGGGTATAAGTTTTTGTATTGATACACTGAAAAATAAAATATGAATTCGTAATATGACCAATATTTATTTTTGAATTTGTGACATATTTTTTCAAATAGAAAAAATGACTGATTATTTTATTGTTCGGAGGAGATGGATGTATCAAAGAAGGGGATTGAGAGGCTCAATAAAAGAAGATTTTTATAATGGTATAAATGTATTTGTTGAATTTGTTTTAAGTAATAACGAAAATGATGTAGAAATTTTTTATCCGTGTAGTAGGTGTAAACATTTGAAGTATTTTTACCCGATATTTTGAAAGTCCATTTGTCAAAAACGGTTTCGTGTCGGAGTATTATGCTTGGGATCGTCATGAAGAAATTGTAGCAAATACTTCTGTAGAGTCTGAATTAGACATTGCTGGTAATGAAATTGTTATGACGAACCGTATATAAAATATGGTTGAAGATGCAGCACGATCAATGTTCCCTACAGTTGAAGTTGACGATGATGATGAAAATGCTGAAGAACCAAATATTGAAGCAAATTTTTTTTATGATTTACTGGATGCTACTAAGAAACCTAAAAGCGGCACCCAACTATCAATAACCGCAGAATACGTTGTGATGAAGTCAAAATACAACATCACGGAAGCCGGATTTACAGCCGTTGTACAAGCTGCAAAAAGACATATGCCGCCCGATAATTTAATGTGCGAAAATCACTATGAAGTTAAAAAACATATCTCGGCTTTTGGTTTACCTTATCAGAAAATAAATACATATTTAAATGGTTGCATGTTGTTTTGAAAAGAGGACATCACTCTTAGAAAGTTTAGAATATGTAACGAGGAAAGGTACAAACCAAGTAAAAGAAGGGAAAGGAAGTTTCATACAAACGTATGCATTATTTGCCCATCACTCCTAGGCTTCAAAGATTATACGCATCTTCTGTAACTGCATCTCATATGAGATGACGTAATGTGAGAACGGAGGAAGAGGGTACATTGACACATCCAGCCGATGGAGAAGCATGGAAGCATTTCAAAAAAACTTATCCCAATTTTGCAGTGGGGAGTCGTAATGTTAGACTTGGATTATGTACGGATGGTTTTTCACCATTTTCTCAATTTGGTGCTAAATATTCATCTTGGCTCATTATCCTCACACCTTATAATTTACCTCCGTGGATGTGTATGAAAATACAATATATGTTTCTTACTGTTGTCATTCTGGCCCCGACGATCCGACACAAGGAATCGATGTTTATTTACAACCGTTAATTGAGGAGTTAAAAACACTATGGAACGAAGGAGTAGAAACATACGACGTTTCAAATTAAAAAAATTTGTATGTTTGCTTCTTTGTTGTGGACTATAAGTGATTTTTCTGCCTATGCAATGCTTTCAGGATGGAGTACATCCGGTCGTCTAGCATGTCCATATTGCATGGAAGAAACATGGGCGTTTTCTTTACCGAATGGTAAGAAAATTTCATGGTTTTACTGCCATCGATGTTTTCTCCATGTCAATCATCCCTTCAGAGGAGATAAGAAAAACTTTTTAGCTAATAGAAACCAAACAACCACCAACGATATGGTCAAGCGAAGACATATACGAACTTGTAAGGGACTATCCAAAGATATATGAAACTGGAGTGCAAATAGGAATTGCAGGCAAATCGACTATTCATAATTGGTGCAAACAGAACTTGCAAGGTTTGATATGTAAATCTTACATCGAAGAAGAAGCTTCGTTCTTTTTCTCTCACTATTTCAGTGATCATGTGAACATATCATTTAAAAGTGTTCCTCGTAATGATGAAGGCGACGAACAAGAGTCCTCTCAAACAATGTTATCTATTTTTAGACAACATGGTCGACCTTCTGGGAAATGTGTAGAAGTATGGCTAGACGATAAAGATTTTCATGTAGCATACACTTATATTCTTCTAAATTGTGCTGAGGTTGCACCATTTGTTAGGTAATATGAAATAATAATTTATGATTTATTCATTTCCATAATGCATGCACATGTAGAATTTAATGCAATATTTTATTCATGTATGCAGTATTTATGAAAGTGAACATCTGCACGGAGATCTCAGTAAAGAATTTTCTGATTGGTTTTCAAAGTACGTTTATGAACCGAGAAATTGTGTGGTTGACGAAGGTTTGAAACATCTTGCGTTGATACCAAAAAGAAATGTCAAACATATCCAATATATTTCCTCAATGGCTATAAATTTAACACCAAAGAATACGGTGCAGAAATATTAACTAATAATACAGGTACATTTGTTAAAGGTAGTGATGATACAGAAAATCACATAAATGATTTTTATGGCGTTTTAACACAAATTTTGCAACTGACATATTTCTCACGACCCGCGGAGGAGGCGTTTCTTTTTAGATGCAATTGGTTTAGCAACGTTCAAGGTTCTGAAATTAATGTGCACAAGGATTATAATCTTATTGAAATAAAGCACACATCGCATTATCATAAGTACGACCCTTTTGTACTAGCCAAACAAGCATTACAAGTTTATTACGCTCCTTATCCGTCTCTAAAAGGAGATAAAGCATATTGGTCGGCAATTTTTAAAACAAAGGCAAGATTTATGTTTGATGGGAAGAATATTTCAGACGAACAAGCTTATGAGGCAGATCTTAAGCAAAGCAACGAAATAATAATTACAGATGATCGTACTGATTTTGGACCTCTAAACGATGAATCAAACGTTTTGGTAGAAGCATTCGAGAGTAGGGAGGAAAATAACATAGATTTTGAGACCGAAACTGAATCAGAAGGCGATGAGGATTGATGTAAATGATGAGATTTATTTTGCTAGTTATGTAATTATGTAATTGATGTAATTGATGAGATTATGCAGTTGATATAATTATGCAATTGATGTAATTATGTTGAATTCTTGGTGTATTACGAAACTGATGTAATTGATGAGATTTATTTTGCTAGTTATGTAATTTATGTCATTTATGAAACCGAATCTACTTATCGTCATTTACATCTTTTATGGCATTACCATTTCTATCATTTATTTAGCAATTTATGTTAAAAATGCAATGTATTCTGCTTATCGTCGGAATATGAGACCCAATATGAATCGGGTATACATTGCACTTTATGTACTTTATACAATTTATGTCACTTAACTATAAAATATATTTCATTATCAATTATTGTTCTCTTTTAATATGATGTGTCTGTGACAGGTATCATGTCGTCCAGAAGGAGGAGTACTTCCCACTCTTTAGGAGGCGATGACAGCGGTCCATCGCAACCGCCATAGCAACTTGTTGTGATTCTAGTACCTAGAGCGGAGGGGTAAGTATTAAACTTTTTTTAGCATCTTAAATATTTTGTGTACGATATACTAATCTGTATCATATTTAACACAGAAGGTTTGAGCTACAACAATCAGCTGTAGTTCTATCAGTTTCGAGAGAGGCGTACAAGAGTAGGATGTCGGTTTGTTGGCCGGAGTGGGATAACATCCCTCCCCACATCTTGGAGTTTATTTGGCAGGATTTCATTATAAGTATGATCTTCTGTTTTCATTCTTAGTTTGTTTTGTCGCTTATTTATTGTTCACTTTTTATTGTTTAATTTTTGGTTGCTTGTTTATCTTGAAACACAGGCCGCCGTGGACATACAATCAGATGACCTACAGGTGGTATGACATTACTGGATGCAGAAGATGAGGAAGAACTACAGGGATTCCATGTCGACGGTGAAGCATAAAGGGTAGAAGCCAAACTGGATGGGGACGAGTGTATGAGATGGGTGGCTAGCACAGTGGGATAGTGACGAGGCGAAGGTAAGTGTACTAAACTTTTATTAATTATTTGATTGATACGTAAATATCAAAAAATATTTGATAAATAAATAATGTATTAAATTTAAATGTACAGGAAGAGTCGGAAAGAAACTCTTCAAATAGGAACAAAAATCCCATCACTCATCGAGGAGGGTCAAAGTCGTTTCAGCAATATCGCCGGGAGTAGGTAAATTTATTAAATGTGAATTGTAAATTGTTATTGTACTATATAATTTTGAATATACAATTAAAGTACATAATAATCAATTTCAGAAAGCTGAAGCGTAGGGTCCTGTGTCGTATATGGATATGTTTACCCGTACGCATGCCGTCGAGCATGTAAATCCGGACGAGACAGTTTCATAAACATGGCACGACGATAAATCGAGAAAGAGCCATGTAAGCATATTTTAGTTTATATAATATTAGTAATTGTTTTAATTGTTAAATTATAATGAATTAAGATATCATGATATTAATTTTAACTGCATTTTTATTTGTTCATGCAGGCAAGGTTTATGGAACAACGCCAGAAACTCCTAGAGGATACTGGTCGAGAGCAGCTTACGACGGATGAGGAGGACGTATTTTTGAGTCAGTCATGGATCCACCGTCATGGAACAAGCACTACGGCTTTGGTAATCAAGTGGTAATGATTAATATATTAAGATATAACAATTTAATAATCTTTTAGTTCTAAAGAACTTCACATCGCTTTAGTTTCAGTAATAAGTTTATAGATATAATAATTAACACATTATGTTGTAAGTTTGATAGTAATATTATAAACTAAATTAAAAAAGTGTTGCAGGCCAGCAGACAGAGGCGAGCCAGCCAAACGGCTAGAGCTGATATCGATCTAGCAGAGATCGAAGAGTTGAGAGCTAGGGTGGCGCAGCTGGAAGAGCAGAACCGCCGTCAGACCATCGAGATGACACAACTGCTGGATCAGCGTATTGCTGAGTACATGCAGCAGTATGGTAGCCGCTTTCCATCCTCTACTGGTTCGGGAGGTTCTGGAGCTGATTGATCGGAGTGATAGGTATGTTTTTTTTGTTTTGTGTCATTGTTTTGTTAGTTTGGATGATACATTGAATTAGTGGAGTTGGATTTGAATTGTTGTGTATATTGTTTGATGATGCATTTGGTGGTAGTAATTCTGACGTTTGGGAACTGATGGTGAAGAGTTGGTGAAGGATTGATGTATATATTGTACAATTAGATGTATGTAAATTATGGTAGCGAAGTTTGATTTGATTTTATATGAATTATGTTTGATTTATTTCTTTATGATATTTGATTATCTTTCTATGGTTTGATTTCATATTGAATATCTGAGTTGGATATATTGAGTTGGGTGGAATATATTGTATTTATGGATTGTGGATGGAAGCCAAATCGCAGCAGAAATTCAGAAAAAAAAATTTAGATTTTTCGACGGCTCCCGACGGCCTGTAGGCCAAAAGTTACCGACAGCTCGAGACGGCCCAATTCCGACGGTTTTCGACGGCTACCGACGGCTTTCGGCACAAAGCGTGATCGTCCACGTGTCTTCCGACGGCCGTCGGACATCCATCGGAAAATCTGTCGACGGAGCCTATCGGGAGCCGTCGGAAAATCTGTTCACCGGCGGATTTTTGCAACGATTGTTTCCGACGACTCCCGACAGCTTCCGACGACCGCCGACGGGCTGGAGCCGTCGGAATTGATCTGCCTCTTGTAGTGCAAAGCTTTAACAGTTAACGATCGTGCATCTCTAAGCACACCGCTAAAACTTTCTAATGCATTAGTAGTCATAACGTGAAATCGACCGCCATCATTCTTACATAGTGTTCAGTTTTCCTCCTTCCCACTCAAACTTCTCTCTATCCAATTATGCGCTCTAATGTTGGTGGTCTTAATTTCCTCTTGGATTTTTATATGCTCAACTTCCTCCGAAGCACTAGCTGCGGCATAAAATAAACCCGTCAATCGTTTGTCTAAAGCCCACCGCTTGAAAATTTGCTTTCGAATGTCTAGCACAGAATCTATGCTTATGAAGTAAACCCCAGTTACTCTCCAATACTATCGGTATTCCTTTCATTCTATTGGAAATGAAAGTAATACGTCGATTATTAATACTGTGAATGAACATTCGCATGCACGAAAAAAACAACTCCAACTATCACATGATTCTGACTCAACAATTGCGTATACCAAAGTGTAAAGCTAATCATTCGCATCTACTGCAGTTGCAACAAGTAAGATGCTTTTGTATTTACCATACAGATGCATGCCATTGATGCAAAGCAAAAACCGACAATACAAGGCCCAAAAGCCCAAAATGCATAATCAAAACTCCATACTCATCGGTTGTTACGTGTCCAACACTACATAGATTCGTTCTAGCAATTTCAGCAAAATATTGTTCTAGGTTGATATAGGATTCTGCTCAATCACCACACATCTGTTCAATTTCCTTGCTCAATGCTCTCCACGCTTTCATATAACCAACTTCAATAAAGAGTTGTTCTTCCATTAACACATTCACCGTTCCAGCAGTTATGTTCAAATCCGCTTTTACAAAATGCATGATCTTCAAAACAAAAAAGTTCATGTTGCTTGCTTGTGATTAGAGTTAATTGTTGGGTTAACACAAGTATGATCACATGGATACTTTTTAATACCCCACCATTTGGATTCAGATTTTTTGGACATTATAGCATGTATTCTCCATGAACAATTTAAATCGACATTGCAAATGGCGGTGTTTTTGTTTTGTTTGTCTTAATCGTCTTAAAAGAAACTGCATGTAAAATAGGCCATTGACTTAATTCTTGTAGAAATTTTGCTTTGCTCTCAAATTCTATGCCACTTTGAAACCATTTTGAACACTAGACGATGAAAATAATTCAATGTTGAATTGCTAATTTGCAACGACGGATCTAGCCATCATTTGTGTATTATACAAATCATTATCCAAAGGTATCTCCATGTCCAGTTCATCGCTATTTCCACAAGCATTGTCTTCAACTCCAAAATCATAATTTAGTGGTTCATTGTTTAGTTGCATGTTATCGATCCATGTTCTATCATTCTTCGGTCTAGTGAAAACAGTCATGCTATCATCAACATCTATATCCATATCGTCATCAGATACATTTGAAACCCCTAAGTCAGTTGTTAGTTGAATATTCGACTGTGTATCAATATCACGCCTTGGAAAGCCACAATATAAATATACGACATTTTTAATACGGTTACAAAATGAAATACAATTAATTAGCATTACAAAACAAAACATACTCTTGGTTCATATGATATAATTCAGAGGGGTAGGCTGCATTGGACAAGACCTACGGCTATTCGATGGTCCAGCACTATTTTCCCTCGCACTTTACTGTGCAATAAAGCTACATATGAAAAATTAAATTTAGTATCAACTCTAATACAATGAATTTAATATGATATAAGAAGATTACCAAATATATGTTACCTCTGACTCATACGTGCAAAACTATCCTGCAAAACTATCGGATATGGATAGCTAAATTGTATGTTTTGTTGATAATTCATGAAAGGAGGATGTCCGAAGAACATTTGTTATTGTCCATAGTTTGCTAAATTCATAGGTGGATTACTGTAACCAAGGGAGACAATTCCTCGAGAAGTGTTTGCGGTTTCCACCATTCTAGAATAATCTTCAATACCATGGTAAACTACAGATGCTGGTACACTTTGTTCTACAATCAGCCTTCTACCTTTTCTAACAAACAACTCTATGGATTTAGATACGGCTAAAAACATTAGTTTAATGTCGTCATCGTCAACAATTTTTATTGCTTTACATACGGAGTTAATTGGCCAGTTGCAAACTAAATCAATATCAAACTCCTTCGGTTTTATCTTCGTTATTTTGTAAATAAAACTGAAATTAAATGCTAGATTCAGATAGAGAGAGGAGTGCACATATGTTGTTCTAGGCATTGCATCCTTGTAAAATTGGAGTAAAATGTGAGTTTTGAACACTCACAAAATCTATCTCTAGGGATTAGGCTATGAAATAATTGTTTTTTTTTTGTATGCTAATTTATTGTATGATAGTTGTTGTGATATAAGAGTTAAATTGGTTGATTTGGTTGCTTAACTTTATGTCAATTTGGATTCATTAAACTGGGCATCGTGGTGGGGTCGGTACAGTTGCTACCGATTGTTTTAAATGTTCTAGGTTGGAACCTTTATGAACTTTTGTCGGTTTGTAAAATACACTAACATAATTTCCACACATTTATTCGTCAATAACCAATTCACCATCAAACTAACATATAGTTAAAACAAAATTAGAAGTCATTCTACAATAACAATAGACACAACATTACACAATTTTCATTTACAAATTGACCAAAATATTAGGGTTTACAAATTCATACCTTGATTGATCTAAAGTAAGGAGATGTTGCTATTCTGAACTAGATTTACTCAAACACAAGTTTTGATTATTTTTGATGCAAATGGTAAGAGATTTCAGTAAAATATAAGAGGAAGAATGTTGGGTTTTTTTGTTTTGAGTTTGGTAAAGCTAAAGTGAGAGAGAGGAATGATTGGTTGTTGTTATATAGGGCCAGGAAAACAGAAGACTTATGAAATATCATCCATTGGAGGCTTTCCAAAAGTCGCCCACGTATAAAAACACCAAAACATAGTTGACGACTTTTGAAAAGTCGCCAACTATGGTATAAAAAGAACACAACAGACGGCATTTCAAATGCCGACTGTTGTGTTTTTCCAGCTCAACGCTGACGTGGTCAAAACTGGTCTATATTTGTAAATAATTTGTTAACTAGCCTAAAACGTGATTAGTTTATAAAACTAGCCTAAATAATAATAAAAAATTCTATAAATTATTACGTTGATAAAAGAGTAAATATCGATTATTCTATGCAATGAAATACATATAATATAAACTATTATAGTTATAAAAACCAAATGAATAATTATCGGATGTGAGTACCATCATATCGACCGGCATATCATTTTTCAAATTTGGATAATTTTTCATTTTCCAAATAATGATGGATTCTGGATTCTAGGTATCCATTGACAGTTAAACTAATTTTAAATATTATGCAAGCAAATCAATCTTAAAAATAACTAAAAAAAGAAAAAAAAATTGAAACTTTAATTAGTGTATTATTATTATTATATTGTATTATTATTATTTTGAGAATAAGAACAAGACTTCATTCAAGCATAACACTTATTTTAATATTCCAGAAAGGCAAACCCAATCTTTAACTCAATCTAAAGCATTTTACCACTTACAACATTTTACCACTTACAACATTTTACCACTTACAACTAGTGTCGGTGATCCTTAACAAACTTTAATTAATTTACTGTGACATTAAGACTAAATCCATTGATTTAAGACAACTTTCTAGACTTGAAGAAATGCCTAGTGTAAAAGGGGAAGTATCATATTATTTAACAATATTTTTTAATTTTGAGTGTAAAATTTTTTACCCATGGTACATTGACACAGCCACATGCCCTTTTCAACTTATATACCAACAAAAATACGAGCCTTTGTCATGATTACAGATTATGTACTATCATACTTCAAAAAAAGAACTTATCATTTTGTTAAATTTTAAAAAATGTAAATATTTATGTCTGTCCTATGACAGATGGGAATCTGTACCTAAGACATAGGCTCCTCCGATTCATATACCAACATATACAATGGCAAGGAAAGAATATACAAACAAGAGGTCAAGAAAGAACATGCAAACACAAACAGTTAAGAAGGTATCCATATTTTTCTCCATTGCAATAACTTTTTTATACATGAGATTAAGATATAGAATATACAAACATGCAGCAAAAATGTACATCAATCTAAACAGAACAAAAAATTATGATACAATTGTTATACTGTATGTGTTGTCCGAAACTGCTCTGGCGACCTTCCTTATGTTAAGTACTAAGATTTAACGACAAAGTTATGAGCAAGCTTGCTTGATTTTGCTTTTAAGTTGGGCAGTTTACTCATGTACTTGTATCACCTGTGAGAGTTAATTCCTTATGTAGGAGGTAATGATCTCCGGCAAGTCGGGCACTCCATTTTTATATCCATCCATCTTTGCAGGCACCCCGAGTGGAAAAAATGATCGCAAGGTGTAACCTGCATTGTTATATTCAAATTTAAATTTAAATTTCAGTTTAAAGGAGAAGTTCGGGTATATAATGATAAATATGTTATGAGAATGAAAATATTGTACCATGTAATCATTTGATAACTGGGTTACATCAATAGGAGTCATGCAAATTACACAATCAGTTGCTTGTGTTGCATCATTATCGAATCTTCTGTAATAGCTATATTTTTCGGGCAGGATCTGCATAGCAATGGTCAAAACTTTTATTTGAAGATTCATGGTAATTTCAAAAACAGAAAAATAATGAAACACTGAGCAGATATTTATAATGTCAGATGGTTACCCTCCTCCACGATTAAAACCCAATGTTTACCTCTTCTTTTTCTTTGGATTTGAGTATAATATACGCCCGAGGAGATCAAAAACATGTTTTGGCTACAAAATTAAATATTTTACTACTATTATCGGTGGGCATTGGTCAGTACCAATAAATATATCAGGTGCACAGATAGAGGGTTTATGATTCATACTATGGTTTATGATTCATATGCTATGCCGTCCGTCCATATTAGGTATGCTGAATAGGGGTGTTCTTTTTGCTGTTTTCCTACAGGCATCACATTTCTTGCGTTAGGTGTGACAAATCAACACATATCCCATGTTTCCTATATTTCCTTGTTTCTTTTCCTGTTTAGTGTTATAAAACAACCATATGCAAGAACTTCTATAATCTGGATTACTGAAGTGATATAAAATTTAAAACGTAGGGCTCACACATAGCTATGCAGGGTAGTTAGCATATGTGTGTGTATTGATGCCTATTTTACTGCACTACCCGAGTTGGTTAGGGCTATATTTAGTTGGTACACCATTTGGTGTTTTCCTTTAGATGTCTCCTTGGACTTACTGCGTGCTTACCAGTATTGAGGGCTTTGTACACTTGACACTTATGCATTCCGTCGGGTGAAGTTGATGTGAGGTATCTGATATCTACTGTCATTATAGTACTGTGAGTACATGGCAAACATACACCCACAACTATAGGTAGATGGACCTTCCCAAACCATGTCCTTGGGGCGTACTCAACATGCACAGAGGTTGCAGACTTGCAGCATGGAGTACACGATGAGTTGATAGAGGTCGTGCACAGTTAGATTTAGGAAGGTGTAATATTATTCCTCGTCCTTAGGAGTACATTACGCTAGCGTATCCAGACGATGATCATTCACTCACGTTTCACAAAGCATTGTCGAAGCATGGGTTTACATGTTACTACGACTCTTCCAATATGATTTTTGGAGAATAGATGTTGGTTACAACTATATGATATTGTGTGGATTCCTTTAAATCCTCCTGCAATCGATGACATGTTTGGGCAAATTCGACATATTGGTCAAGTATATTCAGCAACACATAGACATCAGGGATGGATAGATGGTGATTCGAACACTATTCAAGAAGACTTTGTCGCAAATTAGGCTTGAGCAGCTCCACGTGCATTTGCA
Organism: Allium fistulosum; assembly: GCA_030737815.1. Lineage (NCBI taxonomy): Eukaryota > Viridiplantae > Streptophyta > Magnoliopsida > Asparagales > Amaryllidaceae > Allium > Allium fistulosum. The sequence goes on along the minus strand of CM060902.1, from coordinate 786,761,771 downwards.
TTGTCGGATTATGTACGTGGACTAACTCTGGGTATATCGGTCATCGTGTTGCAATTGACACTAGAGGTGAGAAAACTATGGTTAAAACCAAATAAACCAACCAAATCAGTTTATTTCAGTCGGTTTGATTTTGAAACTAGATTGGTTTACAATTGATGACATGTTTGTGCAAATTCGACATATTGGTCTAGTATATTCAGCAGCATATAGACATCAAGGATGGATAGATGGTGATTCAAACACTATTCAAGAAGACTTTATCGTAAATTACGCTTGAACAGCTTCACGCGCATTTGCATTGTCGGATTATGTACGTGGATTAACTCTGAGTATATTGGTCATCGTATTGCAATTGACACTAGAGGTGAGCTAACTTTGGTTAAAACCATGGTTTGAGGTTTCGGCCAGAATAGCGAAATTCCGGCCACCTCGATTCGGTTTCGGTCAACTCCGGGACGAAACCCTAGCAATAATCCAGTTTCGGTTGAGAAGAGAGAAAATGTTTGTAATTTTCGAAAATTACAAGCATTTAGTCGAAGATATACCTGAAATCTCGTCGTCGACTTCAATCTCTGCATCGACTTCAAGCAAATCTAGCCGGAGGGGTTCAAATCTCATTGTCGACCTTGACTGTTGTGATATTTCATTCATTTTCGTTTTTTTTTGCAGTAGAGTGGATCGATGTTTTTTGGAGGTTAGTCTATAGCACAGTCGATCGATGTTTTTTGATGGCTAGGGTTTTGAATTAGGGTACAGTGAGATTGGGCTGGGTATAGAGTAATTACTTTAGGGGCACATTTCACCAGAAGGACAAACTTTGCAGTCCAATTAGTTTCTAGGACACACATTCAAAGAAATTACTTTCAAGACAAAAGTCAGCAGAATAATTACTTTCAAGGACAAAGTCAGCAGTCCAATTGCTTTCAAGGACATAATTTCATAGGTTTTTAGGCCCTAGAAACTAATTATTTTACGTTTTGTATTTGAAAGTAATTATTTCAATTGTGTGTCCTAGAAACTAATTCTACTTGCTAAAGAGACCCTTGTGGCTAATTTCCACATTACTTTATGTTTAAGTTGGGCTGGGCTAACAATTACTTTCCTATTTTAATTAAGTAATGGTTAATTAGAACTTTAAAGTAGCTAGGGTTTAGTTTATTTGTTTATAATATTGTATGTTGTATTCTATTTTTTATAAACTATATTTTATATTTTATTTACAAATGATTGTTATTACATTTTCATTAACACGTTATTAGAAATCAAAACCAGGACCGAAACCGAAATCAAAACCGAAACTTCCGAAGTTTCCAAAATCGTCTTAAACTAAGAAAATTTCAATTGACCGAAACCGAAACCGAGTTTTCGAATCTTGGTTAAAACCAAATAAACCAACCAGACTAGTTTATTTCGGTCGGTTTGGTTTGGTTTTGAAACTAAATTGGTTTACAATCGACTTGTAAAATAATTTTGGTTATTGATTTAACCAAATTAACCAAAGTTTTGTTAATATTGTTAAAATTTACTAATGTTTAAATGATTTTCTCAAATTAGTTTAGCGGTCTAAATAAATTTTATTTATCATATATATCTGTTCAAATTACTATTAAAAACACATAAATACTAAATAAGAATACTATAATTATATATTGATGTTTTATTTTAAAGTATAATGATTCATTGTTGGCAAAAATCTTAAAATCTTACGATTTAAATCCCGATTCGGATCGGATCTCTTCATTTACGATTCGATTTATATTCTGATTCAAACTTAGCTAAAATCACAATTAAGAAAACATTCAACTTAGATTAACATACTTAATCTACTCGTTTGGATTCACAATTCTAATTATAATGTTTTCAAACTAAAATAAAAATGTAATAAGTGAGAGAATTAAGTTCTAATTTTAATTGTATAAGTTCAAACATTAAACAAGCCTTAAAATATGGATTGTTTGAATATACGATTTACGATTTGAATCCCGTTTCGATTTAAAATTTTAACTTTACGATTTACGATTTAAATCCCATTTTGATAATCTTTATAATGAATATTCCAAACATAAAATGTGAAATATTTTTAGTTCGATTGTATAGGACAACCAACCGAACCAATCAAACTTAATTCAATGGTTTGATTTGGTTTTCATTTTATTGATTGTAGTTCGGTTTAACAATTTTTATCATCGGACCGACTAAATCAACCAAACGTTTACCCTTAGTTGGCAATGTTTCATTCCGAGACCTTTTTTCCAAGCCTTCGTCATCTCGGTACACATAGACAGTGGGTCATCACCGTTCTCATGTGTTTAGAGTTGTTGACCATACCAGTACCATCGTAAATCTTCCGCTCCAGTACCCAGATGATAGATTTGTTTGTGGCGTTCCAACCGTTGGATTATATCCAGAACATGAGGTACATTCTATCTTTGATTTTTGTAAATTAGTATCATAGTTTATGTGCACGGTTGTAGTATTATATGTTGTTATAGTATTCTTAGTATCCGGATCATGAGACACGGTGTAGCTTCTTTTCAAACCATGACCCTTCAGGCTTCTGTATACGTAGAGTATGCATGACACTTATTAGCAACAATTACAGTAGATAGATCGGCAAAACTAGGCATAGTTACATGGCTATAGCCCCCACGCTTTGAAGACGAAGACAATGATTCTAATGAAAACGGTGATGGCAGTCATTTATCCCTCGCACATTTAGATGATTGATGCATCAGCGATTTATCAAACACTATTGTATATATTGCTTGATTTATATATTGGTTGGTGTATGTTTTGTATATATTGCTTGATTTGTATATTGGTTGGTGTATGTTGTGATCATAATTGTTGCTTAATTGTTGGACTTTTAATGATTATTTATGCTTTTTGATGCTTTCACATGCATTTTGTTGACCTTATCTATATATATGTGTGTGTTTTTTTTATATAAAAGTTTTGGTCTAAACAACAATGTGATTGCTGAGTTGATAAAATATAACCTGTTTTGATGAACAGTACCCACAAAATATGAAAAGACAACACATACTCATAACCACACAATGATAACTACGTCAAGGACTACTAGCTCAAGTGACAGTGGTATGACGTTGTAAGCTGAAGTCCTAGAGGTCATGGATACGAACCCTCGAGAAATCAAAAATGAGTGCTCTGTTTGAATAAAATATCACTCTTATTACCAAAAAACAATGATAACTGTAAGTCTCCATAATGAATCCAGACATGTTCCATGAGATTTTTTTGAAGTCTTTGGGTATAGTTGCAATGCGGTATGACATGTGCCGATCAATATGAAAAAGAAAGTCATCGTCCGTAAGTAGCATGTCAGGATATAAAATATCTAGCATAACAAAAGCATGTTCATACTCAAAGTCTTATTTCATGTCTCTTTCATCCTCTAGGATCACGCACTCAAAATAACACAAGTGTAAATGATCTAAGACATGCTTCTAGTTGACCATGGCCTACATGGATTACTTACTATATCAAATCTAGATTATAGAACCTTAGATGCTCTTTTTACATCATTTCGTTGTCCTTGCTTTCCAGCAAATACTTGTTGTTTACTAGTAATTGGATTCGGAATTGTTTTAACAACGATACTTCATTTAGGGTAAATTCTATCATCAAAGTAGTACTCATGGTCATATGTGTTATCATTAACAATAAACAAAACGGTTGATTTACCAAGCACTAAATCATTAAATAAAGTATATCTTCGAACCATATTTTGATTATTATTAGATTGTCAAGTCCATAAATCATACGATGCAACTGCTTTAAGAATTAAAGTGGGTTTTTGTTATTTACCGTTATATGTTTCTTGGAGCGCTTTATGATAATTCTTTCATTCTCTATGCACACGGTCAATGCTTCCTAGCGTACCAAGTCATTCTTTACCACCGTGCATTTTTAGTACATTAGCAACATCGACATTATTCGGTATTCGCATGTATTGATCTCCGTAAATGTCGATGATATCTTGATAGAAATTGTCCAAATTGTATATAATGTGCTTCCCTCAATCGCAGAGTCGTCTAGCATATCAACAAGGTTCTCATATGCTAGCATTCTCAAGCTCCAATTACTTTTTGATGTCCAACCAAACCTTGAGTTTTAAATGCAGGTGGTTTTAAAACAAAATATTCATCATGAGCTTTATCATCTCTTAATATGATGAACGAACGTCTCATTCTAAATCTTCTTTTGAACATATCAAATATGTATGTTAGATTTTGCACAAAGTAATCCTACATCAATTGTCTATTGAACGAGGATGCTGACGATTAATGTAATGTCAACCCAAAATAGACCGTCCATTCTGAACAGGTGATTGACCCATTTCTTCTTCACTTATTTGTAGCAATATTGTTTGTACTCCAGTTGGGTCGTTCTCATTTTATCATATTCAGAATCACTATTAAAGGCAACTTATTTTGATGTAGCTATTGTTTAGATTTGAATTTGATAGTAGTTGAGATAGAAAAATGATAAGGCGGGTTCTGAATAATTTCTAAGGCTTCGTTCTTTATATATGAATAAAACTAACCATTGGAAAAATAACCACTGGTAAACTAGCCGTTTCAAAATTAACCGTCACAGACACGGATGCCTGTCGAACAGGCTCCCATGCTTGGACGTCGGAGGACACCGATTGAACAGGCGCCCAACGAAGAATGTAGATCAGTAGTCTCATGCCCCTGATTTTTGTAATATTGGATCATGAAATCATCTGTTGGAAGCAATTTTGGGGTTCAAATTATGTAAACATAATCCATATACCCATTTTGGAGATGCTATAATATTGCAACTTTTACAAGACGCCAATCACGCTACTTCTCATCCAATATAATCATGATTGAATTCAGAAGCTACACAATTACCTATCGAAATATACTAGGATTGTTTTGATGATGTGTTTATGTTAACAATACAATTTAACATGCATAAACGGACATGTATACATGGGGAAGTCCAACCAAATAGAGTTTTAACCTCGTCCATGTCACATGCACTTGAACAACACAAAACATTATATCTCATTCATATATCGTTCGACACTCCATCTTGCTCGAGGCATTAGAATCTAAACTAAAATTTGGTTCGGAATGTCAATCCAAGATATTGTCCGAAACCATACGATTTTCTTCTATTTAACCTTTTTACCTTTCATAAGAATTATCCGACCAATTATTTTTTAATAATTGATTTAGCTCCACTTATTATTATTTTATTCAAGTAAATTACAACATATGACTTCATTTTTTTTTCTTTTATAGATACTCAAATGAGAAAAAAAATCTTTATTTACTACCGAATTGATAAAGTTACTACTATCCTCCTCTGTAAAAACTAATCTTCTCTTCACAGTGGAGCAATTATCTTCCTATGCTAATTAAATGTGTTGCATTTCTTTTTTAACGCCATCTTTAAAAAAATGATCTTTTTAGACTCGTAGGTTATTCCAATGTGTATTTTAAGATCCGAGATGTCAATATGAATTGTACACCTGATATATGCTTATTTCTTCCGAGATTTTATCCAATACAAGATATCATGTGCGAAAATCTCGAAATGAGATGTGACCAACAACTGAGATTTGAAACCTGACTACAAAAGCAAGCACGCCACTGTTATACTAGTCTTGGTGTATAATGAAAACTCAATCAGCAAAAAACAAGTCCTGGTGTTCGATCTGAAGGGAAACTGACCACCTATCATCTGGGACCCATTTACATCCTTAGCAATAGAAACTCAATGACTCTTCGCCTACCAAAATCAAAACTATTTTTTCTTTTCTAAAAGTACTTTTGCGATTGAAAGGTTGAAAATCTGAAAAGTCAAATTAGCAGAAAATTTATAAGTATTAAACTAACATCGGCCAAATCTACTTTCAGAAGTCAAATAATTAAAAATAATTGCTTTCAAATAAAGTCAGGAGGTATTGTTTAAAAGTTGCTGATTTTACTTGTCAAAATTGACCTTTTGGTTTTTGCTTTTAAGAGCATCTCCAACACCGTTTTTCCCACTAGATTAATTTTGTAAACCACTAGTTTTTAAGTGCTTGTGCATACATCAATCCTAGGTGAATAATCAAATAAGGGCGGAAATCTCACCCACATAGTAAAGAAGGAAGACTTAACTACGCGGGATCGCTACTAATTTATGATTTACTGCTGATAATAAAAAAATGTGAACAACTTAATTCTGTGGAGTCACCGCTAGTTTTTATATCGACTACTAGAGATGCTCTAAGAAGCAGAAAAGTAACTTAATTCAAACTATCCAAACTACTCCTCAATAAATGCTATTTGTATACCTACACACGTCCAATAGAAGCCCAATCGATGTTACCAGCATATCTAATTACATCCCTAGCTGCGGAAGCTCTATGAAGAAAGCTTTTATGTAACTTGCCTTGTATATCTATTTACATCCCTAGCTGCAGAAGCTCTATAAAGAATTTTTTTATATAATTTGCCCACTATATTTGTATAGAAGAATCAAAATCAAGACACTTAGCTGCACAACTAAAAGTCTTTCCGCATTTATTCTTGACATTGGATATTCTATACCTGTAGATTGATTCCAAAAGCTCTATTTACTCAAACTATATGTCCTAATCAGGGGTCGACTGTTATAGGTAATCATTTTTTGACATTTGCTATTGTATATGATAAAATAATCTACCTCTATCTTACCTATTACCAGTGACCATAGACTACTATCATTTGTAATTTGTTAATAAGTAATGATATAATATGATGTAAAAAGAATGCATACCCGACGAGGAATAAAACATCGAGATCCAAAAAAATGTTGAATGAGAAGAACCGATGCCTGTAATACAACAAACACAACCAAGGATATGCACCAATTGTTGTTGACCTCGACACGGAAGAAGTTGCTAGGACATCCATATATGTAAAGTGGAATTGCTAATCGTGTCAAAGTAATGCCTAATATGTAATGAGGGTGTAAAGGTTTTCTTGTATCCCGAATCACATTAGTAATGATTTGAGGTATCCAATATGAATACATGATGAAAAGAATCGGACGAAGGAAAGTGTGCAGTTCATACATAAGAAGAATGCCTCCTAAGAGAATACCATCTGCAAATTAAAATATATGTTCAAAATCAAATAATTAATCTCGAAAAGCTAGTTGGTATCGGTACTAGCCAAGGAACGATGCAATACTTTCAAAATATCAAAATAATAGTAGTATGTTTGTTAGCAATGTCATAAGATACATGTTAATTGCATAAGAGGTAAATATTACTTTCTACGACTTTAAATAACTGTTAGATTGTTCGATAAATATTTGCATAAAAAGTTTGCATGCATATTATAGAGTTTTATTGAAATATGAGATATTTATGTACTTCCTTTTTCAGAAAATGATGATATTTCACTAATTTCAATGATATTCTCAAATAGCTTTGATATCTTGCAAATATAAAGTTGATCAATATTTAAAGCGACGTTGAAAAGATACTGATTGATGTGTGAAGTCTGATACATCAATGACACATCATATTAACTACATAATCCAAATATACACAAGCTTAAAGGTTAATAGATGAAAGCACTTACAGAAACGACTGTAAAGGACAGAGAGTTCACGCCTCATGGCTTCCCAACCTTCTCCACTACTTGTAGGCCTGCTTGCTTTCCATATTGCTAGAAGGTACCTCATTTCAAAAATGGAGAACACAACAAATTTGAAGAAGGCTGCTGTGGCGAAGGCATTGAATAGAGATTCTGGGAAAATAATTTAGGAACTTATTGTCTATGACATATAAAAGCAACTTTGACGAACTTTGTATTTATTTATTAAAAAAAACCTAGTAACCGAAGTCAGGGATTTCAAAACCAGAGGTCTTACCAATTTAGTAGCATTCATTGATTGTGTCAACACACCCCACACCCACCCCCCACCCAAAAAAAAACCCAACGAGGGGGGAAGGTGGGGGGAGAGGTGCTGCTTGTGCGCGCACATTTACAAAACAAAAGGAGATGTGAAACACTAAAACCTTAGACAGCTTACCAACTAATATTCCAGCAGTCAAATGCAGTAGACACAAGTATGCATCCATTATGGCTTGTTGACCGACCATTAGAATAGACACTTTAGCAGCACCCTGAATAATATCACAAGTTCAATTGTACAGCATAAATTTAGAAGCAACGATCCATAGCAAAGTTCAGAGTTTACTTCATATACATAGTAAGCATGACATGGCCCATATCTAATCAGATTTTGAGAAATACTTACCGACTGGGTATTGCTATGCTCCATTTGTCTAATCAACAATAGAACTTGAACAAATGATATCTGATTTCAGAAAACGTTAAGGTTTCTCAATCCTACTATAAAAAATCAAAATCCTTGGCATACACCTCTTACTTTAGGAACTTTAAATGTATCGATTAGTCCGAGTTTCAAATAAAAATACTAGTTTGATTACATATGGGTAATTCGTAGCTAACAAAGGATACAAATGTAACCATAAGAGTATAGTTAACTGCTTTGTTGTAGTAGACTTCAATATTGAGTGACGTTGAATTCAATAACATGGGTGAAAAGCATTCGCCGTCATCATCAGCAGATGGGCTTTCCATTAATCCCTCCAAGTGGTAGCGATCATGCTTTCCATCTGCTACAAAAGATATTTAGAAAATGATAGACTAAAAAAGGGAGGGAAAAAAATTGAGAGTAACACCACATCAAAACAAAAAAACAACCACCACCACCAAACAACCAAAAAAAAAGTAAAGAAAAGAAAAGAAAGATGAGAGCTAACTCAGTACTACTTTCTATAACGACTTCTTACAATGGGATCAAGAATCCAGTCAATAATGTCCTTTATTCCAGTTTCACTTTTAGTGATGGCCAGAACAAAATCTGATCTAAATTTCAGTTCTGATTTTCAGGTGCTAAAATAACAGGAATTCTTTTTTACCACATAACATTTAAATAAATGGAGCAAACATGTAAACTGGTAAATATAAAAAAAGGTAACAAAACAAACAGTATAATAAAAAATATATATAAAAGAGCAAAGTAATTCAATAAAAAATGTGATAAGTTTCTCAAAATAAGATAGTTTGTCAAATCCAATCGAATTCAGAAGGCAAAACGTTAAACAAGAGTTAAAATCAACTGCTGAATTAACTTATAATCCCTAAAAACATATGTACAAAGAGAAAATACATTTTAAAATATAATAGACATTTTGTTATCATAGATACATATATGCAAATCTAATACCGTATTTCTGTAATGAAAAATACCTAAACTATTAGGAAATTCTAAAATTTATGAAACTGATCGGAATTTTGAAAAATTCAAATGAATTAAACAGAACCAGAATTCGAGATCTTGAACTTGGCTCTTACACAAATTCATTAGGCAAAAAACAAGTAATTTGACAAAAAAAGAAAGAAAGAAAACAGCAAAGAAACACATAAGTATAAATGTTAGTATCAACTACATGTTTATGACATACTTGATATATCATCACAAAGTAATATTCAGAAATAATAAATATGACAGATACAGAACATACCACTCTGGCTCGAAATACGTGAAACTTGAGCGGCTATCTCAATGTTACAATGTTTTTCGATGTCATAAGAAAATGCTGAAAATGATGACCAGTAAATAATGTAAGAAAAAAAATAGTTCAACAATAAAAAAGAAAAGAAAAATATATATAATAACACCAAAAACAAACTTACATTTTTTGCTTCGAAATCTATCTCTAGAAGATTCTTGAAAAACTTGGGACGAGAATGCTCCAAGCTGTAGAGAAAACCAACAGATGCATATTCAGAAACATATCCAACCATACTGTATAATAAAAAAACAATAAAAAAAGTGTAAATAAAAACTACACATAGTTAACGGTATTGTTACATCTCCTTCTTTAACTAAACTACATAGTACGATTATAAAGAATTTAAAAAAAGTCAAAGGTATATCACTAGCCAAATACATGTATATGAGTGAGTCTACGTTTAAAGCTTAAAGTACTCATAGAGCAAACTGTGTTTATGTTTACAGGATGCACTTGAAGAAAATAATTAGCTTTGTTTGGCTAAATAAGCTAAAAGTTATCAAGAATTTTCTTTTCCTGCAGGTGAAAGGCAACATTCTAGATATTTCAAGAAGAAATACAGAAGCTAGACTTATCAATGATGCTCAATTTTTTTATGCAGCTGAGTTAACAGTTTTTAGCTTTATAACTAATATGAATTGTTTGGGTAATATGAAGTAATGTATTTTAATTTTGCTAATAGATAGGATAAAGTACTAATTTTGATTTAGTGATACTAAAAAAGTGAATATCTATACGAAATGTTTATGAATAGGGTCACAAATATCACAGCCGATACGTATTTTTATTCTTTAGCCTCAATTAATTAACACTTAACAATTATACTTTATTAACTGATTACCAAATGATATGGACTGGATAGATAGTAGTCCTCCTCCTGAAGTTGGTCACCATCAGTTCCACTGCAACAAACATTTGTTCAGAAAAAAATTACGGAACTAAAAGATAATTATTCTGATACATAACTAACAAAAGATTGCTCAAAACACTTTAGTATCTGCAAAAAAATAGCAAAGAAATAACTCCTAATTTTCAACGGTATTTCTAGATGTTTGATCAAACCACTCATTCAGTCGTCCATCTGAAAAAAAAATCATTAATGTAGAAGAACTAAAAAGTGAGTTTATTTTGTTTAGCCTTGCACCATGGGTATAGACTGCACCAATTTCAATTATTAAATCATTCTTTACTGAACAGCTTCAATTAGCTGAGATCATTTCAACAAATTGGATATTTAATTTTCATACCCCAAATGATATACCTGATTTTTTTTATACATACAATGATTCGGTTGTACAGTTTATGGACATGATATTCCAAGCATATAGTAAAGTAGAAGAATTTATGGCTCTCACGTTTATTCTAAGATTTTTCTCAACACTCCTTAATTCTCTCTAGAAGTATGAACTGTTTAGATAAATTTAATTAACAATTATCTATTAATTTTTCTAATAAATCCTGAAGATAACAGTGTCAACATGTACGCCACTCATAGTAACAAAATGGTAAAAACTAATTTTAATTCAAATATAAAAATATATACACCACATAACAAACAATAATAACAGCTTTAATGTATAATTCGTCTATCTTAATAAATTGTTAGTTAAATAAAGGAACGTTTAGAAATTACAAACCATCTCAATAATTCTAGGAATTATCACCTCTCATTAGTTCTCTTCGAATTTTTTCAATCCATTTAAATTATCATTTTTTTAGTCATCCAAAATGTTGCATTAATTCTGTTAATGATTTTACATTCGTATATGTAGATTTTATAACTTCTATACTTATTTACAAAGTTCTCATCGATTCACTTTTATTATTTATATTCAATCTCATATGTTTGAATTAGTCAAACACTATGAATTCAAACTATTTAAATAAATTCAAGTAATATTCAATTATCTGTCTAATAATTTCTAAAAAAATGATAATTTCAATTTGTATACCACCTTTGTATTAACAAAATGGTAAAACGGATTTTTCTTTTTAATATAAAAACCACTTAACAAAAGTTATATGTATGAATAATAATAAAAAGTTTAATTTATGACTAATATATCGTACATTGTATAGAAAAAATTTATTTTAAAAATATTCGAAGTATGAATACTATGTTTTCACAACATTACCGTGTTCAATGCACGGATTACAAACTGTTATTTTATTATTAGTACCCACAATTTTAGTAAACAAAAAACAATTAGTTTTCTCTTTAACTATCTTCTATTGCATTTATCATTCTTATTAAAATAGATTTTGTAATTTGACATTCAAAACCCATCATCATACACGTGCATGTGGGAATGCTCATAAATACACGCATGACCATGGATTTTCTTAATATTATTTCAAAAAAGAAAATATTACTTTAATATTTAAACTTTAAAATTTACTACATAAATAATTACTTGCAAATATTTCACATATATGCGTACATCAATCAAATATTATGTTTAATATATAATTTTGAAAATACTTAGTAAACTTATTTTAAAATTAGGAACTAATATTTTAAAACATAAAAATTTGAAAATAACAATATTATATCTTCCTACAATTTATTTCCATATATTTAAAATGTATAAATTAATAAAATGTTATGCTTGAAGTATAATATTTTAAAATTTTAAAAATAGTACAATAAAACTAATTTAATACAAAATATATCATTTTGAATAGTTAGTATGAAAATAATAAAATATATGATTATTTACAACTAATAATAGTATGTAAATTAGTTATTTATGACATTTAACCATGGTTCGAGAACTCGGTTTCGGTCTCGGTTTCGGCCATTTGAAATTTTATTAGTTTCGGATGATTTCGTAAATTTCGGAAGTTTCGGTTTTGTTTCGGTTTCGGTTCAGTTTTCGGTTTTCAGTAGTTTGTTAATATACTTACACTAATTCACTGTCCATTGAACCTACACTAATTCACTGTCATTCATTGTCCATTCATTGTTAGGTTGAACATGAGTTAAAACCCAAAATAAAAAGCAACATACTTACACTAATTGACTGACCATTCCTATTACATTCTTAAAGCCCAAAAAAAAGGCAGCCCAAACCAGAAACTTCAAGATTAAAAGACTAGGGCAATTCACTACCCGCACAAACAAACCAATTCATCGTCCATTCACTGCCACAGAACAAACTAGGGCAATTCGAAGAAAAATTAAACACGCACATCTAAAAAAAATAGCTTCACTATGTAGTTCGACGACTTCGCCTACGTTGCTGTAGTTCGATGACTTCGCCTACGCTGTTGTAGTTCGATGATTGCAACCGCACAACCTTCGCCGTCTTTACTACCGAAGAACTCCCTGCTGCTGCTGTCGAAGGTGCTGCTGTATTTTTTTCTCGTTGATTTCTTACATCGATTGTAATTTTAGGGTTTGATTATGCCTTTTTTTTAAAGATAATTGACGAAACCGATTTTGAGCCCTAATTTCGTCTCGTCTAGAAACGAAACCGGTACGGTACCCCCGAAATTTCGGGGTACCGGCCGATACCTTAAACCATGCATTTAACGTATATTTTGCTATGTTTAAAAAAAATAAACAAAAAACATAATATTTTAAAATATTAAAATAATAGTGATATATTTTTATTGACTCATCTATATTTAATTAACAAATATAAACCAGTGAAATATTAGACTTAATGTATGTTTTAAATTTTAAAATTATTTTATAATCCAAATGCATTATTTTAGATATTTACAATTTGAGAAAAGTTTAATTACATATAATCCAATTTGTTAATATATTAAATTAATTAATCTATGCTAGTCTATATATTGATCTGTTAACTAATAGTAAAGTATAAGAAAATACATTTGTCTCCTTAGTTCCCTTTAATTAACTATTATTACGTATTCTCTCTATTATCTAGTTATTAAACCTTTCAGGATTTCAGTAAAAAAAAATAGTACTATCATTGGTTATCATCTATTATATATATATATAACACAATTTGATAACCTCACTAAATCTTTTTTTGAATATTACACATAATTTGAAATATAACTTACTGATATTCAAAAAATAATAATATTATTTTCAAACTAATTTAAAATAAAAATTCTATTTTTAATATTTAGAATAAAAAGTAGTACCTATAACTACTTATAATTATTTTAAATACATAAATTATTTAAGTATAATATTTTTAATGTAATTGGCTTAAGTTGAAAAATATTATTTTAACGCATAAAGATACAAAAATAATATTATTAATTTATGTTAGTTTATTTATAAACATGTAAATTAATTAAATGTTAAAGATATAATAAATTTATTAAATGATATCCTAAGGTATAATTCATTTAAATTCCAAAAACATTTTTATTAAATTTTTTTTCATTTTTTCTTATGTTACTTAATTTATTAAATATATTCTATTAAATAATAGTAAGGTAGAAGAATTTATAACTCTCTTATAAATTCTAAACACTGTGAAATCTCATATTATTTCGCTTCTTTATTTTATATACCAATAACTATAGTTTATGATTTCTACAATTATTAATAAATCCCTCCTTAATTTTGACTAACCATTTCAGTTTCAAGTATAAGTTCTCCCATTGTTTAATTACTTTCAACTATTTTACATTCAAAGTTTGTATTATCATTTTCCTCCCTTTAGTTCTCCTTACTATTTTATGTTTAAGTATAATTTGTGAATTGTTTAGAAGGTTCATTTTAATTCAATTTAATTTAGTTACATTCAAGTTTATGTTGTTTTTCTTTCCAAATTGATATTGTTTTACTAAGTAAACATATACACAATAATTAAAGCAAATGACTTACACTTATATATGTTTAACATTAATATATTGCATGTACATTTGACAATTTCTTTTACAACATTACCGTGTGCAACGCACGGGTTACAAACTAGCATATATATATTACCAAAATGCTTCAAATTATATTGAAATCTTGTTTACAATTCTCTTTAACATGAACCATTTTTTTATATCTATTATCCATTGATCTATGTTGTGTGTGTATAAAAATGTTATGAGTCAACAACAAAGTTTGCAAATGCACAAGCTCGCATGCTTTATTAATTTATTGGTTCTAGTTCAATTAGTGTGAAGGTTGGCTATATGTGCCCCATGACAGGCGATAGAAAATTAAATATTATTTCAATATATTTCTCTTGTTTTGTTTTGGATTGGCATCATCTTATTATACGCAAAGAAGGATTCATAAGAAAATGAGGATCCACTCTAGCATGTAAAGTTTTGCATATACTCTGTGGTAATATGTGAAACCCATATTGGTGCTGCTACATGCTTAGCAGAGTAAGATTCATACCAAAACTTATCTAGTTTTATCTGAATCAGTGGTATCCATCCTATTATACAATAAGATTCATAACTCATACAAAACGAGGATCTACTCTATCATGCAAAGTTTCAAATGCAATCTACGGCAATATATTGTGAAATCCATGTTTCTGCTGCATGACTGTAGCAGAGTATCAAGTACACAAAACCAATAATCAACACAGATGGAGATTAGTTAATAACAACTCTATTAGTAGACAACCGATGTCGTGAAAACGAGTTTGGAATGGATTCAAAAAAATATTAATATGATGAATATTTACCTTATTGCTACAAGCCGAAGTTGCTTGAAGGGCCATATATATACTCCTTCGACTCTCAACTGTGCAGCACTAACATCATGTTCATTGTCAAACACATCATGAAAAATAAGTGCACCCTGTAATTGCAATTTAATTGTGAACCACAAAAGAACATTTCTAGGTCATCAAAGACAAGGATGTAACTACAGCTGTCAATAACTATGCTGTGATTTTGTACCAAGTGTGACTTATATTAATCCTTTAATCACACGCGTTATGTCAGAAAGAAATAATAAAGTGTGCAGGTGCTATGATTTAGAAGCTGTCTTTCTGCATTTGTTATCTGTGCAAGTACTGTGATTTAGAAACATTATATTAGAGAGAAATAAGTAGAGGTTGGAATTTTGAATGACACTGGACACTTAATGTATAATTGTTATTGCAAAATACAGATTTCTAGCATGCATGTGATGGAAACATATGGCAATTCAAATTTGTCACAAAATTTCCCAATTTCCACCACATCCAGCCATACAAACAAAATGGCACGACTGCAATATTCAAAGAAATTAGATAGTTTCAGAAGATACTTCTGTTTTATACATGCATCCGACACCAATCAAAAACTCGAGTACTATGAACCAAAGATTATGCATGGCCATATCCAATATACAGTGTACACAATGGACATCGATATATTACGACTATATCACATAATGTTTTAATGCCAGAATAATCAAGCATGTCCACATAACAATATATAGCCACTCACGCACCCCCTCTCTTTCAATTATAGCCGAGGTTTCAAATATCGGATTTCAGTCGCGTCTCATCTTGGGAATTTTACACACAATATCTCGTATCGGATGAGATGTTGGATGATGAGTCCATCTCGGATTTTAAAGTCCGTCTCCGAACTATCTCGGAATAACTTAAGCGTCTAAATTTAATATTTCAAAGATTTTTATAATAATTGTTATCTAAATATATAAACTTTTTACCATACATAATTTATATAAAATGATAATATTAATTTTACTATTGAGAAGAGTGTGATAACACGATTGATTTGGTCAAGGTTTTAAATATTAGAATTCGGTCGCATTTCGTCTAGAAATTTTCACACAATACCTCGGATCGGACAAGATATCGAGTGAGATGAGTGTATCTCGGTGTACATTTTGGATTTTAAAGTTCATCTCGGACTACCTCAAAATAGCTTAAGTGTCTGTCTAAATTTAATATTTCAAAGATTTTTGTAATAATTGTTATCTAAATATAAACTTTTAACATACATAATTTATATAAAATGATAGTATTAATTTTACTTTTGAGATGAGAGTGATAACACGGTTGATTTGGTATTTAACCGAATGGATTCAGCTCATCTGAATATTGAAAGAAAAAAAAATCTTTTATTTTTGCTCACTCGTTAAAATATAAAAATGGAATTAGAGGGCCAATAAAAAGTCAGAGCGTAATTTCTTTTGGACTCATACAAGAAGTAAAAGAAATATGTAAATGAAAAAACATGACTTCGTATGAGATCTTCTATTGAGATCTCACCTCAAATTTTTCTATCTTGGACGAGATGAGTGCCAAAATAATAGATAAACAATATTTAATGTCTTATTTTGCTAAATCTCGTCTCGCTCAAGTTCGAAAATGAGATCTCGAGCAAAATCTCGGGTGAGATAAACAGGATTTGAAACGGTGATTATAGCAATACGCAATTATCTGTATCTGCGATTCGACATCAAAGTTTGTTCTAAGTACATGTTCATCCTCTGCTTGTAATATGTTTTTTTTAACATAACTACCAAGTACCCAGGGTATAAAAAGCTCAAGTAACATAAGATTAGCGAATAAATAATAATGGGCATTTTTTGACGCAACCCCTTGTACTACTGAGATTTAGACCTAATCCCCTGCTGTTTATTTTATAAGACTTACCCTCTACGTATCAAAGATTATACCAAAATATATCCACAAAAAGACATTGCAGATGTTAAGGCATGGGCTGTAACTCTAGTAATATTAACAGTGAAAAAGGGAAGGGGGTGTGGTTAAGTCTAATATCAACGTTGGCAATGGGAGTTATGTCAAGAAACCGGTAGATAATCTAGACATACAGCTGCATATTTTAGACATATAAATATAGGCTGATGAAAAGGTTCCAAAGACTTAAATTACAAGAACAAATGTGACACTTCAAAATTATAATTTCAAAAAATATTATTACCTGAACATAGTGTACGCCACTTATCTTTGTTCGACTAGTAACAATTTCCAGCACCGAATCACCATTATATCTCCCAAAGTCTAAAAATCTGGATGAGATATTTGATGTCTCCACAAAGCTCCACCTCCCTGAATCTCACATATTGAAAGCACATCAAAGAATTTGCATTATACAAAATTTAAGTTAGGAGATTTTGCGAGCATGTATGGTTATAGTTATCTACTTCTACAAATAAATAAAATATTGAAAAAACAGGATGGCTGTGTAAATTGAACTGGTTTGAATTAACTTTCTTTTAGTCGTATTTCGTAAATGCGTCCAATAACATTACTTATTACTGTATCGAACTATATGAATGATATGCTATTCTTTACTGTATCGAACTATATGAATGATATGCTATTCTTGATTAATTCATGACGTCTTGTTGATTGTCTTTCAACAATCCTTTTACCCTTATTATACTACTTACACTGATGTTTTCAGATCCTCCACTACACACTCTCTGTGAGTCATCCTATGCAAATATACCATTCGTGATGGAATAACAATCTTAAGTTGGTCATCTTTAAAAAGGAGGAATAAATAGAGGAAATACTTGACTATTTCCTCAGTGTGTCCAAGTAAAATATTATCGTTGAAATCTAAAAGGACTATAAAACGGCTGAAACCCCTTACAAATTTACTAATAATCAGCAGGAATGGAAAAATAGTTGTTTGTGCCAGTTGAGTACATGATCCAAAACAACGGTATTACACTATGAAAGCTGTTTACACATGAAAATTCTTTAAATTGACATAATCAAAACACACTTCTGCAGTATTAGAATTTAGAAGGCTAACCTCTATATGTTCCAGTAATATTCCATGCCGTATACACATTTGGGTCATTGTCGCTCCTAAGGAACAATCTCTGCGTCAATGAAATGTCAATTAGTAGTTTAATATCTACAATGCATTTATTCATCAGTTAAATAACTGCATCTTATCATATTAGGTATTCTGTTTTAGGCTCTACAAGAACTTTGGTCGACTATATTCTAGTGAAATGTTTCCATAAAGTTGCACATCCATTATGTATATTGTACATTCTGACCCTTTATGCATAATAATATGCAACACATGCAAAAAAAAACTAATGTAGCCCCAGACATAGTGAATTAACTAGTAAATATGTGTTATGAAAATTAGCTTATAATTTACTAGTGCAGAATTGCAACAGCTGATAGACAGCGTTCATGATAATAAAAAGGTCTTAAATATCCATCTACATTAGATCTGAAAACATTATATTTTAACTCATGCGTCAAACCGAATTGAAGGTCTAATGAAAATATATGCTTTCAAACTATGGAACCAAACAAAATCAAAGGTTTCCAAGGTCTTTGCAAGAACTTTAAACTAGCAAGTGACAATAAAAGAAAATAGAAAATACAATAGAAGTGCATCAGGTATCGATTAATGGATGCTTGATGCAGTTGTGGACCCAATGAAACTTTTTTAGCTGGAATAACTAATAACTGATATGTTGTCTTTAGCAAATGTTGATGGTCGTAAGTTAGACCTAACAATGGATACTTTCGTATGCGGATAGTGTTACACCTGCATCCACATCCGAAATCAATTTCGGATATCTGCATCCGCGGTATCAAATTTATTATATCCGCCGCCGATTGATAGATCTAAAAACATAAGTAGAAAAGGTTGATTAAACATTAAAAAAAATTGTCCCATTGACTAGCTGTCATAGGCGCGCTAGGCGCCACAGGGGCGCTAATTTCGTAAATGGGTGTCTCACTCTAGCGCCCCACCGCCCAGAAACGCCCAATCACTAGGGCGCTGCTTAGGCGGTGCGTTTGTCCTGAGGCGGGGCGCTCCTGGGCGCTCTCTGGACGTTTATTTTGTTTTTTATGTTTTTTTTATTTTTTTGACATAGGCAAGCAGTGCTGGATGGTCCCCAACTAGTAGAGGTGTAAATCGATCGGACCAGACGCAAGTGTGTTTGATTTCTCCTAAAAAAATCATACGGACTCGGACCAGACGAGAGTTTTGTTCGTACATTCTTCGGAATAGCCAAACAACGGATGGACAATCGAAAAATCATCAGATATTTCGAACAGATATGAGTTCGTACATTTTATCTTGTCCTAGTTCATGTCCTAAATGAAAATCGGTCAGAAACGGACATATACTTTTCGGCCACAGACTCGAACGGACGTCGGACAAAATTTACACCCAACATACATGTTTTATTACTCATATTTTTTTAACAAATAATAAAAGGAATGCAAAAAAATTAACTAAAGGAGTTGCAAAATGACAATGAGCGTCTTTTTTCGTCCAGGCGAAAGCCTGGACTCCATCCGAACTCTAAAAAATCCTAGCGCTCTGCTCCACCTCGCGCCTCGGACAGCATAGTATAAAGGTACAAAAAATATACAAATATGATGATTATAAATAGTTTTGAGTAGTTAATACGCATTAAATGTAATATAAAATGTTAACTTGATTAAAAAATATTAAATACATATAATTAATTATACTAAAGTACACATAATATAAACTATAATCTTGATAAAAACAACATGGGTAATTTTTTGATGTGAATGTCTTTATATCCGCATCCATATTTGTTTTTTCGAACCGTTTTTCGGATACGGTTTCAGATTTTCTATGTATCCACTGGCATGCTTATCGTAAGTAAGATGATACTGTGGAAATCAAGGTGCAGTGGTGGTTTGGTGAAGTGGTCGTTGATGGAAGAAGTTAAAATTAAGCTTTATGTTGGATGTGAAGTCTTTTCATGAGCAATCACACGTGCTTTTTCTTACCTTATGATTATCCGTTGTTCATTGGACAAAAATAGATGGTATTTTTGAATGGGCCTTTTTGTTTTATCTCCCTATTATTTATGGTATAGGTGGAAATTCCCCTATCGTAAATCAGGACTCTAATATTAACAAATAATAAAATCAAAACACAAATTTATCGCCATCAATTAACAAATTAAATCATAAATCCAAATCCATCAAATTAAGTGGAACGACGGAAATAATATCATATCATATTAGGGCTGTCAATAAGTATCCGAAAAATCCAAAATGGGTATGTATCTGTATCCGTTCTGAAATATGCAAAATTATCTGATATCCGTTAGATAAAAATTCATCCGATGTTCGAAAGATAGATACGGATGCGAATAACTCCATATCAGCATCCGATAAATATCCGTTCAGTTTTTATCAAGATTATAGTTAATTTTTTGTGTATATTAGTGCATAAAATGATTGCCGGTTACTATATTATCTAGGTAAAAAATTTAATCCGTGTAAAAATCAATATTTGCTTCTTAAAATTATCTTTCTTAGCATATTTATTATTTATTATATTTTTAGTACTGAAATGAATTTATAATGAATCAAAATTTTCTATTTATTTGTTTAGATTTATTAGTTGTGAATTGGTCAAAGAATATCTAATAAATATCCAATATCTGTCTGTATATGTGGAAATGGATATCTGATATCCGAAAATGATTTCGGACACAAATACGAATATGTCACTATTTGAAACTGTATCTGACCGTTTACAGATCTATATCAGATTGCTTGCACTGATTAAAATGCAGGATACAATGAAGCTACCAAAAATGCACAAATGATAGTTATTTTGAGCATTTAATATTTCATATTATTTATCTATTTTAAATATATCATTTTCAAAATAAAATGCAAACTATTTTAGGAAAAGTAAATTCAAAATTTTCATGTCGTTTGCATTATAAATAATGCAAGGTAAAAATACATCATCAAAATTACACTATCATACATGAATTTGAAATTTAACAGTTCATATCAATTCTTTGCAAAAACAAATTACATGAATTCAGGAAAAAATAGTGGTTTACATTCTAGAATGCAATGTACATTAAAAACGAACAAAATTGCACAAAAACACATAAGTACAAACATTTAGTTAATTTCTATCATTTATCTTCATATAATATGTCTTTTGGTTACATAATGCAAGGCACATCAACAAAAGTCAATAAGTTCAAAATTGCTAAGTAGCTTGTATTATAAACAGTACAAAACACAATAATAGTCACCAAAATTGCATAAAATTATATAACTCAAAACATGACTTGGAAAAAAAACAGAAAGTTTTAAGTCGGGACTTCAAAAACAAAAACAAAAACTAGTTTTATATTATAAATATAGGGATCCGATTTGAAATATGGGAAGTGGTAGGAAGATTTGAGAATAAATGTTAAATAATAGTTATGTAAACATAGTTGCCTCTTTTAACATCGTATGAGAAGTGTTAAATGTTTGTAACATGTGTAATAATTAAAATACGATGATGTGGAAAGAAAAAGAATTTAGACATATACTATAAAATGGTATGAAAATTTCAATACACACACATACATACTAGTGTAAATCGCACGTATGTGCATCTAATAGCCAGAAATATTTACTTTTTATTTATTAAAAAAAATTATGGACGACGTGTGCTATAAGTGCAAAAGTTTTGGTAGTCATAACACTTTTATGTCAAGCAAATTGACAGTGAAATTCCGTTGATAAATGGTTGGTAAGAGAACAGTGATGGTGGTTGCAAACCGATGATGAGATTCTGTTGATGAATGTAGGACAATTTCGGAATTTCAAAAGGACACCGTGGAAATCTTATTTATTGAATTCTCTTTATTAGTGGGATGTGTGTGTGAGTTAGGATATAGCACCCTTTTGTAGTATCTGGATATCAGCCGCAAGTTTCTATTTAAATATGTGTTTTTTCTCTTTCATGTCACGTGGACCAAATATTTAAATATAAAATTATGTCTGATATCGGGGGGCTACAATGGTGCCAAATAAAGAATGGTATTGATCATACACACGCATGTAAGTGTGCATGCATGTGCGTATATGTTTAATACATTAAGTAGAAGAAAAAAATTAACATTGCTTTAAGATGTCAAAAATATGATGCGGCTTAGTTACTGTTTGTCGTTTGTAGTAAATCAATCTATGTGGAATTGTCGTGGAGTGAAGAAAAGTCTTGGATAAAGAATGTGATTTCTGATGAAACAATGTTCGCGGAGATAGCATGAAGTATAGACAATCGGATAGAGTTTGCTTCTCTCGGAATAATGTCACACATAGATACATGTGTGTGTATTTGGACACATATGCATATGTATAAAATATTATAGAGGTGCTAAGAGGTACCACAAGAAAAGGTGTCATGGATCTTTTCTCGTACTCATATGTGTGTGTACACGCACGCACGTGTATATGTATGTGTGTATAAACACACACATGTACGTAAATTTCACAATAAAACTAATAAGTTAACATGGAAGAGTTAGATAATATCTTAATTCCAAATGGTGAGTGGCACAGAAAATGTTCATTGCATAATAAGGTAGCAGTCTTTTTTGGTTGATCTGACAATGTAAGCAATCAGTGTATCAGCAATTACATAGTAATACTAAATCACAGAACAAGTCAACGATAAACCTACCATCCCTTTATCAATTTCAACCAGTTGTTTGTTATTAATCAAAGGAAATAAAAATAAACACTGGCTTAACAGCCTATATTGACAATTAATTGTTTCCTGTGTAAATTGCTTTTTTGTGATTGCTGATGATAATTAACTTCTTTGAAGAAAGAATTTATGATAGCTACAATATTTGAGATCTCAAAACAAAATTTTGGTTCAGCTTCTCCTTTTCATTTTCACTTACAACTTTCTTATGATGTCAGTGTAACAAAATTCTCGCTATAACTCGAACCACGTCCTATCACCCCCAAACATTACTTGATCTCCACATTCATCTAAAACAACTCTCAATGAACCTAGATCTCTTTCAAATAAGGTCAAAGATGCTTTACTGGTGAGCTTCACTTCACATAAAGAACAACTAGCCAAGTGTTCTAAATAAATCTCATATAAGATGCTAAGATTATCCATCGACAAATAGACAGCAAGACCTACAATCTCTATATGACGCATAACAATATTTCCAATTCATTTATGCTGAAACACAAATTGCTCAACTCTGTCAATTACCGATGTATATCCCTGTTACAGGGAACCACATCAGGTAAATTTGAAGTGTGTGTAATGCATAAAGACACTGTAATTATACATGTGCATTTCTTACATGAAATTTTCCTACCACCTACCGTTGCTAAACACTTGACCAACACCAAGTCCAAGAACATCAAGACAAAGAACTTTGTCAAAAACAAAACCATCGCCATGCTTACCACAGATATTGCATACAATGGTTTCTCTAGATAAGTCGTTAACTTCTCGTTAATCATTACCGACTATTCAATCCACCATTATAGATGAATCTTTGGTCATCTCCAACTCCTCTCCATATCTAGCTACCATTTTTCATCGCTTTCAAAACTTTATTTGCACTCTTATATGAAGAGAATAATAATGCTATGTCACATGTGAACTGGTGGATACATGTATGGCACTCCAGACTTCTTTCGTGGTGCATCCAAACTTGATATATCCAATATAGCACTTCAATGGATGTCATAAGGAAAGAATCACCCCATATCCACATATGCCATGATACTTAATCTAGACCATTTTGCAAAGTTTACCCATCTACCATGAGAATGCCTTAGCAAACAACTCGCTAGCAGACATACATTTCAGTTATTTCCTAAGATCATCATTACGATCAGACGTCAATGTATGATGTTTATCGTGATTTTGCTTGTGAGGTTCAAATCTGTTGTGCACATGATCTATTTTATTGCAGTGGTAATTCTTGACTTTCCTATATACGCTTGTCGTTAAAATTCTTTCTCCCTCGATCAGAATACATAAATTCTTTTCAGTTAAATATTATTCCACATAATACGTAGGATGGCAACTGATGCAAACTAAAGCTAAATAAAACTCACAAACAATTCAGACAAGTATCAAATGTTAACTTTGTCACGCACATCATCAGTTCAATGCAGTCCCAATCCAATCAAAGTTCATAATACCTTACCTGCAGCTATCTAACATGCTAAAAAATCATTCCGCATCAGCAGCAACAATATTAGCAAGCACAACTATCAATAACTCAACATACAATTATCAATTTCAAATGGTTAAAGAATATAATCACCTCATCGTTCCATGATCCAGCTACAGAAGTTCGCTCCCTAATCGGTCTCAAACAATCGGAAGTCCCAAAAAACCCAATAACAACAAAAACAAAACACGAGACTCTCCTAATAAAACCCATAAAGTCCTAAATTACTGAGCAAAGCCCTAACATAAAAGATAGCTTGCGATACAAGTAGAATCAACTTTAAGTCGAAGAGAGAACTTTAAGTTGAAGAGAAGGAGAAAATGAGAGCTCAACGAAATTCGATATTATTATAATCGACTGCTCACCAAATTTAAGGCAATACGTTTGATTGATAATTTGTGCTCTATTATTTATGGATTGAGAAAAAAGAGTAATTAAGAATGAAGGAAAGAAAACAATAAAAAACCGAGTGTTTGTTGGAGAAGAAGAGTAGACCATCGGGCAGGTGTGTGTAGAGCGGCTGTCAACCACAACAGCTGTTTGTTAGAAGATTTGGTTGTATGATACTTTTTCAATTCTATTTAGCCTCCGCTTCTAACCGTTTTCTCCTGAAACACCTCAAAAAAATCATCCAAATTTTAAAACCCTACTTCTCTCTTTTCATACTCAAAGCATTTCCATGTGAAACCTAAGACCCATCCTTTATTTTCAAACTTCAAGCTTAATACGTAAAATAAAAACTCTTTTGAACAACAGGTTTCACGAATATGGAATTAATTTAAAAAAATAAAATCGATCTTAGCCTTAAAACACGTTTCAAGAAAAACCTCAATAGCTTTTTGGCATCTATTTATATGATGCTATATTAATATAGCGTTCAACGTGTCTTCAGACTAAATTCCTTCATTTAAAAATATGGCTGAAGTTTTTCATTCTCCATATTTTCCTATTTGATGAATCTACATGTACTTATTAAATGTGCAGTTTATATTCTAAATATTTACAGTTAAAAGTACAAATATTTGTAGTTATAACTGCAGCTAATTGCAAATTTTTGTAAAATAAATATTGCAGTTAAAACTGTAAATACTTGTAGTATAAACTGCACACTTTTATTGAAAAATATAGGAGTTTTTCATGAAACGTGTTTTTTTGTAAAGGGGGTTTTTGTATAAAGGACAAAAATTTGTATTTTTTTAGCCTCAAGTACAAAACCTCAATATTTTAGCCATAAGAACAAATATTCTTTCAAAATTAACGATAAGGACAGACATTCTTTCAAAATTAGTCATAAAGACAAACCACCAAAATTATCAACCACCACTCATCGCACCACCACCCACCGCCATCACCTGCACCACGAGCCTCACCGCTGTCCCATCGCATGCTACCGATAAGTCTTAACTTAAAAACTGATACCTAAAAACTGCTACCGATAACTAAAAACTGCTACCGACAACTAAAACTGATACCTAACAGCTGATACTTAAATAAACCACCCATAATCTCTTAGGTTCTCAAATTTATCAAATTCGATCATCATCATCTAAGTTTACAGTTCATTCTTGAACAAGCATTTCAATCATAACAATCATCCTTGTAGGAAATCAATTCATCATCGTATTTAAAGCACAAATAGGTCACCCATAATCAACATCTATCAAGCTCATGAAATTGCATCGTTATCTCATATAACAATACTTTGACTCAAGTATCTCCATTCTCAGATGCAAGCCAGATCGAGTGGCTCCACTTTAGCATAAACATGGATTCCATTCAACTAAGGTAGTGTGCACAATGGCGAGTACGACAGTGGTTAATCTCTAGATAAATAAAACATTTTTTACAAAAATGATATTTACTGTCACTAAAACTGACCTAAAAACTAATCTTCAAATTAACAGTAAATTGACACTCAAACAAAATTCATTAAATATTTGATACTAACGAAACACTAATTCAACTCAATGATCATCATATTTACTATGTAACAACTTCATTTTTTTTATATAATCAAACAAACAGAGCAGCATAATACATTATGTGAATTTATTACAATACATCATCAATCAAACCGATATAAATGCAAAAAAATAAACTAATAATTAAAAAAAATGTTCGCTTCAAAATGTGATTTATTACAGTATAATAATTTTGTTATACAACAAAAATCATAAACTCAAAAGTAATAAATATTTTCAAAAATGATACTTACAAATTGGAAAACTGATACCTAACAGTTGATACCACTTCTTCTTCCCTAATTCTTCCATGTCTTGCTCTTCTTCTTTCTTGACTTGCTATTTTTCTTTTTCGAATTGTTGTTTTTTCTAAAACACCACTTCACCACGGCATCCCTACCACCATAGC
Organism: Allium fistulosum; assembly: GCA_030737815.1. NCBI lineage: Eukaryota > Viridiplantae > Streptophyta > Magnoliopsida > Asparagales > Amaryllidaceae > Allium > Allium fistulosum. Next base: position 786,734,856 of record CM060902.1, on the reverse strand, counting down.
CATCAATTTTCCATCATCAGATGACTTCAAATCGAGCTACTTCAAAACTCTAGCCGTTGTCATCCATCGTTGAACCAACCACCTTCGCAGCCGATGTCATCGTAGCAACCGCCCTCGTCGACAACACCATCTAAGCTTGATGCCGCTCCAAAGTCATTTGCATGTTTGTCCTGGTCGTTAATTTCTTGTCCTTCCTTCGAATTGAAATTCAAAAGTTGTCATTCACGCTAAAATACCGATGGCCGGTCCTTGAGGTTAAAATACCGAGAAATTTTGTCCTTGACACTATTTTCCTATTTTGTAAATAGGCAGAAATGCATTATGAAACTTATGAAGGGTGCTTGACAAAATATCACATCATTTTTCCCTCTTTCTATACTCTCATTTTTGTTTCCTAAAACAATTTCATATCATCTTTAACTCAAAAACCATAACTAATGTAGTAACTGGTGAAATTATGTAAAAGTAGTTGATTTTGGTTCAAAATAGTCGTTTTTGAAGTTTGATAAGATTTTGGGAAAGAAAGTGCCCACGACTAGGGCAGGCAATATCTTCCTAATAGAGTTAAGAGCATGTCATAGGTTAATTATGTGATTTGATTATGTAAATTAACTTTTATAGCGAACCTTGTTTGAAATAAAACAAGCTTTTAGTTTTATTTTTTATTGTATATGATGTTGTATTAGGATATACATAATGTTCTAAATATATTAAATATATACAAGTAGAAAATCACTAGGAAAAGTATTTAACCGATTGTAATTGTAGATGTGTTCATAACCATGAGTATTGAGACGTGTCAAATAAATACTTGTCTTTTAAATATTTTCAGTCAAGATATGTCGAGAGAGGGATATCGAAACAACTATTGACACTAATGTACGTAATTTTCTTTATATGATAGACAGTGAATTACTCATGACCGTTCGGGTACTTAGTGGTTATGTATGTGTAGTTGTCCGAAACTATCATAAAACGACCAACCATGAGATTTCTGTAGGTTATTTATAAAGTCAAGTAGAAGATCTCATATGACAATATGTAGTAGTCTTTAGACTTGGAAATATCGTAAATCTGAAGTGTTCAATTTATACTTTGGCTATGGCTTACCACATGATAATGACGATAGTGTTAAGGACGTAACTGGGTATAAGTGAAATAATTTAAAGTGAAGCATCATTCAAGAGAGGATTTGTCTCCTTTGAATGGTAGTCAACTTAAAGTCAAAGTCTAGCCAAAGCAAATCTGTTAGTCGATAAATATTATCGGTTGAACCATTGAGTTTAATGTTGGACATCACAATCATATATAGATATTACTAGAGTTTGGATTGTTGATCGAACTATAGATATATAAGTGATGTAGTGATGATGAAGAGAAAATGTGCACAATATATCATTTCTTAAGGATGTCATTTTGAAATACAAGAAATTGGATTTCAGCTAAATAATTTATAAGCAACTGAATGGTAATACTTTAGGTATTGATTTTGATGACAACAACCATACAAATATGACTGCTAATGTTTCTTCAAGTTGTGTAGTATTTTCAAATAAACCATAGAGATATTTTACAAAGATATACAAGAAACTTATTAAACGAAAACAAGCAAATAAGTTATATATATATATATATATTAAGATTGATCAGAGCTAATGAAATACAATATTGACTCAAGACAAATAGAACACAAATGCTCAATGACAGAGATAGTTGGAGTGTTCGATAAGTCCGTTTAAGGCCTTGTAGCAAATATCCTTGATATTTATCTTTCATTTAACTCTAATTTATATTTGTAACATATTCATATAAATATACAATCTGAGTTTTATAACATGGAATTCAAAATGAATTTTAGAAAAAAAAAATCAAAATTGACTAGAATATGTCAACATATGCTCTAGAGATATGTCGACATAGAGCCAGTTATTTAGAAATTCAAATTTTAAATGAAAAGATTTTGGCACCATCTCTTCACCAATGGACATTTTTTTTCATCTTCCATTTAAAGGGTCTGGAAAACAAATTTTTGTCAATAATTTTCCTTTATTCTCTTACTCTTTCATCTCTATAATTTTGTGAGAAAAACTCCATTATGCACTTCCACTCTCTTTGCAAATCCATGGTCTTTCACTCAAATTCTTCAAGGATTTGCAAAAACCACTCAAGATCAAAGATTTTGTACTTGAATTCTCAATCATTCTCTCTCAAATCTCATCTTATTCCTCGTTGAATTCAAAGAGTATTGTTGTTGGAGGTCTATAGGATCATGTACTGAAATTACAAGAATATGTATTAGAGATACTGAGATAATGGTATATCATAAGAGCAACTATGTAGATGTGTTATATAACTAATTTTGTAAACAATCCTGTTCATAATAAAAATTATTTTTAGTGTTTGCTTTCTTTTATGTAATGTGTTATATTGCGATATAATTAATTAATTAATTAACTAATTAATTTAAAGTATATACAGAAGAAAATCATTAAATAAAATGATGTATTATTGTACTTGCAAATAGTTGCAACTGTGGGTAATTAATTATAACTTAAATAATAATGTATTTTAAATATTGCTAATTAAGACGTTCAAGAAAGGATATCTATACATCAGTTGAGACCAAAGTATGTAACCTTCTCAAAGCATTAGACAATGTATTATTCATGGTTGTTGAAAACACTAAGGGGTTACATACTTATTGTTATTGGATAACTATACAATGACCAAATCGAGAGTTTCATTTGGTTGATAACAGCTAGGTCAAATATGAAATCTCAATGTAATGATGTTACACAGTTCTCTCAATGGAGAATACCGTGGAATTTTAATATGAAAACTCTACTTTGATTATAATAAAACATGCATGATGGTTGTCAAACGATTATAATTGGGTCTAAATTGGCACGTAGGATTTGAAACAGTATGCAATAGAGAATCTATCTCCTTAGTTGTATGAGGTTGATATCACAGTCAACAATAGTCAACTCAAAATCAATTTTTTGGCTAAAGTAAACAGTTAATAATAAATTTTATCATTGAACCAAGGACTTTATGCATGGACTAAATAGCTGATGGATATTGTTGGAGTTTTGACTAATACCAAACTTAGATATCATAAAGTGATATGGTATTGACAAAGAGAACATGTGTCTATTATATCATTGCTTAAGGCTTAAGGGTAAGTTGATCTAATGAAAAGATCGATTGAAATTCTATAAGATCCTAAGCAGTATGAATAATTCCGATCTTAAGAGAATTGGTCTAAATATGCACATAGTTGATAACTAAAGTAAAAGAGCAATCACGCCAGGATTTTTATACTGGTTCGAACCTTCCATCTTATGTAATCCCTAAGCTCTTCTTAGGGATTTCATTATCCAAAAACTCTCGCATCAACCGAAAGATCAGATTTACACCCTCTTAAGCAACCAAATAGTACTTCACAATACACTAAAACAAAACTTTGCTTAACAACTTCAAAGTGTTCTTTACAATATGGATAAGTCAAGTTCAAGTACACCTTTCCTATAATCTTTCATGATGATGTATAGTTGAACATGCAAGTGTATAAGAAGTATAGAATTTTTTTGAAAGCATTTGAGATCGTTTATAAATAAAGAATTGAAAACACAAGAATAATAATATCAAGTTGTGTCTTAAAAATCAAAAGTAAACTATATTTATAATGTTGAAAGGTTGCAATGAAAAGTTATAATCATTTGTAAAAGATGTAGCCATTAAAAGATTTGCAACCTTTGGGAAGAATAAAACTCTTGATTCAAGTTTATTACTGTTACAACCGACCAGACATTTGAATTTTGATTCAGACATCTGAATCCATTTAAATTTGAAAAGACCACCTTATGTTTTGAAAATAGTCTATTTTAGATGTCCAAATACTTGAATCAGCCGTCTAGTTGAAATATTTAGATGTCTGAAATAGTCAGTAAAAATATATTAAGATCAGGAATATTCAGATGTCTGAGGCTTTTATCCAGACCTCAATATTCAGTCCGACGTTTGAAAGTAAGTTTTAAACATTAAATCCAGTAATTTTCCAACCCAAGAGCAAACAACTTTAAATATAGAATTTGGATGTTTGGAAAATGTTGACCAAACGTTTGAAAATTGTTGAAACCAAGTTCTTCTTTATAAAACATTTTCTAAGTATAAAATCAAATATGGAAAATACTTTTCTAAGTGAAATCAAGTTAGAAAATGTTTGTATATGTGCAACATCATTAAGAAGATTGTACAATATTAAAACATTCAAGACTTACAAATGACGACGACTTGAACAATTTATTCTTGAATTCTTTGATTTCCAATATTCGTAGAACCTTTTGCATCTCACCTATATGAATCTTATCTCCTACAATAAAAACTTCTACATATATATATTTGTATAATTATTGTTAATCAAAACATAAAACGGCAGGATCTAACATTCTCCCTATTTTTGATGATGACAACTATACACATATAAAAAGTATATGACACACATTTATACACATAAATAACCTCTAGTCAATATGCTCAGTTTTTCTCCTCCGTCGTCACCAACAAGAAGAAATATATGAGAGAAAAATAGAAAATATGAGGAAACATGCACATATACACTTAAAACATATAAATAAACATAAACCGGTGCAACAACATAATGTTTCACAAACCAAACACAATCAATCACAAGTGCAAGACCATAATGTTTTACAAACCAAACAACCCTAAGTGCAAGACCATAATATTTTACAACCCAACCATAAATAACGATAAGTACAAGACCAATATAGTTTTTGACAAACCAAACATAAACAAAGTTGAAAGATGGAAATAGAAAGAAGAACAAATGAGATTGTAAGCCAAGCATTTAAGAGGTGGAATTTCAAGATGTAGAAGAATAGAGCCTCCAATTTTCTCCTTTTCTTTGACTTCCTTGCTTGTCTCCCGAAGAAGATGATTGATGGGTACCACTATGCTTCTTCCAAATCGTGCTAATAAACGACATCATTACATCCATATTTTTCTCCATTTTTCCCATTATAGAACTAAAAGACTTCAAGCTCTTACTCATTTTTTTTAATCTAATTTCATTTGATTTTTTTGACGTAGTCACTTGAGCTTCATAAATTTTCCTCCAATCGCTTTCATTTTCATCTACTGCAACTTCCCTAATTAGGTAATCTCTCCATTTCCTTCATCCTCACTCTCTTCACCATTTTCATCAGTGGGTTTCTTTCCTTTATTGGGTCTAAAAGACGATTCTACAATGTGTTCATTTGAGTTTAGTTTTTCCCAATAAATTTCGAACAGGTCATAAGTTGGAGGGTCTTTTGGCAAATGCAACAAACTAAAAAACTTCTTTATAGAATATTTAACTGTGCCGAAGTCTTTTCCAAAACCTTGAATTCCTTGAGATTTTAGGAGACACATGATATAGGGACCGTAAAAAATAATTTGTCGCCCTTACTTGAAATAAAATCTAATTTCATGATAAATAAAGCGGACCAATTTACTTGTATGTTTCCAAAAATGACATACAACTGATAGTCAATGTCATGCACAAGCTCATGACTACCCGTCCTTGGGATCACGACATTATTTATCATTCTCTCTAGAAGTCTAGTCTTAGGCCTTAAATCTTTAGAAGCTTTGTTAGCCAAGGTAGCATTATAATTCCAAATATTTAACTAATTTTATCTCGTTTCCATCCACTGAAATCTACATCCTGGAGATCAATTCCCTCATAACTCAATTCAAAATACATTCAAAATCATTTTGGTGATATTTTAAAAAAAATTCCATAAACACTTGTCCGAATCCAACCTAGTTCATTATTTAGTTTAATACTGTTAACATTGAGATTTGCCATGAAAAATTGAATAGCCAAATTATCTAATTCAACATATTATTAACAAAATCAATTAATAAAGTAATTCATGCTCTCTCGGTTAAATTTTGAAGCAAGTAAGAGGGGAAATCATCAAGTTTATAGAAAGTACCCGTAAAAATTTTCCATTCACCAAGGTCTTTAAATCGAGCAACACTCTTTACGTCATGATGAAGCCATTCATGAAATTGTTGTTTGGTAATGGTGGAGCTTTCAGTCTCCTACATTGTACTCTTCTTCTTTGAGATTCTTGATAGTGTTATAGATAGAGAAGATTGAAGATCTAGAGTTTGCAAGTAGTGGAAAAAACTAAGGCTTGGAATTTAAGATTAAGGCTTGGATTTTAAATTTTACGGTTAGGAATTTGGGGGTTTTCAGTTTTCAGATGTTGAAGGATGAAATAGAGTGGGGGAAGAGATAAAAACGTATTGAAAAGTAGTAGAGGGACAGGAGTGGAAAAATAACATGGTGGTTGGAATTTGGGTTGTTAGGTCATCATATGTCTGAATATTTTATCATAATGTCTAAATGTCCATTCAAATGTCTGGTTGATGAGTTCAGACATCTAATTTGATGTTTGTACAAATCCAAGAGCAAGGAAAAAACTCTAGATAATTTTCAGGCGCCTGACCTAATTTTTCAAATGTCTTAATTTGTTTGTATACAAACCCAAGTGGAAAAGTTGATTGTTCAAGCATTTTTCAAACATTTGATGGGAATTTTCAAACGTCTGATTGATTGTTGATTTTTTTATAAAAGGCTACGGGTGTTCAAGTATCTATACCAGACATCTGATTGTTTATTTAGATGTCTAGTAAGGCATTCAGACATCCAAATAATGGAAAAATTCCTTATTTAAGACAACTTTTTAAGATTAACTGATTTTATTTAAATACTTTATTGAAACAAGATTTATACAAAAGTTTAATACACACACACACACAATAAAATAAATAGAAATAATTTTTTATTTTTAATGATCGAACGACCTAGGCCAATCATGGTATCTGAGATGAGTGGTTGGATCTATTTCAGAGGGAGGAGATTTCTATGGGTCAAAATTTTTAAGTGGTTTCAATTTTACCGATGAAAGCTTCCTTTACTACTGATGCTATTTCTAGCATGCATTGTTTAGCAGAAAGCAATCAAGGTTCTTATCACTAAAATTTAACTTCTCCACGTGTCTACGCTGTTCCAACCTTATCTTCCTTTGCTCTAAAATGATTGTATCTTGCTGCTTTATTATTTTGTGTTGAGAATATTTTAAATTATCGAAATTGTCGTGATGTCATATCAAGTAATCATCGAAAGCAATAGCTTCTTTAACGCTTTTCCTTTTGGTGAGTATTCACTTGATTCCTTTGATGATGAAGAAGTTATTCTTATCGACAAGGAGGTATTATTTCTTAAAGATATTTTTTATTTTGAAGTAATTTATCCTTTTTAGGTCAAAAAGCGAGATACGAAAAGGCTAAAAATATGCATGTTATTTTAGTTTGATGCTTATGATTGTAATTTTAGTTTTAACTAGTAAATAAAAAACCTTTTTATATTATTGTTAATATTAATTTATTTCATTATGTGAGCAAATTTCTAATTTTCATCTTAAGGTTATAAAAATGTTTTCACCAAGGTATTTTGTAAAATATCTGTAATTTGATTTTCAAAGTTAACAAATTCGAGTGATACGATGCCTTTCGCTATATTATCACGTAAGAAATGATGTCTAATGTCAATGTGTTTCTTACTTGAGTGATTGATGAGATTTTTTGATAAATTTATTACACTAGTATTATCACAATCTATGTGTGAATTTTTTAACAAAACACCGAAGTCTTGAAGTGTTTGTTGCATGTAGATTACTTATGCATGTGTCAAAGCCGTAGAAATATATTCTACTTCACACGTCGAGAGTGAAATGTAATTTTATTTCTTACTAAACCATGACATAAGAGGCTGACCAATGAAGTGGCATGTACCTGTCAACTAAAGTTTTAGCCAACCTCGGGATTAGACTAATGTGCAAATGTTACCTGCTAACGCCAAGATTGAGACGAAAGAAATAAGGAGTTCAATACGTAACTGAAAGGTAAATAACACAAGATAAACGGTGGTTTAGCAAATCTGCCTACATCCATTGTGAAGTTCTCTTATTATAATGTCTCTTACAACTATAAGGAATTATACAACTACAATAAATTATAAGAGAACAATAAAAATAGCAGGAAGACACTAAAGGTCAATAAAGCTGCGTAATCTTAAGGACTTGCAATATCAAGAGCCTTGAATTGTATAGTATTTAGTATCCTTGTATGTTCCAACCAATCTAGTGTCAACCAAGCTCATTGAAGTTGTTATGCATAGGGTTCTTATAGTAGTTGAAGTGGATGGTGGACGGTTGAGATTGGGCGGTAGAGCTGGTAGGAAAAATGTCGGCCGTTAATCTGACTGTAAGGGGACATGAATGATAGATGTAATAGGTGTTGAAGATGTATGGTGGATGGAAATATACTCACTCCTACTCTGCATTGGGCATAGGTCTCATAATTAATGTTGATGGTAAGTCACATCAGTTCAGCTGCTTAGCCACGGTGCTTCGGATGGATAGCTCATTGTTCACTTGAGTGCCAATGTGACAATCCTTGCTAAGATGGTCGATTGGTTGTCGACGATATAAAAGAAACTATGAATATTGCCAAGGACCAAGATGGGAAGATGGTGCACGGTCGATGGCGAGATGATTGGATATGTTGACATACCCTACCTATGTATGTCGACATATAGACCGTTGAAGAGGTGTCTTTTGGATTTTGTATAGTTATGATTTTTAACCACATATCTTCATGAACAGACGCATCCCTTTATACACTATACAAAGGGGTTAAAAATGAATTTTTACAACTACTTTCTCTACTTTCTTCTTACTCCTTATTTTTAACATATATTTTACAAAATTTATTTTATATATTCTCCAATTTCATTCAAATTCAATTTCTACTTTACTACATTCATCCTTTATAATCTACTTACTGATTTAGAAGTATTCTTTCATCAGTTCAAAGATCAAACTGCTATCAGAAAGGCTATAGGATACCTTTTATCCCAAGTACAACTATTTGTATTTGAAAATCAACAAACTCTACTCTTATTTGTTTAGATGTGCTTGTTGCTCATTGAAATCAAATGGATGTGCTTAGTAGCCCATCTAAATCTAGTGGGTGATATTGTTGCCCAGAAAATCAAGAGTTTTTTCCTCGGACTTCTAAGATGGGAGGGTGTATTGCCTTGAAATTGAGATTGTATTCGAGTTTTATTGCTACCTTGTTAAAGTAGGCGATTGAAAAGAAAGTTGTACAGTATTGTACGTGAGTAGATGTAGGATTAATTAATCAGAACCGGTATAAACTTTCTGGTATCATCTTTGTTACTTTTTATTATTGCTTTTATATTTATTTATGATTGCATCCGTGATTGTTTATTTAGTATAGATCTGTACTGATAATCTGTTATTTGATTTAAATGTTGAAACTAATTTAAAAAGATTCATAAAAGTTATAAAATGCTATTCACTCTCCGTTTAGTATTAAAGTAGCCTTAAAATCCATTACACTGTAACTCATATTTGGCTTCAGAGCATTAGGTTTTCAAAAATTCATAATTTGATTTTTGAAAAGTATAAACGGCTAGTAATATCGTCGGTGCACTTTTTAACACTTTTATTGAAGGACAATCAACTGTTGGACCCTCACTATTTAATAGTTATAATTGCACTTATTGGTCATGTAGAACAAAGATTTATTTACAGTCTAATGGTTTAGATATTTGGAATATTATATAGCATGAGTACACTGAATCTCAAACTAAACACTCAACATGGACACCAGACTAAAAGACATAAGCACTTAATAATTGTAAGGCCATGAATATTTTATTTTTTTCATTAGATAAAAATGAATTTAATAAAGTCTCTATTTATAAGTCTGCATATGAAATCCGAAGAACATTGTAAGTTATACATGAAGGCACTAGTAAAGTGAAACACACAAAAATATTCATGCTAACTAATCAGTTTCAATTATTTAAAATGAAACAAAATGAGTCTATTTCTGATATGTATTCTAGATTCCAGGATATAGTTCATTCTTTAGTGTCATTAGGTAAAAAAAATGTAACGACCTGTAAATTTCAACCGTTTTAATAACGTAATTAGTTGAAATTTTGCGAAATTTTAAACGATAAAATTTCGAAATAAATATTTTATATTTGGAATACGTCTAGTTAAACATAGCAACTGGTAAATTTTCGTCCAAAAATATGAAAGTTTATTTCGCACGTAAATTCACTTCAATTTAATCAGTTTAAAAAAAAAGCGATGAAAATAAAATGTTTCCGAAACCTAAATATTTTACATAGAAAAATTCTAAACCATCTTCTGAGCAAGATGTCAGTTTGTCGTTTTTCCAAATTCGGACATCTTTGGCTCCGTCGATCTTATTTTTCAGTGTTTTCTTGCATTTTCCGCTATTAGAAAATTCGAATTTTTATATTTCAATCGTATCACTGATATTTGTGTATCGTTTGGATCGCTTCGTCGTGCTGATTTCCATAGTATATTCGCTTCTGTATTTTGGTGATCGTTACGAAATGAAAACCGTGAAACGGTAACCGTATAAGTAACCAGTTTGGGTCTCTTCATTTCTTACACCTTTTCATTTCCTACTGTACAAACCAACAGCTATCTACAATTTATTTGTCTCAGCCTTTTCGTAATTTCTAAGTCCCCATGCTAGACTTCCTCTATTCCCAACCTCAAATTTATTTTGCTATTGAGAACAAAGCTCCTTTTCAAATTCCAGTTGCTGTTATACCCCCTCTTTCTCTGCTCATTTTCAAGCCTCTGAATTAATCCCACTTCACCGTTCCATCTCCATCGGTCATCTCTTCCTCCCATTTACGTTCTACCTTATCGTTTAAAAAAATAATTAAGCAATGTCCATTTTTATTCAAGTTGCTTTCATATATTTCTTACACTGCTCATGCTTAACTTATATATTGCCATCTTATCTTTGTCGAAAAGGCCTCACACCTGTGTAGCTCTCTGTCACTCCACCATAACTTCTCCTCCTTTAGCTTCGTTCGCTTCCCATCCCCATCACCCACCGCCGCCAAACAACCTTGCTCCATTGCCATAACCTTCCTAGATCCGACCATTCTCCACCTTTCTGGCCTCCATCTTCCAGATCTCGTCCCCAACCTTCATTCGACCTAGCCTCTACAACCTTTTCCCCTGACCCGTGCCTAGCACGTCACCACCACGCGGCCACCTGAAAGCCACCCACGTCACCTCCGCCTTCGTCCCTGCTCATCTCCCCTACCCTACTTCGACCAGTCGCCCCTCACCTCTCCGGCAGCCGCGTGCAATTCCGTCCACTTCCTTCGCCGTTAGCCTCCTCTTCCCTTTCTCCATCTCCGGCTTCGTTCATCGTAGCCAGGCACGCCGCGTCTCTCCTCATTTTTCCACCCTCTCTCGCCTCATGCAGTTCTAAACCCAGGTCGAGTGTAACTCATGTATAGGTATTATATTTATCTTATATATATAAGTTGAAAAAAATATTTATGTTATAGTTGGGTTCCTTTGTTTATGTAACTTCCTACTTCTCCATAGTTATGTATATATAGTCATAAAAGTGCATACCTTGCAGTATTTTATATATACTGTTATGAATTATATTATATATGATGTATTTTTATGGGTTTTATTATATATTACATATTTCTGTATAAGATTACTTGTTAGTGTACAAAGTAATATTTATATAGGCAAAGTACAGCCGTGCCTCCCTCTTTGCAATATTATATGTATACTATGTCATATTGTATTACTTTGTATTATATTAGATTATAACAGTGTTTATTTGAGTTGGGTTTATTTGGTGTTATAAGTGTTATCCTATATATGACTGGGTTAGTAGTATACTGTAGCTATATTTTATTTGTTAAGATGTTACTAACTTGTTACAACTATATATATTATGCTTTATATATATATTATACCGTATTACAAGTTATGGTGCATATAAATTCAATTTTTAATGGTCGGAAAATTAATATGGAAACAGTGTTTATGTTGTACAGCATATATATATAAGTTAGTTTTATAATATAGTGGTGTTATTGAGTTTCTAATGCTAAATTTATAGTAGATTTTTTTTAAAAAAATAATATACCTTGTTTTCATGATAGTCTACCTTGCTCTGTTTTGTTTTGTTTCTAGCCTAACTAACAGGGATTTTTCTTATACATATTATTATATGTAGTATTTACACATATCAGTTTATGTTAAAATATTACATGATATATATATACATATTTTATGTTTGAAGAATTTCGTATTTTTAATGCTGTAGTAAAAGTATGTTTATATAAGTATGTTATGCTATCTAATTTAGGTAGTCAGTTTGTATTAGTCTTTATAGTATGGACTTTGATAAAATATGTGTATATTTTTGCTGAATCCTGCTTTAATATTAAAAGAAATATACTTTGCCTAAAGCAGTTTTGAGGTTGTAGTGTTTGTGTTGTACAGGTCTATTCTAGTAAGTCATATAGATCTGCTGTTCACATATGAAGTAATGAAGTGAGTTATATGGTGAAACTAGTGTGTATATATTATGTATTTGATTTTTAGTATACGTATTCTAATTTAAAATAAGGATTTTAAATACATATATATATATTTAAATCTAAAAAAAAATATGTCGAATTTAAAATATGACTTTTTATGAAAATAGTTATATGTATATCAGTCATTCGTACCTATTATCTTTATCAATCCTGGTCTGACTTGATTTCGTTAACTTCTATCTATCAGCTTTGATCATCGAATCGTGTCCATCTTGCTTTGCTTTGGAATCTGTAGCTTGTTCTGTTGTCGAACTCCTCTAACTTCGAAAGGTGAGCACTCACTCACGATTAACGTTCTTTTATTTATTAGATTTGATTTCAATTGAAACGACAATTGAAATATGCTGCTGTTAGTTAATTACACTGTTATATATGCTATTGCCTGTATCAGTTCACCTGTGACATCTGACACCATTATCTGTTAATTATTTATGCGATGATAATACAGTTTGGCTGATAATTGATTGATTGTTGATGTTTATATTGGACGTTGAATTGTTAATGTTAAAATGATAAATAGTATGAATTTGAACTTGATATAGGATAGTTAAATGTTAAATTTGATTAACTGACATTTGTATAATATGACCCCTTTAAACTGTTAAATTTATTGACACGTAGGATTTGTTTAATCACACCTTGAACCACTGAATGTATGTTGTTAAATTGATGATGGTTGAAATTGTAAATGAGTGACAAGTGAAAACCGTAATGTAATAATCTTTAATCTACATGAAATGATAGTGTAGATTCTAGAAATAATTATATTAATTCGTACAAATAACAATGCGAATTAATACGGTTATTTCGGGATTATTTGTATTGATTACTGGATTGGTATTGTTGTTGTTATTGCTTGTTTATTTACTTTGACACCATCCCAGTTATCACACTGCAAGTTCCCTTTGCTATGTTTTGATTTTGGAATTGAATTGGAATCGGGTTGAAATGATAAATACCCAAATTGAACTTTGACCTAGGATAGAAAATTAAATAAAACCCGATTGGTCAATAATATGATTTTAAAAAAAAAAAAAACGAAGATTTTATTTGAATAAATAATACGGTTTTGAAATGAAGTTGAAATTTGAATTTAACGAAAGGAAAATGTTAATATATAAAAAAAAAAAATATATGAAATAAAATATCAACAATGTAATTGATGTAAGAATGTTGTTTAATTTGAGAAATTATAATTAAGTTTGAAATTATTAAACTTTGAAATGATTTAATAATTAAGTTGGAAATTATAATTGAGTTTGAAATTATTAAACTTTGAAATTATTTAATAAATTAAGTTTTGAATTATTTAATACTTAAATAAGATTGAATTATTTAATGATTAAATTGAATTGGATTTCTTTAAATAAGTAAAATTGAACTTTTGAATAAGTGAATTTTTCTTCGTAAATAATTGAAATTGAGTTTCTTTATTAATTAAGTTTTTGGAAAATTATTTAAGTAAGTAAATAAGTGAGATTTAATCTCTTTAACAAGAATTAAAATGGGATTTGTTGAAATTAATGTAAGACTTGTAATTGAAAGAAATGATTTGACGAATTGAATTTAATTCAAAATTGTAAGTTTTGATAAAATGGAGTTGAACTTAAGTAATTGATTTAATGAATGAGAAGCTTAATAGAGATTGTTTTGAATGATAAATTACTTAATGAATATTGAATGAAATCGATAAATGAATTTAAATTGATTTGAATGTTAAATTAAATTAATTTAAATGTTTTTCGAAATGAAACTTATATACGAATTTGAACCAATATTTGAATTGTTTTAAATAAAGTTTGAAATTGAATTATAAGATTTTGAAATGGTAAGTTGGAAGTTTTGAAACGAAAATTTGGAAATTGTTTTAGAAAGACAAATGAAATGTTAATTTACGTATTCTATTTGAAATTGAAATTGATTTGGTTTTGAAATATATTAAACGACCAATCGGTGTAATAATTACGAAGGTTATTAAAGAGACCGGAATTCGGTTATGGATATACTCTCTATCTAAACCGAAAACCACTTTAATAACTATACGCGGAGTGATGATCCAGAATGAAGTGGTTGGAATGATGTACGTGATGACTGAAGAAAGAGAACGATAATGGATAGCCTTGACACTTGTGTCAAATTGGAAATGACTAAAACAGGAGCTGTGCCGGGCCAATGGAGGATTGATACCTCAAGTGGACACACTTCTTCGAACTACTTATACTTGTTGTCGATTGGTGCACCCTTGATTTTGGGAGTGTTGTCTCACGGTGTTGCGGGCGCTGCGGCGTTGCGTTCTCACCAGTCTGGATCAGGCGAACGGTAGTATCACTACCTTGGGTATAGCCTCATGTGCCTTGTCATACTTGTATTCCATTTATGCGCGACCACTACGAATTTGTTTTGTACCTTGAGTATATGGATTGCCCTCTGGTGACTTCCGGTTTTGGGGAAACTACGGTCTTGTATATACTTGTGGGAATAAAAATGTGTTAAGGGTGGAATGGGCCATGACTTAACGCTATATTGATATCTTCTTATATTACTGATAGACATTATCTACTTAGCGTATATTACTACCTAGTAGATAGTTTGACGGATCCTTAAAGGATGGTTATTCCAAACATCCTTTGAGTTACTTGTATTTCAATTGCTATTTCACTTGAGTTGGATTTATTGATATAAGAATGTTAATCCTGACTCGAGTGTTTTGTATTTTGCTTTACGCTCGGGTCAGACTGAGTGGTTCAGCTTTCAAGACTCACCTTTGGAGTTGGAGCTTTGCTTGAAGATCCAGCCATCTATTCTGATTTCAATATTCGATGATTCCAGTGATGTATTCTGATTTGTATCTGATGTATCGTATTATTCTTCTGTTGTAAACTCTGATGTATTTTATATATTCATATAGTAGCTTCATGAACTACTATCTCTTTTAATTCCGCTGCACTTATTACTCTGTGTCTGTGATCTGTGATTATTTATTTACTGTATATGCTCAGTTTTGCCAAATTTAAATTAACAACGCGGTATTTTGAGCAATTCAACTCCGGCATGAGTGTCTACCTATACACTTATAATGGATGCGAATGGTCCAAAATGGCGGGACGTTACAGTTGGTATCAGAGCTTTGGTAGCTCTAGGCAAAACTTAGCATATAGGGTAAATGTATTTACAGAATCACTTTCATTCGAGTTTCAATCTCTCCCTTGACTCAATTCCTTTGAATTTTGGAACGTTCCCCTCGGTTCCGGAATTCATTCGTATCCTTCACTATTTGACTTCTTTCAATTCTGGAGCATCACATAACTCCACTTCGAATGACCCTTATAATGAATCGGCGATCTCGCCAAACTTCGAATGATTTGAAAAGGGGTGAAACTCCTTTACAATTGGCATTGATTTACCGGAGATTTCTGTATCCTCGGTTTACGATGCTATCTATTACCTGCTATACCTGAATTCCATCTCTTGAGATCGAGTGTTGATTTACCTCGAAATCCAGCAATGATCTTATTCTTGAAGTCACGGTTGACCCGGTTAAGGTTGCCCGCGACTTATATAAATTTATCCATCGCCTTATTTTGTTATTTAATTATCTCGTCTTGGTTTCAAACCTATCTTCGAATCAAATTTCTCTTTGATTTGAGTCCATCAAAATTTGAATCTCTATCCTTGCTTTGAATCCATTCTTGTATCGTCGAGTGAGAAGTGTATTTGTAAATTAACATTTAAAATGTTTAAAATATATTGTGTTGTTTGAGTTGTTGATGTTGATTTGGGTTTCCGATCGATACGTCTGATCAACGCTATCGATAGGATTTTCAAAACACTTGAACAGAGCAAACTGACACAATATTATTTTCAAATTTGGTAAATGAAAAAAATTTGTTGATTATATTGTAAAAATATAAGTTAAAATTTTTTTTTGGAATTTAATTAGTTAATTAAATTGTTGTTGAAATGATAATATTTGATTATCATTTATTGTACTAAATAAATTTATAAATACGGTTTATAAATTGATTTGGTATTTGAAAGGAATTTAAATAAAAATTTGAGAATTTAATTTCCAGTGATTTCGAACTTTGTTTTAAAATTTTAAAGTATATATTATTGAAGTATTTTCGAATAGAAATCGTTTCAAAGGATTTTAAAAAAAAAAATGTTGAAATCATTGCTCTTCTCTTTGTCGCTGGAAAATAATTTCGGTGATGGCGGCCGCATCATCGACATTCATTTTCGAGTTTCGAAGTGGAGATACTATTCCGTAGCTTTGCTACGGTTTTGTTTTGAAAATATTTTGATTTGAATTTCTTCAGTATAATTTGATTTATATATATAAGTACCTTATTTTAAAATTTAATTTGATTTGATATAAATGTATTATATATATCTTTAAATTGTTTAAAGTTAATCGGAAATCTAATTCTTAAATTCTATTAAAGGATAATTCCAATTATAAATAAGACCAAAATTTGGAATAAATATTTAAACTTGAATAATTGAATTGGGAAAATTTATTTGTATATTGTTCAACTGCATTCTAATACAACTTACCTAAATCGTTCAAAAGTTGAATATGTAATTGGATAATATATAAGATAAATTGAATTTATAAATAAAATTTGAGTGTTTATAATAAATGTTATACACTAAATTTTGATTATAAAGATGCTAATAGAGTTAGATAGGATAATAAGTAAACTCAGTTAATAATCAAATAAAGTTGTTTTGAAAGAATTAATAAATTGAAATTTGATCAACATATGAAAATACCTTGAATTTAAAAGAAATTAATAGATGTAAATTAATTTAAATCGAAACTTCTATGGTTTAAATTAATTTATATGGGTTAAATATATGTGATAAGATATATTAAGTGAAATAAAATTTATAATAATTTGGAATTAAAGGATTTAATCTGTTAAAAAATAAAATATGATTATAATAAAGGACTATTCAAATTTGTGGTTTTAGAAATTGTAAATTTAAGATAATTGGATAATAAGATAATGAATTTAGAAATAGTTAATATTGATTTTGTGAAATCAAATGGATTAAATAAATTATTCAATATCAATTAATTTGAATTTGAATTTATATGGTTTAAAGTAATTGTTATTTTGTATTTCAAATCTGTTTTCTTTCTGGTTGTTTCTATTCCCCTACCTCGTTCCTTTTCGGGGACGAAAAGTTTTGAGTGGGGGAGAGTGTAACGACCCGTAAATTTCAACCGTTTTAATAACGTAATTAGTTGAAATTTTGCGAAATTTTAAACGATAAAATTTCGAAATAAATATTTTATATTTGGAATACGTCTAGTTAAACATAGCAACTGGTAAATTTTCGTCCAAAAATATGAAAGTTTATTTCGCACGTAAATTCACTTCAATTTAATCAGTTTAAAAAAAAAGCGATGAAAATAAAATGTTTCCGAAACCTAAATATTTTACATAGAAAAATTCTAAACCATCTTCTGAGCAAGATGTCAGTTTGTCATTTTTCCAAATTCGGACATCTTTGGCTCCGTCGATCTTATTTTTCAGTGTTTTCTTGCATTTTCCGCTATTAGAAAATTCGAATTTTTATATTTCAATCGTATCACTGATATTTGTGTATCGTTTGGATCGCTTCATCGTGCTGATTTCCATGGTATATTCGCTTCTGTATTTTGGTGATCGTTACGAAATGAAAACCGTGAAACGGTAACCGTATAAGTAACCAGTTTGGGTCTCTTCATTTCTTACACCTTTTCATTTCCTACTGTACAAACCAACAGCTATCTACAATTTATTTGTCTCAGCCTTTTCGTAATTTCTAAATCCCCATGCTAGACTTCCTCTATTCCCAACCTCAAATTTATTTTGCTATTGAGAACAAAGCTCCTTTTCAAATTCCAGTTGCTGTTATACCCCCTCTTTCTCTGCTCATTTTCAAGCCTCTGAATTAATCCCACTTCACCGTTCCATCTCCATCGGTCATCTCTTCCTCCCATTTACGTTCTACCTTATCGTTTAAAAAAATAATTAAGCAATGTCCATTTTTATTCAAGTTGCTTTCATATATTTCTTACACTGCTCATGCTTAACTTATATATTGCCATCTTATCTTTGTCGAAAAGGCCTCACACCTGTGTAGCTCTCTGTCACTCCACCAAAACTTCTCCTCCTTTAGCTTCGTTCGCTTCCCATCCCCATCACCCACCGCCGCCAAACAACCTTGCTCCATTGCCATAACCTTCCTAGATCCGACCATTCTCCACCTTTCTGGCCTCCATCTTCCAGATCTCGTCCCCAACCTTCATTCGACCTAGCCTCTACAACCTCTTCCCCTGACCCGTGCCTAGCACGTCACCACCACGCGGCCACCTGAAAGCCACCCACGTCACCTCCGCCTTCGTCCCTGCTCATCTCCCCTACCCTACTTCGACCAGTCGCCCCTCACCTCTCCGGCAGCCGCGTGCAATTCCGTCCACTTCCTTCGCCGTTAGCCTCCTCTTCCCTTTCTCCATCTCCGGCTTCGTTCATCGTAGCCAGGCACGCCGCGTCTCTCCTCATTTTTCCACCCTCTCTCGCCTCATGCAGTTCTAAACCCAGGTCGAGTGTATCTCATGTATAGGTATTATATTTATCTTATATATATAAGTTGAAAAAAATATTTATGTTATAGTTGGGTTCCTTTGTTTATGTAACTTCCTACTTCTCCATAGTTATGTATATATAGTCATAAAAGTGCATACCTTGCAGTATTTTATATATACTGTTATGAATTATATTATATATGATGTATTTTTATGGGTTTTATTATATATTACATATTTCTGTATAAGATTACTTGTTAGTGTACAAAGTAATATTTATATAGGCAAAGTACAGCCGTGCCTCCCTCTTTGCAATATTATATGTATACTATGTCATATTGTATTACTTTGTATTATATTAGATTATAACAGTGTTTATTTGAGTTGGGTTTATTTGGTGTTATAAGTGTTATCCTATATATGACTGGGTTAGTAGTATACTGTAGCTATATTTTATTTGTTAAGATGTTACTAACTTGTTACAACTATATATATTATGCTTTATATATATATTATACCGTATTACAAGTTATGGTGCATATAAATTCAATTTTTAATGGTCGGAAAATTAATATGGAAATAGTGTTTATGTTGTACAGCATATATATATAAGTTAGTTTTATAATATAGTGGTGTTATTGAGTTTCTAATGCTAAATTTATAGTAGATTTTTTTAAAAAAAATAATATACCTTGTTTTCATGATAGTCTACCTTGCTCTGTTTTGTTTTGTTTCTAGCCTAACTAACAGGGATTTTTCTTATACATATTATTATATGTAGTATTTACATATATCAGTTTATGTTAAAATATTACATGATATATATATACATATTTTATGTTTGAAGAATTTCGTATTTTTAATGCTGTAGTAAAAGTATGTTTATATAAGTATGTTATGCTATCTAATTTAGGTAGTCAGTTTGTATTAGTCTTTATAGTATGGACTTTGATAAAATATGTGTATATTTTTGCTGAATCCTGTTTTAATATTAAAAGAAATATACTTTGCCTAAAGCAGTTTTGAGGTTGTAGTGTTTGTGTTGTACAGGTCTATTCTAGTAAGTCATATAGATCTGCTGTTCACATATGAAGTAATGAAGTGAGTTATATGGTGAAACTAGTGTGTATATATTATGTATTTGATTTTTAGTATACGTATTCTAATTTAAAATAAGGATTTTAAATACATATATATATATATTTAAATCTAAAAAAAAATATGTCGAATTTAAAATATGACTTTTTATGAAAATAGTTATATGTATATCAGTCATTCGTACCTATTATCTTTATCAATCCTGGTCTGACTTGATTTCGTTAACTTCTATCTATCAGCTTTGATCATCGAATCGTGTCCATCTTGCTTTGCTTTGGAATCTGTAGCTTGTTCTGTTGTCGAACTCCTCTAACCTCGAAAGGTGAGCACTCACTCACGATTAACGTTCTTTTATTTATTAGATTTGATTTCAATTGAAACGACAATTGAAATATGCTGCTGTTAGTTAATTACACTGTTATATATGCTATTGCCTGTATCAGTTCACCTGTGACATCTGACACCATTATCTGTTAATTATTTATGCGATGATAATACAGTTTGGCTGATAATTGATTGATTGTTGATGTTTATATTGGACGTTGAATTGTTAATGTTAAAATGATAAATAGTATGAATTTGAACTTGATATAGGATAGTTAAATGTTAAATTTGATTAACTGACATTTGTATAATATGACCCCTTTAAACTGTTAAATTTATTGACACGTAGGATTTGTTTAATCACACCTTGAACCACTGAATGTATGTTGTTAAATTGATGATGGTTGAAATTGTAAATGAGTGACAAGTGAAAACCGTAATGTAATAATCTTTAATCTACATGAAATGATAGTGTAGATTCTAGAAATAATTATATTAATTCGTACAAATAACAATGCGAATTAATACGGTTATTTCGGGATTATTTGTATTGATTACTGGATTGGTATTGTTGTTGTTATTGCTTGTTTATTTACTTTGACACCATCCCAGTTATCACACTGCAAGTTCCCTTTGCTATGTTTTGATTTTGGAATTGAATTGGAATCGGGTTGAAATGATAAATACCCAAATTGAACTTTGACCTAGGATAGAAAATTAAATAAAACCCGATTGGTCAATAATATGATTTAAAAAAAAAATAAAAACGAAGATTTTATTTGAATAAATAATACGGTTTTGAAATGAAGTTGAAATTTGAATTTAACGAAAGGAAAATGTTAATATATAAAAAAAAAATATATATATATATGAAATAAAATATCAACAATGTAATTGATGTAAGAATGTTGTTTAATTTGAGAAATTATAATTAAGTTTGAAATTATTAAACTTTGAAATGATTTAATAATTAAGTTGGAAATTATAATTGAGTTTGAAATTATTAAACTTTGAAATTATTTAATAAATTAAGTTTTGAATTATTTAATACTTAAATAAGATTGAATTATTTAATGATTAAATTGAATTGGATTTCTTTAAATAAGTAAAATTGAACTTTTGAATAAGTGAATTTTTCTTCGTAAATAATTGAAATTGAGTTTCTTTATTAATTAAGTTTTTGGAAAATTATTTAAGTAAGTAAATAAGTGAGATTTAATCTCTTTAACAAGAATTAAAATGGGATTTGTTGAAATTAATGTAAGACTTGTAATTGAAAGAAATGATTTGACGAATTGAATTTAATTCAAAATTGTAAGTTTTGATAAAATGGAGTTGAACTTAAGTAATTGATTTAATGAATGAGAAGCTTAATAGAGATTGTTTTGAATGATAAATTACTTAATGAATATTGAATGAAATCGATAAATGAATTTAAATTGATTTGAATGTTAAATTAAATTAATTTAAATGTTTTTCGAAATGAAACTTATATACGAATTTGAACCAATATTTGAATTGTTTTAAATAAAGTTTGAAATTGAATTATAAGATTTTGAAATGGTAAGTTGGAAGTTTTGAAACGAAAATTTGGAAATTGTTTTAGAAAGACAAATGAAATGTTGATTTACGTATTCTATTTGAAATTGAAATTGATTTGGTTTTGAAATATATTAAACGACCAATCGGTGTAATAATTACGAAGGTTATTAAAGAGACCGGAATTCGGTTATGGATATACTCTCTATCTAAACCGAAAACCACTTTAATAACTATACGCGGAGTGATGATCCAGAATGAAGTGGTTGGAATGATGTACGTGATGACTGAAGAAAGAGAACGATAATGGATAGCCTTGACACTTGTGTCAAATTGGAAATGACTAAAACAGGAGCTGTGCCGGGCCAATGGAGGATTGATACCTCAAGTGGACACACTTCTTCGAACTACTTATACTTGTTGTCGATTGGTGCACCCTTGATTTTGGGAGTGTTGTCTCACGGTGTTGCGGGCGCTGCGGCGTTGCGTTCTCACCAGTCCGGATCAGGCGAACGGTAGTATCACTACCTTGGGTATAGCCTCATGTGCCTTGTCATACTTGTATTCCATTTATGCGCGACCACTACGAATTTGTTTTGTACCTTGAGTATATGGATTGCCCTCTGGTGACTTCCGGTTTTGGGGAAACTACGGTCTTGTATATACTTGTGGGAATAAAAATGTGTTAAGGGTGGAATGGGCCATGACTTAACGCTATTTTGATATCTTCTTATATTACTGATAGACATTATCTACTTAGCGTATATTACTACCTAGTAGATAGTTTGACGGATCCTTAAAGGATGGTTATTCCAAACATCCTTTGAGTTACTTGTATTTCAATTGCTATTTCACTTGAGTTGGATTTATTGATATAAGAATGTTAATCCTGACTCGAGTGTTTTGTATTTTGCTTTACGCTCGGGTCAGACTGAGTGGTTCAGCTTTCGAGACTCACCTTTGGAGTTGGAGCTTTGCTTGAAGATCCAGCCATCTATTCTGATTTCAATATTCGATGATTCCAGTGATGTATTCTGATTTGTATCTGATGTATCGTATTATTCTTCTGTTGTAAACTCTGATGTATTTTATATATTCATATAGTAGCTTCATGAACTACTATCTCTTTTAATTCCGCTGCACTTATTACTCTGTGTCTGTGATCTGTGATTATTTATTTACTGTATATGCTCAGTTTTGCCAAATTTAAATTAACAACGCGGTATTTTGAGCAATTCAACTCCGTCATGAGTGTCTACCTATACACTTATAATGGATGCGAATGGTCCAAAATGGCGGGACGTTACAAAAAATTTCGAGGAGGATCAAATTAGAAAGTCCTTAACTCACTCTCTTTAGAGTGAGATCAAAAAAAATTAGCAACAGAAAAGGCTAATGACATTAGTACTTTAAAAAATTGAAGAATTAATAAGAAATCTAATGCCCTATGAAGCACAGTTGCAGGGTAGAAGAGAAAATAAATCAACAGAAAAGAAATCAATTGCCTTTAAAGCTACAACTGACGATCAAAATTCAGGTGAGGACAATAATGACGAGGAGATTGCTCTTATGACTCAAAATTTTAAAAATTCCTAAAATACAAAAGGATGAATAACTTCTATAGACCTGGAAAAAAAAATTCTAGAAATAGGATTGTAATTAAGTGTTACAACTGTGAAGAATCTGATCATCTACAAAGAGACTGTCCATATCAAAAGAAATCAAAGATCACGTCTATCACTGATTCATCCAAAAAGAGAAAAAGGGATTACACTGCGACTTTAGATGATTCTGATACCGCATCAAGTGACAAAAAACCAAATTTAGAAAATGTCAATATGTGTTTCACAACAATAGAAGATTAACAAGATCAGAACAAAGGAAAAAAAAATAAAAGTGGTACTTTTTACATTTAATTGTTATTTATATTTCATTTGAATTATTGAATTTAGGAATAAATATAATAATAATAATAATAATAATAATAATAATAATGAATGTGTGTATGTATGTGTGTGTGTGTAATTTGCCTTAGTTTAATTTTGAAATTTTCGTTCTATATGTCGACGTATTCCACATACGCATGTCGACATATCCATCAGAAAATTGGAGAATCTTTTCAAATTCAAACTTTTGAATTTTTCTCTCTTTTGCATTAATTTCAAAATTTGAAAAGTCATCTTTTCAACTGAAAAATGTTTGATTACTCTCTATTAATTAACCCATTCATGTCCCTTCATTCACTCACACTTTATTTCAAAATTCAAAATCATTTTTCACTCTCCTACTTTTAAAACTACACAACAATGTCAACCTCAAGGCAACCCTCCTCATTTAAAGCCATTAGGCTTACCAAAAGGATCAAAAGTCAACTTCAAAATGATCAAGAGTCCGTGGAAACTTATATTGAATATGCTACTTATGGAAAATTCAAGAAGGTTTGTAAATTTTAATGAATTTTCTTCTTATGGTTTACAAGATCTTTCTTTTTAAAATGGTATTTTCGGTTTAACCAATTTATCTCAAAATGATCTTGACTGCTATCCCAACTTAGTTAAAATGTTTTATGCAAATTTAAATGGAAAGTTTTTTCAAGGAGGAGAAGGTCAAATTTGGAGTAGTGTAAAAGACATTACTATTGTTTTGGATTGTGAAATTTTAGGACAAATTCTTGGCTGTAAAAGTAGTGGAAATTGTAACGACCCGTATTTTAACTATTTTAGATTATTAAATTTAATATGATTATTGAACAAAAATGGTTAGAAATAAAAATTAATGGTTTATCAATGTAGTTTATTGAATATGAACTTGAATAAAATTTTGAAATAACAATTTCAATAAGATTTAAGGAGATCATTTGTATTAGAATGAAGTTCAATATATTTAATATGTTGTAATCAATAGCATGGATTGAATGATAAATGTTGAATTAATTAGATGAAAATAAAATAATTGATTTATAACTAGAATTCATTTAAAAACTAATATTGGAATTCATCGGAACTGGATTTTTGGAATACTTTAAATAAAGAAGTGTATCATAATGTAATCTATGTATTTAATATAAAAACATTTGTGTATTAAATAAGAATGAACATTTATTTATAAAATGATATTTGAAAATAATTCATATAAGTACGTCTTATTCGACTATGATTATAATTTTATAAAGGGTGTAGTGGTTCTTTTGTTATTTGAATTTGTTTTATAAGTTTAAACTTTATAAGTTAAATAACTTATATTTCGAGTATAATAATTTATTGGATAATTAAATTGTTTAAATTTAATATTAGAAATTATTTAAATAATTGAACCCTGAATTTAATATGGATGAAAATGATGTTGAAAGTTGATTTAAATTTTTATTTAAACAAGAATGAAGATTGTTTACTTTTAAAATTGAATTTAAAAGTGAATAAATAGAAATTGGAAAATTATTTGTTCTAATTAACATTTAAAAGTAGTGTTTTTCGGTGCGTCTCGGCTTTCGACGAAACTAGTTTCATCGGATCCGTAATAGTGAATTATTATAGGATTTCAAGTTTCGTAGCGATTATACTTATCGTTTGGTCGTGCGAGCTTGAAACACGTAGAAATTAATTAAAGGAATTTAATTAAAATAATTTGATTTTGAAAAGCTATCTTCTGAATATGATGGAATTGGCTTCTAATGCATATTCCATTGTGTTCGGAATAGAGGTATAACATATAGAACGCCAAGCGACACGCTTCGTTTGGAGTTTGGAATTTTCGTGGATGAATCGGGTCGGAAATTTATATAATAGGCCGTCCCATTTTCATTATCGTGAAATCCAAAGCCCTAGTTTTCTTCAGCCGCTCCTCTTACGAATTTAATGGCCGAAAATGGTTGATCATCTCTCCTCATTTTCTCCTCATCCACTCATCGAAATCAAACGACACCAAATGGAAAAGTGTAGAGCACGACGATCTCTACGCGATGTGCGGTTGGATCATGGCGAATCTTCTAGAATTTGCCAGGATCTGGGTTTGTAATTAGCGTGGATTTTGGGTTTCGTTCGTGAAATGGCGGCGGCGGAGACCGCGGGCTTATTGTCGGTGGTGGAGTGAGTTGAGGCGATCGTTGTAGTGTCGTTGGATCAGAGCTCTGATCATCTTTTTGGCGCGCACGAGGAAAAGATAGGTCGCGTGATGGGTTTCTCGTTGCTGGTACTGTACATGTGCGATGGAAGAAAGGTTATGTGTTAATTTGTTAATTAGTTTGTTAACTATAAATTAATTATAGTCAAATTTTAAAAAATCCGTATCTTTTACATACGAGGTCCGTTTTGAGTGAAATGAGTCGCGTTGCAATCGTATCGACGAAAGCTACGACATGGAGTGGAATTGGAATTTATTTGAATTTGGAAAATTTTCAGTTTCAAATAAAGGTGAGTTTGTTAAACCACTCACAAAATACTAAAATATTTTTATGTTAGTTAAATCGAAATCATGAAGTGTTTATTTTTATTGGTTATTGTTTAGTAAATTAACTGATATTTAAATCGACATATGAATTAACTGTTAGGAATTAAAATTAACAGTAAAATGAAATTGGAATTAAAATGCTAGTTAAAATATGATATTTAATAACCAATTAATTGTTATGTTATATTGTCCGTTTGGATGTTGATTGTGATGGATGTCTATTGGTTGATATTTTGGATGATTGGATGTTTATTTATTTATATATCATGTTATCACCCTGTATATTATTGACAGTATATAAAACTGTAAATTGAATTATTTCGAATAAATTAAGAAATAGGTTGAAACGATATATTACCTATGACATTTATTTGGATTGAAATGATATATATCCATCCTTGCAATTAAGAATTGAAATAACTATTCACTTAGCCATAGGATAGAAAATTATATACGGACACCAGATTGGTTAAATTAAATGGTTTTGAAATAATTTAAATGATATTATTTTTGAAAGAAAAATTTGACTTTATGGTTATTGATTTATTTTCAATTCGAGTTTTGAGATGTTGGAAGTGAAATTGATTCATGGAAATTGTTTAAAGAATTTGATTTGAAATTTGAAGTTATAGTTGAAATATGATTTGAAATTGCTTAAAGATTCATATAATATAGTCGAGTTCTTATCAATGGGGACTAGGTTTTCTCCGCCATTGCTCTTTTCTCGTATCTTTCTCTTCATCGCTTCATTTTTTCTCTGTTTTATCGCTTCTCCCTGCAAAGGCCTAGCTTTCCCTATATCTATTACTTGCTACCATTGCTTCACATAGATCCCTTTATTTCATGCTTCCCCCTTTCAGATCTGTATTCCATTCCTCGCTTCCAGATCTGGCATCTCCTTTTTGTTAATCGTTGGATGTTAGGGATTTTTGGTTTGTATTCTCGGCATCTAGTCCAATTTTTCCATCCTAATCATCTTGCCATTGGCGATTACGTGCAATGTAAGTGGTTTTTCTTGATCTGGATTGTCGTGCTTCCCTTTTGGTTCTGGATGTCCACTTGTCGGCCATTCTCTCTCATGGCTCTTCTGGTTATTGGTTCTCGGTGGTTGCAGCGTGCTTCTGGTTGCTTAGTTTGCTTCGGGGTTTTCTGGAGGGGTTTTTTATCGGTTGTTGTGTGTTGGCTCTTGGTTACTGTACCGCTTCAGGTGCTTCCTTTTGGTCGATTGTTAGTATTTTCCTTGCCGTTATCTCACCTCCTCGGTGTCCTTGGCGATTTCTTTGCAACGGAGGGTCATCGACTTTGATTGGTTGTCATGCTAGGCTGTATTGGCTTTGTAGTTTCTATTTTCCTTTTCTTTGCTCTATCGCTTATGCTAAGTTGCATTGTTGTTTTTTTTGTGGTACGTTTGGGTCCAATTTCCTTCATCTGGTATTTGATTCCTTGTTTGAAGTGGGAAATATTTGTATTAGCTTGTAACGTTTTCGGTTGGTCATGATGCAAGCTTGTTCTACCCTTTGCTGATGTCCATGCTTTATGGAGTTGTGTCAATATGGTAGGTCTTGCTTCAATTTGGTCAATTCTGTTCTTGTAATGTGATGGCCTTGCTATATGAATGTGTTTTGGTTGGTTCCCTGTTGTCAAGTTGCTTGCTAGCTAGATGTTGCATGTTAGTCGTTTGACTTTGCAATGTGGTGTTGTGTCAGAGTGGAAGTTTAGGCTTCTTTTGGTCATTCTGTTCTTGTTAGTTTCTGTATTGTCATAGTAGAAGTTGTCATTGCTTCTGTTGTAATTGTGTGAAGCTTTTTGCTTCCATTTGGTCATAGTTTGGTGTTATTTTCTATCTTTATGTGAGTCAGCATGAGTGTTTGCCTTATGCATCTTATAATAAGTGGCCGGTCCACTATAAAAACCATCTCAGTTGTTTTGTGCATGTGCGAACACCTATTTTAATTTTATTATAAAGTGGCATGGCCCACTATAAAGCCGGCCAACCTTGCTAAAAATTATGGAAATTGATCTATTTTAAAAGTTTGAACTTTTATTCGAAATTTGAAATAAATACAAGTAAAAGTAATTTAAATGGATATTTCAAATTTAAGCTCGGAACTGAATTGTTTTAAAGATTTGAGTCTTAAATTGAACATTGAAGTTTAATTTGATTTAAATGATTTAAATCGATATTATGAAATTGAACTTGAACTTTATATAAACTGAAATGGTTTAAAATCGTGAATTGAATTGAAACAAACTCTTTGAATCGAATAAGTGAAAATCGAAATTGAATTAATTCAATTTGAAATCGAAATCGAAATTAATTTGAATTGAAATTGATTTGAATTGAAATCAAAATTGAGTTGATTTGAATTTAAATCAAAATTGAGTCGATTTGAATTGAATTGAGATGGAAGATGATTTGAATGAAAGGTTTGAAATTGAATCAGTTTGATTGACATTTGGAACTGAGTCCAGATTTATTAGAAATGGAAAGAAACGGTTTGATTTGAAACTATTTTCAAAATAAATTATTTGAATATAAACTTTTTAAAAATTTATCGTTTTAAATATTTAAATTATTTTGATTTTTCCAAACTATTACACTATATAAACCATTTTAGTACTCAAATCATTTTCTATCAAACTACTTTGACTATTTAACTATATAAACTATTTTAACTTTTTAAACTATTTAAAATTATTCAAACTATTTTTAAAAAATTAAAACTGATCAAAGTGGGAACTGTTTATATTTAAATTGTTGATTTAAATACGAATGTGTTTAAAATGTAGTTATAACCTAAGTAGAAATTCAAAATGATTTTGGAAGTAAAATTGAGATATTGGAAATGATTTCCAAGTGAAATTGATAAAATTTAAGTAAATATGATGTTTTGAAATGAAATTGATTTCAAAGTGAATAAAATGATTTCTGAAATGAAATTGATTTCGAACGGAATAAAATTATTTTGAAATGAAATTGATTTCGAAGAGAATAAAACGATATTTTGAAGTGAATATGACATATTGAAATAAATATGATATTTTGAAGCAAATATGATATTTTGATATCAAATGAATCGTTTTTGAAATGTAAAATAATTAACCGGTGTGTAAAATGGCATTTGTTTATTAAAGAGACCAAAGCCTCTTATTGGCATACTCTTTGTCAATATTGGAATCACTTTAATAACCGTGTACGCGGAGGAGACTCCAAAATGAAGTGGTTGGATTTGGTGTACGTTTGTTGGATTTGAAGAAAGAGAACGATGATGGATAGACCCGACACTTGTGTCAATTTGAAATTACTAAAACATGATGGCTTGATCTAGGCCAAGTGGGCTAGCTACCCATAGCGGACACTTGTTCTTCGATTTTTCTTATGGATTCGTCCATACTATTACCTTTGATGTTGGTTTCGATTGGTGCACCTTGATAGGATGACCTTCCTTTGACTCGACATGGGATGGGTGGACGTGGTGGGCGGTCATGGCTACGATGCGTTACCACCAGCCTTACGACTCGAACTGGTAGTATCCTACCTTGGGCATTGCCTCACGTGCCTTGTCATACTTTTATCCTTATACGAGACAACTACAAGTTTGGTTTAGTATTGTTGTATCACGATGCATCCCTAACTACCGACGTTCTACTGGTTGTGTTATATGCAAACTGTACGACAATGCTTAAAAATGCGTTAAGGGGGATTAATGTAAAGCCTTAACGCTATGAAAAATATTTTTTTTTACTAATTAGGCATTATATATATAGCGTATTCTACTATATATAGATATTTTGACGGATCCTTAAGAGATGGAAAATCCCATAACATCTCTTGAGTTATTGCACACACGTTGTACACTGGATCGGAGATGTGAAACCCCGTAAACATCTCTGATGCTATTACACTTCTGTTATATGTGATATTGGTTTGACTCACATAAGAATATTTTAGTTCTGACTCGAGTGTATCGTTTTACTTTATGCTCGGGTCAGCCCTGAGTTTTCAGCGTATTGAAGATCAATTATTCTGGAGGACGAAGACGAAGATTTGGTATATTATTACTAGTATTATTTCCCTGCATCATGTTGTTCTACTGCATTATTCTATTGTTGTGTTGTATATATAACTCTGATAAATTTTTATAAATTATAATTGAATGTATCGTATAAACAACTTCATGAACTGTTTATTAGATTATTATATTTTGTCATTCCACTGCGAAATTCTATGTTTGTTTTCTTCTTCTCTTATTTTTCTTAATTAACCCAATTGGTTACCTGTGTTTCGGATTGTTTGAGTTGGACATGTATGGATTATTGTCGATTTAAACCTTTCAAAATGTGGGTCGTCGCAGTTGGTATCGGAGCTTTGGTTTAGCGATAACCTTAGCTTTGTGGGGTTTGACTCATTAGAGATAGGGTAGTAATACCCTAGAATGAGTTGTTTGAGTGTGTGTGTGTATATATGAGAGCGCGTACTTGTTAGTGTTATAAATTGTTTTATATTGTGCTTACTTATCTGTTGAGTTGTTTATAAATTTTGGTCGGCGTGTGGGGTGCCATATTATTGATAGGGGTTTCTAAACACCTAAATGAGACAAGACGACATAATATTATTTTAAATTAGGCAAATGAAATAATTTTTCCTAAATTATATTTTATATATAAAATGATAATTTTCGTAAACCTGTATGATTATCGATGAATGTTGTTTGTTAGGAGATGATAATATTTAGTTATCATCGATTATTGGTTGAATTAAACTAAAAACGAACACTTTGTGAACTCTATTTCACGAAGCGTTCGATTATTTGATTGAATTGAAATCTAATTACAATAAGAATTGTTTACAATAACAAAGATGTAAATTAACGAAATGTTTTCATAATAAGGTAATGGAATTGTATAAGTATATTTATAAAATAGCTTATAAATAAAAAGGATTTAAAAGTTGAGAATTTGAGAACATAAATCCTGGTGCTTTTGAAATTGTTTTCTAAGCTTGTGATATAATAACTAGTATTATTTAAAAATATTTACGAATAGAAGTTGTTTTCAAAAAGGAATTAAAAAGAAATAAGTCCTGTACTCCCCTCTTCCGTCGTTGGAAAATAATTTTGGTGATGAGGGTCACATCATTGACATTCATTTTAAAGTCTCAAAGTGGAGGATGCCACTTAGTAGCTTTGCAATACATTTGGTTCAATAAGCAGATTTTGATTTAAAATTTCTAAATATGATTTGATATATATAAAATATATGAGTATATATATTATTTCAAGGTGATTTGAAATAAACCCGGTATTTGAATTTTTAAGTTCCTGTTAATTAATGATTTTCAGTTGTTGGAATAAAGTGAATTTTTTTGAATAGCTGGAAACTTCTAAAATGAGAAATAAGAAATTGAAGCTAAGTGTTTAAATGAAATATGAGAAGTTAAATTATAACTCTTAAATTTCAAGATAATGGAAATTTAAACATGTGTAAATTATTGAACATTCTTGTTAAGTAAAATGAATAAGATAAATTTGTATAACAATCAATTACATTCTAAAAACATATATAAAACTTACCAGAAATGTTTAAAAAGTTGAAATGTTAAGTATGAATATGTAATAGAATAATACAAGTTTGAAATTAAGCAATAAAAATGTTTAAATTTAAATTGTGTTTGAAGAATTGTTTATAAAAAAAATTAAGTTGTTATAAGAAATGTTATGCATTTAGTTAATGTTCTAAGAATGTTAAATGAATAATTTGAGTAGTAAAAAAAATACTATTCAGATATGAAATTAAGAGAAGGTAAACAAATAATAAATTAAATCATATCTTTGTAAATTGTTTGTAAAATAAAAAACCATTTTTTTTGCAAAGGATGTTTTATGAATTAGTTGCAGCTTTCTGAGATAATTATAATTTGAATAATATTGTGTAAAAGAATACATGTGCATAAAATGATTATAAACTTAATAAATGATTAATGAAATAAGAAGTTAAAATTTGAAATGAAATTTTACTTAAGTCAAGTTGAATGGAATGAATTAATGAAATAAGTTAATGAAATGAATTATAAGATGAAAGTTAACTTAAGAAAAGTTGAATCAAATTGATTGTGGTAAGAATAAAATTTTGTTAATATGAATTTGAACTATAAATAAAATTTACTTAAGTAAAGTTAATGATGTGAATTAATGAAATGAACTAATGAAGTGAATCAATGAATTAATATGAACTTAAGTTATGAAATGATAATAAACATGAGTTGCATTTTATAAAATGTTTATAATAAACTTAAATGGTTTTATGAAATGGTTCATAAATGATATTAGTATTAACGAGAATATAATAAGTGGTAATGAAATAATATTTAACTTAAATAAGGTTAAATAAAATGATTTTTATGAACGGTCCATAAATGATTTGATATGATATGTGTTAATCAAAAAGTAAAATAATTGAAATTTGAATAAATTGAATGTAAATGAAATAGATTGTGAATAAATTGGAAGTAAACCAATTAAATGTTAACAAAGAATGGATGTTAATAAGAAATGAAGTGTATAAATTAGCTATGGACATTGGATAATGTAAACCATTATTATAACTGTTTTTGGTTACATATGATTGTATGTTGTGTATTAGTGCTAATGCTTATGATTTGGATTCAAAGTTCATGTTATATAGTTCTATTAAACTCATGCATGATTTCTATATCCTTTTATGAGTGACTAATATTCTAATTTGAGTTGAGATAGGTACATATGAAGCCTTTTGGACGTATATGCGGTTTGATTTGCTTTTGCTTGCTTAATATGAGCGAACTCGCTCGTATTAATTATAGTAAGGTACATATCTCAGATTACATACCATACTTTTATATTTTTCCCTACGTGATGCCTCATCATTGAGATGAGATGTATATTTGGTATGTATATGTTTACTGTAAATTTTTACGATCGAGCCGCGCAAAGGAGACACTGCTGAAATTTTCTGTAAATCTGGGTGTTAGAAAATTTTTGAGATTTTAAAATTTATAGCTTGCTATACAATAAGCCGATATTGGAGTGGCGTAGTGGAAGCGTGGTAAGTTTTCAAATAAGATTTTTATGTTTATAAGTTGATTATTTTGAGTAAAATATATCAAAGGGTTGATTCTCTACTTAACCCCTTTTCGAGGGCGAAAAGTTTTGAGTGTGGAAGATTGCAACGACTCGTATTTTTAACTATTTTAAATTATTAAATTTAATATGATTATTGAACAAAAATGGTTAGAAATAAAAATTTAATGGTTTATTAATGTAGTTTATTGAATATGAACTTGAATAAAATTTTGAAATAACAATTTCAATAAGATTTAAGGAAATCATTTGTATTAGAATGAAGTAAAATATATTTAACGTGTTGTAATCAGTAGCATGAATTGAATAATAAATGTTGAATTAATTAGATGAAAATAAAATAATTGATTTATAACTAGAATTCATTTAAAAACTAATATTTGAATGCATCGGAATTGGATTTTTGGAATACTTTAAAGAAGTGTAGCATAGTGTAATCTATGTATTTAATATAAAAACATTTGTGTATTGAATAAGAACGAACATTTATTTATAAAATGATATTTGAAAATAATTTCTATAAGTACGTCTAATTTGACTATGATTATAATTTTATAAAGAGTGTAGTAGTTGTTTTGTTATTTGAATTCGTTTTATAAGTTAAACTTTATAAGTTAAATAACTTATATTTTGAGTACAATGATTTATTGGATAATTAAATTGTTTAAATTTAATATTGGAAATTATTTAAATAATTGAACCCTAAATTTAATATGAATGAAAATTATGTCAAAAGTTGATTTAAATTTTTATTTAAACTAGAATGAAGATTGTTTACTTTTAAAATTGAATTTAAAAGTGAATAAGTAGAAATTGGAAATTTATTTGTTTTAATTAACGTATAAAAATAGTCTTTTTGGGCTGTCTTGGATTTCGACGAAACTAGTTTCATCGGATCCATAATAGCGAATTATTATAGGATTTCAAGTTTCGTAGCAATCAGACTTATCGCTTAGTCGTGCGAGCTTGAAACGCGTAGAAATTAATTAAAGGAATTTAATTAAAATAATTTGATTTTGAAAAGCTATTTTCTGAATATTATGGAATCGGCTCACGATACATATTCCATTTTGTTCGGAATAGGGGTATAACATATAAAACGTTAGGCGGCATGCTTTGTTTGGAGTTTGGAATTTTCATGGGTGAATCGGGTCAGAAATTTATATAATAGGTCATCCCTTTTTCATTATCGCGAAATCCAAAGCCCTAGTTTTCTTCAGCCGCTCCTTTTATGATTATAATGGCCGAAAGTGGCTGATCTTCTCTCCTTATTTTCTCCTCATCAACTCATTGAAATAAAACGACACCAAAAGAAAAAGTGTATAGCACGATGAGCTCTACACGATGTGCGGTTGGATCTTGGCAAATCACCTCGAATTTACTAGGATCTAGGTCTGTAGTTCACATGGGTTTTGGGTTTCATTCGTGAAATGGCGGCGGTGGAGGCCACGGGCTTGCTGGTAGTGATGGGGTGAGCTGAGGCGGTCACTGTGGTGTCGTTGGATCGGAGCTCCGATCATCTATGTGGCGCGCGCGGAAGCGATAGGTTGCGTGATGGGTTTCTCGTTGCTGGTACTGTATGCGTGTGATGGAAGAAAGGTTGTGTGTTAATTTGTTAATTAGCTTATTAATTATAAATTAATTATAGTCAAATGTTTAAAAATCTGTATCATTTGCATACGAGGTCCATTTCGATCGTATCGACGAAGGCTACGACATGGAGTGGAATTGGAATTTATTTGAATCTGAAAAAATTTCAGTTTCAAATAACGGTGACTGTTTTAAACCACTCACAAAATATTAAAATATTTTTATGTTAGTTAAATGAAATCATGAAGTGTTTATTTTTATTGATTATTGTTTGGTAAATTAACTGACATTTGAATCGACATATGAGTTGACTATTAGGAATTAAAATTGATAGTAAAGTGAATTGGAATTAAAATGCTAGTTAAAATATGATATTTAATAACTAGTTAACTATTGTGTTATATTGTCTGTTTGGATGTTGATTGTGATGGATACCTGTTGGTTGATATTTTAGATGATTGGATGTTTATTTATTTATATATCCTGTTATCACCCTGTATATTATTGAGAGTATATAAGACTGTAAATTGAATTATTTTGAATAAATTAAGAAATAGGTTGAAATGGTATATTAACTATGACATTTATTTTGGATTAAAATGATATATACCCATCCCTACAATTAAGAATTGAAATAACTATTCACTTGGCCATAGGATATAAAATTATATACGGACACCAAATTGGTTAAATTAAATGGTTTTAAAATTATTGGTTTTGAAATTATTTAAATGATATGGTTTTTGAAAGAAAAATTGAATTTGTGGTAATTGAATTATTTTCCATTCAAGTTTTGAAATGTTGGAAGTGAAATTGGTTCAAGGAAATGTCTTAAAAAATTTGATTGAAATTTGAAGTTATAATCGAAATATGATTTGAATCATGGAAATTGATCTGTTTTAAAAGTTTGAACTTTTATTCGAGCTTTGAAATAAATACAGTAAAACTAATTTAAATGGATATTTCAAATTTGAGCTCGGAATTGAATTGTTTTAAAGATTTGAACCTTAAATTGAACGTTGAAGTTTAATTTGATTTAAATGATTTAAATCAATATTCTGAAATTGAACTCGAACTTTATATAAACTGAATTGAAACTTAAACTATTAGAATCGAATAAGTGAAAATCGAAACAATTTGAAATCAAAACTGAAATTGAAATTAATTTGAATTAAAATTGAAATTGATTTAAATTGAAATCGAAATTGAGTTGATTTGAATTTAAATCGAAATTGAGTTGATTTGAATTGAAATATTTAAAGTTGAATCGGTTTGATTAAAATTTGGAACTGAGTCCAGATTTATTAGAAATGGAAAGAAATAGTTTGATCTGAAACTATTTTCAAAATAAATTATTTGAATATAAACTGTTTAAAAATTTATCTTTTTAAATATTTAAATTATTTTGATCTTTCCAAACTATTTTACTATATAAACCATTTTAATACTCAAATCATTTTCTATCAAACTATTTTAACCCTTTAACTATCTAAACTATTTTAACCTTTTAAACTATTTTAACCTTTTAAACTATTTAAAATTATTCAAACTATTTTCTAAAAATTCAAACTGGTCAAAGTGGGAACTGTTTATATTTAAATCGTTGATTTAGATACGAATGTGGTTAAAATGAAGTTATAACCTAAGTAGAAATTCGAGTTTGCACCTTTGAGAGTTTAATTTTCCCTTTCTAAATTAGCAATATGCTTCTGAAGAAGATCCTTTTCGCGTTCAAGTTTCTAAATCTTAGCTGCATACTCATTTATGCACCGCGAGTACCTCACTTTCTGTTGTTCATCAAAATATTTCATCATCTCAAATTTGACTTTCCTGCATCATTCTCCTACTACCTTTTCATCTCAGTTTAGAGGAGGATTAGTCATAGTAAGAAACTTTTAGATGGCAAAGGAAGTAGACCTTGTTAATTTTGCAACAGATGGAACAATGGAAGAAGCTGGTGAATAGATGTTTGAAATGTTATTCCCCATAACGAATTCGAGCGATTCACACTGAACTTGACTATCTTTTAACTTAATCTCCAAATCACTTATTTACTAAAGAAGTTTAGACATCTCATGGTCAAAATCAATTGAAGGATTTGACTTAATTTGGTGCTTCAATATGGAAATCGTTTCATTCTTACTCTTAACGTCTGCTTCTAAATTGGCAGTCCGATCATTGAGATTTCTAACAATTGTCTTTTGAAGCAAATATCTTCCGTACCATTCTAGAGCTTCGGCATTGTTTTGAAAGTGAGTAGACAAAGGATCGCTAAGAAGCTTCCTCTTTTCAATATCTGCTAACAACCTATCTCTAATACTGATAAAGCGAGATATTGAATCTAGCGAGAGTGGTGCTATAGATAACTGTAACTCCTATTTAAACAAATAAAAAGAAAATAAAGTCAAGACTCAAATAATTAATCTCTTTTATTATAACAATAAAGGATTACAACTTAAGTAAAAATGAAACGAAAGGTACAACCCCATTGGACACTTGTTTCACATTTAATGTTGAAGAAACATCCTTTTTGACTTTATTCAAGGAATTAGCTGAAAGGGTAACCGTCGAGTCAAAGGGGCATTAAATCTTTCCGCGGTAATAATTGGAGGATATTTGCTATAGTGCCACTCCACGGCAGGAGGACTATCACGACCACATATCAATGTGGTATGATATGTCCGGATTTCCTTAAGAAGCTTTTCTTTTTCTTTACCAAGAAAATCGAAACGAAGATGAGGATGTTCTATGTAAAGTCTTTGCAAATCTCTAGGAAAGCAGTATCTAGCTAATCTTGAAGATTTCAAAAGAGAAGTCTTTTCTAGATAATCTCTTCTTAGTTTAACATACTTGTTTAAATAATCTCTAGAAATAAGGATGCCTAGGGGACATTCATTCTGTGAAAACGTAACAAAATACAACTAAGTATAAAAGGAAACTAGAGAAAAAAATTCACTAACCAATATTATTACATAATTACAAATGTTCATTCGGTTCATACAAAATTGACTTTGTAAATAACTCTGAAACAAATTTGTCATTATAGTATTTAAGTGTTTCAGTAAGCAACTCTTGGGGAATCGATTTGTCTTGTGGTAAGTTCCAGCAAGCTCTCGGATGTGGATCAGATCCAAATTCGTCCAAATATCTCTTGTGCAAACACCTAAGTAGACCCCCACTAAAATCACCTAAGTATGAAAAATCTACAGTTGGGTGTCGGTAATAGGCTTTGTATACGAAGTCTACAAGGATGTTTCTCTCTTCAACCAACATCCAAAATAGCGTAATTAACTCCCGATTCTATTTCAAAAGGCTATCATATCGAAGGCATGCCCTCTTCAGTCGTGGGGCAGCTTCTTGATTTTTGAAAGACGCTAACGCTGCCGCACTTCTATTAAACCTATGATAGTCATCGGATATTGTGTTCTTTTAACTGCTTATCTAACTCTCTATACAAGCTATTTATTTCTGCTTGTTTTCTTTCAAGCTTGGTTTTATAAGGGTGAATGGATTTCCTCCTTATCTAAAATAAAAGTTGTAAACTATTAACTTGGAAGTGAAACCTTTTAAACAAGGAATCCCATACCTAAGAAATGACAATTGTAGATTGAGAGACCTGCTTTTTCTCTCTTTGTTCATCGACATCGATGTTCGTAGTCTCTTTTCGAAGGTCAGAAGGCTTTGGGGGTTCAGGTTGGCTTGCTTCATGGATGATTGGATCGAGGTTGCCTTTTCTGAAGCCCTGATATTGTCATTGCCATCTTTTTCATGAACCTTGGAGTGACCACCCCCATCGCCACTTGAACCTTGGCCTCCATCTTCATTATCATCATTATCATCATCACCACCACCATCGTCATTGTTATCATCATCATTACTGCCTTCTTCTTCGGCAGCTTCATCTTTATCACCTTCATCCGCAGAGTTGGAATCTACTTCAAAGGAAGGGACTTCGAAGGATAAGATTTTAGAGGCATCAATATCCTCTCTTTTAGGAACTTCAACCGCCTGCTCCATTTCTTTGACTTTAGCCATATAACTATTAACAAGGGCAGGGTCGAGAGAAGGAAAGCTCAAATCTGGGCATTTTTCTAGTTTGTTGGCATAAGCAAGCATCAAGGCGTCCTCGTAGGAGTTAATAATGTTGTCATCGAGGGAAGTACTTAGGAATTATGACACCCATTGCTTAGCATCAGAGATGACATTGACAACCAACTTTAGAGAACTTTTCTTTATCCCCAACTTTTCCATGAGAGAGAATTGTTTAGTCGCCATTTGAGCCTTTTCATCTTCAGACTCTTTTAGAGCAATTTTCAAAGCTTGATTTTCGTTAGCTAAAATTTTACATGCTTTTCTTTCCTCAGAAATAATAGGCTCTGATTGAGTAAGAGGGGCTCTAAATCTCTCCAGTTCCATTGTAGCTTCATTTTTACCAGTAAATGAGGAGATGACTTAGCTGTTCAAGTTTGAAATTTCCTCTCGAAGCTTGGATGTTTCAAGGGAGGATTTTAATGCATTTTCTTACAGAGAGAGCCAGCTTTTGGAAATCTAAAAGGAAAAGCATGATGAAAATTAGCATTCATAGAGAAACAATGATAATAAGGATAAATAATGTGAAATGTACCAGGAGTTGTTGTTCTATAAGAGACCAACAGTGACCCACCGGATCAGGAACAGAAGAAGGTGGGTGAATAGAAGCAAAAGATGAGGAATTCAAGATAGATTGAATTATCTTTTCAAAATCAATTGTAAACATGGGAGACATGGGTCCTGTGGGAGTTGAAGTTTCGAAGTCCTTTTGCATCTGCTCAATGAGGCGAGGAGAGTAGGAAACGACAATGCAAGAAAAGGGATCATTTTTTGAAGGAGTCATCTTGGGACGATCAATAGAAGCTTCAACCATTGGACTCTCCGAAGTTTTACTCATATCAGCGACCTCGCCCTCTTATAGTGGAAGAGAATCTGGAACTTCAACAATTTTGGCTTTCTTGAGGGATGGTTCCATCAAAGCCACTTTACCCAGTTTTCTTTTAGCAGCCATCTTTGACCTAGCAATGACCTGAGTCAAAGATGAGGCACGAGATGTAGAAGTTGGGGGATCCAGATCACTTATGATTGGTTCAACCTAAGGAGAAATTGCTGAAGATTCAAAATTACAAGTCAATGGAGTAATTTAAAAAGTAACACAACAACAAACTGCAAGTATTATGTTAAAACCTACCAGAGTGATCGGGGCAAATTGGAGACATTGGGGAGAAGTTCTTTAGATCACCCAAAGATAGGAAGTGTTTGCTCCAAGAAGTGTGCTAATCTAAGGGAGGTTGACCAAGTACCCTTTGAGCTGCTGGTAGGAGGGAGTGCTTCTGAAGGTTTGAGGGGTTCAACAAAGTAAGCCTATTCCCAATGCTACTCGAAGCAGCAATTAATAGCTTAACAGTTCTCTTATCCTCGTCATTCAGATCTTTAGCGGAAGGACCTGATAAAGAAATGCAGATTAGCAAAAGAAAGTAAATGAATAAAAATAATGGTCAACTTACGAAGGGAAAAGAAGACTCCATTGATATTGGAAAAGCATTTGACAAAGAAGAATTGAGTTTCCCAATCTCTGAATTTGTTTGTCCTATCAGAAATTAGCTTTTTGGGGGGATTGGCTCTAAAAATTTGATTGTTAAGATTGCTGAGTTAACTAATCAAACTAGGTAGTTCAGAACTTTAGCATTTAGTGATGGAATCCCTAACTCCAGAGCCATAAGTTCCAAGGATAGAAGACATGTATATACTTTGGAGACAACTGGATGGGAGCAATGCCCAGGTGGGCCGGGAATTTGGCCAAGAAATCTGGGAAAGGCAGGAAGTCACCATGCTAAGTATGGATAGCAGTGTAGGAAAAATACCCTTTAGGAAGATTTTGAATGGTGTCGTTATCGCTCGGAGGAATGGCTTCTACCCCTGTGATGCCAAAGTTATTTAGAATAGCGTCCACCTCATTCGCGGAGGATATTAAAGAATGTTTGGAAATTGGCTCAATCTTCTTTGAAGAATATTCCATCGTTGATACTGTATCCTTTTCTAGTTTTTGAGAAGTCTTTTTCATGCCCATGATCCTGCCAGGTGAAATCATTTTAGTAAGAAGTTATAATTTGTTATGTAATCAACATTTTTTAAGGATATCGAAAATCTATTACAACATTTCAAATATCAACCAAAATATGGAATTTCATATCCTTGAAAGAATGTCAGAGTTAGTTTAGGAAAATGAAATTCATTGAACTTTCAACAGCGTCGAAAGGTAAAATGGAAGTGGACCTCCAACAAACACCCTTCAACAATGTCGAAAGCTCAAGGAAAACTTTATGGATGAAATGAGTAGTTAAAGCCTACACAACTAATTCAGATATAAATATACACTGACAATATTCAATAAATAGGGTAAATAAACTCTTCGATACTGTCGAAACCCACAAACTTAGTTTTACCAAGAATATACAAAAGCTGTTGAAACCCTATATGCCAATTGGGTCAAAAGGTTTGAATTTGAGTAACATTGATATAAATGAAAAGGCTTTGGGATGTTTTGACAACATTTGTATAAAATAACGATCGAATCCTAATTAGTTACAAAAGGTGTTGAGAAAGTCGAAAGGGGTACATGGTTTCAAAAGCACACCAGCAGCCAACTTAATTCGATACATACGGTTTCGATCAAGTCGAAAGGTTTTATTTGATTTCCAACTTAAACAAAGTATGTTTTCCTCAATCCAACTTATGAAAAGAAAAATGAATCTCTAACTCCTCACATCTCCTAAAATAAGTTAGAAGTAGGCATGTACTAGAGGTTTCGAAATCTATAAAATAAAAATTATGCTTTCGAAAGTATGTACTAGGTAATCATTTAGTAAAGCACATCAGGAAACTTCATCGAAAGGTATCAGAATATATAAAGGCATAGTTACGCTTTCGAAGAAGTCCACTTCATATTAACTACATCAACCTTTTGACGAGATCAATTAAGAGATAGGCACCGGACTTCCTTTCGACCCCTTCGAAAGAGGTTGAAGAAGCGAAACAAAGTTATCCACCTTAACTCCATTCGAAGGGGTAGAAAGGTAAAATTGTACATCAAGTCACGATTCATACGGCTTAAACTTATTTATGAAGTAACTGGAAAACCTTTCTTCTCTAAATTAAATTTTAACCCAATACTTTTAAAAAAATTAAATTAAAAGCAAAATTGATTTAAACGTGGATTAACAATCAATAATCATAAAAATCCCTAAAATTGCAAATTCGAACTTTAAAAAAAACAAAACAAATCAAATGAATTTTAGATATAGATTGATGTGGGAAATGGAACAAAATAAGCTATAGAAAGAAATCCAAGGATACTTTCATATGAACGAAAAACTCAAATTATGAAATTAAAACAACGATTCAATTTAAAACCTAATAAAATAAAATAAAAAATCAAAATTCACTGTGGAAAGTAAGTTCGTAAAGCAAGATAACAAGAACTTACTTTGAATTCAAGCTTCTATTTGCTGGAAATAGGAAATTATTTAAGAAATTGAGAAATTTTATTTTGCTGGAGATATCTTTTA
The DNA here is from genome assembly GCA_030737815.1 of Allium fistulosum. Classification (NCBI taxonomy): domain Eukaryota; kingdom Viridiplantae; phylum Streptophyta; class Magnoliopsida; order Asparagales; family Amaryllidaceae; genus Allium; species Allium fistulosum. The sequence continues at coordinate 786,691,986 of CM060902.1, read as the reverse complement.
TCACAAGTAAATGAAAGGGGGGAAGAAAGAAGCGCAATTTATAAGAAAAGTCAGCATAAAGAACAGACCGTACGATCATATTTAAATAAACAACCAAGATTTGTTCAAGAATATGAAAAGGCGGGAAATCACAATGCTAAAATAAGGTGGAGTATCGGAACAGATGACTTGAAAAGTCAAAGGCTTCCCTTCGCGGAGGGGGGGGGGTGGGACAAGTGTTACCATCAATTCTCACTTCAACCTTGTAGAAACCAAGATGAATAGAAGATAACAAAGCCTTTCGAAGGAGTCGATGGGATGCTACAGCCAAAAGTTAGATATGTTATAAGCTTTCAGAGGGGTCGAAGGGGTCGAAAGCACCCTTTCGCTTCAATTGCTTCCTTTTGAAATAGATGCTTTTGCCTACATGAAAATGTTTTGAATAAGTGGAGGAATACCTTTCGAAGGCAGCAAATAACAACCACTCACATGCGCGCCAAACCTTTCGAACCCAAAGGTTTCGCCTTCATTCAAGCTACTCAAAAAGATACTTTGTTGGAACAACCCCTTCGAAAGCATAACTAAGCCTTTCGAACCAGTCAAAGCCTTTCACAACTAAGAGGGAATCTGTATCAAGCCACAAGTATGTTTTCGGAAGTTACCTTCCATGTCAAAACCCTCAACATTTCAACACCTTCGAAACCCTAAGGAATTACCCATTGACAGAGTCGAAAACTCATGCCTCTTCTTACCTGCAACAGCAAAACAACACAAGGTGAAAAGGCGCACCTACCCCTTTTCGATGAAGACAAAAGCTTTCAAATCCATTTAAATGCAATGCAGAAGGATGCGCAAATGTTAAAGGTGACGAAAGGTCTACAAGACCGCCTTTCGACCAAGTCGAAAGCATTGGGTCGAAAGGTGCCAACCCGCACCTATAAGTAAGACTCTAGGGGTCTGGTTTAGGGGATCCGAAATATTTCACTCAACTCTTGTATTTTCTAAAAGTTGTAAACCCTAATTTTCAAATTAGATTGGGGAATTTGATCAGTTTGTACTACTTGAGTTTAATGAAAGCAAGATTATGCAATTTTGGGATATTTGGCTGATTTGGTATTTCTGTTAGATTCAGATCATAATGTTCTTGTGTCCAATTGATTGAAAGGTCATCATTAGAGTGAGCCAAAACCCTTGGTTTAACCAATAACCTTAGAGCCTTAACCTCTACTCTTAAGTCGTGGAAAGGTTAGTTTTCGAAGAAGTCAAAACCAATCTATCCAACTCGCATCCTTAACTCATTAACGCTAACCTTAGGGTCTCTCCAACTGATTCGAAAGGAGGGTTTCGATAGAGTACTAAAGCAGATTAACTGGTTTGAAAGGCAATATAAGATGGATTTCAGTGTTTCGTCTAAATCGAAAGTTCCAATAAGAAGGAGTTTCAACCACAATTATCTACATGAAAGGAAAGCTGAAGAGAATAGAATGGTTTATAACCATTTTAACCTGATTAAGAAGTGTCGACTACTTTCATCTTCTTGAAAGAAGGTCTTGAAAGAATTATCTACATTTTAAATTCAACTTTGGGGGTGTTGACAAGTTTTCTTGTTAACAATATTTTTCTATGATAGTTATTTCTTTGAGTTTAAGATATTTGATCTGAAACACTTGACAATAAAGTAGTTACATTAAATGAAATAAATAACCCTTATTAAGAGTTTAAAAGAGCTTCGTGCTCCATACACTGTTATAGTAGTGGTAGAAATAATGAAAGCATACCATATGACACTTATCAGCGGACACACTAAGTTTCAAAAATTGTTTTCAAAAATATACCAAATATTGTTTTTAATATTGATTGAAAATAGGTATAGTTTTATTTTGTTATGAATATTGTGAATATTCATTATGAAATAAACATATTATTATAATAATAATATTTATTTTATAGTGTTAATGATGCGTTAGCTATACAAAATATCTGAAATTTTTACAGCTATTTAGGAATTATAGGTTAAGTCGTTTCTTTGAGAAATAATTCTTTAATTATATAATTATGAGTCATATGGTAACAATGAATTGTAACTCAAATGATTAAGGGCAAAGCGCCTTTTAAGTGTGAGCGATAAAAGAGTTGGTGAACTTTTGGATTGATACATATATATGTATGTAGTTCATAGTCTAACGATACCAAAACAGGTCAATTTACTTCATTAAATTCACAAATGAATTATCATAATAATGAACATGTGTAATTGATACATAAGTAGTGTATTATGATAAGTTCATTGAATATAAATCAAAAGTAGAATATATAACATGCAAAGGAAATACGAAAATTCGATTTGATCGGATAAGTGAGTGTATTGGAAAAGGGTTTCAAAGTACCTAAAAATGAATAAGATTAAATCTTAAAAGCACCCCTCCTTATAATCCATAATGATGTATCGATAAGGAGTAATCAGAATTTGTTGGAAAAGATACGATTGATGATAAGTGAAATTGAGTTAACTTCTTCTATAAGGACGTGTAATTAAGAGTAAGTACATAGGTTAAATTGATTTCATCCAAAGCATAGTTTACGAGATGATACAAGATAAGAGTTGATAACTAGATCACACATATCATAGATCAAGGAGATGACAGGTTGTGTGAGCCGTGTGGCTATATATAATATTTGCTCATGGGGGATCTTCTGTATATCACCTCAAAGGAGATTAGGACAGATCAATAATAGTTGACTAATTTATGTTATGAACATAAGTTCTATAAACTTAAAATTAAACCATTTTTATACATATATAAAGGCAATTCATAAAATGTTTCTAAATGCTTGTTCCATCGTGCTGAGGAACAATTGTTATTTCAAGAAATGCCACTTAACGACGAAGGAATTTCTTTTTGAAATTATTGGTGGTATAATGGATTTGGATATGATCCAAAGATAAAACTGATTATGTAAGATGAAATAGAATTTACTAAGCTAAAATAGACAAAAATCATAGAATGTCTAATAATAACACTCGTACATTAAAGTGAAACAATGAGTTTGATATCAACGTCGAGAAAAAATTACTTAGTTGTCAGTAAGCCACTAAGAATATTAACTCTGCCATATGGCACAATAGGCAAATCTAGAATAGATTTCCTAGTAAATTATCAAAATATGATTTTGATAGTTGTACCTGAAGGGATATGATCCATCAATCGCAAATTTATCTTTGAGAAGAAGGCAATGCGGTTGGAATACAATAAGCAACATTGATTAATAACATTGTAAATATCAGTTGTGGAAATTAATGTACCAGATTCATCATTCAACATGCTAATGTTAATTCGGATTTTACTCACAAAACTTATCCCCAAATAGGATTACGAGTTTTGGTACATATATGTTGAAACAAAATTTTAAACAATGATTTAGAATGGATTGTTTGCACATAACAACCAAAGTGACATGAGGTTAGTGGGAGTGATAATGGAGTTTTACAGTATTGGATATGATCCTAGAATTGATATGATAGTATCGTTGAATGAGAATCGAAATTAAGAAAATATGTTGATGGAGAAATCAAATAGTTTGAATTTCAATTAAACTGCAGAGAAAGCGTGTGTCTGTAAGAAAGAACATTAAAATGTACTAAGATATTTCTAAAGCATAAGCAAACAGTATATTACTATAGATTGTTAATGATGTACATATGTTAAAATTAGTTTTAGTTTGGTTGTTTAATCCTTAATATTGGATTTGAAAATAACATCTTTTATAATTATTATAAAAAGATGTTTGGTTTATCCCAAATGATATGTACAAATATTATATTGAAATGTTTAATATGAAGCATATAAAATGGATTCTTAGTACATCGGTAACTGGAATTATCATATATGTTGTATTGTGTGATATATTGTATTTCGCTTATATACTTGATACATTGAGCGAATTCAAATCTGAATTAAGATCACTGAACAATAGTTGAGAATATTCTAGAGTATCTACGAAATACTAGAGAATTGTTTATAGAAACAACTAACTCTTTATGAAGGAGTGTTCGGACTAAAACTTCATAAGTGATTTAATGCATAGTATGTCAAGCCTAAATTCATGTTAATGAGCTTTATGTTTGGAAATGTTCCAAACAAAAGGTTGTGGCTAATTCAACCAACATGCCATGTGCATTGCCTTGAGTAAGCAAGACAATAAAAGCACACACATACACACACATATGGGCAAGGATCGACAACACATCATGTTTGCTACAACTCTTATCCCCCCTAATATCATCCATAGTTCTGAATTAAATAATATACTTTCTCTCTCTTGCCACTTCACTCTATTATTTAATTCAGAACTTATAACTGATATTAAGGGGTATTTGAGGTGTAGCAAAAATGAGGTATAGCTGGTTCATGCCCTATATATATGCACAAATTTATAAATGAGCAAGGAGTGATTTCAAATATTGAGAATCCCATGACATTGTACGACAATAATGCTCCGATGCAGTTCGTGAAAGAAAAAGTTCACTAGAAGTCGAGAAACATACTTTGAAAATTTCTATACGATAAAGGTAATTTATCAACATCGGAGAGAGTTGATTGACATAGTACATAATTAAAACAATATAGCATGCCAACATATGCTTTAGAAAACTGGCTATAATACGGATAATTCCAAATGGAAATGTTGTCTAGTGCTTTGAATTTGATAAAACCGATCATTTAAAAAGAGAACGTCCAAATCTAAAGAAGTTAAATTACTCTTCAAACACTAACACATTCAATAAGAAGAGGTAGCGATCTTTCAATGCAACATGAGATGATTAAGATACATCATCAAGTGATAGTGATCTAGAAACTGAACATGCCAACATATGCTTCACGAAAGATGATAATGGAGTATGGAATTTTAACGAAGAAATCATGAATGTTTTGAATGACATGTATAAAGAATATAAAATGCTTAAAAAACGGTATAAGAATAGTTTAGCAGAGATAGATAGACTAAAAATGTTTAATGAAATGTTAATCAAGAAAAATGATGTATAGAAGATGAAACTGAAAGATTTAACGGACTTAATAATGAAAAAGATTTGCAATTGGAACTTTTGAAAAACTGGAAGATGAAAATGAATCCTTAAAAATGGAGAATCTTCTGGTAAAGTCGGAGATCATTGGCCTGAATGACAAAATTGCATGTATAGACAATGTTATTCTTGGCTATAATAAGGATATCAATAAAATAAGAAACGACGTTGATAAACTTATCAAATGGAAAGATAATTTAGAAATTTTATTATCTTCATCTAAGTTTCAAAATAATAAACATGGACTTAGATGTACCCCGTAGCCTAAGCCAAAGAAGAATAGTACTTAAAGTACTAAATTTATTAAGGCTTCTAAGTTCAACCCTAAACCAAGAAAATTAAGATTAAATCTCCCTAATAAATCTATTACTACATAGGTTTCTAAGAAGGAGCATTTCACCAGAAGGACAAACTTTATAGTCCAATTAGTTTCTAGGACACACATTGAAAGAAATTACTTTCAAGGCCAAAATCAGTAGAATAATTACTTTTAAGGACAAAGTCAGCAGTCCAATTACTTTCAAGGACATAATTTCATAGGTTTTTAAGCCCTAGAAACTAATTATTTTACGTTTTGTCCTTGAAAGTAATTATTTCAGTTGTGTGTCCTAGAAACTAATTCCACTTGCTAAAGAGGCCCTTGTGGCTAATTTCCACTTTCTAGGAATTTGGATAATAATAAAAAGAACGAATATATTGATGATTTTATTAAAAAGGTTGATTTATCAAAAAATATGTTTTAAAGGTATTCAAACTTCATTGGTTTGGCTTTCCAAAACTCGATCTCAAGGACCCCAAAAGTAAAACAAGCTACAAATGTGCATATTTTTTAACTTTTAGACATGCCGATCATGCCATACATATAAAGAATGAGATATGGATATTGGACAATTGGTAACCTAAATCTATAATGGGAAACCCATAATTACTAAGCGCATTATGCGTAAAGATAATGGAACTGTTAACATTAGAGACAATTCAAAGGGATATGTCAATGTTAGTAATTTTGAAACTCCTCTTTTTTTGAATGTTTTACTTGTTAGAAATATTGTTAACTGAGTTTTTAACCAAGCAGAGATCTAAAGGAGTTAGAATATCAAGACGAAGATGAAATAACTTGAAACTTGGCATGCATGCTTAGAAGAGGGAAAGAAGAAATCTTAGAAAATTTCACCCAAAGATTGCCTAAGGAAATCATTCAGCGTCGACTAGTTTTTTCACCTTGATTCGACTCGCCAAAATGGAAACCATTAATACTACACTTAAGACTAAAACCCGACAAGTAGACTTATCTGTTTGCGCCAAAATTGGTCACAAACTCCAAGTATCGTGGAAGCACCAGTGTATGAACACAGATCAGCAATAAATGATCACAAATCACAGATCTAAGTAATGTAGAGGATAAAAAATGAAGAATAATGAATTTTAAACGGAAAGGAATAGACAGAGACAAGATTTATAGTGGTTCGGCTATCTCTGGCCTATGTTCACTCCAAAAATTAATGTTTTATTGACTTTCCTTGCTGGTAACGGCTGGTTACAGTGGATTATAATGAAGAAATTCGAGTACGACAGTAGCTTAATAATGCCAAGGTGTTTCCGGTAGAGTCTGGACATTGGATAGCCAAAAGATCCCTTTTCTGTAGGCTCTGAGGTGCTATTTATAGGCGTAGGCTGCAAATATCTCGCTCAGATCTCAGGAGACTTCTTCTGGTACGTGAGTGGGCCCACGTGATCGATCCCAAGTGACTCTGACTCGATTCGTGATCGATACGAACGTAATTCGTATCGATCAAGATTGTCCAATGGAGTCGAAATTTGGCATGAACCTTCTTTAGCTTGTTCGTAAGCTTTTGTGAAAATTTCACAGCATTTGGACTTGTGGATTGCAAGATATGATCAATGCAAGCTCACGTGTTCCCTAGGTTGTCGCGTTCGTATCGATACATTTCATATCGATCTGTTCGACTCGATCTCGAGCACGTGCCTGCAAGGTGACGTGGTGCGAGATTCTTGGATCGATCCACTTTTTGTGCCGAACGATCGAGTCTTCTTTGCACATAAGCCTTGTTCGTATCGATCGGTAGCACCCCGTTCGTATCGATGGAAGTTATCTTGCATATTGGTCATATTCGTATCGATCGTGGTGGTCCTGTTCGTATCAATCAAAGTAATGTTGTTCATATCGAGGGGAGTAGCCCTCCTGTTCGTATCGAGGGAATTGGTCTTGTTCGTATCGATCAAGATTCATATGGATACGAACTGGACATTCGAACATATGGATACGAACATGACTTCTCTGGGTGGATTCGAACAGGACTTCACGATGGATACGAACGGCGTGCTTTCCTTAACTTTTATCGATCATATCTCGAACATACGAACTCCAATCGACTTGAAATCTGAAATGTTGGCTTTCACAGTGTTTGCGCCAAAAATGGTCACCAACCCCAAGTGTTGTGAAAGCACCAGTGTATGAATACAGATCAGCAATATTCAAACACAAATATCAGATCTAAGCAAGCAACAAACAGCAATCTAGAAATAATGAACAGTGACACACAATTTATAGTGGTTCGGCAATCTCCGGCCTACGTCCACTTCAAGGTTTTTATGATTTTATTGCTCGATGCTTGAAGGTTACAATTTCGTGTGTTGTATTACAACTGATTTTCTGAGCTAAGTCTGAATCTAAGGCAGCAATGGTGATCTGGAGTAAATCTGGCAGAGTCTGAGCGCTCTTTAGCTCTCAAAATTGTCCGACCTCTTTTCTGAATGACTAGGGTCTCTATTTATAGGTGTAGGAGGCTGATATTTCGCCTAAATTGAAGGGAGACCAGTTTTGGCACGTGAGGGAGCCCACATGCCCGCTTTTTGGAAATCCGGGCCCACTTTGGGATCGATTCGAAGCTATGTTCGAATCGATCAAGAAATTGTCCAATCGAGCTGAAATTTTGTGTGAACATTCTTCATCATGTACTCAAGCTACTGTGAAAATTTCGTAGCATTTGGACTCGTAGACCTCGAGTTATGATTGATTCAAGGTCGCTTGTCTGGTTGCAGTGCTCTGCTCGAATCGATTATGTTCGAATCGATTGCTTCGAATCGATCCAAGCATGCGCTTCTGTGATGACGTGGAGCGCTCCTTCGTATCGATCCGACTTCTATGCCGAGTTGACTGGGTCGACTCCATGATACTAGCCGCTTTGACTTGGTGGGTTCGAGGTAATGGATTCGAAGGCATGCTCCTTCGCTCATGGACTCGAACGTGTGCTTGTTCGAATCGATTGTGTTGCACTGTAGCCCATCGATTCGAAGCCATCATAGCAGGATGGGTTCGAAGCTAAGTCACTGGACGGATGCGAAGTAAGACACCTTATTGAATACGACTACTGGTGGATTCGAACTACTTTCTTTGGCTGATAGACACAAGGTGTTGCGTGTCGATGGATACGAAGCATGGTGTCTTGATGGGTTCGAAATCACTCATGGGATGGAGTCGAATTGAATCCAGTTCATGGATTCGAAGATCTTCCCTTCGAGGGATTCGAACCCAAGGCTGGGCTTATGGATTCAAACCAAGGCCTCATGGATGGATTCGAACCAATGTGTGGTCGATGGATTCGGAGCATGGCTTTCTTCTGATCGATTCGAGCCTATGCTATTCTCGAGGGATTCGAACCCAAGGCTGGGCTTATGGATTCGAACCTAGGGCTATTTCCTCCAACTTGCATTGATGATATCTTGATCGTTCGAACTCGGATTGACTCGAGATTTGGAATGTTGTTTTATCTGGCCTTGCTTGACATGTCTTATCAATTGTAGCCCGATCCGGACTCGGAAAAAATTCATTGATATCCATGGTGAACCTGCGATGCACAATCGATGTTCATGACTAATAATCATTGATTTTTAGTTAATCTTTGGGTATCTCGGCTTTGCCAAAAGTTGGGATAACATTTTGCCCCCCAAATCATGCCTTTTGGTAAAAGGCGTGTTTTGATCAGTCTCAAGTCAAATGCAGTGAGTTCATGTTTTACTCATAGCTTACGGCATTTTCAATCAAGTTCATGGTTGTTCGAAGCCGAATCGTTATCAATTTCTTCCAGTGGAAGTTAAGAATGAAATTCTTCAGTCTCTCCGTACTATCGATGGTTACTCCGGACCCTTGCCAAGCCCATTCTAGACTTAGCGATCGAATAGAAAGATCCTATTGCACTCCGGCGTTGCTTTCTATTCCTTGCACTCTGGCCCTAGTTAGGGCGTAAAGCGATGTCCTGGTCGTTCTGGACCGATCGTAGCCTCTCCGAGCTCCTGTTGGATCCCATCCTGTCACTCTTTGGTGAAGGGGAAACAACGTTAAGTGAGTCAATCCTGTCGCTCTCCGGCGAAGCGACTCACTCCTTGCACTCCGGTTCAGTGTATCTGAACATTAAGCGATGTCATGGCCTAAATCGTAGGCCGATCATAGCCTCTCCGGGCTCTTATCAAATCCCGATCCAATCACTCTCCGGTGAATAGGAAACGATGCTTAAGTGAGTCGATCATGTCGCTCTCCGGCGAAGCAACTCACTTCTTGCACTTCGGACCCCGCCTCTCTGGGTAAGGTCATAAAGCGATCATGTTTATATTGATATTTAATGTTCATCCTTTAACTCTTCGGTTAAAAGGTTTATTTTAATAAGTGTTTCTTTATTAAATTCGAATCCTTGATGTTCAATCTCAAACACCAGGAAAAACAAGACAATGCCTCTCCGGGCAGAGCGGTCTATTACCATCTTAGAGCATGCCTAGGGATCTCTCCGGTTCCCGTACATGAGTAAGTGGGATAGCCGTTTTATTTTGGAAATCAAATCTAAGAAAACTAATCGACCAGATTCCAAATCTTGAACTTGGCCCTTGCCATCACAATCAGTTGATGACGAGTCGTGATACTGATCCAGGATCATTCCTGTTAGGTGGAGGGGTGGTTGTTCAGGTCTTACTATCGTCGCCTGTTCTCTGGTATATTGTGGAAACCTACCACTCCTGGCATGTTCTTCCACCTCATCCCTTAGGTGGCGACATTCATCGGTTGTGTGCCCATCCAGCTCATGGAATAGGCAGTATTTTCCAGTCCTGCGTTCCCGCTCCGTGGGATCTCTCCTGGGTGGTTTTCGATAGGGGAGTTGCCCCCGAGTTTCAGTGTAAATCCTTTCTAGGCTTGCCGTCAAATCTGTGTATTGCCTGAATCTAGGCTCTCGGAATTTCTTCCGTTTATCAAGACCATCATGCGCGTCATCCTGCTTTCTCTTTCCTTTGTCCACCGTGGGCTGTTCCCTGGCGGTTCCTTCGCCTTGTACAGCGTTTATTACCTGCCTCTCGGCTCGTGATTCTTCTAATCGAATGAATCGTTCAGCTTCATGGTAAAACTCTCCAAGATCTTGCGGTGGGTCTCTTGTTAAAGAGTCTTTGAATTCGGTGCCTTCTCCAACTCCTGCCACTGCCGCCATCAAAATCATCGATGGGTCCGGGCGATCTACAGAAGCCACTGTTGCATTAAATCGTAACAGAAAATCTTTTATGGGCTCTCCGGTCCTTTGCTTTATTGATGCCAAAGTCATCACGCTCTTGGGTCGCGTTACGTGAACCCTAAACTGCTTCATGAAGCAATCCACAAGCTCACCCCATGTCCTGATTGATCCTGTCTCTAGCTGTCTAAACCAAAGTGCAGCCAAATCTGATAAGAATAAGGGGAAACATCGTGCCATTACTTCCTCGGATGCTCCCAGCACTTCCATGTGTCTGATATATCTGGTGATATGCATGGTCGGGTCTGACTTTCCGTCATAAGGATCCAGCATTGGTAGTTTGAATTTTGGAGGGTTCCTTGCATTCCGGATATTCAGAGCGAATGGACTTCGACTAACCTCTTCCAATCCTCCGCCTGACAATCCCCCTCTCATGATCCGTCTCACTAGGACAATCATTCTTTCATCTCCATCCAGGGGTTGCCCCTTTGTCATGTCTCTGTCTTGCCCTCCGAGTCTTGTAGGGAATTCTGGTACGTACTCTTCGGGTGGCTCGTTAGCATTTGTGTTGGCCCTAGCCGGTTGAGCTCCTTCCAAAGGTCCTTCTGCGTTGGATCCTGCGGGCCTGCCCCCAAGCCCTTGTTGATTGCCTTTTGGTTCTGTATTCTGTCCTCCGTTGGGTTCCATAGCCCTAGCTCCTTGTTCCACATTCACAGCCGCTGTAGCTGGTCCAAGGTTTTGTGTCCCTGCAGCTCTCATCTGCTCGAAGAAATTCTGCAGCATCTCTTGTTGGATTTTCATCATTCTTTCCTGCATTAGGTTATTCATAGCCTCCATCTCATCTCTAGTAATGTAGATCGAAGCTTGTCCTTCTCCAGCGCCAGAGGATGCCTCTTGACTTCCTCCCTGTTCGCTCCTCTCAGCTCTTTGTCTTGTTTGTCGAGTCATTGTAGAGCCAAATCTGAATCCTTAAAATTTCAAATCTAAACTTTGAATCTGGTGTAGCGGGTGCTAGTTCTTCTCAGTGAAAGCACCAAAGTGTTTGCGCCAAAAATGGTCACAAACCCCAAGTGTTGTGAAAGCACCAGTGTATGAATACAGATCAACAATATTCAAACACAAATATCAGATCTAAGCAAGCAACAAACAACAATCCAGAAATAATGAACAATGACACACAATTTATAGTGGTTCGGCTATCTCCGGCCTACGTCCACTTCAAGGTTTTTATGATTTTATTGCTCGATGCTTGAAGGTTACAATTTCGTGTGTTGTATTACAACTGATTTTCTGAGCTAAGTTTGAATCTAAGGCAGCAATGGTGATCTGGAGTAAATCTGGCAGAGTCTGGGCGCTCTTTAGCTCTCAAAATTGTCCGACCTCTTTTCTGAATGACCAGGGGCTCTATTTATAGGTGTAGGAGGCTGATATTTCGCCTAAATTGAAGGGAGACCAGTTCTGGCACGTGAGGGAGCCCACATGCTCGCATTTTGGAAATCCGGGCCCACTTTGGAATCGATTCGAAGCTATGTTCGAATCGATCAAGAAATTGTCCAATCGAGCTGAAATTTTGTGTGAACATTCTTCATCATGTACTCAAGCTACTGTGAAAATTTCGTAGCATTTGGACTCGTAGATCTCGAGTTATGATCGATTCAAGGTCGCTTGTCTGGTTGTAGTGCTCTGCTCGAATCGATTACGTTCGAATCGATTGCTTCGAATCGATCCAAGCATGTGCTTCTGTGATGACGTGGAGTGTCTCCTTCGTATCGATCCGACTTCTATGCCGAGTTGACTCCATGATTCTAGTCGCTTTGACTTGGTGGGTTCGAGGTAATGGATTCGAAGGCATGCTCCTTCGCTCATGGACTCGAACGTGTGCTTGTTCGAATCGATTGTGTTGCACTGTAGCCCATCGATTCGAAGCCATCATAGCAGGATGGGTTCGAAGCTAAGTCACTGGACAGATGCGAAGTAAGACACCTTATTGAATACGACTACTGGTGGATTCAAACTACTTTCTTTGGCTGATAGACACAAGGTGTTGCGTGTCGATGGATACGAAGCATGGTGTCTTGATGGGTTCGAAATCACTCATGGGATGGAGTCGAATTGAATCCAGTTCATGGATTCGAAGATCTTCCCTTCGAGGGATTCGAACCCAAGGCTAGGCTTATGGATTCGAACCAAGGCCTCGTGGATGGATTCGAACCAATGTGTGGTCGATGGATTCGGAGCATGGCTTTCTTCTGATCGATTCGAGCCTATACTATTCTCGAGGGATTCGAACCCAAGGCTGGGCTTATGGATTCGAACCTAGGGCTATTTCCTCCAACTTGCATTGATGATATCTTGAGCGTTCGAACTCGGATTGACTCGAGATTTGGAATGTTGTTTTATCTGGCCTTGCTTGACATGTCTTATCAATTGTAGCCCAATCCGGACTCGGAAAAAATTCATCGATATCCATGGTGAACCTGCGATGCACAATCGATGTTCATGACTAATAATCATTGATTTTTAGTTAATCTTTGGGTATCTCGGCTTTGCCAAAAGTTGGGATAACACACAGTTTTGCTTGTCATGTCTTGCCAATTGCAGCTCGATCCGGACTCGGACAAAATTCATCGATATCCATAGTGAACTTGCGATGTATTATCGATATTTGAAATGAGTAATCATTGATTTTCAATTAATTTCTTGATATCTCGGCCTTGCCAAAGGGTGGGATAAAATTTTGCCCCCCAAAACACGCCTTTTGGTAAAAGGCGTGTTTTGAATAGCTTCAAATCAAATGCCGTGAGTTCACGTTTTATCCACAGATATAGTATCGTCAATCCAGTTTATGGCTGTTCGAAGCCGAATCAGTGTCCATTTCCACCTGTGGAAGTCAGGAATTAAATTCTACAGCCGTTCCAGACTATCGACGGTCACTACGGACCCTTTCCGAGTCCATTCCAGACTTAACAATCGAATAGAAAGATCCTGTGGCGCTCTGGCGTTGCTTTCTATCCTTTGCACTCTGGCCCCAACGAGGGCATATAGCGATGTCTTGGTCCTTCTAGACCGATCGTAGCCTCTCCGAGCTCTTGCCGGATCCCATCCTGTCACTCTCCGGTGAAGGGGAAACAGCGTCGAGTGAGCCAATCCTGTCGCTCTTTGGCGAAGCAGCAGCACCCCCTGCACTCCGGTTCAGTGTCCCTGAACATTAAGCGATGTCATGGTCTAGATCCTAGGCCGATCATAGCCGCTCCGGGCTCTTATCGAACCCCGATCCAATCACTCTCCAGTGAATGGGGAACGACGTTAAGTGAGTCGATCATGTCGCACTTCGGCGAAGCAACTCACTTCTTGCACTCCGGACCCTATCTCTCTGGGTAGGGTCATAAAGCAATTAGTTTCAAGTTGACTTTCAATATTCATCCTTTAACTCTCCGGTCAAAGGTTTGTCTTGTAAAATTCAAGTTCATTTATTAAATTTAAATTCCAAATGTTCAATCAACTAGATATTGCCTCTCCGGGCAGAGCGGTCTACCACCATCTCAGAGCATGCCTGGGGGTATCTCCGGTTCCCGTACATGTGTAAGTGGAGTAGCCGTTTTATTTTGAAATCAAATCTAAGGAGTTTAATCGACCAAAGTTCAAATCCTGAACTTGGCCCTTGCCATCATGATCAATTGACGACGAGTCGTGATCCTGATCCAGGATTAGTTCTGTTAGGTGGAGGCGGTAGTTGCTCAGGTCCTACGACCGCTGTCCGATCTCTGGTGTATTGTGGCAATCTACCACTTCTGACATGCTCTTCCACCTCATCCTTCAGATGGCGAAATTCATCAGTAGTATGCCCTTCCAGCTCATGGAATAGGCAGTAATTTCCACTTTTACTCTCCCGTTCCGTGGGATCTCTCCTGGGTGGTTTTCGATAGGGGAGCTGCCCCCGAGTCTCCGTGTAAATCTGTTCCAGGTTTGCCGTCAAGTCCATGTATTTTCTGAACCTAGGTTCTCGGAATTTCTTCCATTTGTCAGGACCATCGTATCTGTCGTCCTGCTTTTGCTTCCTTTTGTCTGCTCCAGATTGTTCTTTGGAGGTTCCTTTGCCTTGCACAGCGTTTGTTTCTCGCCTCTCAGCGCGTGAATCTTCTAGCCGAATGAATCTTTCAGTTTCATGGTAAAATTCTCCAAGGTCTTGTGGCGGGTCTCTTGCCAGCGAATCCTTGAACTCTGTGCCTTCTGCAACCCCTGCTACCGCCGCCATCAAAATCATCGATGGATCCGGGCGATCTACTGAAGCCACAGTTGCATTGAATCGCAATAGAAAATCTTTTATGGACTCTCTGATCCTCTGCTTTATCGATGCTAAGGTCATTACACTTTTGGGTTGCGTCACGTGGACCCTAAACTGTCTCATGAAGCATTCCACCAGCTCGCCCCATGTTCTAATTGATCCATTCTCTAGCTGTCTGAACCAAAGCGCAGCCAAATTTGCTAAGTATAGAGGGAAACATTGTGCCATCACTTCCTCGGATGCTCCCAGCACTTCCATATGCCTGATATATCTGGTAAAATGCATGGTCAGGTCTGACTTTCCACCATAAGGTTCCTACATGGGTAGCTTGAATTTTGGAGGATTTCTCGCATTTCTAATATTCGAAGTGAACGAACTCCGACTAACTTCCTCTAAGCCTCCGCTCGGCAATCCTCCCCTCATAATCCATCGTACTAGTCCAGCCATTCTTTTGTCTCCATCCAGGGGTTGTCCCCTTATCATGTTTCTATCCTGCCCCCCATGTCTCGTAGGGTATTCTGGGTAATATTCTTCATGTGGCTCATTCATGTTGCCGTTGGCTCTAGCCTGCTGAGCTCCATCTATGGGTCTTCCATTGTCAGATCCCGAGGGTCTGCCTCCAGTTCCTTGTTGAGCGCCTTCACGTTCTTCATTTTGATCTTGAATCTGACCTCCATTGGTCTTTGTGACTCTAGCTCTTTGTCTTGTGTTTGCAACCGCTGTTGTCGGTCCAAGGTTCTATGCTCCGGCTGCTCTCATCTGCTCAAAGAAGCTTTGCATCGTTTCTTGTTGGCTCTTCAATAATCTTTCATGTATTGAATCCACCATAGCCTCCATCTCGTCCCTGGTGATGTAGATCGAAGCTTGTCCTTCTCCAGTTCCAGAGGAGGCCTCTTGACTCCCTCCTTGTTGGCTCCTTTCTCCTCTCTGCCTTCTTGTTGATTGTCACGTTATTGCCTTTCGAGTCTGAACTCTTCAAGCTTTCAAATTTGAACTCCAAATCTGGTATAGCGGGTGCTAGTTGCTTCTCAGTGAAAGCACCAAAGTGTTTGCGCCAAAATTGGTCACAAACCCCAAGTGTCGTGGAAGCACCAGTGTATGAACACAGATCAGTAATAAATGATCACAAATCACAGATTTAAGTAATGTAGAGGATAAAAAATGAAGAATAATAAATTTCAAATGGAAAGGGATAGGCAGAGACAAGATTTATAGTGGTTCGGCTATCTCTGGCCTACGTCCACTCCAAAAATTAATGTTTTATTGACTTTCCTTGCTGGTTACGGCTGGTTACAGTGGATTATAATGAAGAAATTCGAGTACGACAGTAGCTTAATAATGCCAAGGTGTTTCCGGCAGAGTCTGGACGTTAGATAGCCAAAAAATCCTTTTTTCGTAGGCTTTGAGGTGCTATTTATAGGCGTAGGCTGCAAATATCTCGCTCAGATCTCGGGAGACTTCTTCTGGCACGTGAGTGGGCCCACACGATCGATCCCATGTGACTCTGACTCGATTCGCGATCGATACGAACGTAATAAGTATCGATCAAGATTCTGTCCAATGGATTCGAAATTTGGCGTGAATCTTCTTTAGCTTGTTCGTAAGCTTCTGTGAAAATTCCATAGCATTTTGACTTGTGGATTGCAAGATATGATCGATGCAAGCTCATGTGTTCCCTAGGTTGTCGCGTTCGTATCGATACATTTCGTATCGATCTGTTCGACTCAATCTCGAGCACGTGCCTGCAAGGTGACGTGGTGCAAGATTCTTGGATCGATCCACTTTTTGTGCTGAACGATTGAGTCTTCTCTGCACATAAGCCTCGTTCATATCGATCGGTAGCACCCCGTTCGTATCGATGGAAGTTATCTTGCATATTGGTTCTATTCGTATCGATCATGGTGGTCCTGTTCGTATCGATCAAAGTAGTGTTGTTCATATCGAAGGGAGTAGCCCTCCTGTTCGTATCGAGGGAATTGGTCTTGTTCGTATCGATCAAGATTCATATGGATACGAACTGGACATTAGAACATATGGATACGAACGGGACTTCTCTGGGTGGATTCGAACAGGGCTTCACGATGGATACGAACAACGTGCTTTCCTTAACTTGTATCGATCATATCTCGAACATACGAACTTCGATCGACTTGAAATCTGAAACGTTGGCTTTCACAGCTTTGCTTGTCATGTCTTGTCAATAGCAGCTCGATCCGGACTCAGACAAAATTCATCGATATCCACCGTGAACCTCGATATATTATCGATATTTGAGATGAGTAATCATTGATTTTCAATTAATTTCTTGATATCTCGACCTTGCCAAAGGGTGGGATAACATTATCTATTTGTGAGATTCAAGAATGAAGTGTCTTGGCAAGACTTTGATGCAACCAGTGCTCTGACTTCCTTAGATTCACTCTTGAACGAGGAATAGTTAAGTTGAAATATTAGAAATGAGTTAAGTATACGAACATTGATTTATATAAGCAGTTGTTTTAACTAGATCATCGATTAGTCGACTAACAGACTTAACTAAATATTATCTTAGATCTTTAAAAAGAATATTTTAAAGATAAAAGCATAAGTGAAACGGTTTTGGGTTTGTGTGGCAATGTTTAAGTAACATTAGTCTTAAACCTTTTTTAATGGATTTTTGACAGTACTTAGATCCTTAAAATGATTATTTTGAAGGAAATTATAAGTAAGGAATCTTTTGGAAAAAGATAGAAAAAACAAAGGTTTAAAGTAAGAAATCTTGTTAATGATTTGTGAATATACTTATACCATTTGAGATAAGTATATGAATACATTTTTAAGTATTGAAAGAGTATAAATGAATAGTAGAAATTGTTAGAACTACTATTTCTTGATTTTGATGAAAATAACTATACAATCATACATATACAAAAATACTCCATCTACTTGCAGAAAAAAGCTTTCACAAGTCAAGATTGAAGACGACTAACAAAGGAGAACAATCATCAAAATTAGAAAAGCTAATATAGTGTGTTAGTGTCATAGATATATAGCTTGTAAAATCTCCTTTAGTAGATTTCAAACATTGCACGATAAAAGTTTTTCAATCTTCTTATAGCACACAATCTGAAATGCAAAATAACATATGTCAGACGTCTGACCTCATATATCAAACGTCCGAACATAGCCTCTGATTTTAAATCAAGCATATACATCGGACGTCTGTCAAAAACACTCAAACGTCTGACTTTGGCTGCTGTTAAAAAAATATATGAAATGTCAGACGTCTGTACGTATGGACAGACGTCTGAGCTGAGCAATGGCCATATACACTGAAAAGTCACCTGCTTCATTCTAACGGTTGCTTCCATAACTCTTCACCGCATCTCTTCCTACTCAATGATTGCAACTTTTAGATTGAAATAGAAAACTCTAATGGATATTACTCTTCACAAAAACTCTTCATCATCTATATATATGTAAAGATTTTAAGAATGAAATCATTTGAATTTTCTGAATCTCATATCTATACTCTTTGCATACTCTTGTTTCTAAAAGCAAACCATATCAGTCATTATCACTTCCTAAAACCAAAAGCTTCATGTACATGTACTACTCAAAGGAGATTATCGAAGATTTGTAATGTGCAGTCAAAATCAGTGTTTTCCAGAACACATACTTGTCTCAGAAAGAAATTTTGTATCAAGCCTATTTCTCCGGGAAAAGCGAGGGTTGTTTACTAGTTAAACCCAAAGAGGAGCTTTGGGACTGGACGTAAAACAGGAGGTCTGAACCAGTATAAAAACTCTGGTGTGATTGTTTCTTTACTATTATTTATTTTACTCTGTTAGTCATAGGTTAGCTATTTATTACACTTACATATTAGATATAAATATACGATCCATACACTCTTTCATTTGGTATCAGAGCATGGTTATCTCAATCCACAGTAGCACGTGATTGAACATATTTAGTATGGCAAGTACATTTCAAGAAGGACAATCAACTACACGTCCACCACTATTCACTGGATCAAATTATGCTTACTGGTCTACACGAATGCGTATTTTTATGGAAGCAAATGGTTTCGAAATTTGGCAAGCAACACAAGTTAATTATGTAGCACCAGAAATAGATATAAGCACTTGGACATATGCTTAAAAGAACACAGCAACAAACAATGCTAAAGCTATGAATGTTTTATTCTATTCACTTGAAAAAAATGAATTCTCACATATCATGTTGTGCACTACTGCATATGATATATGGCATAGACTACAAATCACTCATGAAAGCACTAAAAAAGTTAAACAAACAAAGATTTCCATTTTACAAAATCATTTTTCTTCTTTTAAAATGAAAGCAAATGAATCTATTGGTGATATGTATGTTAGATTTCTAACTATAAAACATGATCTCATGGCACTTGGAGTCAAATTCATAGATTTTGATTTAGTTACACGTATTTTAAATTCCTTAATAAATGAATGAGAATGAAAAGTATTGGCCATCGAAGAGGCAAATGACTTGTCTAAACTAAAAGTTGAAGAATTGATAGGAAATTTGATGTCGTACGAAGCAAATTTGCAAGCAAGAAAAGAACAAATCAATGAAAAGAAAATTATAGCCATTCAAGCTAGTGATAATAATCCGGACTTAGATGAAATCGTATTTATTACCAAAAATTACAACAAATTCAAGAAATTCAAAAAGATGACGAGATCGCAAAACGGAGGAAATTCAAATTCATCCAACCAAACTTCAATCAAATGTTTTGGATGTGACAAGTTCGAACACATGAAGAAACAATGCCCAGAACTCAATAATGACAAAAAGACAGGCAAGTTTGAGAAATTCAAGAAAAGAAAACGGGCTTTTCAAGTAACTTAGGATGACTCAGATACGTCTTCATCATCAGACAGTGACAACAATAGTGATTCTGAACAGGCTAATGTATGCTTCATGGCAAATACTGAAGAGGTATGTCCTGATCTTACTTATAATGAAATTTTAGAACTCGGCATGGAATTAGATGACAAATATAGAGAAACTAAAAAATTAAATAAAGAATGTGTTGCTAAAATTAATCTAATGGAACTTGAAATAGAGTTATTAAAAGATGAGAAAACCATTTTAGAAGAAGAATTAGAAACTTCACAAGAGAAATATAAAAATCTATCTATTCAAAATGACTCATTATTATGTGAAATAGGAAAAGTTAAACTAGAAAATGATGAAATTAGAAAAGAAAACGTTGTATTAAAAACAATTTAAAAACATTAAAATCTGAAATTTCTCATCTAAATGATAAGTTAGATAAGATTACTTACAATGTTTCAAAATTCAATAAAGGAAAGCAGAACTTGGATAACTTGATCAAAATTTCTAAATCATCTGGAAATCGCAATGGATTAGGATTTAAGAAATCTTCAAAACATAAAAATTATAGCTCATTATATAACAGGTTCAAGAAGTCAGATACTATAGAAAAGATGTCTAAGACCAAAATAATTAAAAAAATGGATTCCAAAATCCAATAACAAACTAATTAGATAAAAACACATAGCTAACTATCTGAAAAACGTTGTTCATAATACAAATTACTTTTTTAAAGGTCCCAAACCCTCTTGGGTATGGCAACCTTCTCTTTCTAACACTTAGGACCTAACAAAGGAAGTGGGTACCGATTAAACTGTTTTATTTTGCAGGTACCCAAAGGAAAATCAAATAACAAGGAGAAGTGGATACTTGATAGTGGATGCTCCAAACATATGACTGGAAATGCACAAATGTTATCAAATATAACGTACAAAGGTGGTACTGTAACTTTTGGAGATAATTCAAAAGGATTTGTCATTAGAATTGGAGATGTCATTAATGTTGGTATGTCCAATTCACCTGTTATTACAAATTTTCTTTTAGTTAAAAATTTAAAACATAACCTTTTAAGCATTAGTCAACTTTGTGACAAAGGATTTAAAATTGATTTTGAAAAGAATAAATGCAACATTTTTTATCAAAATAAAAATCTGATTTTTGAAGCATTGAGGAAAAAAAACATCCATGTCTTAAATATGAAATTTAATAAATCGAGTGATTTTTGTCTAGCCGCGGATTTTAATGACCCATGGATATGGCACAAACGATTATGTCACATAAACTTTAAGTCTTTAAACAAACTAGCTAAACACAATTTGGTTAGAGGTCTCCCTAAAATAAATTATAAAGTTAAAAATTTATGTGATGCATGTCAATATGGCAAATTTAAAAGGAGTTCTTTTAAATCAAAAAAGGAAATTTCTACCAAACAACCCTTAGAATTATTACATCTTGATTTATTTGGACCTACTCAAATACGATCAATAAATCATAACAAATATGTATTTGTTATTGTCGATGATTTTTCACGATATACATGGACATTATTTATAAAACACAAAAGTGATACTTTTGAAATGTTAAAATTTTTGCTGAAAGAATTAAAAATTTAATGAATCTTAAAATAAAAAGTATAAGAAGTAATCACGGAGGTGAATTTGAAAACAAAATTTTTGAAAATTTTTGTAACAAAAAGGAAATTACACATAATTTCTCACTTCCACGAACACCGCAACAAAATGGCATCGTGGAATAAAAAATTATACACTCCAAGAATGTGCACGAACTATGCTTAATGGTAGTAATTTACCAAAAAACTTTTGGGCAGAAGCCGTAGCTAATGCTTGTTATGTATTAAATCGTGTCACATTACGTCCTTTAACTAAGAATACTTGTTATGAAATGTTTTTTGGTAAAAAAACCCAAAGTGTCATATTTTCGAATATTTGGTTCAAAATGTTTTATACTAAATACTAAAGATAATCTTGGAAATTTTGATTCAAAAGCCGACGAAGGAATCTTTATTGGATACTCAGATCGTAGCAAAGCTTTTAGAATATTTAATAAATGTACTAGTACAACAGAAAAAAGTCTACATATTTCCTTTGACGAAAACTTTTACATTAATAAAAATAGTGATGATGATGAAATTTTAATAAAACCTTCTGAGAATAACACAATTATTCATAACAATAATGAGACTATTGTTAACAATGATAATACATTAAGATCACCATCTTGTATTTTGAAGAACCATCCAGTTAACAATATAATTGGTTATTTAAATACAAAAGTTTCTACCAGACATCAATTAAATCAAATGAGTCAAGTTGCATTTATTTAAAATTTTGAGCCTAAGAACTATAAAGAAGCTTCAAACAACGAATCATGGATTATCGCGATGCAAGAAGAACTCAATCAATTCGAAAGAAATGAAGTATGAGAACTTGTACCGAGACCTAGGGATCAATCTGTAATCAAAACAAAATGGGTATATAAAAATAAAACTGACGAAAATGGAAACATTTTCGTAATAAACCAAGGTTAGTAGCACAAGGGTATAATCAAGAGGAAGGCATTGACTATGAAGAAACGTTTGCTCCAGTCGTACGTTTAAAAGCCATCCGAACGTTACTTGCTTTCGCATGTCATCATAACTTTAAACTTATTCAAATGGACGTAAAAAGTGCCATTTTAAATGGTTTTATAAAAGAACAAGTTTATGTTGAGCAAAATCCTTTGTTCATACATGAAAAATACCCTAAACATGTGTATAAATTGAAAAAAGGCTTTATATGGTTTAAAACAAGCACCTCGTGCTTGGTATGATAGACTAAAAACTCATTTAATAAATTCTGGTTTTTATGTTGGTAAAATAGATACAACTTATTTATAAAAAGAAATTATAACGATATTTTAGTTGTTCAAATATATGTAGATGACATAATTTTTGGATCAACTAATGAAAATCTATCTAACGAATTTGCAGATATTATGAAAAATTAATTTGAAATGTCACATATGGGAGAATTAATTTTTTCTTAGGATTATAGATTAAACAATTACAAAATGGTATCTTTATGAATCAAGAAAAATATTATCACAATTTGTTAAAACGTTTTGGAATGGAGAAACATCAAGTAAACCAACCCCCATGAGCACATCTACCCGTTTAGATAAAGATGAAAATGGAAAGGATTTTGATCAAAAATTATATCGAAGTATAATAGGATCACTATTATACTTAACGGCTAGTAGACCTGATATCATGATGAGTATGTGTTGTGGCAAAGATTTCAAGCACAACCTAAAGATTCACACTATCGGGCAGTTAAACGTATTTTACGTTACTTAACCCGCACTACGAATTACGGACTTTTCTATCCTAAAGATAGCTCCTTTGAACTTATATCCTATAGAGATGTGGATTTTAGCGGTTGCAAAACCGATAGGAAAAGTACAAGTGGGACATGCCACTTTTAAGGTCAGTCTTTAGTCTCGTGGTTTAGTAAAAACAGAATTATGTATCACTTTCAACGTATGAAGCAAAATATACTACTGCCGCTTTAGCTTGCGCACAAGTAATATATATGCAACAAACTCTTAAAGCTTTTGGAAAAATTATAAATAAATCTCTAATTTTTTGTGACAAGACTAGTGCAATAAACCTGTCTAAAAACCCAATAAATCATTCTTGAACGAAACATATAGATATTTGTCATCATTTTTTAAGAGGTAATGTCGAAAAAGAAATAATTACTCTAGATTTTGTGAATACTGAAAATCAAATAGCTGATATTTTTACAAAACCACTAAACGAACAAACATTTATTAAGTTAAGACGAGAACTTGGTATTATATTGCTACACGATTTACAATGAAATATATATTATTTTCTTCTGGCAGTTACATATTTTTGTAACCCTTACATATATTCTACTGGCTAAAATTTTCTATTATTTATTAACCTCTTATTATTTTCCTTCTTTCTTATGGATGACCTTCTTTTATAACTAATAAACAAAACTTCCTCCTCTTAAAATAGTGTGTGTGTGTGTGTGTATATATATATATATATATATGAGAACCTTATAAAAAATTTAATCTAAACTTTTGTACTTAACCAAAGAAACAGCTTTCAAAACTAGTATATCGAAAATGTCTTTGGATCACGATTCTACATATTCCGCGATTGACTATGCCTCCCTATCTTCCAGGAGCACCTACGTCTCTCCAACTAAAGTCACCCCGACATCAACTCCATCTCTAAATATAGTTCCTTCACCTACTTACCATATTGGCTACTCTCCAAAAGGAAAGAAAGCCTAACATGGAATTGACTTTCAATCAGCCTCTCTCTCCAACAAAGTTGACGATATCCATCATTGCCAACAGGAAATGATAGGAGTTCAAAGAGAGATGTACTACGAACAACGCCGTCAAGGAGCACACTTGAACTTCCTTGAAAAATGCATCCTCGCCATGTGTGGTCATTCACCAACAAAGGACTGCGTACACCAGAGGTCTCGGCGTTTACGGGAAACTCCTCCAAGAACCCACAAGATTACTCCAAGAAAGTTGTAGGATCAAGGGACATCGCACGTAGAATGTAGTCTTGTATCTCCTTACTGGTCACCTCTTTGGCCGTCAACTGAGCACACCAAGGTTGAGCCCAATGCATGGGAGAAACAAAACAATTATTCCCTTGACTCTCCAGCCAACAACTGAAGAAGAATTTTCCTTACACATCAGACGGCTAGTATATACATACATATATATTAATACTTACAATCATTTGTAATTCATTCGTTTTCAATAAATATTTATATATAAAAATTCACACAGGAAAATATAAAATATTCTTGCAACCAGACATTTGAAAAGGAATTCCAGACGTCTGAACATATACATGGGAATCTATTTTCATTGAAGTCAGACGTCTAACAATAATAATACTAAGATCAATAGTTTTAGCACAGACGTCTATATAAAATACCAGACGTCTATTCCCCCTCTTTGGAATCAAAAACACTGACAATTTCAGCACAGACGTCTGAACATGAGGACAGACGTCTGTTCATACCCTCTTCTAAATAAAAACTACTCTGCTTAAGCACAGATGTCTGAAATTATACTCAGACGTCTGTCTCAACGCACTGGAGAAATACAATTTTCAAAGATAGATGTCTGTTCTGCTTACCAAATGTCTCAAATGTTCTCTGCCTATAAACATTACCACACTCAGATATTTTCTCCCCTAATATTAGACGTCTAAACGTCAACTCAACCCCACCATTTCACCCTCCTATGAATTATCTTTTACTTCTCCTTTCCTTTTCACCGTTCATTTTCCACAACCCTTAGCAAACCCTAAACCCCCAATTTAATTTTCTCCTCAAATTACAAAATCAATGGCCCATAAATCTAAGATTCATGTGCCAAAACGTCATAAACCTTCATCAGGACAATGCTCCCAACCACCGTCTCAGCAATTTGTAACCGATCACCACATTGAGGAATGGATTGTGGAGAAGCAGCATGGAAAACAACGGCTTCAAGAATTGAAGAAAAAGCCCTTCCACATCGGACCTTTCTACCCAATTTTCCGATTCATCCACTATGATGCCATAGATTTGCTTGAGGATGCTGGGCTCTACCACTTGGTCAACTATGACGACAATGCTGGAAAAATTGACCAACTAGCAGCATTTCTATTCTTAGTTAATCTTTGCTCATTAACTCTTTGGAATCCCTCTGATGAGGATAATTGGATCTGGACTAGTGTTTATGGTCATTTGATAAAACTCAATGTTGAAATGATTGGGCAAATCCTTAATTGCTCTTATGATGGAATTCCATTACAACAAGTTCCTGATAAACACCCTCAGAGATGCTGTTACTCATCTTATCTGGGATGACGACTTCCAGAAATTAAAACCATCTAATTTCCATCCACGAGCATGACTTCCTAACCGAATGCTCATAAACACCGTCATCCCTAGATTAGGAAGTCACGAACAAGTCTAAGATGATGATCATAAAGCTCTATATGCTATTTTTGGTCAAATTAAAGTAAATTGGGCACAATACATTTTTGACCAAATTAAAAGTTTCGGGACACCTACTCGTCGTAGCATTGTTTATGCTCCCTACATAATGAGAATTCTACAGTCATTAGGAATTCCTTCATATCTCTTCCAATATAAAGAAATATCTGTAAAAAATAGTGGCATTAGATTTCTCTGCTTAATGAATCTCCTAGAAACACCGCCGAACATAATTCCTTTTTCCCGCTACCAACCTCCTCAACAACATCACCAAGCACCTATAACTCAACCTTCCCAACCTGCTAGAGCTTCAACGACTACAGAGTATTACTATGATTCTGAAATACAGGAAGCTAAGATAGCAGCGGGTCCAGGAGAGAACTATAAGGATATTGCACTATAAAACCAACGTCTTCTCTCTTAAATCAACATGTACTAGATAAAAAGATGTCAAGTTTGGAACGGTCTTTTTCTACTTGTATGACCAAAGTAGAAAAGATATTAGATAAGGTTGTTTCAACTTTGGGAAAGGTTCTCCAAAAAATTCACGGTCGTTCTTCCTCCCGCTCGTCCTCTTCCCCGTTCCCTACAGCACCACCACCACCTGTTTTTCACTCAGGCCCATCTACAAGCGCAGGGGCTTCACAGTAGCCTCCACAACACTCTCATCCTGGCAAAGCGCATATTTGTCTTGACACCAAAGAGAGTGAAGGTTTATTGTTTCCTTCAAAAGATCCTCATGCCTCACAAGACCCCAGGACTATAGCTACTACACATCATTCCAAGGTCTCTCTATTCAGGAAGATGAGGAATATGCTGACCAGTCTCAGTGGCATCAAGGTACATATAATGAGGACCCATCAAGCTTCTGGGGATATTATCACTATAAGTATGGTTTTCTTTGTAAATCCGGTAGTATTTATTTATGTATTCTTATTTTGCATTGTTCTACAAACTATGTGCTTGTATAACTAATTGATACTTCTCTATGATTATCTATGGACTTATATGTTTTCAAATTTTTACTCCATCTACATGTCCTTTTGATAATGTCAAAGGGGAGAAATATCATAATGCATGTATATAGAGGAGGAATCACATTTAGGGGGAGTTATATATGTTTAGTTGATAAAGCAATTGTATAGTTGTCATCATCAAAAAACGGGAGAATGATAGAACTACTATTCCTTGATTTCGATGACAACAACTATACAATCATACACATACAAAATATACTCCATCTACTTGCAAAAAAAAGCTTTCACAAGTCAAGATTGAAGACAACTAACAAATGAGAACAATCATTAGAATTAGAAAAGCTAATATAGTGTGTTAGTGTCATAGATATATAGCTTGTAAAATCTCCTTTAGTAGATTTCAAATATTGCATGATCAAAGTTTTTCAATCTTTATATAACACACAATCTGAAATGCAAAATAACATATGTTAGACATCTGACCTTATATATTAGGCGTCTGAACATAGCCTCTGATTTTAAATCAAGCATATACATCAGACATCTGTCAAAAACGCTCAGATGTCTGACTTTGGCTGCTGTTAAAAATATATATAAACGGTCAGACGTCTGTACGTATGGACAGATGTCTGAGCTGTGCAACGGCCATATACACTAAAAAGTCACCTGCTTCATTCTAACGGTTGCTTCCATAACTCTTCACCGCATCTATTCCTACTCAATGATTGCAACTTCTAGATTGAAGCAGAAAACTCTAATGGATATTACTCTTCACAAAAACTCTTCATCATCTATATATATGTAAAGATTTTAAGAACGAAATCACATGAATTTTCTGAATTGCATATCTATACTCTTTGCATACTCCGATTTCTAATAGAAAAACATATCATTCTTTATCACTTCCTGAAATCAAAAGCTTCACGTATACATACTATTCAAAGGAGATTATAGGAAGATTTATAATGTGCAGTCAAAATCAGTGTTTTCCAGAACACGTACTTGTCTCGGAAAGAACTTTTGTATCAAGCCTATTCCTTTGGGGAAAGCGAGGGTTGTTTACTAGTTAAAGCCGAAGAGGAGCTTCGGGACTAGATGTCGGATGGGAGGTCCGAACCAGTATAAAAACTCCGATGCGATTGTTTCTTTACTATTATTTATTTTACTTTGTTAGTCATAGGGTAGCTGTTTATTACACTTGCATATTAGATATAAATATACGATCCATACACACTTTCATAAATTGATAAAAAAGTTTTATTAGATAAAAGAAGTTTTACTAGTAAAAGTGGTTTTAATTAATAAAATATTAATTAAACAAAAAGCGGATTAGAAGTCGCTTATGTGACTTGATCGTGCTTTGTATGACTTGATTCTTGCTTTGTATGTTTACTCGTTTATGGAAAACATTTAGTCGTATACTTAGTACTAAAATCCGATGAAGTAGGCTTGTCTATCTGTGAGAATGAAGACCGATGTTCGTGTAGGAATATAAGCAATAGAGCTCTAACCAACCGGCTTTGCTCTTTATCAAGGGATAGTGTGAGATAAAAATATCGGAAACGTGATAAGTATACAAGACTTGGTTTCCATATGAGATTGTTCTCATTATTGTTGAATATGACCGAATTTGTCGATTTAATCTTGAAGAGATCTGGATCGGTTAGTGTTTTACTTATCGAAACCCACTTCAAAACTAAGATATGTGCTCTATCTCTTGGAAATGGATCTGCTCAAGATGCTGGAATCCACGTGTGGTTTCGAGATCTGTTCAAGATGTAGGAATCCATCGGGGGATTCATGTTTTATTCGAGTGATGAAGACTCATATGGATGATGCCGAATGTGACCTCAACATTGGAAATGACAAAAAACAGAGTGGGGGCGTAGTTCGGGGTTTGGCTCACCCACGATAGGATATTATCACTCAATATCTAGAGTATGCTTATTGATGTTGCGCGTAAGAGGTAATGGTATTTGGGATCACGTATATAGACATGGAATTGCTATGTTTTCCTTAATGATATATTTTATCTTGAGATATACGATACTCGAAGGTAGTTTATGACCCTTATGCATGGAGATCCGCTTTAATTTACTGAAGGCGTCTCTGCAGAAAATCCATCATGTGAATGTTCCTTATCGGTTTTGATTATACCCTCTAATATGCTGTTGAATGTAACCAACGTGACCATTCTAGCTATGTTATAATATTTATATTCTACACCTTAGACGTTATTTATTATATCACCTTATGTACTTATTAGATGGTGGTTCTTTTTAGGGGATAACCGTTATGGTATTCCATGCAGTCTCAAAGGTACTGTTATACGCTAGCTACATATTTCTTAATTTTTTTATACCAGACTTATGTCTGACGCTTGGTTACCTAAATTCCTCGCGTGCTCTTTCGAATAGTTTGAGAAAGGCAGATTTTCGTTGATGTTCATTGGAGCTCAAGAAGACAAGGTGGATGTTTCACCTATCATAGTATTCTTATTTCCACTGCATTACTATATTTGTTCATATCAACATTTGTGAGGATAAGTAACTATAACTGTATAGGTTGATGACAATACTTGGGTTTTGTAACTCCGAAATTTCTGTATCGGAGTAACTCTTTGTACCATTTTTTTAATATTATATATTACTGGATCGCTAGTGTAATTCTGGTATTGTGTTCCTTCTTCCTTTTTCTATTTCATTTCTTTTATTTCTCCCTAACAATTTGTCTTTCTGAAACTTTAGTGCTCGGTACGTTAATACCGTAGACGTATTAGTATTGACGTTCAGGGGTCAAAAAGGCGGGTCGTTACAACGAGTTGATTATAGAGAATATAAAGAGGTTATTGTAGTAGAAACAACAATACTAAATGATGGATGGGGATCCATCGCTAGTAGTAGCCCACTCATGGAGGGTGTTAGAGCTACCACATATACAAAGAAGTTCAACATGCCGACTATGTAGTGTTATGATGGGATTACTGGCCCAATGCAACATCTGATGAATTATAAATGGCACATGGATAGTGCATGAGCAAATGATGCAGTGAGATGTAGATGTTTCACCCTCTTTCTCAAGGGATTTGCTATGATGTGTTTCTACAAGCTTGAGCTTGGATCCATATCTTATTATGAGTTAATTGAGAAGTTCATGGAAAAGTTTAGTACATCTGTTCAACCGAAGGATGCGATGTCCTTGGCAAATTTTCATCAAAGGTCTAGAAAGACCTTGAAGAGATTTTTAAAAAGGCACAACGCTGCCATGACAGAAGTGCATAACTCGATGGATGATATAGTATCGATGGTTTTGGTGAGTGGGATCCATAGTGAGATTAATTTTGATAAATGGCTGAGAATGAAGAATCCATCCACTTTAAAAGATTTATATTGAAAGGAAAATCAATTATGTGTTTGTAAGAGTCGCAATTAGAAGAGGACCAGGAGCTGGCTGTTAGGTTAGATTGAGTAGCATTGTTCAAAGTATTATGGTTTGTCAAGCAGGTTTGTGACATCGAAAATGACAATGCTGGTAATGAAAACTGGTGGAAGAAGACTAATAACGCTGGTGCAAAGAAACAAGACGCAAAGAATTTTTTTTGGTTCAGCCGCGATGGGAAGTACACTAAGTTGGCTGACTCTATAGAAAATATACACTTTATTACGCAAGGTACTGAGAGGTACAAGAAGCTTGCCTCGAGGGGGATAACCAAATATGAGAAGCACTCCAAAAAGTACAATCACTTTCATGAGACATATGGGTATAATAACAATGAGTGCTGCTATCTTCATTTCATAATTAAGGAGTCGATCTTGAAGAGGAAGCTGCAGCCTAACCCTAGAGGAAGCCACCTCAAAGCAATGTAGTTGGGGCCAGTGGAGAGGAGCCAGGACCACAAAACATGGATTTGGTAATTAACACTATTTGTGGAGGTCTGCATCATACAAAAAGGAGTTAGAAAAAAAGGATCGTTATGGAAGCTCATTGAGGCATTCGCTATAGGAGATGCCTTACACAACATAGGAAGAAGCTCCAGTAAAGCAACATCGAAGGATTGACGATGACATTGACTTCCACAATAGGGATGATGATAAGGTTGATGCACCGATGCTCGACTCGATGGTAGTTACGACTGTGATTAGGCTGGGGACTGTGTATTGGGTTCTCGTTGATAGTGGAAGCTCAGTTAATATCCTTTTCAAGCAGACTTTTGCTAAGATGCAACTCAACAGAAGGATCTACAACCTTGTAAATCTCACATTCAAGGTTTGACTGGAGAGGCAAAGGATCCGATTGGTTGCATCAAATTGTCTATGCAGCTGGGAGATGGTGATAATAAGGTGGAACAATTGCAAAATTTTGTTGTGGTGGATAGTTTCTCCACCTACAACATATTCTTAGGTTGATCTACCCTTGTTGATTTTAGGTTTGTACTCACTTCATGGTTCTTGATGTTGAATTTTTTCATGGAAAATGGAGTAGGGAAATTCAAGAATACTAAAGTATAGGTCAAGGGTGCTATATCTCCAATCTTAAGAAGCACGATTAAGGGATAAAGGAAGGATGCAACAAAGGCTTTCTGCATCAAATCTGCAAATGAATATCAATTACTATCTAATCCTCAGTTTGGGTCCACTAGATAATACTACAAAGCTACGGACCCATGGAAAGAGTAGAAAAGGAAAGGACAGAATCGGTGGAGCATATGATTGTGGTTCGAATGGATGTGGATAACGCTTCAAAGGTTCTCAAGATTGGAGGTCATCTCAGCTTAAAGGTGAGGAAGGAAATGGTAGTGTTTCTCCACTCAAACCAGTATGTGTTAGTTTGGAAGCATTCCGATATGTGTGGGATTTCGTTAAAAGTCATGTGTCACGCATTGAATGTGAACCCCGCCTTTCCTCTATTGAAACAAAAATGACGTTGCATGGAATTTGAGCGATACATTACGTTAAAGAAAGTAGTGGATAAGATGAATGAAAAAGACTTTATCCACGTTGCATTGTACCTGGAATGGGTATTGATTCTAGTGATGGTCAAAAGGGTAAATAGGAAATGTTGGACACGTATAAATACTCGAAATTGAACAAAGTATGCTCGAAGGACAGCTTTTCGACCAATTAGTGGATGCAACTATTGGACATGAACTACTGTCCTATGGATGCATACACCCTTTATAACCGTATTGCAATGTACGTCCTCGATCAAGAGTACACAAGCTTTATCATAGACTTAGGACTATATTGCTACCTAGTGATGTTGCTTGGTCTAAAGAATGTGGGAGCCACTTACCATCATACAGTCACCAAGATGGTTAACGAATAAACCAAACTGACGATGGATGTCTATGTGGATGATATACATGTAAAATTATAGAAAACTATCGATCATACAGGCGCCCTTTCTGAAATGTTTAATGTACTACAAAAGTATGAAATGAGATTAAATCCACTTAAGTCTTCCTTTATAGTCGCATTGGCTAAGTTTTTGTGGTTCATCATAAACTATAGGGGCAAGAAGCTAATCCAAATCAGATAAAAACTTTGAAAAAAGGATATTGCCATATAGACGAAGAGGGAAATGCAGAGCTTGAATGGTAAAGTCGCTGCTTTGAGTTGCTTCATCTGATAAACGACCGATAACTATGTACTATTCTTTAATGCCCTCAAGAAGGAAAAAAGGAAGTTCTAATGTACAAGCAAATGTGAAGCTGCTTTTCAGAATCTATTGGAATATATTAGGAAACGACCAACATTATCTGAGCCCTTGGAAGGAGCAAATCTATACATTGACCTGGTAGTATTGACTCACGCACTAAGTGCAGCATTAGTGCATGAAGAGTGTAAAATCCAAAGGTCGGCCAATATATCAGCAAGCAATTCATTGGAGTGGAAAATATATATCTAAAATTGGAGTAGTTGGCATGTTGCTTATTGATAGCATTGAGAATGTTGAGAACTTACTTTCAGGCTCATGGATAAGGGTGTTAACAACCAACCTTGCAAGTATCGCATCGCTTTGGGACTTCGGAATGGTTATTGAAGTTGAATATCAAGATGATTCAATACAAAATAAGTTATCACCCTTGGAAGACAATTTAAGAACATGCTTTGGTATAATTCATTTTTGAATTCACCATTTAGGATGACAAAACAGATAGTGTCAGAAGTGGTATTACAACCACACTATATACATACATCAGTCCCACAAAAGAATATACATAAGTATGTCATGCAACAAAGTAACTACACAAAAACTATGTATTATATCTGATGTATATGTATGTATTCGATTGTGTTTGCTGTTCTGTGATTTGTGTTATCTATATTGTGTTTTGTTCTGAATAGATCCTGTAGCCCATAGCTTTGTATTAAGTATTTATTAAATATGTCG
This sequence comes from Allium fistulosum, assembly GCA_030737815.1. Classification (NCBI taxonomy): domain Eukaryota; kingdom Viridiplantae; phylum Streptophyta; class Magnoliopsida; order Asparagales; family Amaryllidaceae; genus Allium; species Allium fistulosum. The sequence continues at coordinate 786,658,852 of CM060902.1, read as the reverse complement.
ATCCACTTGGGAATGAAAATAAAATGGAGCACCAAATCGACATATTTAATAGATGTTTAAGACAAAGCTATGGATGGTCGCTCCTAACTAGCCATATTCTCTGCATTAGTAGACAGTATTACTCAATATTACTCTTTGTTAATGTGGGTCTCGGTGTGGGGCGTCACAGCTTGCTAGAACTAGTCAGACTTTCTTCATGGAAATTATATGTTGATGGAGTGCCCAATGGCCATGGTTTCAGGGATGGAGTAGTTCTGATAATTTTGAAAAGTCGGAGAAGTTATTATGCATTAAACTTGAGTTTCGGGAAATGAATAAAAAAGCAGAGTAAAAAGCATCATTACAAAACTCAAGATTGCTAAAGAATTGAAAGTACGAACTCTGCATATCTACAGTACTCCCAAGTGATGGTATTCCAAGTGAAAAAGGAGTTACAAGCTAAGGGTGCATGATTTTCCTCTTACCAATCAAAGGTATTAGAGCTACTAGACAACATCGAGCATTACACAACAATGCACATCTCAAGAGAAAAGAATGTGAATGCTGATTCAATAGCCAAATTAGCAAGCTCTAGTGATGCACAACTATTGAGAATTGTGCCATTAGAGGTTTTGAAATTTCCCAGTACTAATAAAATGGACATGGATCATATTATAGAGACCGAGGAAAGGAGTGTGACAACCCACACCTCTCAACACGGCGATCCAAAGCTCAGTGTGGCTTTCGACCTTGCGTCGTGCCAATAAATGTGGATCGTCAGGTTTTAACCTTTAACAATTCAGAGACTAATGTAAGCAGATATAATCTAAGATATACTATACTTTCAGAACTCACAGTGGAAAGAATAAAACATATAACATAGAAAAATGTCCATCTTAGAAAATATCCAAATTACGGTCTCGGAAAAATCAGTACATGGTCCAATATGGAGTACATAGAAAAATATCTCTCAAAGTCCGATACATGAAGCAAAATGTACTGATAAGATAAAATAATACCGAGAGAGAGAGTAAATATGATAAAGCAGACTCCAAATATAAGCTTGACTCTCTAAGTACCAAGAATGGGTCAATGACATGCTGCCCAATCCACCTATGGTGGGGGGGAAAAGGAAAGAGAATGCGTCAGACAAAAGTCCGATGAATGAATACAAGTTTAATATGTGATGATCATATGCAATTAACTTCAAAGCTATTCTAAATGACATAGGGTGCGCTACAAGTGTCCATGAACTCCTAAGGTTCAATACCTAAGAGTTCTTATCTAAAACAAAGGGTCGAACTACTAATCGAACCTCACACTAACGATCGGCTAAAGCGGCAACTACTCTCCTATCATACTTATCAGCAAAATTACGCCTGGAGAGGGAGAACATCATAATGCAAACTCGCATAGTGACTCACCGTATGTACCCAAGTTCATCTCTCGATCATAGTGTCAAAATGTCTCTTATCGTACCGTGTAACATCCTCCATTCTAAGGCGTAAAACTAACCGCTACAGATGTTGCAGTCATCCATAGCTATTAATTTTCAATGATAAAATGCGGCTATATTAATCATATCAATAATCAGAAGAACGTGAATATGAATAATTCTCAAACATAATTTAGAAATAACTTTTACATTCCATTTCAAAATATGATTTCATATACATTACATAACCTCATTTGCGATTCCACGTTCAGAGAAAAAATAACTATGTAAATACTCCAAGAGCGACATATAAAGATGCCCCTTTGGTTGATCAAAGTCATGTACTTCGCAATTATACAGGTTTGCTCTTACATCCAACTAGACAAAACCAAACTACACAGCGGAAAAAGATAAAGCTCCTAATAGCTAGATTGCCTCCTACATCTCTCTGGAAGCTTATTCGCCTAACAAGAACGTGAAATACCTTACTCTCGACCTACTCAAATGAGTACCCGAGAGTTTAAGTGGAAAAACAAAAACTTCAGATCAGACAACAGTCTGATGTGAATAATAACCTACCATTTCGAACCCAATGGATATCTAGTGAGACCAATCTGCTGAGCGGAACAGGTTTTCCCTAAGTAGTATCTTAACCAAAATACATTAACCATATACCGTGCTCCTGCAACCACAATGGTTAGAACATAAAAATAACATTTATAGTCATGCAACATATATTGGATTACCCATCCCAATTTATTAGATTACCCATCTTAATTTCAAATGACTACCCATTATAATTTAACTGACTATTCGTCCTATTTTAATTTGACTACCAGTCTTATAATTATGTGGACCACCCATCTCACATTTAAACATATTTATAGTTATGTGGACTATCCATCTCATATATAATTATTACTCTGATTACCCATCTCCTACCATATTGACTACCCATTACATATGGTTCCATTGTTTAGATTATGTGTACTATCCATCAAACATATTCCATTTAATTTACAATGATGTGGATTATCCATCACACATCCTATAGTTTCTATAATGACTATGAACCATTCATTAACCTTATAGAGAATATGCATCTACGGTATGATGTGGACTATCCATCTCACATCCCATAGTTTTCATAGGATGAGTATGAACCTATCATTTAACAATTTGATTCATGTTACCCACATGTTTAACTTAGGTCTATTGGTGTCCCCAATTAAATTATCTCCCCTTAAAATTACAACATTTCAAAGTGACATACATTGGTATCCCAAATGATCAATGTCGAACTCATTTAAGAAAATGCATTGGTACCACCAATGATAAGGTCTCATTTATAAAACATTTAGTTAGTCGAAACTAATCTACTTTTGTGTCCCCAATGATAGTGTCGACGTCTATAATCAAAAGACTTCGACCTACTCGAAAGCATTTCATAGCTACTGAAGTAATTATCATATGCTTCATTTCACCTCGACTTCGACACTCAAGGACGCGGCACTTCTTTAAGCTCAAAGAGGGCATATACAGCATGACATTATCGTAATTATTAGAAAACCTGATTTATTACCAATAACAGTTTATACTTTCTACCCAACCCAAACTTTTTGTCCAATTTCTATTGGATAAAAACATCTTTTAACCTTTCCTTTGCAGAAATACTGCCGCATACCATTTTCAAGTTCCAAAACATTTATCAACTTTAATCAATTAATAACCTTAATTAATTATTAATTTAAATGCTTATCTAGCATATTAAATTCGTAATAAATCGTATTCACTTGGGAAAATCCCAAAACTTTATAGAAATTCGAGAATATCCTTTTCTATACCATATAAAAATTTCAAGACCAAAAACCATATTTAATTATTTTAATCAATTAAAATCCGAAATCAAGCTAATTCTTTCTTAGGAAATTCAAAAAATATTTAATATAACTTGGAAAATTATGAAATTGAAATCTCATCTCCAAAATATCATTTCACACTTCATACCAGAAATTTGATCCATTTGGAGAATAAAAACTTAGATTTTACCCTTAAAACCCAATTAATTAATTCTATAAAAATCGCATAATTTATTGTTCTATCCAAATAATAAATAACCAATCAAAACATCGTAAAATTTATCACCATAATTCGAGTATTACCCATAACCGAATTCGAAAGCAATTAAAAGAGATGGAACCTTATTATTCACCTTTTAATTAGTTGTTAGAGTTGACATTTGATGTTGCTTAGCTCCTCTAAACTTTTGCTCTTGAATCCTATTGATTTCGTGCTTCTTCCTCCTAGGTTATGGCCGGCCTCTTTAGTTTTTTCTTTTGATTGTTTTTGTTTGTGAAAAATGAGAATGATATGAGGGAGAGAGGGTTTAAGGGATATACGGTAGCGCTAAATTGCCCTTCTCATATATCCTCATATTTGTTAAGTTTTCCAAAACAATATTTTTAGTTAATATATTAAGGCACGACCTTACCAATTTTCAAATCTCATTTTCCTTATCTATTTACATTATTATATTTAATCCATCTAATTAAATATCCTGACTAATGTTAGATTAAAATTAGGGGTCTTACAGCCTCTTCTCCTTATAGAATTTCATCCTCGAAATTCAGTAAGGACTATTTAACAAGCATATCAAACAATGATAGTATATCCTACCAGCTATAAAGTCCATATACGACAAATACAGAACATACCATCATAACAGCTCAGGATAAGTATCCCTAATCATGTCCTTTGTCTTCCAAGTACAGTCTTTCTCGTTGTCACTCCAATGGACTTTCACTAACTTAACGGTCTTGTTCCTTAATCTCTTTTAATTTGTCGCTACAACTCAAACTAGTTATCTCACAAAATTCAGATTTGGTTCTACTACTTAATCTTCCAGTGCAGTCGTATAGTCTCTGGATCAGCACATACTTCCTAAGATGAGAAACATGAAACACATTATGGACACCTGCCACACTACTTGGTCACTTTTCTCGATACGCGAGCTTTTCGATCCTCTCTATGATATGGAATGGTCCAACATATCTCGGTGCCAGTTTCCCTGACTTCCCAAATCGTACCACCATTCATCAGTGATACCTTAATAAAAACATGATCTCCAACTGAGAACTCAAGATCTTTACGCCTTTTATCCGCGTAACTTCTCTGCCGAGACAGAGCTTCCCTCATCCTATCCCGGATTAACTCAATCTTCTCTATGGCTTCTCTTACTATATCCGAACTAAGGACTAATATGTCTCCGGTCTCCAACCAACATGCTGGTATTTGCACAGCTTTCCATACAAAGCTTCGAAAGGCGCCATTCCTATACTCGTCTGATGACTATTATTATAGCAAAATTCAACCAAGTGCAAATAGTCTTCCCACGGCCCACCAAAATCTTACACAAGCTCTCAAAAAATCCTCAAGTACCTTATTTTCTCTCTTTGTCTTTCGATGTATATGTGGGTGATAAGCGGTACTCATCTTAAGCTTGGTACCTAACACTTCCTATAAACTCTTTCAGAATTCACTAGTGAACAAGGCATCTCTATCACTGATTATACTATTAGGAATCCCATGCAATCTAACTATATTCTTCACGAATAACTTAGCCAATACATGTGCCATCCTGGTAGACCTAACAAGAATGAAACGTGCACACTTGGTTGGTCTATCCACTATGACACATATACTCTCATTTTCCCGATTCAACCTTGGCAACCCGTCAATAAAATCCATTGATATAGAATCCCATTTCCAAACTGGTATATCTAAAGGCTGAAGCAACCCACTTGGCTTCTGATGCTCGACTTTTACTTATTTGTAGTTTGAACACTCCTTTACCTACAAGCCTATATCCCTTTTCAGATCTTCCCAGAATAAACTTCTCTTCATGTCCTGTTACATCTTGGTTCCTCCTGGATGAATCGTAAACCTTGATCGATGACACTCCTTAAGAATTTCCTTCCTTAGGTCACTAACAATTGGAACACAAATCATCCCTTCTTTCTTCCCCAACCATACCGGTCAAGACAAAAATCCTTCATATCATTGATCTCACTTCCGTTTTCCAATCTTCTGGTTCATTCAGCCAATACTGGATCATCTCTTTGTTTAGAAGCAATCCTTTCGATCAATATTGGTCGAACTTCTGGAAAGAACAACATGGCGGTACTCTGACTAGAACTAGCAGTGAATCTTAACTGCCCTCTCTATAAGTAGTCAATGCCTCCAAGTCCTTCCATGCGGCCAACATAGCTAACACCACATTCTGATTTTTTCTTCTAAGTGCGTTCACAACCTTATTTCCTTTCTCCAGTGTATACTCAATACCAAAATCATAAGCTACTAAAAACTCCAACCACCTCTTCTGTCACATATTCATCTCTTTTTGAGAGAATAAATACCTCAAAGACTTATGATCCGTATACATCTTGAATTGTTCTCCTAAGAAGCAGTGTCTCCATATTTTACTGCTAAAATTACTACTGCCAACTCCAAATCATGAGTCGGATATCTCACTTCATGTGGTCGGAGCAGTCAAGAAGCGCAGACAATCACTTTACCCCTCTACATCAATACAGCTCCTAATCGTGTTCCACGTGCATTCACATACACCACCACATCCTGATTCCCATCTGGAACAACTAACACGAGCGCATTGGTCAACAAATGCTTTAACTCAAGGAATGCTTCCTCATATTTGTCGGACCAAATAAACTTCACGTCCTTTCTGGTCAGCTTAGTCAAAGGTGCTGTTAATTGTGAGAAATCCTTGACAAATCTCTGGTAATAGCCAATCAATCCAAGGAAACTCCTTATCTCTGTCATCTTCTCCGGCCTTTTCCAACCATTGACAGCTTCGATCTTGGCTGGATCAGCTGACAACCCTTTCTCTGAAACTTCATAACCAAGAAACTTCACTTCCTTCTTCCAGAAATGACACTTCGAAAACTTCGCTTTAAGTAGATGTTACCTTAATGTCTTAAGCACTATTCTAAGATGAATCTCATGATCTCTTTCATCCTTAGAATATATCAGAATGTCATCAATGAATACCAATACGAACCTATCCAAACGCTCTCAGAAATTCCGGTTATCAACTCCACAAAGAAAGCTGGCGCATTTGTCAATCTGAATGGTATTGCTAACCGCTCGTACGAACCATACCTCGTTCGAAATGCCGTCAAAGGAGTACTGTCTTCCGCCACTCGCAATTGATGGAACCCTGTTGCCAAATCCAATTGGAAAAATACTTCGGCTCCACTCAACTGATCAAATAAATCATCGATCCTCGGCAAATGATACTTATTCTTTATCATCTTTTTGTTCAACTTACGATAATCGATACATAATCTCAACAATCCGTTTGGTTTCTTCACAAATACCACGGCCACTCACCAAGGCAAACTACTTGGTCAAATAAAATTCTTTCCTTCTAATTCCACTAGCCGCACCTTTAACTCCTTCATCTCAACAGGTGTCATTCTGCTAGGTGGTCTACTTATGGATTCAGCTCCAGGTACAAGATTTATTTGAAACTCAATAGCTTGTTTCTATGGTAGTCCTGTAACTGGCTCAAAAACATCTGTAAATTCTCTTACAATTACAACTCGACTCACTACGTCTTCCACTTCTTAGCACCCAATAAAGCACAAATTTCTGGACTCGAATTCTCAACCGAGTATACTATTCAATCATTATTGTCAGGGTGTATCAAAGACATTTCCCACCCTGGAAAATATCCTAGCATCGTATCGGCTCAATCAATCCATACCCAAAATAATCCCAAAACCCATGAAATCAAACATGAACAAATTGTAGGCAAAGTATAACCTAGCAACTCAAATTCTTGATGGTTACATCTCATCCTTAGAATTGCATGCCCTGCTATTGGATTAGCTATCTTTAAGGAAGTAACAAGGTATGATGATTCTAAACATAACTTATCTACCAAACGCTGAGACATAATTGAATATGATGCACCGGTATCAAATGGTACCCTAACTAGTATGTTATGAATCAAAAGTGTACCTTCCATCACAGACTTCCTCTTCTCAGCTGCTATTAGTCTTGATGTAGATGGTTCCAAAGCAAACACCTTTCCTTTATTAGACTTGGCTTCTTCTAGATGTTTGTTCTTATAATGTCCCACATGGTCGCAATTAAAGCACTTCACATTATGCTTCCCTACAACCACCTTTCCATCACCAGATCGACACTCGTTAGCATAGTGCCACTTCTTGTCACACTTGTAACAAACTATATCAGCTTTCCCCTTTTTGGCAACTCCACCTCCCTAGCTCCCTTCTTCGTAAAGAATTTCCTCTTCTTATTTTGAGAATTATGGTTCTCCATTGACTACTCTTTCCCAAAGGTTGAAAGCATTTCTTCATTTTTGATAGCCATCTCACCACTACATTCGATGAATCTCTGAGATGTGGCATGGTTGCCCTAACAATCTCCGGTCTTGATCCCTGAATAAACTTCTCTTTCCTCTTGATAACAGTGTCAACAATGGCATATCCATACCTGGACAGCTCATTAAACTTAGCAGTATTCTAACATTGACATTTCTCCCTATTCCAACTCCATAAATTTCCTGAGCAAGGCTGACTTAGCTACTTTAGACAAAAACCTTTCCTCGAATCTCCTTCGAAATTTTGCCTAAGTCAATTCCTCCTCTGGTACCCTTACGGTCACCCTGTTCCACCGGAACAAAGCAGCTCCTTGCAACCGTCTCGAAGCCAACCTCCATTTTTGCTCATCATTCAGACCCAAATCAGCAAAGATTCTTTCAGAATGTAACAACAAGTTCTCCACTTCTATTGCATCCTCGGTCCCCAGAAAAGGCTTCCCACCCAAACTGGTGTAACCTCGACTTAGCTTGGCATAGTTAATACCAACTAGCGCTATAGGGTTGACTCCTCCAACATTAGCGGCATCTCCTCCAGCTATTCCTGCAACTGCTCCACCTTTCATCAGATTGACAAATAATTGATACATAGCCCCCATACTACTGGTGGGGTCATAACACCTGCATTGGCACTTGCATTTTGATTACCATTTGCTTGTTGACATGGAATCCTTCTAGTAGTGGGTTGAGCATTTCCGTTGGTTGCGGTGCTTCCTCCACCTAGATTCACTCTTCCGTTTCCTACCTCCATATCTTTTTTTCTCGTAGATCTGTATACGAGTCTTAGTAACATACAGAAGAACGATCTAAGAGAGAGGGGAGAATACATACTTATATATAGCAAATACAAGTACATTACTATAGCGTTAACCTAAACCCCAGTCTTATTCTCTGATTCATTTGGATTATGTTTTCAAAAACTCTTTAGGTTTAAAAATTCTTTAATCGTAAACCCATGCTTTCATACCAACTTGTAACATCCCTCATTCTGAGGCCCAAAAATAACTGCTATGGATGTTGTAATCATCCATACTTATGGAAAATGTGGTTGTGTTAATCACATCAATAATCAGAAGCACGTGAATATGAAAAATTATTAAACACAATTTAGAAATAACTTTTACATTCCATTCCAAAATATGATTTCATATTCATTACATAACCTCATGTGCATTCCACGTTTAGAGAAAATATAACTATACTAAATACTCCAAGAGTGACATATGAAGATGCCCCCTTAGTTGATCAGAGTCAAATACTTGGCAATTATACAACTTTGCCCTTACATCCAAATAGACAACACCAAACTACACAGCTGAAATAGATAAAGCTCCTAATAACTACATTGTCTCCTGCAAGTCTCAGAAAACTTATTCGTCTAACTAGAACATGAAATCCCTTACTCTCAACCTACTCAAATGAGTACCCAAGAGTTTAAGTGGAAAAATAAAAACTTTAGGTCAGATAACAGTGTGTGTGAATATTAACCTACCATCTCGAACCCAATAGATATCTAATGAGACCACGCTGCTGAGCAGAACGGGTTTTCCCATCACATGTATCTTAACAAAAATACATTAACCATATACTGTGCTCCTATAACCACAATGGTTAGAACATAAAAATAACATTTATAGTTATGCAACATATACTAGATCACCCATCCCAATTTATTAGATTACCTATCTTGATTTCAAATGACTACCCGTTACAGTTTAAACTGACTATCCATCTTATTTTAATCTAACTACCCATCTTATAATTATGTGGACTGCCCATCTCATATTTAAACACATTCATAATTATGTGGACTATCCATCTCACTTATAATTATTACCTGGATTATCCATACCCTACCATATTGGCTACACATCATATATGGTTCCATTGTTTAAATTTTGTAGACTATCCATCACACATATTCGGTTTATTTTACAATGATGTGGATCTATCCATCACACATCCGATAGTTTTCCCAAGATGACTATGAATCCTTCATTAACCTCATAGAGACTATCCATCTCCGGTATGATGTGGGTAATCCATCTCACATCTCATAGTTTTCCTATGATGACTATGAACCTATCACTTAACAATTTGATTCATGTTACCCACAAGTTTAACCTAGGTCTATTGGTGTCCCCAATTAGGTTATGTCCCTTTAAACCTACAACATTTTAAAGTGACATACATTGGTATCCCCAAATGATCAATGTCGAACTCATTTAAGAAAATGCATTGGTATCCCTAATGATAAAGTCTCATTTACAAAACATTTAGTTTGTCGAAACTATTCTACTTTGGTGTCCCTAAAGATAGTGTTGACATCTATAATCAAAATAGCATTGGTATCCCCAATGTACAAAATCGAAGTCATAAAACAATAGGCTCGCCGCCCTTATTAGGTCAAGATAGTCATTGTTGAAGTGAAAACATTTAGCATGTCAAAATAATCTTCACCGGTATCCCCAATGATAATGTCAAATTTTATAATTTAAAGTGTACTATGATCACCAATTATCAAAGTCAAGATCTCAAAGCATAAGGCTCGCCGCCTTTAATTTAGTTGATAGAAATCTGTGTCGACATCAACAACATTATCATCAAAGGAGCTTAAGGCTCTCCGTCTTTAATCATATAACTTGTTAAACGCATCGCGTTACAACATCGTCGACCTCTATCCAAGGTCGAAGGCATTATTTAATTTTTTTAAGTATTAAACTATATGTCGAGGATGACGTCGACGACATAGATAAAATATAGGTTACCTACCCATTTCGAAACGAAGCATAGTGTTTGTAAAAATAAGTAAAACATCATCGACACTGATGAATGACGACATCAATACAAGCGGTGTCGTAATAAAAACACACATAGCTTACTTCGGCAATTATGCCACTTTGTATATAAAGTCGAAGACAGAACATGCGGCGTCACTGCCCTTTTGTATAGAGGACTTTGAAAGCACTTAAAACAATAATATGTGGTGTTATTTAAAAACATAGGCAAAGAGGTGCGAATTGGACCTAGATAAACCATAAGATGTTGATGCCTTTGATACTAAATTGTCAATCAGGACTTCAACCTACTCGGAAGCATTTCATAGCTACTGAAGTAATTATCCTATGCTTCCTTTCACCTCGACTTCGACACTCAAGGATGCGACACTTCTTTAGGCTCGGAGAGGATACATAGCAGCATGACATTATCGTAATTATTAGAAAAACTGATTTATTACTAATAAAAGTATATACTTTCTACCAAACCCAAACTTTTTGTCCAATTTCCATTAGATAAAACATCTTTTAACCTTTCCTTTGCAAAAATACAATCGCATACCATTTTCAAGTTCCAAACGTTTACCAACTTTAATCAGTCAATAACCTTAATTAATTATTAATTTAAATGCTTATCTAGCATATTAAATTCATAATAAATCATATTCATTTGGGAAAAATCTCAAAAATATCCTTCTCTTTACCATATAAAAATTTCAGGGCCAAAAACCATATTCAATTATTTTAAATAATTAAAACTCAAAATTAAGCTATTTTCTCCATAGGAAATTCATAAAATATTTAATATAACTAGAAAAATTATGAAATTAAAAACTCATCTCCAAAATATCATTTACATTTCATTCAAAAAATTCGAACCATTTTGAGAATAAAAACTTAGGTTTTACCCTTAAAACCCTACCAATTAATCCTATAAAAATCACATAATTTATTATTCTATCCAAACAACAATCAATCAACAAAACATGGTATAATTTATCACAATAATTTGGGTACCCATAACCGAATTCGAAAGCAATTAAAGAGATAGAACATTATTATTCACCTTCTAATTAATTGTTTGAGTTGAGATTTGATGCTACTTAGCTTCCCTAAACTTTTGCTCTTGAATCCTCTTGATTTCGTGCTTCTTCCTCCTAGGTTGTGGTCGGCCTCTTTTGGTTTTTCTTTTGATTGTTTTTGTTTGTGAAAAATGAGAATGATATGAGTGAGAGATTGTTTAAGGGATATAAGATAGGTATATACCTAAATTGCCCTTCTCATATATACTCATATATGTTAAGTTTTCCAAAACAATCTCATTAGTTAATTTATTAAGGCACGACCTTATAAATTTTCAAATCTCATTTTCCTTAACCATTTACATTATTCTATTTAACCTATCCAATTTAGTATCATGAATAACGTTAAACTAAAATTAAGTGTGTTACATGCCACGCCAGTGTCCACCTTAGGAACTCCCATTAGTACTGGGCCATAATTTACTCTATAGCCTCTTGTTGTACTGTGTCGACATCCACCTACACCACAATGCCCTAGAAATCGTGTGTACATGGATCTCCCGTTAGCACTGGGCTAATTTAGGTAGTGTCTCCGCCAGTGCTAAGTGCCCACCCATACGGAACGCCCCTGAGCCTATGCGAATTACATCACCCTAATCAACTCCATGTTTGCGAAATACATCGACCTGATCAGCATCCATGTTTGCGAAATACATCGCCCTAAACAACGCTGATCGGGAACTGACTTCCCAACTCTCTCAAGCATGTGTACTTAGCCCAAAATATGCTCAAACAAACATTTCATCATTTATGCAATTTCTTACTAAATTATAAAAAAATTATTATTTTAATTGGGCCTTAGGCCGAGGTTCAACTTGTGCAGTTTTTTCTAAACGATCGACCGCTATTCACCTACAGTTGACCACTACCGGTCGACTACTGGGGTTCCAGGGTTGATCGTTAGTGTAGTAAAATTATGGTTTTACAGTTTTTCAGTTGTCAATTATTTTTCTGCTTAGTTTTTTCCATTAGCCATGTTTCATTAGCCTTAATTACCGAGTGACCAGTTTATACATCAGTTTATAATTCAATTAAGGGTTTACTATTTAGGGTTTGCAAGTTTAACCATAGGATAGGATTATAAATCAATGTCAGTTTACTATAATTTATATTCTAGGATTTTAGGTTTCAATTTAGGGTTCCTAACATATTCAATTTGGGTTTCTAACATCCCAAATTAATTAAAATAGTTTAAAATTAACTACAATAATCAACTTATTAAAGTTGTGCCCACTCACCTCAAGCCTAAGCTCTTCCTTTTGCCTGTGCTTGAGAATCGTTCCCCCTAAATCGATAGCTCCGCCTTGATTTAATTTCTTCTATTCTTCTAGGCTGAAATTATTTGATTTTGTAGAATTTTTGGAGTTTAGGCTTGAGAGAAAATTTTGGTAGAGGATTGTTACAGTATAGATTTCTAGAAGAATTAGGGTTAGCTTAGATTCGTACTTATAGGGTTTCAAGTTAATTTGGGCTATTGAATTAGCTTAGAGAACATTTCCATAACACCGGGTTCACTCATCAAAGCCTTCATTCCGTAGCAATCGATCACACATGTCCAAATATGTCACTGGAAATTGAGAATGCTCGATTTTACTTGAGCCTAGGTCGACTGCTCCTCACCTAGGGCCGATCACTACTGGTGGACCATCAACCCATATGACTCCACCGATGGCTATGTAAAAAATTTATTTTTATAATTATAATTTTATTTTTCATTCTAACACTCATGACTCCTCCATACTAACTCTAATTATGATATGTTACGTGTGAAAATCGTCCAGAAAATCAGTATGAACGCAATGGTGCAAGTTTCGTAGCTAAATTTGGATGTCTACGAAAATTTTCTTTTCAATCCTTGTTTTATTATAAATTTCTTATTAAATTTCCATTAAACTTTTAGGGTGTTGCATTCTCTCCCATTAAAAGGATTTTGTCCCCGAAATCTCTAAGGACGAAAAACTATTACTCACATACAACAACCAATAACTACAACCATCTACTCATCCATCATCCACGAGAAACCATGATCATTAGAACCTTTCTAATGCAATACGTACATATGCAATGTGAAATGAACGTGAACCTATACTAATGCAAAAGAGTAACCGGTCTACTAATTTAGCCGACCTTCTATTATGCAGAATGCTCATGCTATGCTTCAAAATGTACGCACCATCCTAAATGATATATTTGTAATTTTATATGCACGCACAACCATTCAAACACATGCAACATTCATATGCATGACATCCACCAGCACAACAATAATCAAGAGATAACATGCTATCAAGTGTAAGTGTGTGCATACCTAGAGGATACACTATCCTAATGTGTAAAAGAGAACAACTCAAACAATACATCCACTAACATCCATCATCCATAACATATCGTACCAACACGTTTGCAATCATTCCTACCATCCAATGGTCACTACGTAAAAGGTACACGAAGTTAAGTCCTACACATAAGAAATCTACAATTATGAGAATTTCAAAATTTTAAGAGGTACAAGAGAATTATGGATGGGTAGCTCAGACCTTCTCATCGGGCTCCCATGTACTCTCCGCATATTTATCTCCCCATTGGACCTTAACAAGTCTGGTTTCCTTGTTGTAGAGTCATTTCGTGCCGTGCTCTAAAATACAAGTGGGTGCATGGCGAACATATGACTCGCGCTCTATCTCAACCTCCTCCAACTGACTTGGCTCGACCTCGGTAGCTGTATTGTATAAGCACTTTTGCAAGTCCAAACATATGGAAAACATTATGTACCCTTGCTAATCAATGGTCACTACGTAAAAGGTACTCGAAGTTAAGTCCTAAACATAAGAAATCTACACTTATGAGAATTTCAAAATTTTAAGACGTACAAGAGAATTATGGATGGGTAGCTCAGATCTTCTCATCGGGCTCCCATGTACTCTCCGCATATTTATCTCCCCATTGGACCTTAACAAGTCTGGTTTCCTTGTTGCAGAGTCATTTCGTGCCGTGCTCTAAAATACAAGTGGGTGTATGGCGAACATATGACTCCCGCTCTATCTCAATCTCCTCCAACTGACTTGGCTCGACCTCGGTAGCTGTATTGTATAAGCACTTTTGCAAGTCCGAACATATGGAAAACATTATGTACCCTCGCTAATGTAACAACCCTATATTTTTGTAAACATTTTTAAATTATTTTAAATAAATTTTTATTCCAATATTTTATTTTTAAAACATTTTAGAAGTATAGTTATAATTTTCAAAAGTGTAGTTAAAATTTTCCAAAGTTAATTGTATTTTGTTTGAAATTTTTAATGCTAGTTTCAATATAATAAGCTATTTTCTCTATTTACTTTTATTTTCTTTTTATTTTTCTTATGAATAAATTTTATTATCATTTTCACTTTATTTTGTTTGTCTTTTATTTTTATTTACTGAATTTTTATTTGTTTATTTTGAATTAAAAAGAAATTGAAATTTGAAGAGACTTAAGCTTTAAAAACTTTGACTTTTCATTTGCTTGCCTTTTCATATTTTGGCCGTTCCTTTCTTTAATTTTTGCCGTGAGTTTTATTTCCTTTCTCACGTGAAAACACTTCTCATTCCATCCATTTGAGCCATAGCAACTTCTGAAAAAATTTGGTAATGGCTTCCCCTTCCTTTTCTACTTTTTTTCTTCTTCCTTTTCTATTGATTTTCTATGTTTTTGCCTTGCCTTCTTCATAGCTTTGCTCGGCCATCCCCTCCACCATCACCACCGACCACCACTCCTCTTCCTCCCATGATCCACGGTAACAACCCCTCCATCTCCCCTGACCATTGATGGCTGTGATCATCCCTTGAACCATCACCACAAAAAAACAATGCAAAACCCTTCCTATATTGTCATAGCCGAGCCCTTTTTCAACAACCCCTTCATATTTGACCACAACCACCACCATGAACCACCACCACCAGCAAAGTACACCACCACTTCATCATGACCAGACCTGTACCTGACCTGGCCGATCCCACTTGACCCTAGGCCGAGACCATTGATGCATCAAAACTCCATTTTGCCTAGTCCATTGACCTTCCATGCTTTGTAACTTCCATACCATTCCTATTCTCTTTATAGCCGTGCCTATGTGTGCCAAACCAGACCCTATTTCAACCTAAAACATGTTGTGGCCGAGCCCAAACATGTATGGCCGAGCAATAGTGTGAGCAAGTCAAGCAAAACTTTGATTTAAAAAGCTTGGTGATGTCTTTGTTTAATTCTATTTCTATTTTGATTCAATTAATTTTTTTGTTGTAAATATATAGTTATATTTGCTTTGGTTTAATTATTGTATACAAGATCAATAGCTTGGCACTCTCTCCACTGAAATCAAGTCGTGCTATCGTGCTTTCCGGATTTTTCATTTGTGTGTTTTGTTGCGAACTCCAGCTTTATAGAGTTGAGTATTCACACACGACATCCATACTTATATAAATTGTGAAGTGACAACAAGTGAATATGTATAAAAATGTTATCTCATGTTATACCTGCCTGTGATGAAATTTATATGATGTTAAACCCTGTTATTAACTTGTCACATCATCTGTTATGTTTTATTTTATTTTACTGTTTATTCTATTATGTTTATCACACTGCAAGTTCCCTGTAGAATAGAATCACTATGGGTTGAAATGATACATACCCGAATGGACTTTAGAATAGGGAAAAATTGTTATGGGCTGAAATGATAAGCCTGAGCGATTTTTATTTATTTTATTTACTTAGGATTGCGGGTTTGAAATGATAAAACCCGGATTTTCTTTGTAAATTACGGATTGAAATGATATATTATCCGTATCACTTGACTTAGGCTAGAAAATATTATACAGACCCGTGGTTATTTTATAAAGTTTTCTGGAATTTTTCTAAGTATTTTTAAAATATAAAAATATGGGAATTTGATTTAAATTGAAATTAAATTGATTAAATAAAGAAATAATGATTTTTCTATGTATTAAAAATGTAAATAAATGAATAGAAAATTGTGATTTAAAACATAACTTAATTTGAAAATTTGTGATTTAGTTTTTAATGGAAATTTAAGTTAATTAAATAAAAATGAAAATTAAGTTTTATTTGTGAAAATGGAAATTTAAATTTAAGTGTTAAAGTAAATTGTTAAAAATGAAGAAATGGTACACTTGAATTTAATAAGTGAAACTTTGGAAAATTTGATTTTTATTATAAAGTTTTTCTTTATAAAAACCATAAGTTAAAGGTATTTAAATGAACATTTTTGATGTGGAAAAATGTGATTTTATAAGTTAATTTGGTTAAATTTGAAGTTAAATTGATTCTGGAATTTGATTATTAAATCTGGAATTCCTTTTAGTAGCACTTCAGAAATGCCATCGTTTCTGAATTTAACTTGAAAACTGAAGTAAATGATACCGCAACACTTTGTAAGTGCTGTGGTTGATACAAACGAACTAAAGACTAATTTAACTAAGGGCTATGACAGCACTTTATAAGTGTTGTAGTGCTGAAACTAAACTTGAACCTGAAATTTATGAAAGAGCTATTGTAGCACTTGTTAAGTGCTGTAGTGGGCTAAAATGTGACTTTTGAATATAATTGAACTACTGCAGCAGTTTTTAAAACGCTGTCTTTGCTGAATTGAACTGAAATCTTTAAATTGAACTCTGAACTATTACAGCAGTTTTGTAAATGCGGTCTTTTCTGAATTGAACTATTTTTCAACTAAAACTGAACTATTACAGCAGTTTTTAAATGCTGTCTTTGCTGAATTAAATTGTTTTCAAATATAACTTACCACAACATCTTCTAAATGTTGTGAAAGCTGAAATTTTGATGTTTTAATGTATTTAAGTGAATAACTGAACTCAGAAAAGGCTAAAATTTTGGGAATTGAATATTTGATTTAAAGGAATAATGACTTTAATTTTAAATGGTTTAAATGAAGTATTTTGATTTGAAATATAAACTATTTTGAAATTTATAACCACGGGTTATAATAACGATTGGTTGTCAAAGAGACCGGGATCGAATATGGACATACTCTCTGTCGATACCGAAAACCACTTTAACAACTGTGTACGCGGTGGAGTTTCCAGAATGAAGCAGGATGGTGGCGACGATCCTAAGGTATATACGTGGACCCAACTCCCATGAGTTGGCATAAGGTGGCTAAAACAGGAGCGATTCTCGGGCCAATGAGGTAGCACCTCTAATCAGACACACTTCTTCGATACCATTCTATTACTTTGTGATTGATTGGGTGCACCCCTTGATTTGGGAGTGTTGTTCGAGGTGGGCGGTAGTGGCTGCTATGCGTTTCCACCAGCCCGGATGCGTAATTGGTATATCTACCCTGGCATTGCCTTGTTTTGCCATGTCACCTACCATAGCGAGCTTTACTACGAGTTATGATTTCTCCCGTAGCCTGTGGAGTATCGAGGGTAGCCCCTATTTTGGGAGTATGCTAATACTGGATAGACTACTGGGACTATTACGTGTTAAGGGCTATATGGGTAACCCCTTGACGCTATTAAAAAGTATGTTTATTTTATATTAGATATTATTATAATAGCGAATATTACTACATAGTAGATAGTTTAACGGATCCTTAGAGAATGGGCGATCCCAGGCATTCTTTAAGTTAATTGTACCTTTTATTACAGTTCACTTGAGTTGGTTTTAGATTGTATAAGTATGTATGTCCTGACTCGAGTGTTTGTGTTTTATTTACGCTTGGGTCAGCCTGAGTATTCACAGCTTTGGACTTCACTTTCTGGAGCTAGGAATCGCTGGAGATTCTGCTTATCTAGTTGCTCTTTATTTCCGTTCAGTACTTCTATATCAGCTTTGTATTAGAGACTTATGTATTTGGGATTTCTACTGTACTTGTTTCAGAACTATATTTGTTTTCAGACTATGTATTTTGTATCTGTTTTTGAGACTTTGTATTGTAGTGGCTTCATGAACCACTATTTATTTTACTTTCCGCTGCGAGTTATTCTGATATTTCTGTGTATGTGATTCTGTGAATGATTTTATTTGCTCCAAATTTTATTACAATATGTTATTTTGCATTATTCAAGTCTGACATGTATGGATTATTGTCGATTTGAATGGTCCAAAATAGTGGGTCGTTACAGCTAACTTCTTCGGAAGCTCTACTCTATATGCCTACTTCCCAACGATAGCTACTATCGGGAAAGGCCCTACAAATATCAGTTTAAGCTACCATGAACTATCAAATCTTATCATACACCTAAGGGGTAAAACCTTCAATAATACCATGTCTCCCACTGCGAAATCTAGCTCTGTACGTCTTCTGTTAGCATAAACATCTGCCTATCCAAAGCGGTCTTCGTTCTTTTATGGATCAAATCCACTTTATTCGATGTCTCCCTCACCATGTCCGACCCAAGAATAATCCTATCCATTGTACCTCACCAACACAACTGTGATCTACATGGTATACCATACAATGCCTCGAATGGTGTCATCCCAATGCTTGCCTTATAAATATTACTGTAGGTGAACTCCACTAACAGAAAATGGTCCTCCCAAGAACCTCCAACATACGTAGCAAGTCCTCCAAAACCAATTAACTCTCTCTATCTGTCCATCAGTCTCTACTGATATGTAGTATTCAATCTCAATTCCGTCCCCAAAGCCTCCTGTAGACTCCTCCAGAACTCACTAGTGAAAAGCGATCTCAGTCACTAACTATGCTAATAGGAATTCCATGTATCCTAATGACCTCTCTCATGTATAGAGCCGCCAACGACACCGCCGTTCTAATACTCCTTACTTGTATGAAATGAGCACACTTGATCAAACGATCAACTATGACCCAGATGCTCTCATTCCCTCTTCTATTCCTAGGTAGACCATCTACAAAATCCATGGAAATATTCTTCCGCTTCCACTAAGGAATATCCAATGGCTGCAACAATCCTCCCGGCCTATTCTGCTCCACCTTAACCCTTTGGCAAGTCATTACATCTAGTTACATACTCTACCACCTACTTCTTTATACCGATCTAATAGTAGACTTTCTTCATGCGCGATACATCTTGTCTCTACCGGGATGAATGGTCATCCTAAAATGGTGAGACTACTAATATCGCATCAACCAAATCTATACTACATGGAACACAAATCCTATCATCTCTCCGTAATAATCCTCTCGAGTCAATAGCATAACGCCTCAAATGACTCAATGACTCTCCTCTACCAATGCTCTCAATAATGTCTACTAGTTCCTTATCCTCCATCTGCCTATACCCAATACGCTCCATTAATGGAGGCTGAACATCTAAAGCTGCTAGGAATCTTGGGATAATATCTGATGATGGTCAAAAATCAAAGGTAGAAATATATTCCAAGAGACTCAATACTGCATGCTGCCTACTCAAAGCATCTTCTCACTTCGCATCCCATGAGAAAACTAGATTCTTCTAGGTAAGATGGGTCAGTAGGGTAGAGATCTTCGCAAAGTCCTCAATGAACTTCCGATAGTAGCCCGCCAAACTAAGGAAACTTCTCACCTCTGTGCCATTCTCCAGAACATGCCAATTCTGAACTGTTGCCACCTTACTATGATCAACTGCTAAGCCACTTTCTAAGATGAAGTGTCTTAAAAAGCGTACTTACTTTATCCAAAAGTGGCACTTTGAAAACTTTTCCTTAAGCTTATATGCATGGAGTGTACTGAACACTTCTCCTAAATGCAACGCATGCTCCTCCAAACTCATCAAGTATTAAAGAATATCATCCACAAAACCACAATGAATTTATTTAAGCAACCCCCTAAATACTCGGTTCATTAAATCAACAAAGTAGCCAGGTGCATTGGTCAGGCCAAAAAGCATGACCAACCACACATATAATCTATCGGTTATATGGAATGTCGTCTTCTAAATACTGTCCTCGGCTACCCATAACCGATGGAATTCGGTAGCTAAGTCAAGCTATGAGAATACTCTATTTCTAACCAACTAATTAAAGAGATCGTCTATGCGGGCAATGGATACCGATTCTTCTTTGTCAGTTTATTTAACTCCTTATAATCTACATAGAGTCTCAGAGAACCATCTGCCTTGGTGTAACATCCTCTATTTGGAGGCCCAAAACTAACCGATACGATGCTGCAGTCATCTATAGTTATTAATTTTTGATGACCAAATGCAGCAATGTGAGATACATTGATATACTGAAAACATATGAATATGAAAATAATTTAAACTCAATTTATTTGATTTTCTCATTTCATTACAAACAACATTTCAGATTCATTACATAACACCATACGTAAGCCACATTCAAAGAAATTACAGTTTATTACAAAATACGCCAAGAGCGACATATAAAGATGCCTCCTAGGTTGATCAGAGTCTAAATATAGGCACTAAACAACTTTGCTACTGTATCCAATGATACAACGAAATCAAACAGAAAGAACTCCTTATAGCTAGGTTGCCTCCTACACATCTCCAGAAGCTTATTCGTCTAAAGGAGAACCTGAAAACCTTAACTCTCAAACTACTTAAGACCCGATAATTTAAGGGGAAACATAAACTACAAGTCAGACAAAAAGCCTGGTGTGAATAATAACCTACCATCTCGAACCATGTAGATATCTGGTGAGACCATGCTACTTCGCGGAACGGGTTTTTCCCTCACTAGTATCTTAACCCAATTTATAATAACCATATACCGTGCACCTGCATTCACAATGGTTAAGACATAACACAATAAAATGTATCATGATAACATGAAAACATGCAATATACTCTGAGCTTCCCATCCCCATTCACCTGAAAATCTATCCTAAGTTATAGTTTATAGGGTCACTATTAACCTATTAGTTTTCATGGGCTGACTAATAACATGTTCAATTCTTTATAGGTTTCATATCCACTTTCATAGTTTTCATGGGATAACTATGAACCTATGGGTTTCTACCAATAACATTATTCAATCATAGTTTTCATGGAATCACTCTGAACTTATTGGTTTCTACCAGTAACATCTCTAATGTTATAGTTTTCATGGGCTGACTTTAAACCTATTGATCTCTTTCAATAACTTCTTCCGAACATAGTTTTCATGGGATCACTAAGAACCCATCTGCCCCTGCCGATAACAATTTCCATAACATAGTTTTCATAGGCTTACTAATAGCCTTTTTAACTCCAAGGCCTTTTGATTCAGTTTACATTCACTATTGGGTCAACCTAGCTGGTCATCCTACCCTTTAACACCCCAACATGCTCATATGGGTTATAAAGTGAATATGAAAACACAACATTCATGATAACTGATAAAATGATACACACCATGTAAATATCCATAGTTTATTTCCATATATTTATTTTTCTAATGAAAGGTGGTCATACTCTTAACCTACCTATTTACTAAGGAGAGGTTCCATTCAAAACCATAAAAGTATCCATAATTTATTGCTTAAAATTTTAGACATCCTCTTTCGAAATCATAAAATATATCTTCAGAACACTTGGAAACATCCCTTTCGAAACACTTAAAAACATGCCTTTCGAAACACTTAAAAACACACCTTTCGAAACACTTAAAACATACCTTTCAAAAGCATTGAGTTCAAGTAAAAAGTTATGGAAGCATAGCTTCGAAACAAATAAAAAGTGTTTCTTTCGAAACCATAGTTTGAAAATAAAACAAACTACAAAGTATATAAAAGGGGACACATTCGAAAGCTATTCCTTTGAAAGACCTATGGCGAAGGCAACATGCTTCCGTATGTGTACTTGGGTTTAAATAAGTGGCTTCAACCACGCTGAAAGGTATAGGAGCGACACCAACCCTTTTGCATGTATACTTGGGTTTAAATAAGCGGCTTCAACTATGTCGAAAGGTATGGGTGAGAACCCACCCGTTCGCATGTATAAGCTAAAAGAAAAGCGACTTTAATGGTTGCATAAGGCAATTGATACGAAACTCTACCGTTTGAATTCATTGATTCAAAGAGTTATAAAAGCGGACTCTTACTAAGCAAAAGGTTTTAATGCGGCAGTTAGGGTGTCGAAGGGCTCAAAAGCAGCAACCCTTTCGAAGATATTAAATCAAAGGTAGATTTATAGACTCAAAACCTGGAAATACAACTTCACCCTTATGCAAGTATACTTTCGACTCCTAGCTACCTTTCGCATAGGTCCAATACACTTTATACCACTAGCTTGATACCATGTATATTAAATCTGAATGGATGCTGAAGGGTTAAAGACGGGGGTGTATGTAGTCAAAAGCCAGTAGGGGTAAGCGTTGAAGATATAATTTGGATAAGAACCGCATTTTTTGCTTATTAAAGAAAATACTTTTTACTTACCATCAATTTTTACCTCAATCTTATTGGTTTAGAAAACTTTATCAATTTCCTTTTTAAGAATTTTCTGCCGAAATCAAATTTGGATTTGAAATAACTTCACACTTAAGCCCTTCTCCTTAATAAAGCATTTAAGTCCTCTAACTTAAATAATTTATTATCCATAATTATAAACTTAGAAAAATCCTCAAAATCACCATAATTCATATTAAATATGTTTTCTAACATATATAAATTTCAGACCCGAAAATATTATTTAATTGCCTTAAATAGTTTAAATCCGAAATTAACTACTTTCTCTCTTAGAAATTCATAATAAATCCATAATTACTTAGAAAATTATGAAACCTGAAACCCATTTCTAAAATAACATTTTTGACCATATATCAAAAACGCAACACTTTTGAATATCATATGATAAGTTTTCCAATCTAAAACCTATCATAAAATTCTTATTAAATTATATAAATCACCATCAAGCATATATATCCATTTAATCTATCAAAACATATCATTATTCATCCAATCATACGGTTTTAAACCTCAAACCCAAATTAAAACATTCAAAATGACTTATATGAGATGGTTTAGATCATTATTCACCTTGTTTGGATAAGGAACTTGAGATTTGTTCCTGCTTTAATCTTCCTAGCTTGAATCTTAGCCTCTAAATGGATTTTACTCCTCTTCTTCTTAGGGTTATGGCCGACCTTCCACTCTCTTTATTTATGTTTTTGGTTTATAAAAATGTGGATGAGAATGAGGTAAGGGGTTTAGGGGCAATGGTATATAGTTATTCCCATTTTTCCCTTGCCTTGTTCTCTTAAATTTCTAATTTATAAATCATACTTATAATTTCATTAGTTAAGGCATGACCCTAATTAGTTTCCAAATCTCAATTCCCTTACCACTCTAACCTCTACATTATTCTATTTAATTTTTTTAATTAAATCTCCTGAATAATGTTATTTAAAATTAGGGGTGTTACAGGCTCTCTTCCTTAAAGAATTTCATCCTCAAAATTCAGCAAGGACTAAATACTAATCATAGCAATCATTTGTAACATATTCTAACTACCATACAAACCTACCTGACTAGCAAATAGTATATATAAAGTAAATATAGAACATAACGTTAAAGCAGATCAGGATAAGTATCTCTAATCCCGTCTTCTGTCTCCCAAATACAGTCCTTCTCGTTGTCGCTCCATTGAACTTTCACCAACTTGACTATCTTGTTTCTTAACCTCTTCTCATCTCTCATTACAACCCGAACTGGTTGCCTAACAAAGGTCAGATCCAGTTCTACTATTAAGTCTTCCAATGCAGTCGGAGGGATAGTAGTCTTTGGATCATGCAAATAATTACGAAGATGAGACACACGAAACACATTATGGACACTTGCCAAACAGCTCGGCAACTCTACTTTGTATGCGAGCTTTCCGATCCTCTCTATAACTGGGAATAGTCCAACATACCTTGGTGCAAGTTTCCCTGACTTTCCGAATAACACCATACCCTTCGTCGGTGATACTTTAATGAAAACCATATCTCCAACTGAGAACTCTAGATCCTTGCGCCTCTTATCCACATAACTCTTTTGTCTTGACTAAACTTCCTTCATCCTACCTCGGATCAACTCAATCTTCTATGTTGCCTCTCTTACCAAATCTAGACCTAAGACTAATCTGTCTCCGATTTCCAACCAACCTGCTGGTGACTTGCATGACCTTCCATACGAAGCTTCGAAAAGCACCATTCCTATACTAGTCTAATAACTGTTATTATAGGAAAACTCAACTAAGTGTAGGTGATCTTCCCATGATCCACCAAAATCTAGTACACAAGCACTTAACAATTCCTCGAGTACCTTGTTGACTCTCTCTGTCTGCCCGTCTGTCTAAGGGTGATAAGCAATACTCATCATGAGCTTGGCACCTAACACATCCTATAGACTCTTCCAGAACTCGCTAGTAAATAAAGTATCTCTATCACTTACTATACTACTAGGAATCCCTTGCAGTCTAACTATGTTCTTCATAAACAACTTAGTTAAAACAGGTGCAATCCTGATTGACTTACCTGGAATGAAATGGGAACTCTTAGTCAACTTGTCCACTATGACTCATATACTTTCATTTCCTCGATTCAACCTTTGTCACCCTTCTATAAAATCCATGGATATCGAATCCTATTTCCAAACTAGTATCACAAAAGGTTGAAGCAACCCACTCAGCTTCTTATGTTCGGCCTTTACATGTTGACAGTTCACACACTGCTTTACGCATAAGCCAACATCCTTCTTCATACCTTCCCAGTAGAAACTCCTCTTCATATCCTGATACATCTTGGTTCCCTCAGGATGAATCGTAAACTTCAATCGATGACATTCTCTAAGGACTTCTCTCCTTAAGTCCCCAACATTCGAAACATAGAACCATCCCTTCTTTCTCAACCATCCCCTCTTGTCAACACTAAAATCCTTTAGGTCATCAATCTCGATCGAACTTCCAAGCAGGATAACATGGCAGTGCTCTGACTAGAACTAGCCATCGATCTTAGCTGCACACTATAAGTAGTCAAAGCCTCTAGGTCTTCCATCATGTTAACATAGCTAACACAATATTTTGATGTTTTCTGCTAAGAGCATATGCTGCCTTATTTCCTTTTCCAAGCATGTACTATATACCGAAATCATAAGCTGCTAAAAACTCCAACCACCTCTGCTGTCTCATATTCAACTCCTTCTGAGAGAACAAATATCTTTAGGACTTGATCTATGTATAACTCAAATCTCTCCCCTAAGAGATAATGTCTCCATACTTTCAATGCGAAGATCACCGCAGCCAACTCTAGATCATGAGTAGAATATCTCACTTCATGCAGTCTAAGCTATCGAGAAGCATAGACAATGACCTTACTCTTCTGCATCAACACAACCCCTAATCCGGTTCCACATGCATTGGTATACACTACTAATCATTGATTCCCATCTGGAACTACTAACATAGGCGCATTGGTCAACAAGTGCTTTAACTTAAGGAATGCTTCCACACATTTGTCAGACTAAATAAACTTTACGTCCTTCCTAGTTAGCTTAGTCAAAGGCGCTACTATCTGCGAGAAATCCTTAATAAACCTCTAGTAGTAACCAGCAACCCCAAGAAAACTTCTGATCTCAGTCACTATCTCTGGTCTCTTCCGGTTGTTAACAGCCTCAATCTTATCTGGATCAACCGACAAACCCTTTTTTGAAACCATGTGATCAAGAAACTTAAATTGTTTCTTCTAGAAATGACATTTTGAAAACTTCGCTTTCAATTGATGCCACCTCAGCATCTCAAGCACTACTTTAAGATGAACTTCATGCTCTCTTTCATCTTTAGAGTATAATAAAATGTTATCTATAATACCAATACGAACCTATCTAAGTGCTCTCGAAAAACTCGGTTCATCAAATCAACGAAGAAAGCTGGCGCATTCGTTAACCCGAATGACATCACTAACCACTCGTACGAACCATACCTAGTCCGAAACACCGTTAATAGAATACTGTCTTCTGCCACTCTTAGCTGATGGAAACCTATTGCCAAATCCAATTGGGAAAATACTCTAGCTCCACTCAACTGATCAAATAAATCATTGATTCTCGACAAAGGATACCTATTCTTGATCGTCTTCTCGTTCAACTTACGATGGTCGATACACATCCGTAATGACCTATCTGGTTTCTTCATGAACACCGTGGGCACTCCCCAAGACGAACTGCTTGGTCTAATGAAATTCTTTCCTTCTAAATCCACTAACTGCACCTTCAATTCATTCATCTCGATAGGTGTCATCTTGCTAGGTGGTCTACTTACAGGTTCTACTCCTAGCACAAGATCTATCTGAAACTCAATGGCTCGCTTTGGTGGTAGTCTTGTGACTGGCTCAAAAATATCTACAAACTCTCTTGCTACCAAAACCCGATTCAACTCTTCTACTTCCATTGCATTCAGCAAAGCATAAGCACTTGAGTCTGATTTTTCCATCGAGTATGTAATTTAGTTATAACTATTGGGGTGCCTTAGCGCGATTCCCCTATCTTGGAAAAGTATCCAAGCATCATATCTATCTAACTAATCCATACCCAAAAGGATCCCAAAGCCTACGAAATAAAAAACAATCAAACTACATGCAAACTTATGACTTAACAATTCAAGTTCTAACTTGTCACATCTCATCCCTAGAGTTGCATACCCTCTTATCAGATTCGCAACCCTTAAGGAAGTACAAGGTATGAGGGTTCTAAACATAAATTATCTACCAAACACTGAGATATAAATGAATGCCATGCACCGGTATCAAATAGTGTCCTAACTTGTATACTATGAATCAAAAGCGTACGTTCCATCATAGTCTTTCCTTTCTCAGCAGCAGTTGGTCTAGAAGATGATGGTTCTAAGGAAAAAACCTTTCTCTTGTTCTCTCTGACTGGTTCTGGACACTGATTATTGTGGTGTCCAATTTGGTCATAGTTGAAGCACTTCACTCCTTTCTTATCTACAACCTTCTTCCCTTTTCCAGTTCGACATTCATGAGAAAAATGTCCTTTCTTGTTGCACTTGTAGCAAACTACATCGGCCTTCCCTTTCTTGGCAGGTCCTCCTTTCTGAGCTCCTTTCTTCTTAAAGCATTTCCGCTTCTTGTTCTGAGAATCCTAGGCTTCAACCTGCTTCTCTTTCCCAAAATTAGAAAGCATCTCTTCATTCCTGATTGCCATATGCACTATAACTATACTTGGATCATGGAGATGTGGCGTTGTCACCTTAGAAATCTCAGGTCTTAATCCTCGAATAAACTTCTCGTTCCTTTTAATGACGGTGTCAATGGTACCATATTATATCTGGACAACTCATCAAACTTTGTAGCATACCCAACCACCGACATCTCACCTTGCGCTAAGTCCATGAACTTTTTCAGCAATACTGACTTGGCAACTTCAGACAAGAACCTCTCTTCGAATCTCCTTCAAAACTCTGCCCAAGTTATCTCTTCCTCAGGCACTCCCACGGTAATTCCATTCCACCAGTAAAGTGCTACTTCGTACAACTGCCTAGAAGCAAGTTTCCTCTTCCGCTCATCATCTAATCCTAAGTTAGCAAAAATTATTTCACAGTGCAATAACTATTTTTCTACTTCAACAACATCCTCTATTCCAAAAAACAACTTCCCACCCAGACTAGTATAATCTCTGCTCAGCTTGGTATAGTTATTAACAATTGGGGCCATAGGATTTTCTCCCATAACATTCACAACATTTTCCCGAACTACTCCTTTAGTTGCTCCATCTTGCATCACTTTGACGAAGAATTGATACATCAGCCCCATATCTACTGGCAGGGTTCCAGCACCTACATTGGCATTTGCATTTGGATTAGCATTTGCTTGTCGATCCAGATTCCTCCTGGTATTGGGTGGAGCATTTCCATTAGTTGTGGTGCTTCCTCCACCTCGATTTCCTCTTCCGTTTCCTGCTTCCATATCATCATTTCTCGTATATCTGTGTTTGTACCAAAATTGGGCACAACACTCTTCGGAAGGGTTTGAAGAGATAAAATGAAGAAATAAATGTAAAAAAGAGGATTATCTAACAAACACTTCAAACAATAATTAGAAAAACAGCAAAAGAACGCAGAGATTTAGAGTGGTTCGGCGTGTTGCCTACGTCCACTATGAAATGATTGATCTTTATTAACTTTTTTTTGCTGGTTACAGTAGATTACAATAGTAAATCTCGAGTACAACAGTGAAATTCGAGTACAACGGTGAATTCGGCAGAGTATGAACGTCAGAGAGTCAAAAGATCCTTTTTCTGTAGGCTCTAGGATGCTATTTATAAGCATAGGCTGCAAATATTTCACTTAGATCTCGGGAGACCTCTTCTGGCATGTGGGTGGGCCCACACGATCGATCCCACGTGATTTGCTCTCAGTTCGTGATCGATACGAACGAATTTCGTATCGATCAAGATTTGGTCCAATCGAGTTGAAATTGGGCATGAATATTCTTTAGGTTGTACGTAAGCTCCCGTGAAAATTTGGTGGCATTTGGACTTGTAGATTGTGAGTTATGATCGATGCAAGCTTGTGTTTTCTTTAGGCTGTCTAGTTCATATCGATACACTTCGTATCGATCTGTTTGAATCATTCTTGAGCACGTGCCTGCAAGTTGACGTGGTGCAAAATTCTTGGATCGATCCACTTTTTGTGCCGAACGATCGAGTCTTCCCTATGTATACGCCTTACTCGTATCAATCCAGTTTGGCTTTGTTCGTATTGATTACAATTGCTCTGTTCGTATCGATTACAATTGCTATGTTCGTATCGATCGTAACTACTCTGCTCTGTTCGCATCGATGGCAGCTACTCTGTTTGTATCGATCATTGGCCGATCGATACAAAGTAGCGGTTGTGCTTGGTCTTGATGGATTACGGAGTGGAGTTGGTTGATCGATGCGAATAGGCTGGAGATTATGGATGCGAAGAATGCCGCTTTCTATGGATACGAACTCGTGCTCCTTTAATCGATACGAAATCACGTTCATCTGACGGAGTCGAAATTCATCAATACGAAGGAGGTTTCCTCCCGATCGTTGGATGGATACGAATAGTGGCTACCTGATGGATACGAAGTGGAGCGCATTGATGGATGCAAAGTACATGGATACGAAACAAACATGCTTTTCATGAAAATTGATCGATCCATAATTCGAGCATACGAACCCCGATTGACTTGAAATTTGGAACGTTGTCTTTCATAGCTTTACTTGTCATGTCTTGTCAATTGTAGCTTGATCCGGACTCGGACGAAGTTCATCGATATCCATAATGAACCTGCGTATAACTGATCTTCGGGACAAACTGTCCTTGGTTTTTAGTCATTTCCTTGGTGTCATGTGAGATAATGACGTGCTTTGAAAAGTTTTTATCTTTATTCTAAAAAGTTCCATCTGACTTGTTGAACGATCGTTATCTCTTTTCCGGAAAATATAACCATTGACTGATCTTCGGTAACATGAATTTTTGACCGCCATTTCTTGTACCGTGTACTATTGTAACCGAACGTCGTATGATAGTGATTAGTTGATGTAGTTGTCACCAAACGAGTATTCAATTCCTTGAATTATGTATCGATCCTCTCCTGAATCAGTGCGAAATTCGAGTTGTAGCAACGATCGATGGTCGTTTTAAGTAATTTCTTTCGCATCGATCCTCTCCTGGATCGATTCGAGAAGTTGGAATGCATACTTTGTATCGATGGCTATCGATATGAAATGGATATACTTTGGAGATGTTTCATATCAATGGATACGAGGTCTTGGGTCTCGAAGTTGGCGGATACGAGATTGCTGTTTCCTATCGGTAGAGTTGATTTTGTCCAAATATAATTTTGCAGTGACTTTTGTATCGATGGTTGTCAATTCAAAATTGGTCGGTTTCATGAGGCTTCTTCATATCGATAGGTAAGTGATGGATAAGTGTAGTAGTGGCTTCAGTTAGACAGTTATTGGATACTAGTAGCTCTCTTCGTATCGATCAGATGGGAAACTGTATCAACCCGTCGCAGCAACTGGGAGACGAAACGTTTTTTACCTTTACCCTACGTCCATATAAATACCGTTAGGACTTAGAAAAATCTCACTTGCGTTTATTTTCTGCCTTGTCTTCATATCGTTCCAAACTTCAAAGAATCGAGAGATCGTTCTTGCCTTTGAATCGAACTGAGCTCTAATCCTTCCAACTAATTGCTAAAACTAGGTAAATAAAACATGAATTCATATCAAAAAATGATGAGACTCGGAATCTCATGCCGTCCTGCTTGTTTCCGTGACTGGTTTTGACGAAGTGGTGTCCGGAGGCAATCGCCATGAGGTCGAGGAGGGAGAGGGCGACACTCAAGTGGTTTTGGAGAAGATGAAGTATAGAACGAAGCACAATTTCAATTTTATATCGATGAAAGGAAGGAGAAGACTTGGCTTCGTATTGATGGAGAATGGATGGACAAAATGGTGAATTTCGTATCGATCCAGTGTGATAGTAGTTCGTATCGATCAAAGTTGATTGATATGAAATCGAATGGTCAAGTGATCGATACGAACTTCATGGTTTTAGATCGATTCGAGACCAACAAATGTTTTATCGATACAAAATGAGAACTTTGAACCGATACGAAATCATAAGTGTATTGATCGATATGAAATGAGAACCTCTGGTTGATACGAAGTTAATAAGCCTTTGATCGATACGAAATTGGATTTTCCGATCGATACGAAATCAAGGCCTTCGTATCGAATGATCTAATCTTTGACTTTGATGGATACAAATTTCTTGAAAATTCGAACACTTGATTCCGACGAGCTTTGGCATTGCACAATTGGACTTGACCATTGAACTGCATATTTGACTACCCTTAGAAGCTTGTCGATGGAACTGTGACTTAATCAAAATTTTAATGAACTTTAATTCGGATCAGTCTCTAAAGTTTGAATGGCACGGTTGTGATGGTCAGCGATGACGGTCACTCCGATTAAATTCTGATGTCTCGTCGTTTGAACATTTCTTAATCCCGTAGAATTTCTCAAGTATTATGTAGTACTGCACTACACAACACATTCACACACTTCACACTGGGGAACACACGGGCTTTTTATCATCTAATGATGGTTTTTAATAAGTTGATTAGCTATGGAATCCACAAGTTCACAAGAGCAGGAGCTTCAGAGTTCATCTCCCTTAGTCATAGAGATACCGGTCATCGCGGCCGAAGTTATAGATCCAGCTCCGGACGAGCTGCCTGGTGCCAGGTTTATCATGAACCCACAAGATTTTGTGTCGTCTAACATCTTCGAAGATATGCTGGGACGAATATGTCTAAGGCATGGTCTACCGTTGGACGACGTATTATTACCAGGACCGAATGATAAACCGCATGCTCCCCCAAAGGGGTTTACAGCCTTTAATCGCCATGCATGCACAGTGGGAACACTTCCTCCATTTAATCAGTACATTAGAGAAGTGCTGTCTTTCTTTGGAATCGCCCCATCACAGTTACACCCGAACGGATATGATCTGCTCAACAATCTATTCATTGTATTTATGGAGCATCTTTTCCGGCCTCTAATCCCGATCGAAATTAGATACTTATTCAACGTTAAGAGTAGGGGAAATAGTCCCTCATTCACATTCCTAGAGGTATTCAGGAATTGTCAAGTCATGACCGGCTCCTAGACCAGACTGAGTTACTTTAAAACCGAGTGGTTCTATGTCCGATGCCCTCCACGATTTGCTAGCCGATGGTTAGTCAGACGTAAGTGCTGCAATATTTTCCATTAGTTGATGAGATAATCATAGCTGATATTAAAACTAATGTCTTATTTCCTTTATAGCTACAATTCCACGACTTGAGGGCGTGCATTTTAAAGGAATTGTGCAGGTCCTTCAAGAAGTGCCAAGCGAAACGAGAGACATACACTCGTTGCTAACAGATCGAAACTTGAGAACCGTTGGGCTTATTGAACGAAACCAAAGCATAAGGCTTGAAGGAACGCTGAGGGCGGCCCCGACGAAGCAGGTAAAGTGCAAAGCGCCTAGGATCGTAATTGCTGAGGAAGGTGATGAAGAACATACACCTACGAATGACGAACCCGTGGCTGGGCCTTCTGACAGTCTTCAGGGTTCAGAGGGAAAGAGAAAAGGTAAGGCAGTTGTACACAAACATCATAAATCTTCGAGATGGAAATCTGTTATTGTATCCCTACCAGCCTCCGGCATTAGAATTTCGGAGGCTCCTCCCTTGCCAATAGAGAATCCTTTTGAAGGACTTACTGATATTCCGATCTCGGACTATGTGTAACTCCAACACGACACCGGATTGGAAGGGCTTTAGAGTGCTCTAGATTTAAGCAAGTCTCTACCCATCAGTGCGGCCAACATTACCGGTTGGTCAGGGGGTTGCACACACACACTTCACGGCATTACACGATTTCCAAGCATAAGTTTTCAATTCAAGAAATTACTAACTCTATTGCTCTTTCTCCCTTACAGATTCAATAACTAGATGAGATTCCATGCTCGGGAGCCTCCGCTTAGCACGTCAGGCATCGAGCTTGTATTATGAGCCCCATCGGAGGGAGGATGACAGAAACCACGATCGTGGGTATTCTAGTTAGGAGCACTACGAGAGGGATATAGACAAAGATTACAGAGAATAGAGATATCGATCCCGAACGCGTTCTCCACCTCCTCGACTCCCCACACAACCTTCAGGCCAGGGAAAACAACCGGTAGAGTCCTCTCGTCACAAACCATCTTCGCAAACTTCTCGGCCTGAGCCGCAATGCCACAAAACTGAGGTTGAGCCTTTAGTAGTCGCTGAACAAGCTATCACTGAGCCTACTGGGGAAGGGGCTATTAGAATTGCCCAGCTAAAGAAAGATTTTCCAAATATATGCTTTGACGGCTACATCTTCCCTCCTCACTTAAAGAGAATTCCATCGGATGCAGAGAACACAATGCATGAGTACATTCATGACATCTATACCCAGTACAAAGAGTGGGTGAAAGCTGTAGAAAAAGCATCAAAGGTGGCCTTTGAGCGGGAAAAAACGATCGAGAAACTAGAAACTAAACTTGCTCATAAAGACCGGATCATTCAAGTGCTCAAAGACGAAGCCGAGTCCTCTCGAAAATCAGAGATAGAGGCCACCTAAAAGGCCGATGAGGCGAACTTGGCTATGGAGAGGATGAGGCAGACACACTTTGCTTTGGTGGAGCAGATGGGCCACCGAAACACCACAGTTACTGTTGAAAGGGACGCTGCCCTGAGAGAACTTAGCGAGCTAAAAGCCAAATTTTCTGAAATCATCAAGGAGAAAGATGAAGCAAATAAAGCTGCTTAGGAAGCGTGCGAGCAAGCCGTAGTGCTTTGGGGCGAGCGGGATGCGGCAACGGCTAAGGTTCGGGAGGTGGAGACTAAGGTCGAGGAGGAAGTCCAAATGGCGGAGTCCAGGCTAGAGGCTGATATCGAAGATCTCCTCATCACTTACAATGATAACGTCTTGAAGCATATGAATCTAGCCTGGCTCGAAAATTATTCGACACATCTATACAACGCCTGGGGCCGATTGGTAGGAGATAAAAAACCTTCCCACCAAGCTAAATCAATTAATGAGTTCGAGCTTGAGAACCGGGCGTTGAGCGAAGATGAGCGGAAAGTTCTCCACGATCCATGATTTCATATGAGAAGGAGAAGCTTGGCGCTCAGCATTTGGAAGTTGGAGAGGGTTCCAGCGTCGAGCACCATGATACAAGTTCTGAAACTCCAGTGCCGACTCAGCCCGAATCCATACCTGTGGTTGATCCTCAATCTGTTCCTGCTTACAATCCGGATCAACTGCAGTTATCTCAAGCTAGCGAGCAAATTTCTGAGGTCGATCGGCCGCCCACAAGTCAAACTGAGGAAGGTACTCTAAACATTTTGTACACTTGTCCTAAAACCGGAAATGCACATGAAGCGATTATTGACAGTTCTTCTTTTGTTTTTATCCAGTGATTGATGCTACACCGGTCGTGCCTCCTGCCACTCAAGAACTACATCACATGCTGGAGGCCATTATAACTGAAGCAGCCACCACAACGACCACGGAACCGACTGATGGAGAGCAGGGGAGCACACTTATCTTTGATGAGCAGATGATGGAGGAACTCCTCGGTCATCACAGTGACCCCTTTGCAGACTTGCCGTTCGTTATGGGTGGAAGCGTTCCAATGACAAGTTCTTCGGCTCCAACTGCGGGAGTCTCCAGTGGTGCGCAAACACTTCACGAGGAGGAAATCCTAGCTGAAATCGACGTTGAGATGTTGGCAGCCGCGTGGGGCGGCGGTTTTGGCAGTGGAATGACTGGACCTGGTCCGGCTCCTTTGCGGATGATATCTCCGGAAGGAACGGTCATTGAGACGAGCGCGCCTGCCCCACCTCCTTTTGTTGATCCTGTCTCTCCGACTTCGCCTGCAGGAAGCATTCCAATACATTTGAGTTCGGTGGAGGATGTTTATATAATGCCCCCGACTGGAGATCGGCCACCGAAAAGCAAGGGCTCAAAAAGAAAACTGAGTGAGAGCTCCAGCGGGTCCACACCGAAGAGGAAACTGAAAAAGAAAAGATAGTAGATACACCTTTTCGGCTCGTTTTTTAGTAGATAGGAATTTCTTTTGTTCTTTTTGCTGGTCGTGTATAGATGCGGGTTCGGCCCCTGCTAGTAGGATTTTTGTGATAAACTTGTACTTAGTTTTCTTCCAAAAATAGTTGAAACGAAATTCCATTTTGTCTTTAACTCAATTTTGTTCATTTGCTTAAGTTTTTTCAGCAGTTGAACTCCAGTCTAGTATATTTGTTGAGTTTCGACCTTTGGATTAGATCCAAGTTTAGTTGTTAAGTCCTGAAATCACGATATGAGTGATGACTGAACGTCAAGCTGGACTCTGATGCTGCACTGTCTCAAAGAGTGATTGACGCTTAACTTCTACCCCCCAGTTTCAGGGACGAATTGTAAGATCAAGTAGCAATTGCACTCTGCTTTCAACTCATCGAGCTTCACGTCGTCGAATTGATGTTGAAATAAATAAATTCGAGTGGTCGAATCGTACTTGTTCACCCATTGACGATTGCAACCACGCTCCGGGGATTTGCATTCGTACGTCGGCGGTCGGGCTCGCCTGCTTGAGTTTCAAGGATACGTCCATGCTCCGAGGACTTAAGTCATTTTCACGGGTGATCATTCACACCCGCTTGATGTTTGTAACGATGTCCACACTCTGGGGACTTTAGATGGATTCGTGGGTGGTCAGTCACATCCGATTTGCATTTACACTCTAACCATGCTCCGGGGACTTAGAGTTGTTTTACGGACGGTCAATCTCAATCTGGTTTGTGTTCAAACTCCAATCCACTCTCCAGGGTTTTAAGTCAACGTTTATACTCCAATTCACGCTCTGGGAATTTGGAGTTGGTGTTTATGTTGACACTCCAGTTCACACTCTGGGAAACCGGAGTTAGTTAATGTTTATACTCCAGTTTGCGCTTTGGGAATTTGGAGTTAGTCAATATTTACACTCCAGTTCACACTCTGGGAAATTGGAGTCAACCGAAAGATGGTCAGTCACATCTGTACAGGCTTTAGGATTTCGTTCGCACTCCGGGAATGACGAATCTATCAGGATCGTGGATGGTTGGTTCATATCCACCCTGAGTTAACATGCAAGGTCGTTAGATGGACAGATCCATCCTCCTCAAACTTGGTCAAGATACGAGCGAAGTCGTTAGGTGGACGGATCCACCCTCTTCGAGACCGTACTTGTAAGTTTATACTCCAGTTCACACTCTAGGAATCTGGAGTTGGTTAAAGGATTGCCTTGTATCAATCCTTTTTTGACTTCAGTGTGATGACCTGCCCCCGAGCTCGGGTATCATCTAGCGAGTAACCGGTCGTATCACAGTCACTCCCTATTTGAATAAATTCCATCGTCGGGTGGAATTTAGCTCTCTGTGCATAGTGATAGTTGTATGACGCATTCGATAGATCATAGCTTGGGCTCGAAGAGATTGCATTTTATTACTGAAATAAGAAAATACGGCAAAATTAGTTGCCTTATTACAAATTCAAATTTTGAAATGCGGAAACAAATTGCAAATGAAAAATAGAATGAATAAATAAACAAAGCCTGTCATGTATAGTAGCGACGAAGACTTTCGCTGTTCCAGGCTCTCGGAAGAGTGAGACCGTCAACGGTCGATAATTTGAATGTACCATCTCCGAGCTTTCGTTCGATAACATATGGTCCTTCCCAAGTTGGCTTCATATGCGAAGGGACGGATAAATTCTCTTAAGGACGAGATCGTCGAGTTCAAAGGTTCAGGGTCGGACCTTGGCATTGCCTAACCGGGCGACTCGGCTTCGGTATGCGGCTGCCCTCAAATCAGCCTCTTCATGCTTCTCATCCAATAAATCCAGGAATTCAGCAAGCAATATAGCATTTTTTTTCGGATCATAGTACGTCACGCAATGAGAAGGCACTTCTAATTCGACTGGAATAACGGCTTCTGAACCATAAGAAAGAGAAAACGGAGTGTGACCGGTTGCGGACTTATGGGTTGTTCGGTATGCCCATAAAGCCATAGGAAGTTCATCGACCCACTTGCCTCCGGCCTTTTCCAGTCATTTCTTCAGAATGGACTTTATCACTTTATTAACGGCTTTGACTTATCCATTCGCTTGAGGGTGTGCGACTGCGGAGAATTTCTTCTGAATGTGGAATCGTTGACAGAAGTCTTTAAATTCAGCACTGTCGAACTGGGTCCCGTTATCAGTAATGATAGTATGTGGGAGACCAAATCGGCAGATGATGTTGCGCACTACAAAGTTGATCACCTTCTTTGTTGTAATTATAGCAAGGGGTTCAGCTTCCGCCCACTTGGTGAAGTAATCAACTGCTACGATGGCGTACTTCGCACCACCTTTGGCTAGAGGTAGAGAGCCAATAATGTCAATGCCCCATACTGCAAACGGCCATGGATTGACCATTTGAGTTATTTCGATAGGTGGGGCCCTTGGAATTCGAGCATGCTTCTGGCATTTGTCGCACATTCTGGCGTAATCCGATGCATTGCGATTTACGATTGGCCAATAGTATCCATATCTGAGTACTTTCTTGGCAAGGGCTTGCCCCCCGGTGTGATCACCACATTCTCCTTCGTGCACATCGTGCAACACTCGTTTGATTCCTTCGTGAGCGATACATCGGAGTAAAGGAACAGAGTATCCTCTTCTATACATGACTCCATTCTAAATAGTGAACCGTGAAGCTTTTCTAAGAATCTGTCTCTTTTCACTCATGCGCTCTGGTAGGGTTCCATGCTCGAGATAATTTCTGAATGGAGTCATCCACGACTCCTTATCGCGAACAACCTCAAATATCCAATCTGTCTCCATTCGGTCGATGCTCGGGGAAGCTAATGTCTCCACGGGAACAAGTCCTATTTGTTGTGCCTCACCTGTACCGGCTAACTTTGCTAATGAATCAGCTTTTTAATTGTGCTCTCGGGGTATGCAATAGATGGCATAATAATCGAACTGATTTAATATTTCCTCAACCCAAGCAAGGTAAGCAGCCAGTCTTCGATCCTTGGCCTGATATTCCCCCTGAACTTGATATACGACCAATTGCGAATCACAATAAATCTCCACAACAATGATTTTCAAATCTCTGGCAAGTCTCAGTCCGGCAAGTAAGGCTTCATATTCAGCCTCATTGTTGGTCGTGCGAAAATCAAACTTTAAAACATAGCATATAGATTGACCTTCAGGAGTTTCAAGGACAACCCCTGCACCTGAGCAACGGTCATTTGATGCACCATCTGTATGCAGTTTCCAGATATACTTGGGGGATTCACTTGTTTCGGGCAAGTCCTCTGGAATGGTAAATTCAGCTATAAAATATGCTAGGACTTGTCCCTAAATGGCTCGCCTTAGAGTGTAAGTAATGTCAAACTGACTTAACTCGATATTCCATTTGAGTAACCTACCAGACGTCTCAGGCCGCATAAGGACCTGTCGTAACGGCTGGTCGGTGTAAACGGTGATAGGGTGAGCCTGGAAATACGGACGGAGCTTCCTCAAGGCAATAACAAGACAATAAGCCAACTTCTCTAGCTTTGGATAATTTTTCTCAGCTCCAGTTAGTCATTTTCTAATATAGTAGACCGGCTATTGTATCCGGTCTTCCTCCCGAATTAGGGCAGCACTGATTGCGTTTTCTTATACCGCCAAATAAATGTACAATTTCTCGTGATCGATAAGCTTTGACAAAATTGGCGGTGTGGAGAGATGTTGAATTAGTACTCGGAATGCGCCCTCACATTCCGTAGTCCATTCAAAGTTTCGTTTTTCTTTTCGGATCAGATCGAAGAAGGGAATGCATTTGTCAGTAGACTTTGAAATGAACCTGCTCATTGCTGCTACTTTCCCGTTGAGGCTTTGGACTTGTTTTATAGTTCTCGGAGTTTCAAGATTTCTGATCGCCCAGATCTTTTCGGGATTGGCTTCGATTCCTCGAGCGTTGACGATAGACCCATGGAATTTTCCGGATGCGACCCCAAAATGACATTTCAACGGTTTGAGCTTCATTCTGTATTCTCGGAGGATATTAAACATTAACTCCGGGTCTCTGATGTGATCAGTGGAAAATCATGACTTGACCAGCATGTCGTCCACATACACCTCCATGGTTTTTCCAATCTGGTTAGCGAACATTCGATTAACTAACCGTTGATAAGTTGCCCCAGCATTCTTGAGTCTAGAAGGCATAAATTTATAGCAATAGAGCCCCATATTAGTTACGAAGCTGGTGTGCTCCTGGTCAGGCAA
Source organism: Allium fistulosum (assembly GCA_030737815.1). NCBI lineage: Eukaryota > Viridiplantae > Streptophyta > Magnoliopsida > Asparagales > Amaryllidaceae > Allium > Allium fistulosum. Next base: position 786,619,334 of record CM060902.1, on the reverse strand, counting down.
ATGCATGGGTATTTGATTATAGCCAGAGCATGCATCCATGAAGGATAAGAGTTCATGTTCGGCCATTGAATCTACGAGTTGATCAATTCGAGGAAGTGGAAAACTGTCTTTAGGGTAGGCTTTATTCAGATTAGAGTAATCGATGCACGTTCTCCATTTCCCATTTGGCTTTTGGACAAGTACAGGATTTGACACCCATTCCGGATATAATGCATCTCGAATAAATCCATTCGATTTAAGCTTGTCTACTTCTTCCTTGAGGGCGGCAGATCTCTCTGGATCCATACCACGCCTTTTTTGTTTGACTGGGATGTGCCACGGGTCAATGTTTAATGCGAGGCTCGTGATGTCCGACGAGATCCCACACATGTCAGAATGCGTCCAGGCAAACACGTCAAGGTTTGCCCGGAGAAATTCAACCAATTCCTCTTGCATTTGTTGGCTTAACTGAGATCCAATCTTTATCATTCTAGAATCATCGCTATCATCGATCGGAACATCGATCGTCAGTTCGGCCGGAGAAGCTTGACTGTTTTTACTTTCGTCTTCACTTTCGGTGTCTCTCGGGTCAAGATCTCTTTAGAATTGGTTGGGGTGCCTAGGCCCAGGCCCAGGCCCAGGCGTCAATTTTCAATTTTCAACAAATCGAACATGGAGAGATTCCTCTACGCCCTTCCCTTTCTCTTTTTGCTGCGCCTCGCGCAGCTCAACAACATAACAAGCTCGTCCAACAGCCTGATCTCCTTGAACGACTCCAAATCCATGATCGGTGGGGAACTTTTGAGTCAAACACCATGGGGCAATGGCAGCCCTGAAATCAGCTAGGGCCAGTCGGCCCAAGAAAGCATTATATGGTGAGTCTATATCCAAAACAACAAACTGCGGTATCCGGACTCTCCAGTGTTATCCAATACCTAACTCCACTGGCAATTCCACCACTCCAGTGGGTATAGTTGCACTCCCGTTGAAACCATGGATACGGTACTGACAAGGTTTCAAATCTTTAGTCTCCATTTTCATCTGGTCATAGGTTCGCTTGAACAATATATTCACAGAACTTCCACTGTCTACCAAGATCTTCTTCATCCAAGAAGGACCTACTTGAGCTGATATGACAAGTGGATCGATGGTTGAGGCTTCGATCCTATCGGCATCTCTGTCTCGGAAGACGATGTCGTCAGTCATCATCTTTGGTTGCTTGGCCGGAGCCCTATCTTCCAAACTACTACAACACTCGAAGCTCGCATGCTTGATAGAACTGGCATAGGAATCCATTTCCTTCTAGCTTCGGTCTGCTGGATGAGGACCACCACTAATGGTATTTATCACCAACCTCCTACCGGTACAAGCGGGTTCCTCCCGTCTTGCCTGATTCGGTGTATGGTTCTGATTCGATGGGCCCGCACAGCCAAATTGCGGTGCCCGCACAAACTATTCTAACTTCCTATCACGTATCAACTTTTCAATGAGATCCTGCAAATGACGGCACTCATTTGTGTTATGGCCGTAGCTTTCATAGAATCTACAAAATTTTCCTGTCTGGATCTGTTTATCCGATGACTGTTCCAGAGTAGGCTTTTTATATTGAATAGTATTGCAGGTATGTAGATACACATTCTCCAGCGATGAATTAAAAGGACTGTAGTTATCAAACATAGGAGCCCTACGTCGTGGACCACGACTTTGATCCTGTTTCCTGTTTTGGTTACCATTGCTTTTCTGCTGATTTTGCGTATTCTGGATGTTCAATTGCACTTTCCCGGAGCTCTCCCCGGATTGTTTAACAGCAATATTACTCTGAATTCCTTCCATACAAGGCCTCGCATCATCCTTCTTCCTAGACTGTTTTGCATCCTCCCTTCTCAACAATTGGGCTGCCTTGGAATAGAAATGGTCCAACGATGTAGGGGGTTTTCCGGCCAACCAGTTGCCGAACTCAGAATCGGGATCAATCCCCTTAGCTAGTGTCATAAGAATAGAGTTATCATTTGGGTTGCTGATCTCAGCGCATGCAGCATGAAATTTCTCTAAATAACGCCTGAGTGTCTCTCCAGGAGCTTGAGTGACACTAGATAAAGTATTAACATCCTTCGGTCTTGCGACATGCATAAGAAATTGCTCAATAAACTTTGTTCCCAAATGATCAAAACATGAGATAGATCGAGGTGGCAGTTGGGTAAACCACATAGTCGTTATGCCCTCCAGAGAGATTGGGAAGCTTCGACACTTAACTGCATCATCAGCTCGTGCAGCATTCATCAGCCACTCATACTTTAAGATGTGTTGATTGGAATCAGAGCTCCCTTCATAAACCAGTAAGGTCGACATCCTGAATCGCTGAGGTGGTTCAGCATAGATTATTTCATCAGTAAAAGGAGTATGACTCCGAGAGATTCCCCAGTCGTCATTAGTGAGGCCTTGACTCTCTCGGACCATTTAACGGATTATCGTCGGGATGTCCGACATTTGCACATTTTGAGCATGTTGGGTCAAGGTGTGGTCGGGTTCCACAATGTGAGGAGGGGCCGGTCGCTGTCGACGATCCATGTCTCGCCTCCTTGGTTCTATGTCTTCGGGGACATAAGGCTCGGGAGTATGGTTGCATTGATGGCGGGTCGGATCCGTTTAGTTCTGAGCGTCAACTCCCAAATCAGTAGTAGTGGTAGTACGATTGTCAGTGATATGGTACGGGGTAGCGCCTCCTCGGGAGGAGGGTCCAGTCTGATGGCTGGTTGACAGGCCAACTCTCGGTTGCCCAAGACTCGATGTATGCTAATGCCTAGTGGCCTTAGTGTAGCTCCTATCTAGCCTTGGGCGTGTAGATCTATGATGGTAATCCGAAGAGGCTGAACTCTCGGTGGAGGAATAGGAAGCTTGATCCCTCCTGGATCTCCTTCGTCGTTGACGGTTCAATTGGTTGGTCAGTTCCACATTAGCATGGAGCTGTTGGCGGCTCTGAGTCAATCTTACATCAGCACCTAGAATTCTTCCCTGGTAACAGGGCCTTGCGGATCTGATGGTCCGGAAGCATTCTGATTAGTTGGAGGCAGTTGTATGGGATTCTGTCTGTCCCGTCCTTCTGGATCTGCAGTTGTAGAAGTAGTCCTTATGTTAACCATGGTGGATGGTGAAGCTCTTTCCTAGACTTGATGCAAATCTGAATAGGATGGAAGAACTTTAATCTTTGAGATCTGGATCTTCCTCTTAGATTTGTGCAATCCGATATCGATAGTAAATCCAACGAGCAGGAGAAAAAACTGTGTTTTCTCAGTGAAAGCACCAAAGTGTTTGTACCAAAATTGGGAACAACACTCTTCGGAAGGGTTTGAAGAAATAAAATGAAGAAATAAATGTAAAAAGAGGATTATCTCACAAACACTTCAAACAATAATCAGAAAACAGCAAAAGAACGTAGAGATTTAGAGTGGTTCGACGTGTTGCCTACGTCCACTATGAAATGATTGATCTTTATTAACCTTTTCTTGCTGGTTACAGTGGATTACAACAGTAAATCTCGAGTACAACAGTGAAATTCGAGTACAACGGTGAATTCGGCAGAGTCTGGACATCAGAGAGGCAAAAGATCCTTTTTCTATAGGCTCTGGGATGCTATTTATAGGCGTAGGCTGCAAATATCTCGCTCAGATCTCGGGAGACCTCTTTTGGCACATGGGTGGGCCCACGCGATCGATCCCACGTGATTTTCTCTTGGTCCATGATTGATACGAATGAATTTCGTATCGATCAAGATTTGGTCCAATCGAGTCAAAATTGGGCATGAATATTCTTTAGGTTGTACGTAAGCTCCCGTGAAAATTTGGTGGCATTTGGACTTGTAGATTGTGAGTTATGATTGATGCAAGCTTGCGTTTTCTTTAGGCTGTCTAGTTCGTATCGATACACTTCGTATCGATCTGTTCGAATCGTTCTTGAGCATGTGCTTGCAAGTTGACGTGGTGCGAAATTCTTGGATCGATCCACTTTTTGTGCCGAACGATCGAGCCTTCCCTATGTATACGCCTTATTCATATCGATCTAGTTTGGCTCTGTTTGTATTGATTACAATTGCTCTGTTCGTATCGATTACAATTTCTCTATTCGTATCGATCGTAACTACTCTGCTCTGTTCGCATCGATGGTAGCTACTCTGTTCGTATCGATCACTGGCCGATCGATACAAAGTAGCGGCTGTGCTTGGTCTTGATGGATTACGGAGTGGAGTTGGTTGATCATTGCGAATAGGCTGGAGATTATGGATGCGAAGAATGCCGCTTTCTATGGATACGAACTCGTGCTCCTTTAATCAATACGAAATGACGTTCATCTGACGGAGTCGAAATTCATCGATACGAAGGAGGTTTCCTCCCGATCGCTGGATGGATACGAACAGTGGCTACCTGATGGATACGAAGTGGAGTGCGTTGATGGATGCGAAGTACATGGATACAAAACAAACATGCTTTTCATGAAAATTGATCGATCCATTATTCGAGCATACGAACCCCGATTGACTTGAAATTTGGAACGTTGGCTTTCATAGATTTACTTGTCATGTCTTGTCAATTGTACCTTGATCCGGACTCAGACAAAGTTCATCGATATCCATAGTGAACCTGCGTATAGCCGATCTTTGGGACAGACTGTCCTTGGTTTTTAGCCATTTCCTTGGTGTCACGGCCTTGCCAAAAGGCGGGATAACAATCTGCATATGATCCTTAGTAAGATACAGAAGAACGGTCTAAGAGAAAAGGGGAATGCATACTTATATATATAACAAATGCAAGTATGTTACTATAGCGTTAACCAACAACTCAATCTCATTTTCTGATTCATTGGCTTAAGTTTTAAAAATATTTTAGTTTCAAATTTCTTTTAAATTTACATAAACCTATGCTCTGATACCAACTTGTAACATCCCCCATTAGGAAGTCCAAAACTAACCGCTACGGTTGCTGCAATCATCCGTAGTTATTAATTCTCGGTGACTAAATGCGGCAATGTTAGATACATTAATATACCAGAGACACATGAATATGAAAGAAAAAAAATTAAACTCAATTTAAAACAATTGTTTTATTTCATTACAAACGACATTTCAAATTCATTACATAACCCCATACGTAAGCCATGTTCAAAGAAATTACAATTTATTACAAAATACGCCAAGAACGACATATGAAGATGCCCCATTAGTTGATCAGAGTCTAAATATAGGCACTAAACAACTTTGCCATTGCATCCAATAACACAGCAGAATCAAACTAAAGAACTCCTAACAGCTAGCTAGCCTCTTGCACGTCTCCGTAAGCCTATTCGTCTAAAGAAGAACCTGAAAACCTTAACTCTCAAAGTACTCAAAATCAATTGAGCACCCGAGAGTTTAATGGGAAATAATAAACTTCAAGTCAGACCAAAAGCCTCGTGTGAATAATAACCTACCATCTCGAAACATGTAAATATCTAGTGAGACCACGCCGCTTAGTGGAATGGGTTTTCCCCTCACTAGTATCTTAACCTAATTTATAATAACCATATACTATGCACATGCATCCAAAATAGTTAAGGCATAACATAATAAAATGTATCATGATGATATGCAAATAAATAATAATATGCTCTGGGCTTCCCATCCCCATTCACCTGATTATCTGTCCCAAGTTATAGTTTCTAGGGTCACTAGTTAACCTATTAGTTTTCATGGGATGACAAATAAGTTGTTCAATTCTTTATGGATTTCATATCCACTTTCATATTTTTCGTAGGATCACTATGAATCTATTGGTTTCTACTAATACAATTATCCAATCATAGTTTTCATGGGATCTCTATGAACCTATGGGTTTCTACCAATAACATTATCCAATCATATTTTTCATGGAATCACTATGAACCTGTTGGTTTCTACCAATAACATCTCTCATGTCATAGTTTTCAGAGCCTGACTATGAACCTATTGATCTCTTTCAATAACTTATTCCAGACATAATTTTCATGGGATCACTAAGAACCTATTGGCCCCTGCCAATAATAATTTCAATAACATAGTTTTGTTGAATATGCAAGTATATGATTTTTGTTTGATGATAATAAACATATATATATATATATATTCATTTAAATGTATTTGTTATTATACTATTTTATTTTCACATAATTAAATAAATATTTGCTGAATAAAATAAATAACACAGAAATTAAATTCAAACAGATATTTTATTCAAACAACTATTTTATTACAATTTTTGAATGGTACAAATTTGAGCTCTCACTACATATATACATTTTTCAATTACATTACAATTTCGATTACATCACAAATTTCACTTTACATTGTTCACCTCACTACATATCACTCATTCACTCGTATTTTATCTTCGACTTTGGTCCAGCCTGAATCCAGCATTTGAGTTATCTGCAAAATAAACACTGACGCAATAAAATTGAAAAAGAAGTATTTTTGCAGTGTAAAATAAAATGTGTTTTTGAAAATATTATTTGCCTCGGTTATTTGGGTTGTTCGTCGTCATTATTTTGAATTCATCATACATGAACAACTTGTGACATGCACAATATATCACTGTACATGCCATAAGACCGTGCATACCGATATATACTTGATAAAACTACAGGGACAAGTGAGCACAAGGTCAAACCCGAGCCGAGGCTGGATTCAACTCAGGTGCAATACAAATACATCACAAAATTGTCGTGTACAAGTTCTCATGCAACAAGAAGTCAAAACCAGACCATGCTAACAAGTGCACAAATGTGTACACATGAGAACAGACTCGACAGTGGAGTCAAAGCAATATGAGAATTCAAGTGAAGACCAGAGAATACAAGACTACAGTGAATCAGATTGCACATATACAAGACTCAAGTCCCAAATCATATTCCAAAATACAGTGAACTAATGAATGCAACTGAATACAAGTGAAGCCTCAACAGTCAATGGTTCAAATGTCAAACAACAAAGACTGGAAGAAACTGCAACAAGCCTCAACAGTCAAAGTGTACACATATATGGTGGATAACACACAATACAACTCAATGCAAGACAAATTCCAAAATCACAATGAACCAGTACAAAAAGTGTGAACAACACATAAAGGAGGCAAACAAGTATACATGTGTAAAGATATCAAGTGAAGGCCACACAAGCTCAACTATTTTCACAAGACTCAAATCAAGCTTCAGATCAAACAGTAATGAGACAGCAGCTCAACTGTATACAAGTGCAGACTGCACAGTCAAGTTCAAATGCAAGCACATGTAGCAAACTGACCAGTATGGGAGTGCTTGGTCAACATTTCATCAGACTAAGATACAAGGAACACTAGGTTTAACATATGTTTAAATGTATCAGACCAGAAGAGCTCAAAAGCTTGAAATCAATTTCACATAGACCAAACACACGAAAAACAATAGACCACATATATATGCACATGAAAAAGGCAGTTGAGATCAATACAGCAAGTACACCAGATTCCAGAATGCAAATGGAATACAAAGAAACATTGATACCAAATACTACAAGTGCAACATCAACACAAAACATCACAGCAACAAGCTCACATGAAACCAAGTGGATAGGCAAAAATCGTACATATATATGTATGTATGTACATGGTTATAGTAAGCACGGTTGCGAGTCACTGTTCAAAGAAAAGAAGTAGTTTTATATTTCACAAATTGATCAAGCCGAAGAAGTCAACACAAAAATTGTAACAGTGTCATGATTTACAAGTGAATGAAACAGCAGTCAAAATAAGTTCAAAATGCTAAAGAATCAAAGTCGTGGTGACCAAGACAGAATCAAATAAGTAAATATTATCACAAATTCAAAGTAGCCGAAGTCAAACTAGAAAAGAACGGAACCAAATCCAAAGCAAACGCAAGCCATGATAATCAAGCAAAGGAATATACGAATTTGAACTAGTCTAATCAAATCATATGCACTCAAGAAAAATCGAACGGTAGAGAAAAATTATCAGATGAATTCATTCGATCGAAAATTTAAAGAATTAAACCCTATAAATACCATCAACATCATCGGCATTAAACGCATCGAGTTCAAGCATAATAACGAGAGTAATAAAGGAAATCACATACCAGTTTTTGTTCGATTCAAACTCGATCGAGAAGCAGCCGCGAAGGAATAAAAGCAACAGATGATTCAAGCCTCATTTCTTACAAACATACCAGCAAAGGTTTCGAGCCTCATTTTTTTTCAAGCGGCGACTTCAACAAATCACGAAGCCCAAATTTTTGAAAGAGGGAGAATGCAGCCATTTTTCAACGCAAAGGATACACGGTCGAAGAAATATAAAAAAAGGGAACAATTTTTATCACTTAAATCTTTTGGGCCGACTTTTATTTGCGTTTGGGTTTTAATTATATATAAGTCTTTTAGTTTTTTAATTAGGCTTTTATTGTTTTAGTTATTTTTATCTTGTAATACCTTTAAACTTTTATTAAATACTAGTCGTGTGACTAGGGGACGAACTACGGTGGTGTAGTTCGAGAATTCGCAACTCAGTGGCTGAGTTGTGACGGGGTTTTGAGCATAGTGTTAAGTTAGTCGATAGCGGGTGTCGCAAGCTTACGTGTGTAAGCGTCTAACTACTTAATTTCTAGTAGAAACCTTGAGGGCAGCACGTAGGCAGGGTTTTGCCGAAGCTAGGTAAATTTGTGTTGTTCTATTTCTGCTTATTATTATTCTGCTATTTTCTGTGTTGCACTTATTTTATATATTTCCGCATTAATTTTTATAATGATTAGTATCACCCTATTCACCCCCCTAAGATGAAATCGATCCTACAAGTTTATATGGGTTTACCAATAACCTTTTTAACTCCATGGCCTTTTGATTCAGTTTTCATTCACTATTGGATCAACCTAGTTGGTCATCCTACCCTTTAACACCCCAACATGCACATATGGGTTATAAAGTGAATATGATAACACAACATTCATGATAACTGATCAAATGATACACACCATATAAACATCCATAGTTTATTTTCGTATATTTATTTTTCTAATGAAAGGTGGTCAATACTCTTAACCTACCTATTTACTAAGGAAAGCTTCCTTTCCAAAACATAAATATATCCATAATTTATTGCTTAAAATTTTGAACATCCTCTTTCGAAACCATAAAATATATCTTTCGAATACTTGGAAACATCCCTTTCGAAACACTTAAAAATATGCCTTTCGAAATAGTTAAAACATACCTTTCGAAACACTTAAAAGCATACCTTTGCAAACAATTAACACATTCCTTTCGAAAGCATTGGGTTCAAGTAAAAAGTTACGAGAGCATAGCTTCAAAACTAATTAAAAGTGTTTCTTTCGAAACCGTAGTTAAAAAAACAAACTACGAAGTATATAAAAAGGGACACACTCGAAAGCTATCCCTTCGAAAGACCTATGGTGACGGCAACATGCTTCCGCATGTGTACTTGGGTTATAATAAGCGGCTTCAACCATGTAAAAGGTATGGGAGCGGCACCCACCCTTTTGCATGTATACTTGGGTTTAAATAAAAGGCTTCAACCATGTCGAAAGGTATAGGAGCGGCACCCACCCTTTCGCATGTATAAGTTAAAAGAAAAGCAGCATCAATGGCCGCGGAAGGGTATCGATTCGAAACCCTATCCTCCAACTTCATTGATTCAAAAAGTTATAAAAGCGGCTTCTAACTAAGGCAAAATGTTTTAATGCCGCAGCTAGGGTAACGAAGGGGTTCAAAACTAGCAACCTTTTCGAAGATATTAAATCAAAGGTAGGTTCATAGGTTCGAAACTTGGAAATACAAATTCACCCTTTATGCAAGTATACTTTCGACTCCTAGCTACCTTTCGCATAGGTCCAATACACTTTGTACCACTAGCTTGATACCATGTATAATGGTAACGAATGGATGCAGAAGGGTTAAAGGCAGGTGTGTATGAAGTCGAAAGCCAGTAAGGTTAAGTGGAGAAGATGTAATTTGGATAAAAACTGCATTTTTTGCTTATTAAAGAAAATATTTTCACCTACCATCAATATTTGTCTCAATCTTATTGGTTTAAAAAACCTTGTCAATTTCCTTTTTCAAAATATGCTGCCGAAATCAAATTTGGATTTGAAATAACTTAGCGCTTAAGGAGAGTGTGGGCCATGGAAAGGAGAGAAGCAATTGATACCTGGTGCAGGGGAAGAACTTCTATTTGTTACCGACTCATGATCATCTTCACTTATTGACAATCAGTTGGAAGATCTCTTGTACATGGATGTCACGAGTCTATTGGCATAGAATATGGAATATTTTCCACGTATAATTCCCCGTACTAACCTAACCCACCAAGACCATTCTACTGTGAGCCAAAACACCCTCAAATAATCGAAAATACCGCATTTAGAAGCAATAATGAATTCTGGGACTCCGGTGGACTTCGGGCATAGAATCGGCTTCCTTTAGCGGGAGAACGGGGATGAGCACCTCCATAGATAGACTATAGAGAGCTACGCACTTGGCTTGTTGAGTGAAATCTATCAAAAAAAGAAAAAATCGAATCATCTTCAACTATAGAAAATTGAAGACATAATCACACCTTGGTCATGGTCTCAAGAGGTAGCGCTTTAGCGGTGTGGGGAAAGGACTAATTCATAGGACAATGATGCTATACTTGGACACCAAGAAAATCCCAGAGTTGTGATACTCCCAGCCCAATTTATGTTGGTCCATTGGTTCATTTTTCCTGGCTACGGAAAAAGAGGTATATTAATTGGGACGGGAGCGAGCAAATGATAGTTTGGATCTGTCCTAATAATCAGGAGAATATCCTCATAGCAACTGATGGTTTGATTACCAGTCCTAAACTAGGATCCTTTCTTTTATACATTTCCTTGCTTCCCTCACTCGAAAGTCCATTTTCACATATTAAACTGTCCTTAATAAAACATTTAAATCATTTAAGTCCTCTAACTTAAATAATTTATTATCCATAGTAATACATTTAGGAAAAATCCCCAAAATCACCATAATTCATATTAAATATGTTTTCTAGCATATATAAATTTCAGACTCGAAAACATTATTTAATTCCCTTAAATAATTTAAATCCGAAATTAACTACTTTCTCTCTTAGAAATTCATAATTACTTAGAAAATTATGAAACTTGACACCCACTTCTAAAATAACATTTTTGACCATATATCAAAACCGCAACACTTTTGGATGTCATATGATAAGTTTTCCAATCTAAAATCTAACATAAAATTCATATTAAATTATATAAATCATCAATAAGTATATATATATATATAACCTATCAAAATATATCATAATTCATCCAATCATGCGGTTTTAAACCTCAAACCCAAATTAAAACATTCAAGATGACTTATATGAGAAGGTTTAAATCATTATTCACCCTGTTTGGATAAGGAACATGAGATTTATTCTTGCTTTAATCTTCCTAGCTTGAATCTTAGCCTCAAATGGATTTTGGTCCTCTTTTTCTTAGGGTTATGGCCGGCCTTCCACTCTCTTTATTTATGTTTGGTTTATGAAAATGTGAATGAGAACAAGGTAAGGGGTTTAGGGGTTATGGTATACGAATATTCCCATTTTGCCCTTGCCTTATTCTCTTAAATTTCTAATTTATAAATCATACTTATAATTTCATTAGTTAAGGCATGACTCTAACTAGTTTCCAAATCTCAGTTCCCTTATCACTTTGACCTCTACATTATTCTATTTAATTTATCTAAGTAAATCTACTGAATAATGTTATTTAAAACTAGGGGTGTTACACTTGGCGGCAAAGATGACTGGCGCTCTCCACTCGGAAATGCTCCTCCTAATAAAAACCTTCTCCAACAACTCATTAACCTGCTTGTTCAACTCGCGTCTTTCCTTTGGGGCCATATGCCTTAGTGGTAAGACAACTAGTCTATCATTCTCTATAAGGTAGATCCTAAAATCAATCTCTCTCTGGGGCAGAGATCGGTAACCTTAGTAAAAACATCTAGGAAGTCTCTAACTACAGACATTACACTAAGCTCATCATATGATAGGTCTAATGAATATAGGTAGCACAACATAATTGATCCTCAGGGATTGCAATAAACCTCTAAGCTATACCCACTACACGTGCTTAACCTGACAACCTTCCTATCACAGTCTAAAATAGCCCCATACATGGTAATCCACTACATGCCTAATATCAATCCAAACCTAAAAAATCCAAGTACAAAGGCATCACAATAGAACTCGACTCATAAGATAAACAACCTCAAACCCTTACATACTATAGACAAATAGGCTGATCCTCCTACGGAGTTTGACACAAATACAGGGTCCGTGACTATAATAGAGTGTAAGTGTAAGTCATCAATAAGTCTACTAGAAATAAAAGAATGTGAAGCCCTGGTGTCAAATAATGTGCGAATAGATAAACCGAAATGAGTTAACACACCTTCGATCACCACTTTCTTACCCTTATCTGCCATTGGCCGTGCATTCGAGCTTGGGACTGCCTCTAGTGCATAAACCCGAACCACCTGAGTAGAAGTCTAAGTAGAAGCTCTCGATGATGCTATGCAAGCTCGCTTCACATGCCCATACCGATCACAGTTATAGCACTTTGTTTTTGAGAGTCCGTCCTATAATCCTTAACAAAATGCCCTACCATGCTACACCTATTATACCTCTAGTCCTTCTTCTAAATCTTTCAATTCAGCCCAAATCCTCACTTCTTCTTATTCTTTTGGTGCTTCTTCTCCACAACCTCCAAGCCTTCTCTTTCACTTCCTTCTTAGAGACGGTAGTGAGTAAATCCATCCCCACTAGCCCTTCATAGGTTGCACCGATAGGAATGTGACTCACAGCTAAATCTTGGAGAGGTTGATTCGGCCCCTTTGCAAATTTAAGAGCCTTCTTGTGTGGTGTACTAATCAACTCCATACCATAGCTAGCTAGCTCATTAAATGATTTACATACTCCTTGACTGTCATGTCTCCCAAATTGATATGGATAAACTTCTCCAACTAAATACCTTCCTCTGCCCTAGAAAGGAATTTCATGACAAATCTCCTACGGAACTCATCCTAAGAAATATCACCTTCATCGGTCTCAGACTCAACAACCTCCCACCAGTTCAATGCTTCATCCTGAAGCTGCCACGTAGCTAACTACCTCCTCACAATATCAGTCAAGCCCATGATACCAAAGATCATATCACAAGTGCAGATCCATGTCCTCGAATCCATATAAGACCCCATCCCCATATATGGCTTTCCTCCAAGACTAGAAATATCCTTTTACATCTTAGCAAAGTCTGTAGCGATAGGTGGACGGGCAAGAGCTGCACCTATTGCTTCCTCCATGGGCTCTTTAGTAGGATTGAGATTGACCTATCCCCTAACCTGAAGATACCAGTGGAACTATATTGGGATGTTCATGCCCAGAATCTTGGCTGCCTTGTCAGAGCTGAACCTGTTAGGTCACTCATCTTCTATCTGTGAATTTTTTTAAAGGACTTTATTAGCAACTTTTCATAGATAGTGTAGGCACGAATAAGAGAGATAACGTAGACATTGATCAAAGATAGCATAAGCATGAACAAGAGAGATAACGGTAAGTATAAGTTCTTTGGAAAAACTTTTTGAAAATTCTTTACTTTTATACATATATATTTTAAAAAGTCCATTTTGAAAAACTTTGGAAAACCCTTTGGAAGAACCATTTTTTAAAAAACTTTTCAAATATGTTCTCTCAATATGGTCCTAATCCATAAGGAACTTTGAACCTATGCTCTAATACCAACTGTGACAACCCACACCTCCCGACATACCGATCCAAAGCTCGGTATGGCTTTCGACCTCGCATCGTGCAGAGAAATGCGGATCGTCGGAGTTTTATCCTTTAATAATTCAGAGACTAACACAAGCAGATATAATCTAAGATATATTATACTTTCAGAACCAATGGCGGAAGGAATAAAACATATAACATAGAAAAAACTCCATCTAAAAAAATATCTAAGTCATGGTCTTGGAAAAACCAGTACGTGTTCCAATACAGAGTGCATAAAAAATATCTCTCAAAGTCCGATAATGAAGCAAAATGTACTAATAAGATAGAATAGTATCGAAGGACAATAAATATGATAAAAGCAGACTCTAAATTTTAGCTCGACTCTCTAAGTATCAAGAATGAGCTAATCACTTGCTGCCCTATCCATCTGTGGGAAGGAAAAAGAAGGAAAGAGAATGGATCTGGTGAATGAGTACAAGTTTAATATGTGATGGTCATGTGTAGTTAACTTCAAAGCTATTCTAAATGACATAGGGTGCGCTACAAGTGTCCGTGAACTCCTAAGAGTTCTCATCTAACACAAAGGGTTGAACTACTAATCAAACCTCACATTAACAATCAGCCAAAAGGAAACTACTCTCCATCATACCTATCATCAACACTATGCCTGGAGAAGGAGAACACCATAATGCAAACTCACATAGTGACTCATCGTATGCACCCATGTTCATCTCTCGATCGTAGTGGCAAAATGCCTCTTTTCTTACTGCTCCAGGATCCATCCTAAGAACTCCCATTAGTACCGGGCCACAATTTACTCTATAGCCTCTTATCCTGCTACATCCACCTGCACCATAATGCACCAGAAATCATGCGTACATGGATCTCCCGTTAGCACCGTGCTCACTCAGGTAGTGTCTCACCCAATGATGTGCCGACCCGTACGAAATGCCTCTAAGGCTATGCAAAATACATTGCCCTAATCAACTTCGTGTTTGTGAAATACATCACCCTGATCAACATCTATGTTTGCGAAACACAATGCCCTAGCCCACTCTGATAGGGAACTGACTTCCTTACTCCATCGAGCATTTGTACTTAGCCCGAAATAGGCTCAAACAAACAGTCCATCATTTATATAATTTCATACTAAATTATATAATTTTTATTATTTATCTTGGGCCCTAGGCTAAGGCTCAACATGTGTAGCTTTTGTTCTGTGACCGTTGTTCCCTTATGGGGGTTCCAAGGTCGAAAGTTTTTCAATTGTCGATTATTTATCTACTCAATTTCTGTCGGTAACCATGTTTCATTAGCCTTAATTACTAAGTGACCAGTTCATATATTAGTTTATAATTCAATTTAGGGTTTACCATTTAGGGTTTGCTTGTTTAACCATAGGATAGGTGCATAAATCAATGTCAATTTACTGTAATTTATATTCTAGGGTTTGAGGTTTCAATTTAGTGTCCCTAATATATTCAATTTGGGTTTCTAACATCCTATATTAACTAAAATAGTTTAAAATTAACTACAATAATCATTTGATTAAAGTTGTGCCTAATCAACTCAAGCCTAAGCTCTTCCTCTTGCTTATTCTTGAGAATCGTTCCCCCTAAATCGATAGCTCCACCTTGATTTAATTTCTACTATTCTTCTATATTGAATTTATTTGATTTTATATAATTTTTAGGGTCTAGGGTTGAAGAAAATTTTTAGCAGAGTTTTGTTACAGTATAGAGTTCTGGAAGAATTAAGGTTAGCTAAGGTATGTATTTATAGGGTTTTAAGTTAATTTGGGCTATTATATTAGCTTAGAGAATATTTCCATAACATCAGGTTCGCTCATCATAGCCTTCGGTCCCAAGCAATCGATCACACTCATCCAAACATGTCATTGGAAATCGAGAATGCATGATTTTACTCGAACCCTAGTTAACCGCTCCTCTTCTAGCGTTGACCGCTATTGTTCGACCAGTGGCTATGTAAATTTTTGATTTTTATATTTTTAATTTTATTTTCATTCTAACGCCCATAAATCCTCCATACTAACTCCAATTACAACATGTTATGTATGAAAATCATCTAGAAATTCACTAGGAACGCAATGGTGCAAGTTTTGTAGCCAAATTCTAACATCTATGAAAATTTTCTATTCAGTCTTTGTTTTATTTTAATTTCATTTTCTTATTAAATTTTCCGTTAAATTTTCAAGGTGTTAAAAGGAGTCATGGATGACTCCCATCAAAGACTACTCACTAAAGGGACTCTCTCAAAATGTCAAAATGAAAACGGGAAGCTCTTTTGTAAAGTGCCTCGATTCATTATGCAAGAGAGAGTGTTATATAGAAGAGAATTTTCTACCTTGCTAAGGTGTGTTGATAAGGACAAAGCTAAGAAGCTACTAGTGGATGTTCATGAAGGTAGTTGTGCGATCACAATATGTGAGACTTTAACAAAGATGATTCTTCGCTATAGATACTTATGGCCAGTTGTCAACGGGGATTCGGCTGAATATTCAAGGAAATGTGAAGTCCTAGAGATTTGCAAAGATTCCAAGATCCTCATCCAATGAGCTTATGTAGATGATTAGCTATGGTCATTTGTAATTTAGGAGATTAACATTTTCGAAGGGCTACCGACGTCTTGCAGAGGAGTAAAATATGTAATCGTTGGAATGGACTACTTCACGAAACGCGTTGAGGCAGAGCCCTTCACCACTATTATTTCAGCAAAAGCGATCAACTTTGTTCTAAAGAACATTTTGTGCAGGTTTGGAGCGCCACAAAATGTCATAACGGATAATGGAACTCTGTTCGAAAGTGTAGAATTTTTCGATTTCTTCAATATCGAATCGAGAAGAGTTTTCATCGGTGGAACATATGCAAGTGAATGGATATGTAAACACAGTGAACAAAATCCTTAAATCCATCTTAAAGAAGTGTCTTAAATAAGCCAAGGGCAACAAGGTGGATGAGTTATCCTTGGCATTATGGGCTTATTGGACAACCCAGATGTCTGCATTGGCCTATGGAACTGAGGCCATGATTCAAATTGAAGCAAAATTACCTTCTCACATAGACAGATACATTTTGACCCTATGATAAATAAGGAAATATTGCTAGCATCGCTCAACTTGGTGAAGGAAAAGCGAGAAGGGGCTAATTTGAGGGTAGCTGCTCACCAGCATACGGTAGGAAGGCATTTTAGTACCAAGGCTTGAAACCGTACTTTCAAGATAGGCGACATTGTTTTGAAATGAGTCTTTCTGGGTATGGTAGCACTTGGTCCAAATTGGGAAGAACGCTATATGATAGGACGAAAGCTTGAAGATGGAACTTTCAGGCTATTAACAACCGATGGGATCCCATTTCTATAAGAATGGAATAACGAGCACATATGTCATTGCTTCATTTTATTCCTTTTAAACTTAGACATTTCTTTTGAATTAATGGAACCGTATTCATTAAATCTAACTTTGTGCAAAAGGATCAGTGGCACGTTCAGACATTCTGTGTTTTGAAGACCGAATGTCCAAATGCTTGGAAATTTGTACTAATGAACTCCTTTTAACTATGAGCGGATCATCAAAGTACAATCAGATTGGGGGAAGATCGAATAATTCAACCCTAAATATCTTATTTTTGACCAATGCTAGGAGGTATGCGATTAAATGCCTGGTAATAGGCATCATGGACATTGATTCCTAAAGATAGGCATCTATATATTATTACTTTATACATGTACAGTAATGAGTTACATTGGTGCCATGTAAAGATGAAGGAGAAGCCGTATAATTTTAGTCACAATAATGAAATATAGTTTATTTATAGTTGAACAAGAAATGTTTGACCGATAATAAATAAAACCAAGCAACAACATTGGGCACTTGCTAAATTTTATTTATATGTACAAAGATATAGTAAATAAAAGCAATGCACATATCACAAACATGGGAAAGTATTGTATATTAGTAATTTCAATATAAATAACTATATATTTATACATGCAGACAAGTACATTGAAAAGGAAATAAAATGTATGATAAAGTAAATGAGACAAGGTTGGATAGAAAATAATTTTTATTTACTACAACTTTGGATTACAAAATAACAGTGGTCATACTCGCACAATAACGACCTACGTACAAGAATCGAAAAAGCAAAAGTGCAAAGGACAAAAAACTAGTCACTAAGAAGTGGTCAAGATCAGTCATTTCCTACCTCTCTTCCATCTATTGGTGCGCTACTTGGCATGGTGCTTCCACTATTTGCCCTTTTCAGGAGTGTTCTTCTCGAAAAGTAAGGTTGTGTCCTCAATAGTCTAGTAGAGAGGGTCATTAGGGATAGCGTTAGCTTCTTAAGGTGTATGAGAAACGCCACTAGCAGGAGCGAAAGGTAATTTGATAGAAATTGAAGGATTGTTGGAGCTATGGGTAATGGCTTGGGAAGATTATCCAAACCCGGCTCTATCTTCACGGTTTTAAACTTTAAAGTTTTGGTGATTTTTTAGCTGCCACTAAAGGTTTGGTCCCCACAACCAGAGTGATTATCTAGTCATTGCCATCATCGGAAAGACTAAACTCCTTCAATTCCTCCTTCAAAATTTTTATCCTTTCAGCATTGAGACCAGAACTGGATATGGTGGAGGAGGTTGGATGGGAAAGGTGGTCGAGAAAACGATGGAGGTAGTAGTGTTGACTATAATCAAGGAATAATAGCTTGCAAAATTGCAGGTAGAGCCACTACTTGACCTATAAGAAGGCAAATGGAACAGTAATCAGAAGCTTCTTCAAAAGACATTTGAAGCATTTCAAAGACCAATAAAGTTAAAAAAATATCATTTAAGCTGGGGTTGATCTCTTTAGGAGATTCTATGATTTTCCACTCATCATGGATAGGTATAAGAGTAGGAATCATGGGAATAGTCAGTGGCAGCGTGAACCTTGGATCCACAAGGTTATAGCACACTAAAGTAACAATAGCGACACCGAGTGCAGATGACACATGTGAGAACTACAATGGCCTTAAAGTTGGTCATTGAAGGGGTGGAAATCTGTGCTTAGGACTCCTCTTAAATGGTAGCAATGTTCTCTGCCAGGTCATTGGAGCTAGACTCGATGAGAGCCTTAGCGGCGTTTATGTAGATGTCATAGCTTGGGCAACCCATCCTACCTGGCCTTTAGTTAGGGCTTTCAAATAAATCATTGAAGAGACGACTTTGATTTCCTCTTCGTCCACTTCTTCATTCCTTGCCCTCTTTTGCTATAAGATCTTATCCTAGACTTTGGTTAATTTCATGGGATATTTTTCACATAACCACCTTATATTTTTGGTCTTGATGACGTTCGTGTAGAAGCATATTAGGGTAGTGTCGATGTTTTCCAACATCACATCTTTCTCTTTCTCGACCTTGAAAGCGTGGGCATTGAGCTCTTCAACCCTTTTCTCAAGTTATTTCCAAGTCTCTTCTGCATTGAGAGCTTTTTGTATGTAAGTCTCGGCAAGTGCAAGAGTGTCATCTTTCCTTTTCTTTTCACCTTCTAACTTGAGTTGCAAGTTGGCGATCTTGGCATCAGTCAAAGTGAGGCTCAGGGTTAGGGATTTGATATTATCTTTAAGTGCAGTTTTCTCCATAACCAGATCGCTGGAGTGGAAATGTGCCGCTTGAAATTTCCCATTAAGAAGCTTTATTCTTGCCTCGAGCGCCTAGATCTTAGCCTTGTGTTTTTCCTCGGTCTCTTAAGTTGCCCTGGCTTTAGTATCTAGTTCTTTTTCAGCCTTTTCTACCTAATTGAAGAGGTTTTTCTTAATCTTCTCATCCTTGTCACTCTCCATCTCCATTGTCGCTAGATTAAAGTGGTTCTTTTTGTTTACGTTTTCCAGGGCATTAGAAAATTTCCTCCATAAGTTATATTGCTCCACTAGCTTTCTGTAATAAGACAATCCCGTGTCAAGTTTTTTAGGGGGTTTCCTCCATGTTATACATGAACTAAACCCTCAGTAAGTTGAAATCTAGATAAAGGAGATCTCATTCCAATGAAATTTAGTTAGCTAGGACTTTGGAGGCACATACAGAAGTGGTGGCATAAGTGAGTTATTCTTCGCCAAGCTTCTTGAGTGGAGTGGTAGAAGAAGACTAAGGAGCTTTGGATTTCTGGACGGTAGCTATTGTCTGTGATGGCCAAGTAGCGGAGAGATAAGAGCTTTTGCAGTTGGAGGAGGTGAAAGGATTGCCTCTTAGGATAATCGATTCTACCAGAGTATGGGTCAATGAATCAAGGGAGTGAATAGTATTTGCGCCGTGAGGAATTGGACCCCCTTTCGGACCTGGAGGAGTCACAGAAGCCCCAATTGTCACATGTGTTGTGTCTCCTCTCCTTGTCTTTCTACCTTTCTCGTGCTTTTCCTAGTCCTCTAACTTTATGTTTCATGATAAGGGTCACAGTTGGAGTGCAAAGTAGATGAGTGATAGGGATGATAGTCATCCATTTTCTTGCTTAGGTGCGTGAACTAGCAAGAACAATCGACTGTACCAGAAAGTAAGATAGAATTAGATTAGAACTTGAGAATCGAACAAGTGTACACGCAGAATGAACGTGCTTGTGATCCTGAGTGAAATGCATAGTGTTGGTGTGCCATATTGAACCTAGAGACCATGCTCTGTCGGGGTTTATAATGGAATATAATTTCCCTCAGAAAGAAGGGGCATATCAATGGGAGTTTGGTCTATGTTATGAGCGTAGTAATCTATGAAGTTGTTAATGTGGAAGTCTTGACTGTTAAGGTCTCCTAGGTCCTCCAATGAGCTGTCGATTTCATCAAGTTTCAAGAGTGGTGCCAACTCTCTAACTAGACTCTGATTTGGCTTAAGAGCTACTCTAGAGGATGTTTTCTTAATTTGTTTCAACCTGGATACGGCAACCATAATCCCTTCTTCACTGGTTGTTTCCCCGATTGGTTCTTCTTTTCTTTATCTTCATCTTTGTTCTCACTCTCCTCTTCCTCATCCTCTTTTTCAATGTATTCTTGGTTTACTTTGTCCTTTCCTCACCGGTGCTTAAGATGCCCTCCACCATATTTGGAGCATTATGATGGACCAAAGCCGAAGTACTTATCTCAGCTTGCAAAGCAGCTTGAGCAGCATTTGGTTTAAGTTGCACATAGTTGACTCTTCAAACATTATGCAATAGCTAGAAATGGCATAGCCGAAGGTCAGTAAGAAGATTTACCCTTCTCCTCTCGTCTATTGGGACATCTCTAAAGCAACGGAGTGTTTAAACTAAGGAGGCATTATTAACCCTTCGAGGAATAACTATAAAAGGTATGTGAGATGATTGGTGTCTTGAGCGAAGTAAGCTCGAGTAGAATGACGTGTAAGTGGTCGGAACTTACTTCCAAACAACCATCTTTGAGCAAAGCCATTGGGGCACCTAACAAAGAAGTATTTTTCTTTAAAGCGGCTTGGTTTATTGTTGAAGTTGATGATGACTCTACAACCATGAGACGAGGCGAGGAGGGTAAGAGATGAGAAATCATACCTCTTCTTGAAGATATACAAATATCAGATCTCTTCAAAAGCAAGCTCCCTACTTAAATGTTGGATGAAGATCAGATAAGTGTAGGAATGCAAACTATATTAGTTTAGATGTAATTGAACTGGAGCAAGCCTCATGAGCTGGAATATTCTTTAGAGGAAGTGATTAAATAGATGAACGACCACAGATAGACACATGTTATTACTGGCAAATTTCACACAATCTACGAGCAAACTTAAATGATTGAACTGGACTAAAAAAACGATAAAGAAATGGATCTAGAGGCTTGGAAAACATCGTAGGATGGTAAAATTGAGCATAAAAGAGATAGCCAAAGTTGGACCATAATCACAACTCAGCCCCCTTAGAACCCCTATCGAGTTGAAGCCTTGGATCCCTACCGACTTGAAAAACTATAGTGGGGTTTGCCCATGATTTTTTGTAGAGACTTCGTGCATGATGTGGAGAATGCGACTAAGAGTTTTCAAGCGATTTTAATGGAGGCATACGTCTATAAATAGAGGAGGAGATGCACTTTAGAGAGGATCCTATTTTTGGACTCTTAACTACTATGATTTGAGAAATATAATCCTGGAAAATACTTTGTACTAGTCACACTTGAGCTAAAAACTACCAAGTTGTAAAATATACTTTGTAGGAGCAAAGTACGATCGGTGGAAAATGATTAAGTGGACGTAGGCTAGAGTATTTTCCCGAATTACTATACAAATTATGTGTTCTTTCAATCTTTAATCTCTTTTCTTTTACATTTACTATTTAATTTGGTGTTTATGTCATTTTTGGTGCAAACATTTTGGCACTTTCATTGAGAAAACTTGGATCTGAGAACATGAAACTTGATTTGAGAATATGAATAGGCCTAACATGAGACCTATTGTTGGAGGAAGTCAACATGGACATGAGGCAACCAGGAAGCATCCTCAAATTCGAACCATCAATTTATGTGACTATCCGCACCTCCCGCTAGGCACTGATCCAAAACTCAGTGTGGCTTTCAGCCTCGCGTCGTGCCGAGAAATACGGATCGTAGGGTTTTTTAACCATTAACATTACAGAGACAAAAATAAATAGATATAATCTAAGATATACTAAACTTTTAGAACTCATGATAGAAGGAATAAAACATGTATATATCACAGAAAAAAATAAATCCCAGAAAATATCAAACCATAGTCATTCCTCAAGTCTGATACATGAAATAAGTTGTACTGATATGATAGAAATATACATGGAGAGTAAAGTAGAATAAAAGCAGTCTCCAAAGATAAGCATGACTCTCCAAGTATCAAGAATGGGCCAATCACCTAGTGCCCTATCCACCAGTGGTGCGAGGAAGATGGAAAAAGAATAGATCAAACAAAAAATCTAGTGAATGAGTACAAGTTTAATATTTGATGATCATTTGTAGTTGACTTCAAAACTGTTTTAAGTGATATAGGTTGTGTTACAAGTGTCTTTGAACTACTAAGGTCCAATACCTAAGGGTTCTTATATAACACAAAGGGTTGAACTACAAATCAAACCTCACACTAATGGTCGGTCAATGTCATAAGAGTCATCCAATAAGAAAATACCGTCCGTAGGCGATGGTAGGAACTTCTCTTCCCTAACTACCTATACCATCACTACGCTTGGAGATGGAGAGTGAGAACCTCGAAATGCAAACTCGTTGTATGAGTCATCGTATGCGCCCGTGTCCATCTCTCGATTGTAGTGATAAATGCCTCTTATCGTATTGCATTAGCATCCACATGTACCACATCGCTTCAGATCCGTGCGCACAAGAACTTCCGTTAGTACCAGGCTTCGTTTCTACTCCATAGCCTCTTATTATACTGCGCCAGGCCCGACTGTCCATATAGAATCCCCTGTTAGCACCGGGCTCACTCAACTGGTGTCTCTATCAGTATTGTGCATCCACCGTGGAACTCCCCCCGAGTGTCTGTGAAATACATCACCCTAGTCAACTGCTAACTCTCAATCTGCGAAATACATCGCCCCAATTGACTCTCGATTCTCAATTGGGTATTTAACGATTACCCATTAGTAAGTATATTATACATATATTTTATCAATATTTAATTCAATTCATTTGTATATCTTAATTTTTAAACATTTTATCAATTATATTAATCACATAAATTTATCTATGTAGATTATTATAACTTTATATAGAAATTTTTCTTACGATATTAGAAAGATTAAATGTTACCATTTTAATTTTCTAATAAGGCTCCCACTAGATTTTTAAGTTTATTAAAACCTTAAGAAAAACATAGAAATAATTCGATCTCTCTAGTGGGTGTTAGAACTCGCTTGCCTTAGGATTTTGACCTTGAGCAATATCAAAAAATCATAGGCCCTCAAGTGATGGATAACACTTTACTCGTTGTATTAAATACATCTCCTAACTCGAGGTCTTTGTCCTAATCTCATCTCGACCTCGAGGAATATCAACAAACCGAAGGAGATTATTCACTTAGAATCACCATTTTGCGACGATCTAAGTATAATGCATGTACTTTGAGGAATATCAACAAATATGTGCATGTACCTTACCTCGTCTAGTCAATATACTAATAGTGCTACACATAACATCTCTAGCTTGAGGAATATCAACAACTAGAGTGTATGTAAGCAATTTATTAATATATAAATGGTGGAGAACAACTTTGTAAAGATTCATAATCTTTAATATATTATATTGAGTGATATTGACTTATAGAATAATTTTTTTTTACGAAATACCCATCATGATTCAAGCATCAGACACAACGAAAATTACGGTATACATACATTTACATATGTATTTATTCCTTAAGTCTATTTGGGTTTTTTTTTAATGTTCCACCCTTTGGTTTATGCATTCATATTATATTAGTTTAATTATTATATAACTTTTATATTTTATTAACTTATATAATAATTTTATGTATAACATTATATTAATTAAATCCTACTTAATTAATTTTAGTCAGTTAACTCTTTAATTAATTTTATTTAATATTCGAATATAAATTTTATATTGGACATGTGCAATATATATATATATATGTGTGTGTGTGTGTGTGTGTGTCTTTAGTCTAATTAATTAACCTTAAAATTAATTCTATGTTATTCAATTAAACATTTTAATTGAATACGTATACCATAACGTTTATGGTTAAACGCATATATGTACAGTATATATATTTTATTATTTGTTAATTAACTTATTTAATTAGACAATTTAATCAAATATTAATTTTGAAAAGTTCTTATGTATATACATATATACTTATATCATCTTAAACAATTCAAGATAATGTATATCTATATATATTGCACATGTGTATACTTTAATTAATTTATTAATCTTACTAATAAATATTAAATTTTTTGAAATATGTTTATTATATTTTCAAAGCACTTTTGAAAACCGTATTATAACATTTATGACATACGTTGTTTCAAAGCCAACTTTGAAAATCATGTTATAACATTTATAATGTAATTCTTATTTTAAATTTAACTTTTAAATTTAAAATATTATTTTAATTTCAAAATAATTTGAAATCACATTATAACATTTATAATGTAGTTCTTATTTTAAATTTAACCTTTAAATTTGAAATTTCATTTTTAGTTTTCAAAACAATTTTGAAAATTAGCCCAATACCCAATTCAAATTGGGTCATTTCTATTAGGAGCTACCTTTGAGCTCACATAACTTTTCGAACGAGGGTGGTAGCCAGGGAGGGTAGGATACTTGATTACCCAAACTCTGGCAATACCTTTCTAGACACCCTACTAAATTGGTAAGTTTAGTTGGTTAGGCCTAACATGAATTTAGACCGCATAGATTATTTTGCTCTGAAACCATTGTAGGAACCGTGTCAGTCGAAAGCGGATGAAATACGTAGATTTCAAAAAAATTCTTATTTTGGATCTGTTGGGCCTATGAAGTCTAAATTGATTTTAGATACAATCTAATAAAGTTTTAAATAAAATCTTATTTTATTTAAAACTTTGTTTAAAAAGGTTTTAAATATTTATAGTTTAATCAATATGAGATGTTTATATAAAATAGAGTATATCAAATATACTCTTGTGTGTAAATGTGTGTAACAGCTACATGTTAAAATTAATTTAAAGAAGGAAACCTTTCGTTTCTCTCTCTTAATTTATACAGTTAAAATTAGAATAGAGTATCAACGTATTTCGCCTCGTTGTTCCAATATTTAGGCATGTTGATGTACTAATTGAACTTGATTACTTATTAATGTATTTTAGCGATTATAAAACAACTTTTGATGATATATAATTGTCTATGATGATATATATTGATGTTGTCATCGTGACACTTCAGGTTTTAGCCAAATTCCCAAGAATGTTAACAAGGAGGCATCGAGTTGCTAAAGTGTTTTTTTACGAAGATAAATTGTATAGAAGATGTTGGAGGAGCATAGGTACCAACTATCACGACCCGACTTTCTATGCCCAGAAAGACGTATCGTGAATTAAGAAAGAAAGGGATAGAAGAAGAAAAGAAAGAAAAGAAGAAAGAACAACAACATCAGAAACTCACAGCGGAACGAATGAAATATAATATATCATATAAAATATTACATAGTATCATATACATCAGAGTTACACAACTTATACAACACATATTAGACAGTTATAAACATCTGTCTAATTCATACAACTCAAGTATCACAGCTACAGACACAACATATACACAGCGGAATCATCATATATCTACACGGTGAAGCCTCCTGCTCCAAATCTCCTCCAGAATTCGTCAAAGCTAACCTGAATCCCTCGACTACTCAATACAATATTGAGTACCCAAGAGTTTAATAAAACAGAAAATAAACACTTGGGTCAGACATGGGTCTGGTGTGAGTAAACGGTTAGATTGCTTAACTTTGAAAACTTTTGAAAACAAAAGTATCACGTAAGACTCCCCACAAATAAACATGGGTAAGTTTTTACCTTACGCTAACTAAAACGTTTGATAGGAAATCTGATTGTATTATAATAGGGTCTAGGGTTTTCAAGT
This sequence comes from Allium fistulosum, assembly GCA_030737815.1. Classification (NCBI taxonomy): domain Eukaryota; kingdom Viridiplantae; phylum Streptophyta; class Magnoliopsida; order Asparagales; family Amaryllidaceae; genus Allium; species Allium fistulosum. Next base: position 786,592,921 of record CM060902.1, on the reverse strand, counting down.
AAAATACAGAAATAGCTGAAATGCTTACATCTCACATTCCAACATAGTTGGGCACAACTAATACGTACGGCACTTATTGGAGTTTGGATTCCATACAATGGCAGGGCTACTGGGGTACCGCCCGTCACAGTACGTGGCCTAGATCACCGTACCGAGGAGTACGCCCGCTCCCCTGCAACACAAAGCCGGAACCATCCCTTAATCCTGCTTACTATCATTAATTAATTAATCATCTCTTAATGATCTTCCTTAATTAATCTCCTTTGATTAATTATCTTTAATTACATCAAGTAATTATCCTTAACCATATACAGTAATTAACTTTAAATTACTATCATTAATTACAATAATTAATGATCCTTCATTTGCTTTCTTTAATTAATTATAATTAATTACATTCATTAATTAACCATTCATGCATTCCATAACAACATAATACAGATTTAAAACTGTTTTTAAAAAATGGAGTTTACTCACTTTTTTTTTTTTATAATAAGAACAGAGAGCAGTTTTTACTGACATAATATATAGACATACATATGCATTCAAACAAAAGCATTTTCTATAAACATTTATATCATTTCATCACAAGCAACTAAGTTCAAATTCCAAGTTTCAAACTGTTTTTAAAATAAATATTTACTCACCTTTTATATAAGCAGAGAACAGTTTTTTTCCCAGACTTTATATTATGATCTGGAAACTGCTTTTGATTTGAATCTTGCTTGCTGTTTGATGAAATGATATAAATGTTTATAGAAAATGCTTTGGTTTGAATGCATATGTATGTCTATATATTATGTCAGTAAAAACTGCTCTCTGTTCTTATTATAAAAAAAAAGTGAGTAAACTCCATTTTTTAAAAACAGTTTTAAATCTGTATTATGTTGTTATGGAATGCATGAATGAATGATTTAGTAGATTGAGTTTTTAGTATATGGATATGAATGCATGTATATACTGTGAGCATGTCTGTGTGTGTATATATATACTGGTCTCTGTTAAATCTCTGGCTCAAGAACCACCTTTAAAAATTCCTAACTTCCCAAAGAATCACTGTTAGGTTATGATGATTTAAAAGAAAACGATTATAACAATGTAAATTCATTTTTAAAAATAGTTTAAAGTAGAATTATTTAGTTAATATTTTGAAAATAGGATTTTACAGTAAAACTAAATATATGTCAAGTAAACTTCTTTATTGAATGAGTATTTCTTTAACTTGTAAAATAAAAGAGTTTTAGAAATGATGTTTAAAACGTTGTTAAAGATAATTTGTTTTCATTTTAAATCTTTAAATTTAAAATGAAATTTTGAAGATAAAATTTAAGTAAATTGATTTAAAATACTTTGTAAATGATAACTTGATTTTCAATAAGAACAAAGTTTATCTTAAAGTAATTAAAGATTTGTGTTCATTAAATTAATTAGGAAATTTAATGGATAATTAATTTGTTTGATTAATTAATCATTTGATTTGGCTAGCTTTTATCTTTAGACCATTTTGTTGACTATTATTCTTTTTGTGGGATGATTGTATGTGATTATCAGTACCCCTTTTTGGCACTCATGTATGATGTATTATGTGGGCATGTATGGTGGTGTATGTATATATATATATATCTGATCTGGGTTTGCTAATCTGTGACTGTTATTTACTTTCCGCATATATGTATATTACATTAGTTCTGAAACGTTTGTAAACCGCCATAGTGTGCAATAGTTATGGACTAGACATGTCAACCACATATGAGGTAAATGAAAAAAAAATGATGACACTACTTGACATGTTTAGTTCTTAGCTATTGTATGCTATGTTGGTCGCCCTTATCCAACCCTATTCTCTGCGTTAGTAGACAGAATTTCTCTTTAATTCCCTTTACTACCAAATGTAACGGTCCGACTTCCTACAAATCCTTCCTGATCAACTAAGACCAAAAACACCAACTCTACTCACAAACATCAGAAGACTGAACTAACTTCTCCTATCTGGAAAAGACAAACAGGAGCACTCGCCAAACTGCTTCCGCTGCACCATTCTGATCTGGAGTAAAATGAAAATGCTGATGAAGAACACAAGCACAGACTGGACAACACATCCCAGAAAATCTCAGATACCCAAAAGAATACTCAGCAATCGCAAGTCACTTTTGCGATCAACCCAGCCTAACTGCAAAGAAAACTGTTCTCAAAATTTTAACATTAACCTTATTTGAAAATAATGCATTTAGAAATCAATTAAAATTTAAAACACTTTAAATTTTCTAATTTTTAACCTATTTATTTCAAATAGAATTTTAAAATTTTGTTTTACTTAAGAACAAAAACAATTTAATTTAAAATAAATTACAAATTTAACTTCAACCAAATTTAAATCAAATTTACAAAATCTTCTTAAAACCAAATGTTAAAGAAACACTTAACATTTATAAAAGAAGATTTGAATTTTAAATGAGTGGGTTTAAAATCTTATAAATTTCTTTTATAAATGTTAAGTGTTTCTTTAACATTTGGTTTTAAGAAGATTTTGTAAATTTGATTTAAATTTGGTTAAAGTTAAATTTGTAATACATCTAAGATTATCGAATTCGGCTTAAAAATGAAAAAGTTATGGCCGATTCCGTTTCAGATTCAACAACAGGGAAATTCTAGTCTTGCTCTCGGGTTAGCAGTAAACAAATTCAATTTTGTCATAGCTAACCTCAAAATAACAAAAAACTCATCAAACAAAAGTTGTAGTATATGACATAAGCATTCCGGAATGGCCAAGATTATCAAAATCCGATCTGTGATTCAAAAGTTATGGGTATTTTGCTAACAGATTCAAACTAAGCCTGATTTGTTAAAAACAGAATCAGGCTTCTGAATTCAAACCCATTTCAGGTCATTAAAATTGCAAAATCTCAGGAAACAATCTGAAGACAAATTGTTCCTTATCGAATGTAGTTTCCAACAAAAAAAATTTGAGGTAAAACGGACAAGAAACGTGAAAGTTATGACCGTTTTACTATGATGTATTTTCAACCAAACGTGATATACGAAAAACTTAAGAAAGTAGTGCGAATTTGCAACATAAAGCTACAGATTTTGCACAGGCTTTCAATTTAGTTGCTGTAAGTTATATACTTACTATTTTCAGCAGAAGATGATGGTTTTAGGCAGCAAAGACAAAGCTTTTGGCGAATTCAAGCTGCAGCAGTACCTGTAGATGCTTAAGTAGAGGCATGCAGAAAGAAATTATCAACAAGATGAGATTACAGTAAATGAAAAATTGCAATCTCTCTAGAATTTGGGATTTAAGAGATAGGAGATTACCCAATTTATGTTTTGAGCTAGGAAATCCTTCCAATTTGCCAATTAATTAACAATTTTGATTAGAGATTAAGAAGTGGAAACCATTTTTATGTATTTTGAAGCTTTTAATTTCTGGTGGAAGGAGAAAGGTGAGAAACCTGTACGATGTCTCCTTTACCAACCAGAAGTCTCTTTTGGGTATTGGATCCAACCCAAACCCAATATGCCTTAGGAAATTTTTTAGAAATGTTATTTTTCTCAATTACTCACATATTCAATCTTTAACAATTCATAACTTTTGCATTATTAATCCGATTTCAACAAAATTAAATGCGTTGGAATCGTTATTTCGTCTAGAATTTTATTAAAGTAAATAAAACATTATTTTTCATCAATTTAAATTTTATTTTAGCACTAACTCTCATTTTCTACAATTTTAATCGAATATAGTTATACAACTACATTCACAAACTCATGAAATAAAGTAACACTTTATTTCACATAAGCCCAACATTTTTATCCTCAATAAAATTATTTCTTCTTTATTCTCCATATTTTATTTTAAAATAAAAATGGACTATTGGTCTTAAATTACCAATATCATTTTATTAAACCCAAATAAATTTACAACCCATCCTAAGACTCAAATAAAGTGATTAACTTTATTTTCTTCATTTCATTAGCTCAATTTTTTTTGTTGGAAACTACATTCGATAAGGAACAATTTGTCTTCATATTGTTTCCTGAGATTTTGCAATTTTAATGACCTGAAATGGGTTTGAATTCAGAAGCCTGATTCTGTTTTTAACAAATCAGGCTTAGTTTGAATCTGTTAGCAAAATACCCATAACTTTTGAATCACAGATCGGAATTTGACGATCTTTGTCATTCTGGAAAGCTTAGAATCTAAGCTACAACTTTGTTTTTAATCGCATTGCCAAATTTTGTCGTTTTCTATGCTGAAATCATAAATGTTTTAAAGCATTTTTTTTAAGGGATTTTAAAACAAGTATTCCTTATTTCCAAGTCTTTTATAAATCATCAAAAAAAAAAATTGTTGTCTATGGAAAAATATTTTATAACTAATTTTATTTATTTTAATCATTTTTATGTTATTCGGGTGTATATTTGACGTTTTGATTGTGTTTGAAGCATTTTATCATATTAGTCCATTTGACTAATATTATGCAGATATGGTCCGTTGACTCCTAATTTGGAGTATATGCGATAGAGGACCATATGGATGGGTTTTCAAGGTTAAGCAATCTAACCGTTTACTCACACCAGACCCATGTCTGATCCAAGTGTTTATTTTCTGTTTTATTAAACTCTTGGGTACTCAATATTGTATTGAGTAGTCAAGGGATTCAGGATAGTCTTGACGAATTCTGGAGGAGCTTTCAAGGTTAATATAAATAATTAAGAAGTAATTAATTAAGATAAGTAATTACAAATTGTTAATTACTGATTATGATTAATTAAGACTGATTAATGAATGAAGTGGTTGATTAAAATTAATTATTTAATTAATTAAAAGGTTAATTAATTAATAAGAATTATTTAATGAATTAATCAAGGTTGATTAATAAAAGCAATTAAATTAAGTATGATTAATTAATTGTAATTAATTGAGGATTAATAAAATTAATTCTAGTTAATTGATTAATGAAGGTTCATTAATTATTGTAATTAATGATAGTAATTAAATGTTAATTACTGAATATGGTTAAAGATAATTACTTGAATGTAATTAAAGTAAAATTAATCAAGGAAGATTAAATAAGGAAGATCATTAAGATGTTTAATTAATTAATTTGTAATTAATTAATGATAATAAGCAGGATTAAGATAATCCAAGTAATTAAAGGATAGTAATTAATTTAATTAAAGGTTAATTAAATTGATTAGAGTAAATCAATTCTGTTTAGATAATTGATTAATACTGGATGTTTGATATTGGGTGATTGGTTGATATTGGATGATTTGTATGTCTCTGATATATATATGATATATGCTGCTTTGTGAGATGAATGTTGATATGAATTATCAATTGTGATAATATGATTTATCTATCTGTTTATATCATCCTGAATAAGTTTAAATGTTTAAACCTTTAAACAACTTGGCCTTAAAAGCCTACCGGTCGTGAACCGTTGCTGAAGGTTGAAAAGCCTAGGACGTTACAGTTGTAACGACCCGACTTTCTTTGCCCAGAAAGACGCATCGTTATGAAGAAAGAAAGGGATATAAGAAGAAAAGAAAAGAAGAGAGAACAACAACACATCAGAAATCTCACAGCGGAACGAGAAATATATTATCACATAAGATATTACATAGTATCATATACATCAGAGAATAGACAGTTATAAACTTCTGTCTATTATACAACACAAGTACATCAGTACAATACAGACTAATACAAACACAGCGGAAACTCTATATATCTACTCGCTGAAGCCTCCTGCTTCACAGCTTCTCCAGAATTCGTCAAGACTATCCTGAATCCCTTGACTACTCAATACAATGTAATTAAAAGATAATTAATCAAAGATGATTAATTGAAATGAATTATTAAAGGATAATTAATTAATTTGTAATTAATTAATGATTAAGTAAGTAGGATTTATAGAATGAAGTAATTAATTTAATTCATTTTAAATTAATTAGAAATGGTATAAATCATTACTTAAGAATGGATGATAATATTGTATGCTATGTTGGTCGCCCTTATCCAACCCTATTCTCTGCGTTAGTAGACAGAATTTCTCTTTAATTCCCTTTACTAACGTGGGTCTCGGAGTGGGGCGTTACAGCTTGGTATATGCATCGACGAGCCGAGATTTAAGGTTTTCGTAAGGATAGTGTTGATAATTAAACTTTTTTTTTTGGAACATGAAAGCAATTTAAAAATGTAAGGAATTCATGGAAAGCCATTCAAAAATATGAACATAGAAGAGGTGCATAGAAGGTTTGAGCATAAGGTTCTACGGGAGAGGGCCACGCGATACACAAGCAGGGTATCACAAATTCCATTTCTACACCTCGAACTACCGATGTCCTCCGTGGCATCAGGGGAGGGTCGGCAAACATGGTTGGCGACGCTCCTCCAAGTCCACCCGATGCCCATCCAAACCATGTCTCTTTCTTATAGGGATAGGACCTTTAAGTGAAGATGAATATATGACCAACATAACATAACCACCTTTTTTAAATTCAAAGTATAAGGTCATTTGCATTTTACAACAACACGTGGAGAAGTTAAATAGAATAAACCTAAGTAAACTTGACCATTGGCAATAAATAATGTTTTAATCAGGCGTAGATACAGAAGGTGCTGAACTGGTGCTGGATTACAAGGCAGACTATAATTTAATTTGATTTGATTTGTCCTTTTAATGACTAGGTACTCAATTGAAAGGTATAACATACTTACAAACTAATATTCCAAGTTTGCTCCGCTGGACATACAGAAATTCCTCATATTAATGTTATGGCTTACATCATGAATCATGAAGACTCCACAAACTTTATTTTCGTTAATGTACTGGAATATATGAGGACTATCATGTGTATTATAGTGACACTAACAAATTAACAATAGAAAAATATTCAAATTAATTAACAATTAGCCTCAGTAATGACAATTTATAAGATGGGCCTTCAACACATATGTACTCAAAAAAATATGTATTTTTGTTTAAATTACAAACGATGCTAGTAGCTACAAAATTGTATGAATCAATAGTGTTTATATGGTTACCAAATTCCATGATGAAATATACAGTTCTCTGAAAAAATGACAGTTGTTGTTACGTTAATAATTTGAACATAAAAAATTAGTAAAAACGGACGTCATTTTGATGAAAAAACAATTTGTTCTGATATTTCAATTCAAGGTTAGGAAACCACTGGCAAAAAAACTTAGGTCACTGAGGTCGCGTTTGCGATGAACGGAAACAGAGCATTTTTTGTGGACCAACCTTCATTGTGACGTCCGACGCGTTCCACGTCATGGCCAACATAAATGGGGCAGTTGGTTCCGCCAGCGGCGAAAACAATGAGCTTTATCACGCTTCCAGAATGGTTGGTGTACAATTTATGACTTTGAACAAACATACACTAAAGAAATGTTTGCACTGTCACATCGGCCGTCTCTTTGAAGTTCCACACATCTAGATAAACCGATGCTTGCTTTTCATTTGTTTGCAAGAGGAATTCTACATGCAGTCCCCTGTTACGCGACTCTAAGGCACTCGCTTTGCTATTGGCGGATGATTAAACAGCGGGACCCACTTATTATTCAGTAAACCAGGTAACATATTGTTTCAACTAGGGTTGTTACGGTTGAATCGCTCTACCGTTCAACCGTACCAACTGTTCATGCGATTATCATCTATAACGGTAACAGTTGAGAAATTTAAAAACCGCGGTTAACCATACCAACCGTACGTGATTGTTTTGTGTATATTTAACATTAAAGTATAAAAATTTAAATCAAAAGGAATAGTTTGTACATTAATAATATGTGCCTTCATGAACTAATAACATGCGCATGCATATTGATCGTTTTATAAACAAATAAATAAATTTGCAAAAAACAGTTAGAGCTCTATCAATTTATCATTAATAATGCATATAATTGAAAATATATGTATGACATACTTCAAAATTGAAAATATGACGGTTAACCATAATAGACGGTTGTAGTAACGGTTATAAGAATTTATAACTGTCAACAACGGTTACGGTTGGTGGTAATAACGACGGTTACCGCAACCGTAATATCTCTAGTTTCAACCAATAAATCCACTTTCCCAGCTCACGTGGCAAGGCGATTGATGGGAAAGGTAAGTCCGGACTATGTAGAACTTGTCAGACAGAGCTTCAATATCAAGGGTAATATTATCAATTCACATTATTAAATGGGTTCAACGTTTATTTAGCACATGCTTGAAATCAGATGTTCAACCCATTTACACTTTTTACGCTTATTTAATAGACGTTTGAAATTAAAAATGTATTAAACTATTGACAGTCAAACGCATAGTTCTCTTTTATTTCAATGAGCATCACTCTCCATCAGAGATTGGCCTAAGCAACCAATAAACGAGCAGTTGAAAATAGCCAAAAAAATATTGCTTATGAGAATTGAAGCCTCAAGCATGAGGGTAATTGAGTATACAGCAACTAATGTGTCTTTGTTAAGCAATACAAATCAAACATATTTCTTTAAAATTTAATGTTCATCATTAACATATTTTTCATCTATTGTTGCCTGTCGAAAGGGTTGCCCTTAGCGATCCCCTGGTCAGTCTAAACCTAGGTCAAATTAGGTGGTTAATTATAATGGTGATCTCATTTGTTTGGATATATTTATGTAATTATAATGGTGATCTCATTTGTTTGGATATATTTATGTAACTTTGAGAGAGAGAGGGGTAGAAATAAGCATGCAGAATCTTTGATTGATATCCGAAGACATAATTTATTCTATTCGATGTGACTTATGAATTGAAACTTCAGACCCAATTTGCTTGTCATTCCATTGAACACTTCTCCCCATCTTGTAAGAGACGAAATCATGTTTCCAAATACCATGTGCCTCCCTCTTCATAATATCACATTCTTTTATTTCATCAACTAATCTAATTAATTCAATTAATTAATGAAAAAAATGAAGAATTCAGACTGTACGGGGACATGAGGCACATGAAATTGATGATTCATTCCTTCACATCCTGGATCTTGCTCTAAATCCTTCCACCTTCCCATTCCTTCAAATTAAAATTTCTTGTGAAGCTTTAGGTTTGAAAATGGGAAGTTAAAAGCCTATACCCCTCTATGGTTGTTGAGCAAGCTTTTGCTTTCCCTGTTGGGTTCCACCGTTATCACCCGAATTATAAATCTCCTTCATCTCGTTTGAAATCTATTTTTTGCAATTAGACGAGACGAGATTACAAACATCATTTTTAATTATTTGACATGCAATTCAACGAAGATCTCGAGATGTCAATTCGAGATTTCGTCTAAAATTCTTGATTTGAAAGCTTGATTATCACGAGTTGTTTTGATTCCGTAGCACTTAATTATTGACGTGCTATCACCATTGATTGGTAATTCCGGTATCCACATTAGTGACTTCAATCTCCGCGTTCAAGTTTCAACCTGCCTTCATCTGGCATGGTTCCTCTTAGTGAACCTACCACCATGCTCTTCCTTCATGGTGTCTTAATGAGAGTGTTGAGTCCTCTATTATTGATATCCATCCAATACCTTGACTTTCCTTTATTACTCCTCGGGTTTCGAATTCTACACTTCTATTTCCCTCTCTACCTACACCGTCTATTCCACCTCCTACCGAATTCGATGTTATAGGATAACCTCGAACTTTACGTGGTACTACTTGAACTCTCTCATTGGGTTGACTCACGTTTCCTTTCGACATGTTTCTTTCTATGTTTGCACACGTGTTGCATTCATGTATTGTTTATTTGCGATTAGTTTTTCCCCGTTTTATGAGTATGTGATTCTCACAGTTCATGGGGGTTGTTTTGTGTATGTCGTAGTAGTTGAGATCCATATATCTCACTCGTGTTTTACCAATATTCTATAAAAAATACAGAAGGGGATCATTCAACCCCGCTTACTTTGCTACAAATAAACTGACAAGATTAAGGCAATCCAAGTCGAATTTTGACATATATTCAAGGGAAAATTGTTTCTCCCTGATCAAGTTTCATAACAATGTTTACTTTCATAGTGAAAAAATGGGAATCAACTTTAAAGTCGGGCAAAGACTGACTTCTAACTTTCCCAATCAGGAAACAATTAAATGGCCAAAGTTCTTGTTGAAATTTAATTAGAAGGAAAAATCAGACATACCGTACTAGCTAAAACTGAAAGTGGAGAAACATATATCCAGCCTGTGGAGTGAGTTTATACCACCAAATTATAAGATATGCAAATGTAAAGCCAAGTAAAGACACATATCTAGAGATAATGGCCCAAATAGTGCAGACATAACTGAAAGATTTCATTCAACGATCAACTCAAGCATCATTGGGTATTAAAGAAACACAACATGTAGTTACAGAAGAAAATCAAGCAGAGAGATTATTATAAACTCCTCTCTCTCTCTCTCTCTCTCTCTCTCTCTCTCTCTCTCTCTCTCTCTCTCTCTAAATTACATTACGATGCAAATTACAATTGCTAATAATGTAAATGTTATTCAACCAGAAGGTAATGTTTCCGAGCTAGTGATTTTAATACCCCCCAGGCCATTAGGCAACCAAAATACCAATTCAGAAAACCTACAAGACAACAACCAAAAGAGATGTGAATGTTGAGAGAATATGGTTGATAAAAAACACAAAGTGGGTGAACTTCTCAAGGGAAAATGCAAAGGAAAATGACAAAAAAGGAAAACATAACTCAACCTGCAGTGGGAAAGAGTAGCAGAATCAACAAAGATCATCAATGCCAGTCCTTAGTTGGAAGGTTAGGGAAGCTAATAGTGATTTGAGATGGCTTGATATTGCAAATTAATTAACTAATTGAGTGTAAACCTTGTATTGTTGCATTTTTCTTGAATCCAAATTTCATTATAAAAATTTGCACAATTTTAATAGAAATTGAAGTGCATTGGGGGATCATCATAAGAATGGAGATTTTCATAAAAAGTGCACAATTTTAATATATGTTAGAAATGATGTGTGAAAAGGTCATGTAATTAGCAAAAGTCTACTACATGTTAGCTTAATGTTATATCACATAGTTGGAGCAACACGCATGATGACTTTTGTTTAACTGCAAATTTGGAATCAGACAGACTGCCACTCTGGAAAAATCATAAACTCCAAGGCTGAATTTTTTGTTGAACTTTGGGCTATCATCAGTTATTTTAACTATGTAGGATTAATCAAAGAGAAGGTTGGTGGTAGCATATTAACTGAAAATAACGTTTATGAACGAAATAATTGATTGAAAATGAACTGTTAGAATTCAATGTAAGTGAACTCAAATTCACATGGAGGTCAGGCCCACAAATAGATATGCCTTCTTGGCTTGATAGAATTCTATGTAACTTGCAGTGGTATGAGAAGTTTGAAACTAATGAACTGAGTTTACCCTCCGCAAACGGCTATCACTCACCCATAAGAAAGCAGTTGATCAGAGATAATTATGTGCCAGTCTACAACCTGTAGCAGAGCAACGAACCAATCATACAAATGCAAACAATTTCTACACAGAATAGAAGGGTTTACAACAACTTCTACATACATTTGCTTCTGACATAAGACAAAAGTCAAAGATTAATTAGCTATATTATGGAGATGATTGCTCTAATGAGATACACTTGCTTCACATGCTTCACATACAAAAGTCTGTAACTCAAAAGAGATAGAAATTTTTTTTCCAACCTATCACATGCAAGGCTACTATAAATGAAGTGGACATGAGCTACTTGAATAAAAGAATTGATTCCAAAGAAGTAAAGTGTGCTCTGCTTGAATGTTATGACGATAAAGCATCAAGTCTTACGGTTTTGATGCTAAGTTCTATAAAAACTTTCACAATTACTCACAGCTGTTAACAGTGTTTATAGTAGTGAAAGAATTGTTTATGAAGTAAATCATACCTTTCTCACTTTGATACCCAAAGCTACAACTCCTACATCAATCAGGGATTATAGGACCATTGCATGTTGTAATTTCCTATACGAAGTTATCATCATAGTGCCATGCAACATAATGAAACATCTTCTATTAAAACTCATTTCTGCAAATCAATGCCATACATAGTATCACAAATGACATACTATTTGCCCAGGAACAAGTAAAAAACCTGTACAGCAAAGCTAATGGTACATTAAGAATAACTTAAGAAGGCCTATGATACGCACAGAAACTTCATCTTCAAAAACCTGTACAGCAAAGCTAATGGTACATTAAGAATAACCTGAAGACTTGAGCATTGCAAACAACAAGAAGAGAGATGGATCATAAATCACCTCAAATTTGATAGATAATGGATCATAAATCACCTCAAATTTGATAGATAATGGATCATAAATCACCTCAAATTTGATAAATACCAAATCATTTTAGCATAGACCTCTTTCTCTTGCTCCCCATAATAATCTATCAGCTCCGAGCTCACCACCGCCACCCTCCCTTGGGGGAAGAGACTCATGTTGAAGAAGACGCGATTTAGATTTTGTTTTTGGGGCTGAGATGTGGTGTCAGGGGAATGAACATGGCTAATTCTATTTAAACTCAGAAAAATGCTGAGTTCCCCGTCTCCAAAAAAAAACACACACTTCCTATTTTACCGAGTTTCCGCCCATTGTTTCCAGTTTTACCCCTGCCTTTTTTACGTATCTAAATTTATTTCTCTCAATAAAAAATCTGCTATAATAATTTGCAATATTAAAAACATTATATCTTTTAGTCGATGTATCGGATTTCAATTTCATTTTCACCATTTTTTCTAATAAAGGGGGACTCAGCATTTTTTTGAGTTTAAATAGAATTGCAACCAAAATTTTGGATTTGGAATCATATAAAACCTGTATTTGATTATGTATTTAATAGTAATTATTAATTAATATTTATTAAATATTATTTTTTGATTATTAAATATTACTTATTAATTAAATATTAAACGTTAAACATTAATTATTAAATATTAGTTATTAAAATTTAATTATTAATTGCTTAATAGTAATTGCTTGATATTAATTCTTATTCATTAATTGTATTTATTAATTATTAAATGTAATTAATAAATTTTAACTATAATTTACTAATTATTAATAATTAACTAATAATAAATTATTAAATATAAAAAATAATTACTGATAAATATTAGTAATTATAAATTATTTATTGATAATCCTCAATTATAATAAATTATAAATACTAACATATATAAGCTATCATTTATAATTATTAATTATAAATTAATATTTACAAATTATTAAGTAAGTTGTTACAAATAAATATTTACAACAGTCAAAATTAATTAGTTGTTGTAGATCTCTATTACAACTGGCTAAATCAAACGGTTGTTAAAAATATGTTTATTGAAACTGACAAGAAAAACACAGTTGTTAAAAAATTGTTTATTGCAACTAGCAGGAAAATACAATTGTTAAAACAAAAAATTATTGTCAAGTACTAAATTTCTCAGCGTTTTAGCTTTAAGGACAGACCTTCGGTATTTTAGCCTGAAAGACAACTTTTTTTAGGTATCAGTTTTTAGTCATTGATAGCAGTTGTTAGGTATCAGTTTGTAGTTATCGGTAGCAATTTTTAAGTATCGGTTTTTAGTTCGGCAACAGTTTTGGAAAAATGTTTGTCCTTATGAATAATTTTAGAATAATGTTTGTTCTTATGATTAATTTTTAGGGGAATGTTTGTCTTTATGGTTAAAATATCGAGGTCGTGTCTTTAAGGCTAAAAATATACAAATTTTTTTCCTTTAAATTAATTCCCCCTTGTTAAAAATACGATTATTGCAACTGGCTGGAAAACGCAGTTATAAAACTACGGTTATTGCAACTAGCTGGAAATGGCAGTTGTTAAAAACCCTTTATTACGATTGTCAGAAAATGTCAGTTCTTAAAGACTATTTATTACAAATGTCATATTGTGCCAGTTGTAAATAACTAGTTGTAATATGGTCATTTTCATGTAGTGTTGATAAGATAAACCTCATATATTAGTATGCTGAGTTACCAGAAGTAATTAAATTTGTTATTATCAAAAGAACGTGTGGTTCTGACATTTGTTTGATACTGAGCTAGTTCATATTAACCTAATAGTGGCTGGTATCATATAAGCATTTACCATAGAAACAAAAAGAACAAACATCAGAGTCTCAATTTACTGGGCCAGCATCCATAAATATATTTCTACAAAATAATTTTTCTGACCAAGTTCCTTATAAAGTATAAACTACAAAAAGAGTGGTGGCAGTAGACTAATACATTACTTTGAGACAGTTATTCAAAAAGCTGTTGATTTGATATAAGTATTTCAGTAGTGTTGTAATTCCATCCTGAATATGTGAAGCTTGAGGATTATACAAACATGCACAGTGTATATATTTTTTATTCAGTCCATGTCTTCTAGGCTACTTTCTATAATGGTGGAAGATCAATAATAAGATATGTTAATTTGTAAAAAAGACCAAGTCCAAGTTTGGACATAGTAACAAGAAGAAAACAATTGTACATGAAACAACAAACATGCCTACATTGTACTGAAAGCAACAAGCGTGTAATCATAAAGCATAATGCCGGCACTCAACTAAGTATCCTGAGTCGAAGCTAGTTATATATACTCCTTATTTACTGATCACTCTCTTCAACCAAAACAACTGCTCTTAACTAATAATTAGAAAGAAGAAGAAAAATGGCCTTCATTTCATTCATAATCCTTGCTATTGTTCTCACACCACTTCTTACAATTAATGCCGGGGATCCAGACATCCTTTCAGACCATCTACTAACCAACCCAGACGCATCAAAGTTCACATTCACGGGACTGAAAGCTTCCTTACAAGGCACAACACCACCTGCAAAAGGAGTGTTCAACGTGACAAGAGCAGGCCAGAATGAGTTCCCCGCCCTACAGGGCCTAGGGGTATCCTACGCTTCACTACAATTCGGGCCCAACAGCATTAATGGGCCCCACACCCACCCACGTGCATCAGAGATCCTTCTGGTCCTTGAAGGATGGCTGGAGGTCGGATTGGTGGACTCCAGCAACAAGCTTTTTACACAGGTCCTGAAAGCTGGGGACTTGTTCGTGTTTCCAAAGGGCTTGGTTCACTTTCAGAGGAATAAGGATGGAGAGTATCCAGCTCATGCTGTTGCTGCTTTTGGCAGTTCAAACCCAGGAACTATTGTCATTCAGAAAGCACTGTTTGAGAGTGGGATCGCTGATGATGTGCTCGCTATGGCTTTCAACACTGATGTTCATACTATTGCCAAACTATGATCGAGTAGTATTTGTAGAATACTACTTCATGCTTTATCTGTCTGTGCGGTCTTTGCATTTATTAGTTTATGTTATAGTGTGAATTATGTTATTGTTTCTTACATTCTATGAATCTATTTTATGCAATGTGATCTCAGAACATGTAAACGATGCCAAAGCAACTGTATCCTGAAATTTCATGCAGTTAATTCTTTTACCTTTGAGATAATATGGATTGTTAGTAGTTATACTTACATATTCTTCACCAAGCTATGTACACTGAATGGTGTGGTCATAATGATCAAAAACCGCGCTTTATCAATGGACCCTGATCAAGTCGCAATACCCAAAATTAAACCATTATAAGCCTGGGATAAATACTCGAACCTGCACTGCCATGCCCCAGACACCGAGCATCTTTGATGCTGCGGGAAATGTGGGACATTATTTAAACAATGTAAACATTGACAGAGATGAAATGCTAACTGCTCCAGTCATTACTAAGAAGCTTATGATAGTTGTATTTAACTCTAAATTAATTCTAGAATGAAGGTTCACATTAAAATTGTAAGCATTAAATAATGTTTAACTTTAAAGTTGAACTGATATGCTTAATAATTAATCCAATAATTTAAAAAGGCTTGTTAAACAAAGATTATTGAAAATTCAAACGTGTATATGCTTCAAATAAATATGCAATTTCACAGTGCATATTGAACTCATACAGAGTTATGAAATGAAAATGTGTAAATCTGATTGCATCTCTCTTTTCTCTTTAAAGAAGTAACTTATATTCATAGGATTTAACAACCATCGCACGTCAAATTATGTAATGTTAAAGGTGCGTTCGTAGAAATTGGCTGTCTAATCCAGTGTTTATACGCATCGAAAATTCTGAACGGGGCAATACTCCATTTGATCAGTTGATGAAACATGAGAAAATTGGACCGTTTGAGGATTACAGGGTTAATTGTTCATTTGGTGGACTCAAATGGTCCATTTAGTGGGCTCCATATACGTGTCTGACGCGATAAAATGGACGTCCACGTAAACTGGTGAAAAATTGACGGCGAACGCACCGTAACACTTTCCGTTGCAACATCATTGATTAAGAAAGAAATGATAGTATTTTTAACAACAAAACAGCAGATATGCTTGATTTACGAAAAAAAATTGAAAGCGTTACCTGTATTTTGATGCTGAAATCCAAAAGGAAAGACATAAGGTGCTCCCAATGCTGCTATCCTCGACAACTGGAACCGTCCACCTTCTCCGAATAGACACCCAAACCCTCATCTTTCAAACACCCCCAATTTGCTCATTGGAGCATTTCTGCGTCTACTTTTGAAAGTACTAACTCTGGGAAGCTTGTACTTGAAGTGGATGCAAATGGAGATTTTTTTTTAATCCGTCAGTGTCAGCAACTGTTGGTGACCTTTGACCTCGTAGTTTAGGTTACCAACCAATCGATTTTGAATTCAGCAATTCTAAAAGGCCCGAAGATAAAGGTCAGAATTTGTGTGGAAATCATCTTCGACGTACAAGTTTCATGCCACCTCTAAATTCCACCGTTCATTAATAATTCGCATCATCCGCACTTACACATTTCGGGCCTGCTAGCAGCTTCCTTTTGAATTACACCTTTTTTTTTTTTAATAATAGAAAAGGTTGTAACTATTAGCATTTCTTTTGTTAAATATTTTGCAGCTTTTTCGACAAACATATTAAAACTTATTTTGAGTAGGAACGACTGTGAATTTTGAAACATAAAGACGATGATTTACAAAAGTTCCTGCTTTTATTTCACTTATTTAAAATGGTGGTAAATCAGGTCAAGACTCGCATTTTAAATTTATTTCTGTTTTTTTTTTCATTACTACATGGACCGCATATTTATGGACTGGGCCAAATTCTTTATGTATTACTATTGTCATCTAGAAAATCTTTTCTAGCTTCCACAACTATTGGTCACATACAAAATCAGCTTACATGCTCATCATTACCATATATTATTTTGTTTTATCAAATAGACATTCAAATACTCAATTTTATTATTTGACTCGTTATTATCATACGACAGTCTAAGGTCGTTGGTGAATGTAGAGTAACGTCGATGGACAACCGTGTGGTATTTAAATACCGTTGTAAAGCAAAGACACATTGCTGTTTTGGATTGAATAAAAAGGAATAGAATTTGGTGATCGATAACTACTAAAAATTTAATAGTAACTAGAAGCATTTTTGTGCGTACCAATAGCACCGCACTTCTTATATTGTTTAGAGAAACAAAATTTATAACTTAGTTCAAAAGGTGGAATAGAATTCTGGGATCTTAAATCCTGTGAACCTTTAATGAATTAAATACACAATAAAATAATAAATGAATATAAACCTTTATTAATAGTTGGAACAGAGTAATAATTTTTTAGTCTAACCATGAAGTTTTGAAATACCCTTACCATACACATATGAGGACCATGACGTTGCGAGTTCGAATTTCACTCAGTGGAAAAATTTACATTATTATTTGTAAAGTTTGGAATATTATTATAGTTATAAGTTAATTCGATCTTCATAATAACAACCATTCACGTATATGTTTTCTTTCTATTTTCATTTTATTATTGTCTTTTCTCTTCTAAGTGTCATTAATTAGGTATGTATGTATTTATTTCTATATTTTCTAATATATAAATCCATATTTTGAATTCATACATATTCCTATAAAAAAGTTATCAAACTAGAAACAACCAAAAGTATAGTAAGTGTTTAATTATTTCAATTAAATATGTATTTTATTTGAATGTATTTTTTATATGCATGCTTGATGCATGTGTCCTCGCTCACAAATTAAAATAAAATACTAATGGTTTTTTCAATCTCATTCTTAAACAATTTTCAATCAAAATAGTTTTGCTTTTACAATTAATAAATAATAATAAACTAAGAGCTAAGTCTAATAATAAGAAAGATAATGGTAAAGTCAAACAATGTAAATTTCATCATAGTACTTTTTGAAAAGGTTTTAAACTCTATCGTATATAACTCCTTTAATACTAACATCAATATGTAGATTGGAAAAATAAGAAGAGAGAACAATTATTACAACAATATTTAATATGTGTTGAACCATAGTTCTAAGATTATATTATACTTTTGTACAAGTTTCACATGCATTGAATTAATTGTTGTGTTTCAACACTCCAACGCGTCCTCATAAACACGTGCTTCGTTGCTCTGTAATGGCGTCATCGAATGAAGCTTCCGATATGTCAACGTTTTGATTGAACATCCCTTTCATCGCCTTTCAGAATGGGTACATACATGGTCTTGGCAAGACTTGCTTGTAACAAAAGGAATTTCTAATGTTATATGCTACTAATTCCACATATATACCATGCTATGCGTTATATTTCTTGCGATGTAGGACTTATCGTTCAAATCACGCACTCTCAAATATGAGTCACACCTAACAATTCTTCACGGTAACAAGCATTTCCTCTAACCTTTATTTGGAGCATACCGAAGAAGCTCTGTAGTGGGATCGAGTTGCTTTTTTTCTCACTTCTTATGCAGTTGGGTAAAGCTGCGTCACCAAATCTCCACCTTCCACTCAAGTCATCTTGGAGCATCAATTCTTAAAGCAGTGGCACAAGCCGCGTATCTCCAAGCCTTAAGGAGTCCTTGCTTCGGTTACTCTCGCATCGTGTAATGGTCCCTTAAACCATCGGCTTTGATACCATGTTATGTTTCGGCACTTCAACACATCCTCATAAACGCGTGCTTCATTTTTCTTTAATGGCTCCACCTAATAAAGTTTTCGATGTGCCAGCGTCCGGTTAAACATCACTTTCATCGCCTTTTGGAATGGGCACATACATGGTCTTGACAACACTTGCTTGTAACAAAACGAATTTCCAATGTCACGTGTCACCAATCACACATATATACCACGTTATGCGCCATATTTCTTGCGATGTGCGACTTATCGTTCAACCTACGCACTCTCAAATGCGAGTCACACCTAACATTGATGTTATGATATTAAAAATCAACGTTTAGGCCTTTAAATTTCAAATTGTAACCTTTTATTTTTCACGTGTAGAGCGTGAACTTTTTGTATCATTTATTATTGTCTTTCACCCGCATTTCATTTGTATTTTTTACTTTGGTTCTACATGAAAATCGTCTACCATTTATACTAATCATTTTTTCTTGCACATACAGAGCCTATACCATTAGATGTGGTAGTAAATTGGTGGGACTCCATAAGAGCATTTCCAGCAGTGAGTGGAAATTCATGGGTGGTTGCTCTAGTTAAAACGGTGGAAATCCCCACTCGGCCAGCAGTGAGTGGAGAGCGGTTTTCCTTTTTTTTATTAAAACAGTTGCCACTAAACGGTTTTCTGAAAACCATTTAATGCCTAAACGGTTTTCAGAAAATTGTTTAGGGCAAAAGTAAAAAGAAAATAAATACCCTTTTGGGTAAATGGTTTTCTGAAAATCATTTAAGCCTTAAACGGTTTTCTGAAAACCATTTAGGGCTTAAACGGTTCTCAGAAAGCCGTTTAGGGACCGCCATTGTAAAAGAAAATGAGGGCAATCCCCACTTCCCGTTCCTCCCCACGTTCGAACTTCCACTGCTGGGAGGAACGACAGTGGGAAGTGGCCCCATTTCTCCACCAATTTACTCTGCTGGGAATGCTCTAAGTACGTCTATGTGGTTTTACATTCTCCTTTATCAAAGATGATTCTGAATACAAAAATTTTTTTTGTAACTTCTTTCTCTTCATGCAAAATTTGTAACATCTCTTAATGCACCATTATATGTAATTATGTTCATTCATTACAACATCTTGCACTTTATTATTCATTTAAAAACAAACATATCATAGTTACTATAATTTTCGAAAGCCATGAAAATTTTGTTCACCATAAAATAGGTGCCAAATCGTGAATGCCATGAAAATTATATCCCCAAAAAATATTTTTCCCTAACGTTATCCATTTTGTTCCCAATTTGCCCCTTGTCGAAGAAAACGTGGTTCCCTTTAAACCTGTCAAAATATGACCCAACCCATTAACTCAACTCATTTACCCTACTTATAAATGGGTTGAGTCAACCCATTTATGAATATTATTAAATGGGTTATGGGTTGGGTTGACCCATTTTTAAAAGGGTTATAAATGGGTAACCATATACCCATTTATTAAAAACATTAAATTTTAATATAAATTTGAAAAATAAGAATTTTGAACATACATTGTAGTTTTACATGGAGACTGATAATTGTGCTTAGAAAATAACAGACTACCGCATCCCCATATTTGAACTCCGCCTAGTGCAGAAGCCGCTATTTTTTTTGTTCAGACTGCAATAACTTCTTCGTTCTATCTCGGAATAAGGTGAGACTTCGACCGATAAACTTCCATCTAAATTACGGACAGTATGGAACACTCGGATACTTCATCGTGTGAACGCACACTGTAGTTCTCCAAGGGGACTGACAGTTGTACTTAGAAAATAACATGCTACCACATCCCCATATTTGAACTCCGCCTAGTGCAGAAGCCGCTATTTTTTTTGTTCAGACCGCAATATCTGCTTCGTTCTAACTCAGAATCATGCGAGACTTCGACCGATGAACTCCCATCTAAATTACGGACAATATGGAACACTCAGATACTTCATCATGTGAACGCACACTGTAGTTCTCCAAGGGGGCTGGCAGCTGTACTTAGAAAATAACATGCTACCACATCCCTATATATGAACTCCGCCTAGTGCAGAAGCCGCTATTTTTTTTGTTCAGACTGCAATAACTTCTTTATACTAAATCAGAATTAGGAGAGACTTTGATCGATTAACTCCCTCCTAAATTACGGACAATATGGAACACTCGGATACTTCATATTGTTAATGCACACTGTAGTTCTCCAAGGGGACTGACAGTTGTACTTAGAAAATAATAAGCTACCACATCTCCATAATTGAATTTTGATGAAAATTAAAATTAAAATTTTAAATTTTTATCGGAATTCAAAACATAAAAATTAGAATTAAAATTATTTTATATTTATTTGTTTTTTATTAGTCAAATTAAATTCAAATCTTTAAATGAGTTAAATGAGTAACCCGCTCATTAAGTGGGTCGGGTCATAAATGGGTTGGGTCATAAATGGATAAAAAAAAATTGGTCATAAATGGGTTGGGTCAAACTCGACCCAACCCATTTTGACCCAACCCAACCCGTTTGACGGGCCTAGTTCCCTTCATCAACTTAGAATAATAGACATCTAAACCTAGCTGTTCAGCAAAAAAGTAATACAAAATATAATTTTTGATTTTTATTGCTCCTAAACAATATTTTGTTTAGGACCATCATTGGCTGAGGAAAGGAGGAGATACTACTAAAGGAATTGGTAGCTTTGCATTAAGCAGCTATAGAGTTTTCTTTGATTCCTTGCGGTTGGTCTCCTTGCGGTAAGCCTACGAGTATAGAAGAGTGTTTTAAAGACTCAACCCAACCTCGGTTTGGTCGCGGTTAACCTTCGACGTTGGAGCGCTGCGACTTTGAAAATGAAATAACCTTGCACGTGCATGAACCCGCGGTTTAATCTCAAAACCCTGAAGAAACCTCCGGACCGACCTCTTTGAACCACACGGTTCTTCAAATTTGAGGAAAACCTATCGCTTCGCTCTTCGTCTTTTCATATAATCAATTTAACAAATAATTTCATAACTTTAGCATCTAAATTATTGGATTATCTTATCAATTTTGAACGATATAATACATTATTAGGGTACATTTTACGAATTAGTGTTAAACCGACTCTCTTTCAACTTAAAAAATAAGGAAATTTATAATTTTGCTCTAAAAAAATTGTTATATAATTATTCCAATTAATATTTGTTACGAAATGTTCAAAAATAATTATTTTAAAGTTCAATATATTAAGTATGATTGGTTAAATTTTAATATTACTTTAAATAGTTTTACATTTAGATCGAAAATATAAAAATTAACGATCAACGCGGTTTTCACGGTCTGATTGGTTGAACCATTGGAACCTTTGATCTTACATCAACACAATTCAACTCACAGTTTGGTCTTCGAAACTATGGGCTAGAAGCTTCTTCTGGAAATATCCTATGTGGGTGAATCCATGAAAAAAATAGTAGTGTACATAATGTAATGAATACTGTGAACAATTTTTTTTCATATTTTACTACACGTTATTTTTGCTTATACATAATTATGTGGGGAAATACTAAGACGATATTTTTATATTTTTGATACATAAATTGTGCTACTATGCAAGGGAAGCAATTGTAGTTTGAGAAGATAAACTGAATAAAATACACGCAAGAAGAATTAGCAATTGTACTACTGTGAACGTACACTGTAATTCTCCATGGTGACTAACAGTTGTACGTAGAAAATAACATGATACATCCCCATATTTGAACTCCGCCTAGGCAGAAGCCATTTTTTTTGTTCAAACTAGAGTAGCTTCTTCATACTAACTCGGAATCGGACGAGACTTCGACCAATGAACTCCCGCCTAAATTAAGGATATTATGGAACGCTCGGAAACTTAATATTGTGAACGCACACTATGGTTCTCCATTGTGACTAATAGTTGTACTTATAAAATAACAGGCTACATCCCCATTTTTGAACTTCTACTAGGCAGAAGCCACTACTTTTTTGTTCAGACTGTAGTAACTTTTTCATGGTAACTCGGGATCAGACGAGACTTCGACTGATGAACTCCCACTTATATTACAAACAATATGGAACGCTCGAATACTTCATCTTGTGAACGCACACTGTGGTTCTCCATGGTGACTAACAGTTGTATTTAGAAAATAATAGGCTACATCCCTATATTTGAATTTTGATGAAAATTAGAATTAAAATTTTAAATTTTGAGATTTTGACTTTTATCGAAATTTAAATCATAAAAGTTAAAATTAGAATATTTTTCATCTGTTGTATTATATTAGTCAAATAAAATTTAAATGGATTAAATGGGTAACACGCTCATTAAATGGGTTGTGTCAGACTGACCCTTATATTAAATGGGTCTAAAAGAATGGATCGTAAATGGGTTGGGTCAAAATCGACTCAACCCATTTTGAGACAACCCAATGCATTTGACGGGTCTATTTACCCATACCTCTTATCCTACTTAATTATGTACATGAGAGAAAAAAAAACTATAGGTAAAGCATAAAGCATGATATATATAATACTAGCTATCAAACATTATAAATAAATACACAGTAAAACCATGTTGCCACACAAAACAGGTTTTTCCCTCACTATTACTCTGTTATAAAAAATATTGTCTAATTTTACGTTAAACGCTTCAATGTATGTGCACTAGCTATTTGAAAGTAACCAGTTTTGGAAAGAAAAGGTTAGAGATTAAAGAAGATAGTAATGAAAGTAAGAGAAATACACTTAAAGTTTTAGAGTGGTGTGGGGAATGAATTCTCCAACATCCACTGTGCAAATTTCTTTATTTCTTACAACAAAATTACAAAATACTTTTCTGCAAAATGACCATTAATGTAGCTCTCGGTATTTTTAAAGAAGCTCAAAGTTTAGAACGAGCAATGAAGAAGAAGATGATGAAGAGAGAAGTCCCTCATTATGGTGGCGGGGTGCCATATTTATAGTAGTTTGTGGGCATTTTATTCTTAAGAAGCGGCACAAAACTAAAGATTTTGAATAATCTTCTCATGGATTAGTGACATGGTAGGATGAATATTTTGATAATACTTCTTCGATAATTTAAGTGTCAATCTAATGGTGGATAACAGTAACATCTCTGGAGCTAAATAAAATAAATACAAGGGAAAATGTATTTTTGAGAATTTTTGAGGAAATAAATAAATATTAAAAATTATTTTAAGATGAAAAGCAGTATTTTGACTACCAAAAATATTATTTTGGACAAAAATAAGATTGATAAAAAAATTTATAGTGGTTTGTGTAATTTTTACATGTATTTATATGAGGTGAAATAAGAGAATTAGGGTGAGAAATAATTTATACAAAAAAATGAATTTATTTTATCAAATGTGGGTCCTAAATGGTTTTAACCCAAGCCCATTACCCATTAACCCTTATCCTTATCTTTAAACTAGCATAACCCATCCTTATCTTCATTTCATACTTCATCATTCAGAAAACAAAGCACAATACATCATTTCCTAAGCTAGGTTTTGAATTTTGATCCAAATTAAAGTATTTGTAAGCTATAATCAAAGGTAATAGCCTTACAGTACAAGAAAATGATCCTATTATAACTATTTGTTTACAACGTTCCCCAATTGACAATTGTAATAAAGGTTTTTAACCACAATTTTTTCTGGACAGTTATAATAAACTTATTTTTAACAACTGTTTCTTTTTGCCAGATATAATAAAGATCTATAACAACTTATTAATTTTGACCATTATAAATGTTTATTTATAACATATCATTTACAGTTGTCTCACTCATAAGTTATATGTGTTTGTGTAACCACTTGCAAGTAAACATCACTAATGACAAACAAAAATCTAAGTGAACTCAAATGTTTCTGTTTAGATATTTTAATGTTCATTGTTACCAATCATGTGAAAAATTAAAGAAATATAAAAGTGAGAAAAAGGAAATTCCTAAAATTTGACTAATATTTAAAATATGGAAATTATTTTTCTAAAACTTCGTAGATTTGACTTATTTAACAAACTAAAGAATTACATAATTTATAGAATTTCAAGAAACGGAGAAACAGATTTAAACTAATGGTGGACATTTAACCAATTTAATCGATGTAAACAACATCCACCAAGTGATACAATGATTGTTTTATATGAATAACCGATAATAATAGCTATAGTCTTTTGAGACCACTCTTAACGAATCATCTTCGATTACGTTAGATGTTGTAAGAGGATTTAATCAGTGTCCCACTATACTTAATTTTGCTATCCATGGCTGGTTATCAGTACCTAACTATATACAACGTTTGTAGGATTAATTAGTAGATAAGTACATAATGTTGATTAAACACTAAAACATTTGATTATATCAAGAGACGACATTTAAAATAATATGTCATATTTAGTCAGTTAAAAAATAAAAATAAAAATACTATGGTAGCATTTATCTACTAATCTCATAATTTTAAACAAAATGCTAAGTTGGTCCACTTTTTCCGTCTGTAAACATTTTCACTCTTTGTAAACATAAAATATAATCTATCTAATTTTGACCACTTTCCATCTTTTATTTTCAATGTTTTACTTAGACGTCCACTTTTCCTCTTTTATTTTCAAACCCTAACTTTCTTACAAGTTCCGCTTTTATTTTGGATACTTAAGTTAATTCGTTTATTTTATTCTCGATCCCCAAAAGCAAAGCCTAACCATAAATTGCCATCATCAATAGAATCCCGTTAATCCTTGTTTCCCTAATTCGATTAAACCCAATCCCTAACTCTCTGTACTATGGAACAATATAATAATAAAGATAAATAATGAATGTTAGTCATGTGGAAAAAGGATTGAGTGACGACTTTGAATGTACAATGAAGGAGCTTCAAGTCGTCAGCATGAGTTTCGAGTCTGGGGTTTGCTAGATTCATTACGAGGCTACAGGTGCTCATGAGAACCGACTACGATCGCGATAAAGGTTCGACCTAGCGAGCTTGCTGCAATTGCTTCGTGGCGAGGTTCATTTGGGTTGAGGCACGACCCGAGGATTGAACACTGGTGAGTAAAGTCATATTTCTTCATATTATTTGGATTTATGACTATATATATCATCATTATTCGATTAGTGTTGATTGAAAATAAGGAAAATTTATGGTTGAATCAATTGGTTGAATTGTGGTACATAAGAATGAATGTCTTTGTTGGTAATTTTGTTATAAAAATCTCTAACCTTGTCATTGCTTTACGGATAGTAGAATCATCAAATATTTTTTGCAATTATTACTAAGAGTTGGATATATTTACCTCAATTAAGCAAGATCTTATTGACATCTATTTTTTTGCTAAGTACAGTCGATTCTTTTGACATTATCAATGCAATCTGATCAGACCAACTATTATTGTAACGACCACCTTTTCAATCCTCAAAAGTCGACACTAATACATCCACGGTATTTACGTGTCGAACATCCAAGTGCTGGAAAAACAAATTGTTGGAGTAAAAGAAATGAAAAGGCAGAACAAATTCTCACATCGTGACGAGTAATATATAATATACATATGATCTTTACAAAAGAAAACTGTAATATGCATACATCAATAAGAGTAAACTAACCTATCATTAGTCTGGATAGTTATAATAGCTTGTCCTCACAAATGCAGATAAATACAAAACAAGAAATGCAGTGGAAAATAAAATACGCGAATACGTATTAGAGGAATCAAGTTCGTCTCTTGAAGCTCCAAAGCATCCATAACTAAATCTAGAAATTTGCCATGGCTGACCCGGGCATTATAAGAAAATAACGCCTGAATCAGTCTGGTGAACCGGCGTGAGAAACACCAATCATATGAATTTTTAATGTTATAAAACCATTCAAAAATGAAGGTATCTCGTAAGACCACGCCGCATATAAACACGGACAGGTTTTTACCTTATGATAACCAAACCATTTCAAATAGAAAATTTAGTGATATTATAATAATGTCTAGGGTTTGAAATAAATATTGAATCATAGTCAGAATTGTTGCATTAATTACATTCAATAGCATATTTAGTATACAGCTAAGTTCGTAAATGCACATATTGGAAAATGGATTCCATAACATGACAAGGCTACTGGGGTACACCTGTCCTAGTACACCTCTAGAAAAATGTGCCGAGGGCCTCGACGGGGCTCCTGCCAACACAAGAACGGCCTAACTCTTACCGGATAGTACCCAATTTGTCATCATCTCAGTTTCCGGCCAACATTCGTACCAAGTCACTAACATATATAAGTGGGTCAATATCGATCTAGATCGAGTGATGATCATACCCTAATAGTAGAAAACTATATAGCCCTGCTGCATATCCCTTATTTTAGTCATTACCAAGTGTGAGGCTCGAGGCTATGTTTTACCTTTTTTGCAAATCCAACTTGGAATGCTAAGACTGTCCTCCAAGCAATAATGCAATGCTAGTATTCTTCCATATAAGTTATCTATGATATGAACAAACCGAACACACTACTTCCACTGCATCCTTAGGACTAGTAGTGTGATAACCCGGATTTTGGGCATCAGATAATTTGATAATTATCTAATTTTAACTATAGAAAACACTGATTTATAGTTGAGCAAACAAATCTGATAATAAATATTTATATCTGGATAAATATTTATTTGATAATCTCTTAATATAATTATTTAAAATTGGTAAAAATATTATTTTCAAAACTAAATATGTGTTGTATACATATGTGTTGATTTAAATAGAATTTAAATTTGAATTTAATTTGAAATTCAAAAGATAATTATCTTAAAATAAATTGAATTTAAAGATATATTTACACATGCAAAATACAAGTGTTGAGATATTATCATATAATTTAACAAAAGTAAGTCATTTAACATAGAAATATACAAGTGTAACAATTGTAATATACATTTGAACAAGTGTCATTTATTTTAATTATTTCTAATAAAAAGTAAATGAGATTATCTAATATCTTTACTCTCCTCTCTTTCATTTCTTTGATATCCTCATTTCCAAAAAAAAAGAAAACAAATGCCTGTAACATTTTCAAACTAGAAAATCATATCAGAAACCAACTATATTCAACCTGAAATCAAGTTAAATCATCTCAGTTTCTAAGCTTAGATCATCTCAACAACAAGGATTTCAGTTTTAGAGATCAAGTATTTTCCAGTTTCAAAAGATCAAAGCAATTCAAGTTTTCAAAATTTCAAAACTGTTTCAAAGGCTCTCTTTACATCAGTAGGTGAGTAAACAAATTTGTTTTAAAAAGCTTTTAATCTGTTTAAATCCCTGTTGCATGCAGAAAACTTGAGTTTGAATAAAAATTAATTGTTTGCATGTTGGATTTAATGATTAATGTATATATGTATGGGGATATCTCTGTGAGCATGTCTGTAATTCAAGGTTGTGCTCTGTTCTTAAATTACTGGTTGCAGATAACATTCAAATTAAAAAAATTGTTTATCTCTGATCAGTTTTAGGTTATAATGTTTGAACAAAATTTGTTTAGAACATCGATTTTTAAATTTTAAAAATATTTAAAGCAATAATTTAAGGCAGTATCAATCAGGATTTATTTATTACAGTAAAAACTTGATTTTTATCAAAAATTCCAAATTGAATAATTTGTAGATTCATGTGTATAATCTGATGTATCTTTGCAAACTAGGATTTTTAAAATAAAAATCAAAATTGTTAGTGGAATTTTGGATGTGCATTTCAAAGATGATCAGTAAATGGGTTTCGACCATTTTCTGGTGATCGACGAATTTTGGGAGGTCAGGGTTTTTGTCGAAGCTTGAATGGTTATCGGCAATGTCAGGAAAAATGGTTTGAGTGACGATTGTTCATCGTGGCATCAGAAATCGATAGAACTAGGGTTTTATAACCCAGATGAGTCGAGGTCGGGAACTTTGTTGATTTGGCGTCTATGGGTGATCGAGCTTCACCGAACTTTGGGAGGTGGAGGCGTGGTAGGGTCGGTAGTGTGTGGCCGGAGTTCCAGAGATTCTGGTGGTCGGCGTTGGTGATTCAAGGGAAGTTTTCAGGTGATGTTTGGTTCCAGGTTTGACTGGGAAAGCTCGATTTCAAATTGGGCTTTGTGGTGATTGTTTGATGGTCGGAAATGGTTGTAGGGAGGACCGTCGACGTGTGGGAGGCATCGGAGATGGTCGCGGTGGCGTTGATCGTCGGTGCATGTGCACAGCGACGTATATGTGTCAGTGGGTTGGGATCGTGGTCGACTCGAAGGATCACTCAGGTAGGGAAGGCAAATTGCTCGGGAATAAATGCGTGTACGTGAGAGTACTATGTCATAACAGTTTTTAAGTATTTAACTAAGTTTTAAAAAAAGAAAGGGAACTCGGGAAAAGTTTGAAGAGTCTCGAGTACCTGTTCGAGTAAACCCAGGATTTCCTCGGGTAAATGTTTTAAATCCTCAAAGTTTAAGTTTAACAGGTTAAGTTTAAATTTAATTATCTTTAAACTATTTTAAGTAATATTTGATTAATTAATGTTTGATAATTAAAGTTGAGGAATTTATTTTAAAGTTAATCCTTATTTTTTTTCAAACTTAATTAAGCAATGTAATTAAGGTTAATTAAGCAATGTAATTAAGGTTAATTAATTAAGGTTAATTAATCAATGTAATTAATTAAAGTTAGTTAATTAAGTGGAATTAATCAATGCAATTAAGGTTAATTGACTGATTAAGATAAGAAAATTAGTAAGTAGAACTAATTAATTATTAAGTAATTAAGGAGTAATTAAGATTTTAATTAAGGATTAGTTGATTAATTAAGAATGGTTAATTAATTTAATGACAAATGGTTTGTAATTAACCAATGATAATTAAGCTAAGTTGAATAATTAATTCATAGTAAAGTAATTAAGGAAGGATTACTTAGTGTAATTAAATAAAGGATTTATTTAAGTAAGTAATTAAAGGATAGTTAATCCTGAATGTGATTAATTAAAAAGGTAATTAATGAAAGTAATTAGAGGATCATTAATTAACTACTGAGAGTAATTAAAGTGAATGGTTAAAGAATAATTAATTTATGTAATTAATTTAGGGCTAATTACTTAATGTAATTAGAGAATGATTAATCAAGGATGATTAATTGAGGAAAATAATTCGAGATGGTTAATTAATTGATTTATGATTAATTAATGTTGGGTAAGCAGGATTTAAGGTAATTTAAGTAATTAAAGTTGGAAATTAAATTGATATTGAACATCTAATTTAGCTTGTTTATGGATGATTGAATGGTATTTTAGATTTATATCTAGTCTAATAACTTGTTATGTTTGTGATATGCTATGATGGGTTGAACTATGATAGTGTAGGTTACCTATCTGAGTTGGATTGTTATGTGATATATGATATCATGGATATGAATTATTTTGTTTTAAAACTTAACAATTTGGATTAGAGATGACATTGAATTTGAAGAGACCGGGGTTGGGTATCAGTAAATACCCGAAACCATTTCGATTAGTAATCTAAATTATATATATATTGATATGTGAAATTAAACAAGATAGAATGGAAAATGAATTGAGTAACATGGACATTTAACTTGAAAACTATTGTGTATGATAAATGATTGACTGTAAGAACTCTTAAAAGTACGAGTTACCCTGGTATTCACATATTTTATAACTTAGTATTTCATATTACATGGGTTTACTCACGTTGGTTTCTAGCCTGACTCGGGTGTTACTTTAATGTAATGCTCGGGTCAGACCGAGTATTACAAATTTCCAAGTAAGGGCATTCTGGAGCTCAGGTGGCGAGCTGGAAGGCAGGAACGTATGGAGTATTTTCCGTTGAGTATTTGAGATTTTATTGATAGTAGTCTGGGACAAGTTGTTACAACTGTCCAGTTTATATGTGAATGATTGTACTCTGATATATTGTTGTAAATCAACATTTACAGCTTTCTTTGTGTAAATGCTATTATTTGATATTATATTTTGGTCCGCTGCGAATGTGAGATTCTGTGTTCTGTTCTCTGTTTCTTCTTCTACCTCTTTTCTTCTTTACCCTAACAATCTGGAATTTCCGGCATTCGATTGCTCGGCACTTCTACAGTGAACGTATTAGTGTCGAATTTTCGGGGTCGAAAAATCCGGGTCGTTACATTTGGTATCAGAGCTGAAGGTTAAGCGAGAACCTTGGCTCTGGTGGGTTTACTCATTAAGGATAGGGTCAATGGTACCCTAGAATGAGTTGAGTGTAGTATATATGAGGGCGTATTTGTTATTTTCTTATAAAATGATTTTAAAAATAATTTTTATATAAGTTTATATTTTGATATATATAAGCAATAGTTTTCTAATATATTAAAGGAATTAGTTGTTGATTATTGGAATAAAATAAAATAATGGGAATTAAGTGGTAATAGAAATACAACCAAATTGAAATTGAATGAAGATAAGTTTGAAATGAATCCAAGCTGAAATTAAGATCCTGAATTTGTGGAAGTGTTTTCAGAATAAGATAATATATAGTGAATTTTTTTCCAGATATGATAACCTTGGTTATTATCCTAAAATGTTTGTTGTATCTTGATAATGAAATGTTTTAAGGAAATAACAATTTAGATAACTTATAAATTGAAGATAATTTAAGTTGTGAAGTTTTAAATCTAAGTTCAGAAAATTTGGAATTTGTTTCAAAGTGCTAAAAGAAATAATAAATAGTATTATTTGAATGAAAGGGTCTTGTTTCAAAAAGAGTTGTTTGAAAATTTTAAAGAAATTTGTTTTGAATTAAACCAAAGGTGGTTTAAAAATTTAAAATATAACTTGGTGTGTAAAGGAAATAAATATGTATAAATGAGGATATACATAATACCAAAGATGATTTGAAATAAACTCTAAGTGTTGAGTTTTAAATTTTTCCTTGGAATGTGATGTGAAACCCATAGTGAAATTGATATTGGAAATTTATGGATAAGAACTGTAAAATGATTTTTGAAATGGAAAGGTATATTTTGAAAAAAATGAATGATGAAATAAAATGGGAGTTGGATATTTATATGATTAGAACTCATTAAAAGTAATGTAAGTGAATAACTTTATAAAGAAATCAAACTTGAATATTAGTTTGGCATAAACAAAGTTGTGTATATTTATATTTTTGATAAACTCCCCTTGTTGAATCTATAGCCAAAAGAAAAAGGGGTTTTGAAATATTTGAAGTATAAAAAGAGAATTTATACAAGTATGAAGTGATCCAAGATTTTTCAAGATTATATATATATATATATATATATATATATATATTTCTATATATATATATAAAGGTTTTTATGAGTGATTTTGGAAAGGGTTTTGGAAACTATGGATTTTGGAAAGGCTTTTGATTTATGAGAAAAATCAGTTTTGGGAATTTGGAAAGCCAAGTTTGGAACTATCGATTTGGGATATCGATTTTGTGTAAAGGAGATTTTGATATAAATCATAAAGGATATGATTTGAAAGATACTATAAGTATATAGTATCAAGTGTTTTGAGAATGGCTTTGGGGAAAAAGGCGCTCCCATGGAATGAACTTCTCAGGAGTGTCACGGGGTGGTACTGCCTTGAGCCCTAGGGGGTTCTAAAGTTGATCCTGTGAGGAAGTCTGGACAAACTGAAGTTCCTGAGGATTATTGGGTAGCGAAAGTCGAGGGCGTTGATGCCTACAGAGGCATTTGGGTTATGCTGTGACGACAGTGTAACTCGATGTCACTGCGATCTACTGTGGACCATAGCAAAAATCATGTGGAGGTGAGTGTCAACGGTCTACGTTTGATTTTGCCATGATGGCTACGTAACACAGTAGACTACGATCTATGGTAGGAGTGGAGTGGAGAAGTTTCATTTGGCAGCGAAATTAGAGGGCACAGATGCCTACGGTTATATGGGTTTTTGTCGTGATGGCAATGTAACCCTGGGTATAGCTGTGATCTGTAGCGGGTTCCATGGTGTAATCGAGGAGCGCAGAGGCCTACAGTTATCTATGGTTTTGCCGGGATGGCGTCGCAATCATCGGGTTAACTGCGACCATGGAGGGGGTGATTATTTCCAGAGCATTCTCACCAAAGATGTTTCCTCTATTTTTAAAAATGTTTTCTATATTTTCAATAAAATATTTCCCAAGTATTTTCACTGGGTGTTAAAAACAGGTTTACCAAGTACTTGTAGATTTTCAGTCCTACGCTTGATCAACGTATGACCGGATTTCTATAAGAACAAGGATGGACTTGTTGAGACATCGAGTTATAAAAGTATTTTTATAAAAAACCATTTTAGTAATATTGTATAGATTTTAAAAAGTGTTTTAAAAATGATCAAAGAGTAATTTTTCTGATAATAAGCATTTTTATAAATTCTGGCTTCGTTACTTTTCGAGGACGAAAAGATTCAAAGGGGGAAGGAATGTGATAACCCGGATTTCAGGCATCAGATAATTTGATAATTATCTAATTTTAACTATAGAAAACACTGATTTAGAGTTGAGCAAACAAATCTGATAATAAATATTTATATCTGGATAAATATTTATTTGATAATCTCTTAATATAATTATTTAAAATTGGCAAAAATATTATTTTCAAAATTAAATATATGTTGTATACATATGTGTTGATTTAAATAGAATTTAAATTTGAATTTAATTAGAAATTCAAAAGATAATTATCTTAAAATAAATTGAATTTAAAGATATATTTACACATGCAAAATACAAGTGTTGAGATATTAGCATATAATTTAACAAATGTAAGTCATTTAACATAGAAATATACAAGTGTAACAATTGTAATATACATTTGAACAAGTGTCATTTATTTTAATTATTTCTAATAAAAAGTAAATGAAATTATATAATATCTTACTCTCCTCTCTTTCATTTCTTTGATATCCTCATTTCCAAAACAAAGAAAACAAAAGCCTGTAACATTTTCAAACCAGAAAATCATTTCAGAAACCAACTATATTCAACCTGAAATCAAGTTAAATCATCTCAGTTTCTAAGCCTAGATCATCTCAACAACAAGGATTTCAGTTTTAGAGATCAAGTATTTTCCAGTTTCAAAAGATCAAAGCAATTCAAGTTTTCAAAATTTCAAAACTGTTTCAAAGGCTCTCTGTACATCAGCAGGTGAGTAAACAAATTTGTTTTAAAAAGCTTTTAATCTGTTTAAATCCCTGTTGCATGCAGAAAACTTGAGTTTGAATAAAAATTAATTGTTTGCATGTTGGATTGAATGATTAATGTATATATGTATGAGGATATCTCTGTGAGCATGTCTGTAATTCAAGGTTGTGCTCTGTTCTTAAATTACTGGTTGCAAATAACATTCAAATTAAAAAAATTGTTTATCTCTGATCAGTTTTAGGTTATAATGTTTGAACGAAATTTGTTTAAAACATCGAGTTTTAAATTTTAAAAATATTTAAAACAAGAATTTAAGAGAGTATCAATCAGGATTTATTTATTACAGTAAAAACTTGATTTTTATCAAAAATTCCAAATTGAATAATTTGTAGATTCATGTGTATAATATGATGTATCTTTGCAAACTAGGAATTTTAAAATAAAAATCACAATTGTTAGTGGAATTTTGGATGTGCATTTCGAAGATGATCAGGAAATGGGTTTCGACCATTTTCTGGTGATCGACGAATATTGGGAGGTCAGGGTTTTTGTCGAAGCTTGAATGGTTATCGGCATTGTCAGGAAAAATGGTTTGAGTGACGATTGTTCGTCGTGGCATCAGAAATCGATAGAACTAGGGTTTTATAACCCAGATGAGTCGAGGTCGGGAACTTTGTTGATGCGGCGTCTCTGGGTGATCGAGCTTAACCAAATTTTGGGAGGTGGAGGCGTGGTAGGTCGGTAGTGTGTGGCCGAAGTTCTAGAGATTCTGGTGGTCGGCGTCGGTGATTCGAGGGAATTTTCAGGTGATGTTTGGTTCCAGGTTCGACTGGGAAAGCTCAATTTCGAATTGGGCTTTATGGTGATTGTTTGATGGTCGGAATCGGTTATAGGGAGGATCGTCGATGTGTGGGGGGCATCGGAGATGGTCGCGGCGGCGGTGATTGTCGGTGCATGTGCACGACGACGTATGTGTGTCAGTGGGTTGGGATCGTGGTCGACTCGAAGGATCACTCGGGTTGGGAAGGCAAATTGCTCAGGAATGAATGCGTGTACGTGAGAGTACTATGTCATAACAGTTTTTAAGTATTTAACTAAGTTTAAAAAAAAGGGAACTCGGGAAAAGTTTGAAGAGTCTCGGGTACTTGTTCGAGTAAAACCAGGATTTCCTCGGGTAAATGTTTTAAATCCTCAAAGTTTAAGTTTAACAGGTTAAGTTTAAATTTAATTATCTTTAAACTATTTTAAGTAATAATTGATTAATTAATGTTTGATAATTAAAGTTGAGGAATTTATTTTAAAGTTAATCCTTATTTGTTTTTAAACTTAATTAAGCAATGTAATTAAGGTTAATTAAGCAATGTAATTAAGGTTAATTAATCAATGTAATTAATTAAAGTTAGTTAATTAAGTGGAATTAATCAATGCAATTAAGGTTAATTGACTGATTAAGATAAGAAAATTAGTAAGTATAACTAATTAATTATTAAGTAATTAAGGATTAATTAAGAATTTAATTAAGGATTAGTTGATTAATTAAGAATGGTTAATTAATTTAATGACAAATGGTTTGTAATTAACCAATGATAATTAAGCTAAGTTGAATAATTAATTCATAGTAAAGTAATTAAGAAAGGATTACTCAGTGTAATTAAATAAAGGATTTATTTAAGTAAGTAATTAAAGGATAGTTAATCCTGAATGTGATTAATTAAAAAGGTAATTAATGAAAGTAATTAGAGGATCATTAATTAACTACTGAGAGTAATTAAAGTGAATGGTTAAAGAATAATTAATTTATGTAATTAATTTAGGGCTAATTACTTAATGTAATTAGAGAATTATTAATCAAGGATGATTAATTGAGGAAAATAATTTGAGATGGTTAATTAATTGATTTATGATTAATTAATGTTGGGTAAGCAGGATTTAAGGTAATTTAAGTAATTAAAGTTGGAAATTAAATTGAGATTGAACATCTAATTTAGCTTGTTTATGGATGATTGAATGGTATTTTAGATTTATATCTAGTCTAATAACTTGTTATGTTTGTGATATGCTATGATGGGTTGAACTATGATAGTGTCGGTTACCTATCTGAGTTGGATTGTTATGTGATATGATATCATGGATATGAATTATTTTGTTTTAAAACTTAACAATTTGGATTAGAGATGACATTGAATTTGAAGAGACCGGGATCGGGTATCAGTAAATACCCGAAACCACTTCGATTAGTAATCTAAATTCTATATGTATTGATATGTGAAATTAAACAGGCTGGAATGGAAAATGAATTGAGTAACA
Source organism: Allium fistulosum (assembly GCA_030737815.1). Classification (NCBI taxonomy): domain Eukaryota; kingdom Viridiplantae; phylum Streptophyta; class Magnoliopsida; order Asparagales; family Amaryllidaceae; genus Allium; species Allium fistulosum. The sequence goes on along the minus strand of CM060902.1, from coordinate 786,556,450 downwards.
TGGACATTTAACTTGAAAACTATTGTGTATGATAAATGATTGACTGTAAGAACTCTTAAAAGTACGAGTTATGTGACGACCGCCCAAGACCCCAGCACTGAACCTAGACATAGTGCGCTGTAAAGTGTGTCAGGCAGCCATGGACGATTGTCAGGGTAAATTAAAACAACAAAATCTATCGTATAACTCACAGCGCATAGATAAAATATAATAGAACATATATATATATATATAGTGAAGCTTCACAAAATAGAATGTCACCATATAAAACTTCATAATAGTTGAATACAAACATCTGAATAGTCAATACATCAAGCCTCACTACATATCACTCAGAGAATTATACAAGCAGCGGAACATCCAGTACATATAGTAAGAAAATAATATGCAAGCCTCTAGCTCATCTTCGTCATCAGCATCGTTGGAAGCAAGAACAGCACCTGTCACCTGCTACCTAGTCTGCCCGTCCCAAAATGGACGAACAGCCCAAGGCAATAAGAGTTAAAACATAAAGCCTTGAGTCAGACAACAGTCTTAGTGAGCGGTAAATTAACTAGCAACATACCAAAAGAGCATAAAGGAAAAAGGAATAGGAATCCAACCCTCCCACTCCACCTCTTTCTACAGTGATAGCCCCAGACACACACTAAGCAGAAACAAACATAGCAAAGCAAACATTTAAAGTAAAGCAATTATCACTCGAGTCAAGGGCGATGTTTTCCAAGTACAAACCCCCAAGGCCTAAACCAAGATCAGATAAGCACCCAGAAAATACCGCTCTTGAGACCGAATGACGATACAACCAAACATCCATGACTCTGGCTATCACTGTTATCATTGCTTCGACACCACCGTTAATTGAATGACCGGCACATTCTTTCAGCCGTCCGTCAAGGGCTAATGGAAACCCCGGTTCTAGACATAACTCCGCACGTCGTCGAAACCCGTGCCTAGGACTATCGAATCTGCCCAGAGTGCTTGACTACCAATCAGTAGTCTTTAGGGACTATCGAATCTGCCCAGCGTACTCTTGCTTTGAGCATGCTAGAACCTTCAACAACGATGAAATCTCAGCCTTCTAGTCATCCTCCTCGACGACTATTTCCATACTAGCTCAAGCGCCTCTTGAGCAAACCATTATCCTCAAACTCGAACCATTTCACCGAGTTATCAACATGCTTGGAATGATCCCGATTGGATTAGACCAAGGCTATCTCATATCATGCCTCGCTTCATCACATCCTAGCAAAGCCTCATCTCAACATCATCATCATCAAATCTATCCATATGAGCTTCATCATCCGCTACATATGCCACGAGCAGCTTTCCCAATTCAAGAGCCTTTCCCTTAGCTTTTGAATCATCTTTGACCATCTTGTCTAAATCAAATCATCAATCATCTAATTCATAGCAATCAATCAAGTCAAACATTAATCCAAGTAATCAAGCATTCAAATATGATCTAATGAACAATTATAACAATAATGGCAATTTCGTAAATAAAGAGTCTAAAGTCTAACAAGCATGAAAACATGAGCAATATCTCTATAATCTTGATGAATGAACTTGCATAGGTTAACATGTAGTAAAATGGATGTCAAATCATCATGAACAATGGATCTATACTTAAGTTTACAAAAATGCATGAAAATCACTACTTTAACACCAAATCAAACCAACGATCCGATATACTCCTTTGGATCCGTATGAGAGATAATCACCACTCACCAAATCACCTAAACAACCCAAAAGCAACACACTTCAGATCTGGACAGCGAAGGTAACAACTTGGTCTATCACAAATCCGCTTCAAACGATGAAATCTCTCTTCAATGGATGTAGATCTTCAATCTAAGCTCTTGGATCTTCGATTTGATCTTCGATTTGGATGGAAGGAATCGCAAGATTAGAGTGGAGAAAAGAAGTGAAGAAGTGTAGAACTCGAGCTCTCAAAATGGCAGCACTTCGTCGCTTCGAAATCCGGATCCCAAAAATGAAGAGGAACCCTCCTATTTATAGGCTGAATCCTCCTTAGGTCGTTCGCTCGGAATTAGGTCGTCCACGACCTAAGAACCTACGACCTAAAAACCCACGACCTAACAAATGCGCTTCTACGACCTACGACCTACGACCTAACGACTAAGCAGATCAGCGCATCCATACGACCTACGACCTAACGACTTAGCATATCAGCACATCCATACGACCTACGACCTAACAAATGATGCAGCCTAGCGACCTAACACAGATCGCTTCTACGACCTAACACACCTGCGACCTAACACACACACGACCTAACTAACTTAGCTAGGATACGACCTAACACCTTAGGTCGCTCACGACCTAACTACGCTAACTCGCTAACTCTTATATCGTTAGCTCTTAGGTCGCTAACCACTAGGTCGCTAACTACTGTAGGTTACTAACCCTTAGGTCGCCAACTCTTAGGTCGTTAAATCGCTAACTTTCTTAGGTCGCTGCCTATCCTTAAGTCTCTCAAACCTTAGGTCGTCTACTCCTTAACTCGCCAACTTCCTTAGGTCGGTCCAAACTCTCATACGACCTAAACCACTACGACCTAAACCAAAATCCTTAGGTCGCCAAATTCTATAGGTCGCTCCTATCTCTTAGGTCGTTCACTCGACCTAACCTACCCCACAACCTAAACCATCACACGACTTACCCTCTAGACAACCTAAGCTCTAGTCGACCTAAACTCTGGACGACTTAACAATACTAACAGTCTGATAATAACTGTTTTACGATGTTTCGATCCGTAAAAATACGGGTCGTTACATTCTCTCCCCCTTAGGAATTTCGCCCCCGAAATTCCAAACAACCAGAGCAATCAAAGACTATCCTGCATGCCTACCATCCATAGCAATCAACAAACCATGCATCCAATTCTAACTTAGCATGCAGAATTCTAAAACTAGAACAAGTTACAATGTCGTTAGATGACACGACATCTTAGGGCCATACCTTGAAGAGTTCAGGATGAGCTGCCTTCATCCTCTCTTCCACCTCCCATGTACAGTCGTTATCATCATCACTCCATTGTATCTTGAGCAACTTAACTACCTTCCTCCTAAGCTGTTTCGTGTCGATTTCCACAACACGAAGCGGCTTACGAGGTCTCTTATCGACTGGGTCAACTTCGAAATCTTCACAGCTATCAGCAGAAACCACTGTATTCGAGTCGTGCACATACTTCCGTAGATACGATACATGAAAAACATTGTTCACACCCGAAATCTTCTCTGGTAACTCCAATCTGTAGGCGAGCTTTCCAATGCGCTCGACAATCGGGAATGGTCCAACAAATCTCGGAGTCAATTTTCCTTTCTTCCCGAATCGAATAACATTCTTCAGTGAAGAAATCTTCACAAAAACCATATCACCTACGTCGAACTCCAAATCCTTTCGACGCTTATCAGCATAACTTTTCTGACGGTCTTGGGCTGCCTTCATTCGTCGCCGAATGATCTCTATACAATCTGAAGTCTGTCGAATCATTTCTGGCCCAAGTATCAACTTTTCTCCTGTTTCTAACCAACATGTCGGAGAGTTACACGGTCTTCCATACAATGCCTCATACGGTGCCATACCAATGCTTGACTGGTAACTGTTATTATACGAAAATTCCACCAAATGAAGGTGATCTTCCCATGATCCTCCGAAATCCAAAACACAAGCTCTGAGGAGATCTTCCAAAACTCGGTTGACTCTCTCTGTCTGACCATCTGTTTGAGGGTGATAGGCTGTACTCAAACACAACTCGGTTCCCAAAACTTCCTGGAAGCTCTTCCAAAATCCACTAGTGAACAATGGGTCTCGATTGCTCACTATACACTTCGGAATACCATGGAATCGAACTATCCACTTAACATACAGTTCAGCCAACTTTGATGCAGTCCTAGTCGACCGAACAGGAATAAATCTTGCACTCTTAGTCAGACGATCTACGATGACCCAAATCCCTTCATTTCCCGTTCTTGTTCTAGGTAGCCCATCAATAAAATCCATCGATATTTGCTCCCACTTCCATGTAGGAACTTCTAATGGCTGAAGCAATCCACTTGGCTTCTTCTGTTCGGCTTTTACCAACTGGCAGTTCATACATTTGGAAATAAAATTTCCAACATCCTTCTTCATACCTTCCCAGTAATAGGTTCTCTTCATATCCCGATACATCTTGTTTCCACCTGGATGAATTGTCAACTTCGAGTGATGACTTTCCTTCAGAACTTCACTTCTCAATTCATCTATATCGGGAATGACTAGTCGTCCTTGCTTCCGAAGCCAACCTTCTCGATCGACCTCGAATCCTTTATCCTTTTCTGGGTCCAACCCAGATTCCAAATCACGGATAATCTTGACAAGCTTATCGTCAAGCTTTTGGCTCTCGCCAATCCTTTCCATAAGAGTCGGTCTTATCGATAAGTTTGCCAACATCTCAGGTTCCAATTCACATCTAGGCCTGAAGTCAAATCCAGCTAAATACTCGAGATTTTTCCATTCTGAAAACATGGCTCCTAATCCTGCATGTCTTCGACTTAACGCATCTGCCACTACGTTACCTTTTCCCGGAGTATAGGCTATACCAAAATCATACGATGCTAAAAACTCTAGCCATCGTTGCTGCCGAAGATTCAAATCCTTTTGGGAGAAAAGATACTTCAACGACTTATGATCTGTAAACAACTCGAATCGAACTCCCAATAGATAATGTCTCCACATCTTTAGAGCAAAAACAATCGCCGCCAACTCCAAATCATGAGTCGGATAATTCCTTTCATGCGACTTCAGTTGTCGACTTGCATACGCCACAACTTTACCCTTCTGCATTAGCACTGCTCCAAGTCCAGTACCACATGCGTCGGTGTAAACCACCATCCCATCATTTCCACTTAGAATAGTCAAAACAGGAGCACTTGTCAGTCGCTCTTTCAGGATTCCGAAAGCTTGCTCACACTTAGCATCCCATCTGAATACTAGGTTCTTCTTTGTCAATCCTGTTAATGGTGCAGCTACCTTGGAAAAGTCCTTGATAAATCGACGATAATATCTTGCTAATCCAAGAAAACTTCTCACATCAGATGCATTCTTAGGTCTAACCCAATCCTGGATTGCCGCCACCTTAGCGGGATCAACCGCTATTCCATTTCCAGAGATAATATGGCCTAAGAACCTCACTTCACTCTTCCAGAAGTGACACTTCGAAAACTTAGCCTTCAGCTGATGTTTTCGTAAGATTTCCAAAACAATACGCAAGTGCGTCTTGTGCTCTTCCTCCGTTCTGGAATAAATCAAAATATCATCCACGAACACTAGCACGAACTTGTTCAACTGATCTCTGAACACTCTATTCATAAGATCCACAAAATATGCTGGTGCATTAGTCAATCCAAACGGCATTACCAGCCACTCAAAGAAACCGGATGGTGTCCTAAAAGCAGTCTTCGACACACTATCCTTAGCCACTCTTAACTGGTGAAATCCCGTTGCCAAATCCATCTGAGAAAACACCTTCGCTTCGTGAAGCTGATCAAACAAGTCATCTATTCTCGGCAAGGGATACTTGTTCTTCTTAGTCACTTTATTCAGCTCACGATAATCCACACACAACCTCAGTGATCCATCTGCTTTGGTTACAAACACAACTGGTGCACCCCATTCGGACACACTACGCCGAATGAATCCTTTTTGTAAAAGATCATCAACTTGCACCTTCAACTCTTGCTGTTCCCTAGGTGCCATCCGCCTAAGAGGCATCACAACAGGTCTGGCTCCTTCAACTAAATCGATACGAAACTCGATCTCTCTATGCGGCGGTAACCCTTTGACCTCGTCAAAGACATCCTTAAATCCATTAGCGATTGGCACAGATGACAGTCCATCCCGTGGAACAACCAGCGAATACATGAAGCTCATGAAGACGCCTTCCTCATGCTTACATTGTATCACAACCTTTCGCCCCTCCACATTCTCGACTGTCACCTCCAACCTTTCACAATCAACCTTTGCCGCATACTTCCTAAGCCAGTCCATACCCAAAATAATTCTGAACCCCGCAAAGTTCAGAACAAAACAATCACAAACAAAAGAGCAATCATGACTCGATACAATCAGACCATGGCATAACATACACAGACAAGACGAACCCCCAACTGGATTAGTCACAACCAATGGCCTATCAACAATATCCGGTTCTAAACCCAACCGGCCTACAAGTTCATTACAAACAAAAGAATGCGACGCCCCAGTATCAAATAACACTCTCACTGGAACACCACATAGGAAAAGAGTACCTTGAACCACTACACTCTTTCCTTTCTCTTCAGCGGTAGAGGCTTTCGAAGATGATGGAACAACCCCCAAAGCATAAGCTTGCACAATCTGCTTGTCCTTCCTCGGTTCTGGACAATACTTCTTAACATGCCCCGGCTTGTCACAGTTGTGACACTTCACCGGCACCTTCGGATTCTTACAATCTCTAGAGAAATGGCCCTTCTGCTGACAATTGTAGCAAGTCACTTCGCCCTTCGGCTTCTTCTGGCCATCCTTTCCCTTCTGCTGCTGCTGCTTCCTCTTCTTGTTTCCACCCTGCTGTGGTTTAAACTCTTCCTTGGTCACAGCAACAACAGATCCCTCTTTAGGAAACAGATTCTCGTGCCTGAGAGCTTTCTCCACAAGCTTCTCAAATGAATCGTCCAAATGATCCACCAACTGCCTCCCAAGATAACTGTCCAAGCCTGTCACAAACTTCTCATTCTTCTGATATGCAGATTCAATATACGACCGAGCATACTTGGACAAAGCTTCAAACTCAGAAACATACTCAAGAACTGGTCTTCCACCTTGCTTGAGCTCCACAAACTTCTTGAACAGAACAGACTTCTGAGCTGTAGAAATGAACTTGGCTTCAAATCTGGCTTGGAATTGCTCCCAAGTAATCTCTTCCTCCGGAGTATCAATGGTGATAGAGTTCCACCAGTCAGAAGCTCTCCCTTGAAGCTGTCTTGATGCAAGCTTCCTTTTAGTTACATCATCGATTCCCAAATCACCAAAGATCCTTCTACAAGTATCTATCCACCTCTGGACTTCAATAGTTGACTCTGTCCCCAAGAAAACCTTTCCTCCAAGAGCAGTATAGTCTTTACACAACTTAGCAAAATCCACCGGTTTTGGAGTTTGAACTTGAACTCCAACATCTACCGATGGCCCCGGAGCTGGCATCCTTCTCATGATCGAAGTCATCATAGCTTCGAACATAGCAGCATAATCAGCAGCCCCCTCAACAGCACGACCTTCCCTAGCAGCTGGTCTCCCTCTTCGACTCATTCTTAATATCTACAAAAAGGAATGATTAATACACCTTGAGAAACAACTGCATAAAGGACTCAAACTCTTCTAATCTACTATATTATATATAGTAGTCATCCATCAAAATACAATTACGTCTCTCATACGTAGTTATGTCAGTGAGCGTTGGGTAAAATCGATTAACCAAAGCTCTGATACCAAATGTGACGACCGCCCACGACCCCAGCACTGAACCTAGACATAGTGCGCTGTAAAGTGTGCCAGGCAGCCATGGACGATTGTCAGGGTAAATTAAAACAACAGAATCTATCGTATAACTCACAGCGCATGGATAAAATACAATAGAACATATATATATATATATAGTGAAGCTTCACAGAATAGAATGTCACCATATAAAACTTCATAATAGTTGAATACAAACATCTGAATAGTCAATACATCAAGCCTCACTACATATCACTCAGAGAATTATACAAGCAGCGAAACATCCAGTACATATAGTAAGAAAATAATATGCAAGCCTCCAGCTCGTCTTCGTCATCAGCATCGTTGGAAGCAAGAACAGCACCTGTCACCTGCTACCTAGTCTGCCCGTCCCAAAATGGACGAACAGCCCAAGGCAATAAGAGTTAAAACATAAAGACTTGAGTCAGACAACAGTCTTAGTGAGCGGTAAATTAACTAGCAACATACCAAAAGAGCATAAAGGAAAAAGGAATAGGAATCCAACCCTCCCACTCCACCTCTTTCTACAGTGATAGCCCCCAGACACACACTAAGCAGAAACAAACATAGCAAAGCAAACATTTAAAGTAAAGCAATTATCACTCGAGTCAAGGGCGATGTTTTCCAAGTACAAACCCCCAAGGCCTAAACCAAGATCAGATAAGCACCCAGAAAATACCGCTCTTAAGACCGAATGACGATACAACCAAACATCCATGACTCTGGCTATCACTGCTATCATTGCTTCGACACCACCGTTAATTGAATGACTGGCACATTCTTTCAGCCATCCGTCAAGGGCTAATTGAAACCCCGGTTCTAGACATAACTCCACACATCGTCGAAACCCGTGCCTAGGACTATCGAATCTGCCCAGAGTACTTGACTACCAATCAGTAGTCTTTAGGGACTATCGAATCTGCCCAGCGTACTCTTGCTTTGAGCATGCTAGAACCTTCAACAACGATGAAATCTCAGCCTTCTAGTCATCCTAATCGACGACTATTTCCATACTAGCTCAAGCGCCTCTCGAGCAAACCATTATCCTCAAACTCGAACCATTTCACCGAGTTATCAACATGCTTGGAATGATCCCGATTGGATTAGACCAAGGCTATCTCATATCATGCCTCGCTTCATCACATCCTAGCAAAGCCTCATCTCAACATCATCATCATCAAATCTATCCATATGAGCTTCATCATCCGCTACATATGCCACGAGCAGCTTTCCCAATTCAAGAGCCTTTCCCTTAGCTTTTGAATCATCTTTGACCATCTTGTCTAAATCAAATCATCAATCATCTAATTCATAGCAATCAATCAAGTCAAACATTAATCCAAGTAATCAAGCATTCAAATATGATCTAATGAACAATTATAACAATAATGGCAATTTCGTAAATAAAGAGTCTAAAGTCTAACAAGCATGAAAACATGAGCAATATCTCTATAATCTTGATGAATGAACTTGCATAGGTTAACATGTAGTAAAATGGATGTCAAATCATCATGAACAATGGATCTATACTTAAGTTTACAAAAATGCATGAAAATCACTACTTTAACACCAAATCAAACCAACGATCCGATATACTCCTTTGGATCCGTATGAGAGATAATCACCACTCACCAAATCACCTAAACAACCCAAAAGCAACACACTTCAGATCTGGACAGCGAAGGTAACAACTTGGTCTATCACAAATCCACTTCAAACGATGAAATCTCTCTTCAATGGATGTAGATCTTCAATCTAAGCTCTTGGATCTTCGATTTGATCTTCGATTTGGATGGAAGGAATCGCAAGATTAGAGTGGAGAAAAGAAGTAAAGAAGTGTAGAACTCGAGCTCTCAAAATGGCAGCACTTCGTCGCTTCGAAATCCGGATCCCAAAAATGAAGAGGAACCCTCCTATTTATAGGCTGAATCCTCCTTAGGTCGTTCGCTCGGAATTAGGTCGTCCACGACCTAAGAACCTACGACCTAAAAACCCACGACCTAACAAATGCGCTTCTACGACCTACGACCTAACGACTAAGCAGATCAGCGCATCCATACGACCTACGACCTACGACCTAACGACTTAGCAGATCAGCGCATCCATACGACCTACGACCTAACAAATGATGCAGCCTAGCGACCTAACACAGATCGCTTCTACGACCTAACACACCTGCGACCTAACACACACACGACCTAACTAACTTAGCTAGGATACGACCTAACACCTTAGGTCGCTCACGACCTAACTACGCTAACTCGCTAACTCTTATATCGTTAGCTCTTAGGTCGCTAACCACTAGGTCGCTAACTACTGTAGGTTACTAACCCTTAGGTCGCCAACTCTTAGGTCGTTAACTCGCTAACTTTCTTAGGTCGCTGCCTATCCTTAAGTCGCTCAAACCTTAGGTCGTCTACTCCTTAACTTGCCAACTTCCTTAGGTCGCTCCAAACTCTCATACGACCTAAACCACTACGACCTAAACCAAAATCCTTAGGTCGCCAAATTCTATAGGTTGCTCCTATCTCTTAGGTCGTTCACTCGACCTAACCTACCCCACAACCTAAACCATCACATGACTTACCCTCCAGACAACCTAAGCTCTAGTCGACCTAAACTCTAGATGACTTAACAATACTAACAGTCTGATAATAAATGTTTTACGATGTTTCGATCCGTAAAAATACGGGTCGTTACAAGTTACCCTGGAATTCACATATGTTATAAATTAGTATTTCATATTACATGGGTTTACTCACGCTGGTTTCCAGCCTGACTCGGGTGTTACTTTAATGTAATGCTCGGGTCAGACCGAGTATTACAAATTTCCAGGTAAGGACGTTCTTGAGCTCAGGTGGCGAGCTGGAAGGCAGGAACGTATGTAGTATTTTCCGTTGAGTATTTGAGATTTTATTGATAGTAGTCTGGGACAAGTTGTTACAACTGTCCAGTTTATATGTGAATGATTGTAATCTGATATATTGTTGTAAATCGACATTTAGAGCTTTCTTTGTGTAAATGCTGTTATTTGATATTATATTTTGATCCACTGCGAATGTGAGATTCTGTGTTCTGTTCTCTGTTTCTTCTTCTACCTCTTTTCTTCTTTACCCTAACAATCTGGAATTTTCGGCGTTCGATTGCTCGGCACTTCTACAGTGAACGTATTAGTGTCGAATTTTTGGTGTCGAAAAGTCCGGGTCGTTACAAGTAGCAAGTAACTCATGCACTTCAAAGACCCCACCTTCGATTTTATCATCTTCAAGATGTCACAAATTCGAATGCTTATGCTGGTTTGAGTAGTTTTCGGATAACTCATGCTTATCCAATCCCAATCTTTCCGAACCAATAATCCATATTTTACAACTGATCAAGATTTGATAATCGATTATTTAATTATCATATAAACAAACAATCCAGTCAAAGATTTAACTTCATAAGGAAATTGAGCATGGTTAAGCAAATAAGAAACCACTAAGTCTCTTTAACTAATCCTTTCATTAATTAAAATCTTCTTTCAAATATTTGTATTAAAATACATTTTTCAAAAGATATATTCATAAGTTCTCTCTACTCTTATCAATACTTGAAAAATATTCATATATTTATCTCGATGGTATAAGTATATTAACAAATCATTTCACTTTCAATACGTAGAAAAGTATTTATATACTTATCTCAACGGTATAAGTATATTCACAAAACACTATACTTTTAATACTTAGAAAAATATTTATATACTTATCTCAACGGTATAAGTGTATTCACAAAACATTACACTTTCAATACTTAGAAAAGTATTTATATACTTATCTCAACAGTATAAGTATATTCACAAAACACTACACTTTCAATACTTAGAAAATGTAACCATATACTTATCTCAACGGTATAAGTATATTCATAAAATCTTAAGAAAGATTTTGCTTCCAAAACCATACTTACTTAGGTTAAAACGAGTGTCATTTAAAACATATATAACAATAAACCCAAAACACTTTTGTTGCAAGTAAATGGATCATAGGAAAATTAGACCAAGTTTACTTACCACCACCTTCTGATTTCAAACTTATACTATCCCTCGGTTAACAATATATAGTTGGACAAGTTAGCGTACTACCCTTGCCAAGACATTCATTCTTAATTCTTAGGATAGGGACGAGTTTTCCTACCTTGAAATTTGGTGTTAAGTATGAAAATAATACTTTTTATATCATCATAATTTAAAATGATCATTTATTGAAATCAAATCTCATTTCCTTTTACAAAATTCTTTTTTTAAAATCTCTTTTATATTTACAAAATCCTTTTACACATCTCCTTTCTATTTATAAAACTTCTTTTATAAATCTCCAAATTTATTTATACAACTCTTTTATAAATTTCTATTATATTTATAAAATTTCGTTTATAAATCTTCTGATTTTAAAGCTCATATACTTATTACAAAACTTCAGTTTCAAGGTAGGACTAAATACGTTCCATAAAAATGATCATTCCATATATAACTATAAATTCACAAATGTGATTTAGTATTCCAATTTATCAAAATGATAACACTCCCCTTATATAAAATATCATTTATAAACCTATTCTTTTATTTATAAAATACTATTTATAAATCTATTCTTTTATTTATAAAATTTCATTTATAAATATGTTCTTTTATTTATAAAATTTCATATAAAACGTTTCCAATATTTATTCCAAAATATTTCTATCTTCTTTTAAAAACAGAAGCATTTTATTAGAAAAGATAAATTTCCCCTTTGTTTGTTGATAATAAACATTCGTTATTATATTAACTTTTTTGTAAAACAAATACTTCTCGAAATAGAGGAGTTCAAAAACTATTTCTTGTTAGTTTGCGGAAGTAAGGATCTTAAGGCTAATTTAACACTAGAGGGAGGGGGGTTGAATAGTACTTAATAACTTTTATGAATCGTTTTGAGTTCTTTTAAGTTTATAGTTTGAACAATGCAAATTGACAATCACAGATGTAAACACAGATAGATATAAATGTAGTAAAAATAAAAACTAAAGAGTTGGAGAGATCACATCAGGATTTTTATACTGGTTCAGAGTTTCCCTACATCTTATCCCATAAAATTTCTTGTACATATTTCTTTTCAAATATCAAAGTCTATACAATCTCATTTTTAAGCTTACGAGACACACCCACCAGATTTTCTGAGTTTTGGGTACACTCACTGGATTCGGACGGGACACCATCACACCCATTTGGATTCAAACGGGACACCAAGCACGTCCACTTAACTCAAATGGGACACAAGCACACCCACTTAGATTTCAGGGACACCAAGCACATCCAAGAATATTTGAGTATGATTTGATAGAGTTCACAAAATAAATTTCCTGATCTTGAATACAAATAATCCTATAGCCTCTTGGATAGCACTTTGATCATGATTTGAGTGAGAGAGATGAGAGAGATAGAGAGTATTCAATAGATAATCAAATCAATAGAGTTTGAATTTGATTCTGATTGAATTCAAGGAGATCTTAAGTAGAATTTCTTTTAGAAATCAAGAGAGTGAAAGATAAGAGAAAATATAAGAAAATACAATAGAAACATAATATATTTCAGCAACATTAGCCTGTTCACAGGTTATTTATATGCAACAAACATTAAAAGATTTTGGTTTAAAATTTTCTAAATCATCAATATACGGCAATAATATTAGTGCAATAAATTTATCTATTAATCCAACTTATCATGCAAGAACAAAACATATGAATATATGACATAACTTTCTAAAAGACTGTAAATAAAGGAATAATCTCACTCGAATTTATAAATACTGAAAATCAAATAGCAAATATATTAGCAAAATCATTAACTCAAACATCATTTATTAAGCTAAGAAGAGAGATATGAGTATGTTATTTCTCAGAAATATAAAAATAATAACATAAATTAAAAACTGAAAAGAAAAGTAAAACATCAAAAATACACCAAATATGTCAACATATCTACACCCTGTATGTCGACATATGCAGTTATCTTCAGAAATCAGATTTCCCTCCTTAATTCAAAATTTGAAATGTCTATATATAACAACTATATTTTTAAAATAAACCCATTTCACTGTCTTCTTCTTTTTGGAAATCATCAATAAAAATAAATTAATGGATCCTATTAATTCCAAACATCCAAGACATGAATCCACTTCATTTTCTTTCGAAGCTCTATTCAAACCTCTACATTGGCCAAAGTAACTAAGATTGAGAGTGACCTGAAGCATACTCTTAATATGCTTCTGAAATGGAAGAAATTCAAATGAGAATGATAAAGGAACATGAGAAACAAGGGAGTATTCTCAAGAATCTGCAAAAATATCTATTAGATAACCCCATAAATCCAATAGTAATTGAGGATGATGCTCCAAATGTGGTCATCCATGATCCTATGAGTAACAATGAAGAGGAAGAGGAAGAAGTGGAAGAAGAAGAGGAGGAAGTAGAGAAAGAAGAGGAAGTCGATGACGATGAGGTCAAATGTGTTGGAGAAGTATGCTTTGACAAGTATGGAAATTTAGCTGAACAAAAAGGGAATTTCTGTCTTCATTGCCCATTTTTTCCTATTCATAAATCCCTAATTATTAGGAAATCACATTAATTTAGATTGACTAATTTAGAATGTATATATCTAGTGTTGTCTGAATTGTTGTTTGAATTATTTGGATTGTTTGAAATGTATGATTGATTAAATTGGTTTGGATTGATATTGGCTCGGATTGTTGTGTATATAATATACTTATATTAGGATTAGAAATTGATTTGATTTAACTTTGATTTGGTTTGACTTTAGTTTAATCTGAATATATGTTTGTATTGACTTGGATTAGTTTGAGTATTTGTATGTATTGGATTGTACTGATTAATAAAATTGGTTTTTCTTATTTATCAACATATCACTCTTACATATAACTTTTATATATCATGTAGTACTTTGGCATTTTTGTTAATGACAAAGGGGAAGAAATATATTAAATATCCAAGCATAGAATAAGGGGAAGTTTTGTAACTTGAGGGGGGAGGGGGGTGGGGTTATATCATATTTTATATACATGGTTATCTTCATCAAATATGGGGAGAGTGTTAGTACCTTAGATATTGGTTTTGATGACAACAACCACATAAGATCATATAAAATATATATACTAATGTTTTATCAAGTTATGTATAGTATATAGTGCATGATATTAGACATATGTTGATTAAGAAGACTATACACTATCAAGAGCAGACTCAAGAGGCTGATATAGAGATTCAAGAGTTAGAGATTGAAGACTAATGAGTTTGAAGATTCAAGATATCAAGATAAGTTATAGAGTCATAGATTATTTTGTTAAAACCTTGGTAGCACTTCTTTGATCTCTCTTTATTTTTTCAAAACCGTTCTTAAAATTTGTTCTCTGATTTTAATGATTTTCAAATATCCTGGTTTTCAAAAATGATTTTTAAGAATCCCTGTTTTCAAAATGATTTGTCAAATATCTTTTCCAAATAAATTTCAAATGTTTCTTAACCTTTTAATTAATTATTTATAAATTTATTATATTAATTTTTTAAGTATTTCATATTTTAATATATACTTTTTATTTAGAGCGAATTAGGTAAAAGGACAAACTTTGAAAAAAAATTAGGCTGAAGGACACCAAGTTTCATTTTTAGACTGAAGGACAAATGCTAGGTATAATTAGCATTATATTCAACTTTACACTATACAAATGCTAGTTATATCTAGCATTATATTTAGTTTTACACTATACAAAATGCTAGTTATAGCTAGCATTGTCCTTCAGCCTAAAAAACAAACTTGTTGTCCTTCAGCCTAATTTTTTTTCTAAGTTCGTCCTTGTGCCTATTTTCTTGTTTTATTTATTCTATTTAGATATAGATTTAGGTTTTATGTATTCTAAATGTTTATGATATTTAAAAGTATATTTTGACAGTAATTAATACTTTAATATATATATATATTCACTAATACTTCATTTTTTTCCAAAAGAAATTCATATTTAAATCCTTTATATACTAAAATATTTCAAAATAAATTTATAAATTTTCTTGAGTTTTATTATGATTAAAATATGTATGAACTATGCTTAAATGATTTTACAAAATATCAAAATACTTTAGAAAGCTTAATATTTTCAAAACAATTTTTATAAAGTAATTTTCAAAATACAAAGGGATATGTCGACATATAGGTGGAGATTTTCAAAATTCAAATATTTAATGGAAGTGTCTTTTCGTCATGTCTTTTTGCGAATGGACATGACTGTTGTTTCTCTACAAATAGGGGTTCTCACAACGAATTTTTAATAGCTACTTTGTTATATTTTCTCTCCTCTTTAACCCTCTTGATTTCTAAAAGAAATTCTACTCAAGATCTTCTCGAATTCAATTAGAATCAAATTCAAACCATATTGATTTGATTCTCTATTGAATACTCTCTGATCTCTCTCACTCAAATCACGATCAAATTACTATTCAAGAGGCTATAGGATTATTTGTATTCAAGATCAAGAAATTGATTTAGTAAACTCTATCAAATCATACTCAAATACTCTTGGGTGTGCTTGGTGGCCTTGAAATCCAAGTGGGTATGTTTGTGTCCCATGTGAATCAAGAGGATATGCTTGGTGTCCCGTTGGAATCCAAGTGGGTGTGCTGGTGTCCGATCCAAATCCAATGAGTGTACCCAGAGCTCGAAAAATCTAGAGGATGTGTCCCATAGCCTTGAAATCGAGATTGTATAGACTTTGATATTTGAAAAGAAATCTCTACAAGAAATTATATGAGAGTGGATGTAGGGTAACTCTGAGCCTGTATAAAAATCCTAGTGTGATCTCTCCAACCCTTTACTTTTAATGCATTTATATCTATCTGTGTTTGCATATGGGATTGTCAATTTGCATTATTTAAACTATAATTTTAAAAGAATTCAAAAGGATTCATAAAAGTTATTAAATACTATTCACCCTCCTCTAGTGTTAAATTAGCTTTAAGATCCTTACTTCCGCAAACTAACATATCTAAATAAAATACCATAGAAAATTCCAAAAATCCCATTTAAGATAATCCTTCGAATCAAAATTAATTTCAAATAAAAATAGCAAATAATAGTATTTCTAAATGCTATAATGAGGCCTAGAGTTACTACAACACTTAACAAGTGCTTTCAGTGATCCACACTAAAAGAGTTCAATTTTTAACACACATCTAAGTCACATCCAATATGGCCAAATTACCAAACTTTAACATGCAATAATTTATATAACAAGTATACAAGGTAAATGAAAATCAACAATGGTGAGGAATTCGTACTGCTCTATAAAATTCCATGTATTTCATTTTAAATGCAAATAGTTTTCCAAAGCGGAAATTCAACTAAACCAAACAAAGGAATCGTCCAAGCAAAAAAAAATAATTTATATCTACCATATATTATATAGTGTTCATTCAAAGGTGAGTTTGACTCACCAAAATTTTAGCCGACGCTTACGCGTTCTGGTTCGATCTAAAATCGAACGGCGTTCACTTTTAGCTCAAAATTACACTTTCTCCAAACTTGATGAAATCAACTTCAGCGCATAGATAAAGCTCCTACGAGCGCAATGCAAAAGAGCGTGTCTCGATTGAACCTCGTATGAAGAAGTTATTGATTTATAAGATATTGGATTAATTAAATTATTTAATTACACTAATTACTTCATTAATTTAATTACCTAAATATAGACATTCTTCCCTAAATTTCCCTTTGCTTGTACATGTGCACAGACATGCACAAACCACCACTAACTCCCTCTCTCCTTCTATCTCTCTCTATGCTCGATGATATGATGTGCCAACTTCGCCATCATCTCTCTCTTCGCGAGTGCTTCTCCATCGTCCCAATGATTTCGAGCTCGGACCTCCCTACCAAAACGCGACCTGCTCCCTCAACTCACGGCCGTACACATGTCACTCTCCCCTATACACGACTGCACCACCTCAAATCGCCACCACCCCTTCGCCTTGCCATGAAAAACCTAAAGAAACCAATGCCATGGCCTATCTCTGCCTAAATCCCCTCAAATCCAAAACCATAGTTTCGGCCTCACACATCCACCTCGACAAAACGTGACCGTACATGACAAAGGCGATATAGATTTGAAGCCCTCGACTACATGAGCTCAAAAGATCCGGTTTTATATTTTCAGTAAGTGTAGCTTTTGATTTTGATTTTGATTTTAGAAGAAGAGGCCATTTTTTTTCTTTTTACTGTAAATAGAAAATTTTAAGAGAGAGAAGAGGGAAAATGAAAAGTAAGAGGAAAAAGGAGAAATAAAGAAAAATATAAGGATGGGGTTTGGTTTATTTTATAATTTTCGGCACTTCGCTACAAGGTATTTCGTTCGTGTACGAACCGCGAATGATAGAAATAAAATTACGATCGCGCACAATAATGTGACACGATCACAAAGTAATAATAAAATACATTGGTTATCTTGTTCTGTGAAATTTCAAAAATACCAACGTTTGCCGTAAAATACCTCAAACGATAATTTAAATATTTTCCAAATCAAAAATTATGGAAATATCCAATAAATTAAACTAAACATACATCATTAATTAAGTCGTTTTATTAACAATTGATTTTCTTATTATTTATTAAATTCGAATCAAATTTGAATAAATAAATAAATTAAATATTCTCATTCGAAACATTAAAATTATAGGTCGTTACATTCTTTCCCTTTAAAAGAATTTCGTTCTCGGAATTCCCAAAGGAAGAAAAGGTTTCCAAACCCTTAGACCTTTACAATTAACTTATTAAAATGAGTTATTGAGCTTTAAAGTCCCTTATATTATGGAAAATTTTGGCAGCACCTCCTTTGCGCGGCTTGGTCTGAAAAAATTAGAACAACAATATAAGCCCATATTTGGGACCTCTCATATCTGCGGACAACACAATAATAATATATACTTATGATATACCTTATAGAGTGTGTATATCACATAGAAAACACACCTGTTAAGTATAAACACATACCAATTGTCGAGCAATCAAACTTTACTCATGAAACCAAAAGCAGCAAGCCTGTCTTTGCTTCCATTTACCCGAATCTCACTTACACAACCCAAAGAGAGTTGAACAAGACAATTGAAATAATACAACAGCTAATCCATCATATATTGTGAATCTAAGCATGCTAAATCATATGTAGCAATCATCTCACATACAAATGCCATCAAACCATATAACTTGCATTTCTAAAGAAAGAAACATCCAATATCTTAAAGCCTATACGATGTAGTATGTCATCCATATGAAATATCAAATCCAACCACTGGCTCGATTACACAAACTCCTTTTTTGAACTAGTATCGCTCACTCAACTTCCCTAGTGCAGGCTCCGATTAGGTTCCTTGATTAGAAACCTCCGTTCTTTTTGCATAGCCATATACTATTATAGAAAACTTTAGAATCATGTCAAGAATATGTATCAAGTGTTCCTCATCAATGTGACGACCCGCATTTCGGATGGTTTAAATCGACAATAATCCACATATGTCCAACTCAAACAATCCGAAACATAGATAATCAATGGGGTTAATTAAGAAAAATAAGAAAAGAAGAAAACAAACACAGAATCAAGCAGCGGAATGACAAAATATAATAATCAAATAAACAGTTACGATGATGTTTATACTATACATTTGATTAAAATTTTACAATAATCTATCAGAGTTATATATACAATTGTACAATAGAATAATGCAGCAGAACAACCCGATGCAAGGAACTAATACTAGTAATAATATACCATTCTTCGTCTTCGTCCTCCAGAAATATATGATCTTCAATGCGCTGAAAACTCAGGGCTGACCCGAGCATACAGTAAAACAATACACTCGAGTCAGAACTAAAATATTCTTATGTGAGTCAAATCAATATCACATATAACAGGAGTGTAATAGCATCAGAGATGTTTACTAGGTTTTACATCTCATATCCAGTGTATAACGTGCATGCCATAACTCAAGAGATGTTACGGGATTTTCCATCTCTTAAGGATCCGTCAAAATATCTATATATAGTAGAATACGCTGTATATGTAATGTCTAATCAATAAAATAAATATTTTTCTTAGCGTTAAGGCTTTACATTAATCCCTCTTAACATGTTTTTAAGCATTGTCGTATAGTTTGCATATAACACAACCAGTAGAACGTCGGTAGATAGGGATGCACTGTAACAACCCAGAATTTGACCACTCTTAAAAATGACATTTAAGATAATTTTAAATATAAATTAGGTAAGGTTATATGATTTAAACAATATTAGATAGGATTTGGAAATAGAAATATACATAAAAATAGTAACATTTTCTTATATCGACAAAAGCGACAAATTCCTGATTTTTAGAAAAGTAAGTTTAAACGGTTTAATAAATTATTTTAATTGATTTGTGAGTGTTTATACTTTTAAATAACATTATACAAGTTTATCTTTAAATTTGGTTTACATAAATAAATAGTTTAACTAAAACGTCAAAATATGACCGTAAAACGTTTTGTCGAAATTCAACGTTTTGTTCAAAATAAGTTGTCGCGACGTTGTCGCACCTTTGTTAACTTATTTTAACATATATATTACACATTTTAATAACTAAACATGTTTACTTTTACTAATTATGATTAGGAAACTTCTAGAACATCATTAATAAAAGTAAGCAAATTTAAGAAAAGTCAAAAGTAAACATCAAATCCAAATCACATCAAAATCCAACAAAATAATTACTTTTCTTTAATTAATCTTTAAGTGACTAAGACATAAAGTAAGAAGTGAAAGGATGTTGTTAAGTGTTGAAAAAATATAGCTTACTTTAGTTTGAAGTAAGGGTGTTTTGGCAATTTGATAAGAGGTTAAATTTGTAAAATTCCATTCCTTACTTTTTATATAAATACCCACTTCCTTCTTCACTTTCATTCACATTTCTTCTTCTTCTTTTCTCAAGCTTCTTCAACTTCTTCCTCTCCTCTTTAATGAATTCCATGCCATATAAAAAATTATAAAGAAATAATGTCAAAACATTTACAAAAAATTCAAATAAAATTGATATCCATTCTCTTCAAAATCAAACTCTTCTTTTTTCAATATTTTATCTCTTCTTCTCTCAGCCATAACTTCTTAAAAACAGAACCAAAATACAAAATTCATTTTTATAGATCATGTATTTTTCCAGTGGTTACAACTTTCATGTTGAGCATGTTTTCTAATTTTGAGGTTTGCTATACCTGAAACTCAATTCTTTGAACTGCATTTTCGGGCATCATTTTTGTCAATCCGATAATACCTCTTCTTCATTCTATCATATCTCCCTCAAAACAACTTGGATTCAAATGATTCTTTTTTTCAAACTCAAGAGAAATGAATTTGCAACAACTTTTCTAAATTTTGAGATTTAGAGGGCCTAAAATCAGATACACGATAACATATTTTTCGGATCAAAATCTTGGGAATTCAAGTTCAAAGCTCTACCGCTTCTTCTCTATACTTTCGGCCAACCTCTATCTCAAGTCTTGACCAAACACTAGGAAGGAGGAAATCGAGCTTATTTTGATTTGGTTTTCAAGCATGATAGAAGTATGGGTTAGATCTTAATTTCCTTGCCTTAAAGTTTGATGGAGTGGAATCCAAAATGAGTTATTTCTTTCTTTAAGTTTGTTAAAATCATTGCTAAAGGAACTGTAAGTGTTAAGTGTTGTTTGAAAACCCTTGTTGAATGCTTATTTACTTTGTTTGCTAAAAAATAGTTTTATTTCCTTGTTTGACTATTTGGATAGTTAATTAATTATTTTAAAATTTTAAAGTTAAATACTTAATGGGGTATGCGGAAACGACTAGTACACGTGTTTCGTCTGTGAGATCCAAGGAGACTTGAACGAGGGACGGAACATGTCGAAGGGAAAGCCCGAATGCTCCAAAATAAATATCAAATCATTTTAACCCAAGATAAAATAAAAAGTGTTATAAATATTTGATAG
Organism: Allium fistulosum; assembly: GCA_030737815.1. NCBI lineage: Eukaryota > Viridiplantae > Streptophyta > Magnoliopsida > Asparagales > Amaryllidaceae > Allium > Allium fistulosum. The sequence goes on along the minus strand of CM060902.1, from coordinate 786,534,829 downwards.
ATTGAAGCATTGATTTATCATTTATTGTTGTGTTTATTTTGTTAATTGATTGTTTGGTTGTTTGGATTACGCTCGACCAGTTTATGAGCACTGATTATTATTTATTGATTGTTGACTTTTCTCAACCAGTATATGAGAAATTTATTATCCATATGCATGGGCTGGGTAGAAAATAATTGTAGGATAACACCTTGTGATTTATTTCACGATTTGACTATAAAGTGTTTATCGGTAATATTTGGTTCACTTCAATTAAATCAATTATTTTGAAAATTGGTTTTCAAATGGAAATGTTATGAAATGTTTTCCCTTTAAAAGAAATAGAAATATTTGGTAATGAATATTTTGAAGTTATATTATATAAAAGTGAATTATATAAGAATGGTTTTAGAAAAATATTTTATAAAACGGAAAGAATTTCGAGGACTAAACCCGATGGTTTTAAGATGATTTTTGAACAGATTTGGGAAACGAAAATTATTATAGATTTGAAAGTACTTATGAATATTAGTGTGAAATGATTTATCGCTTCGGGATATAACATGATTTGTTATGTTACCAATGATTCGAGTAACCCGTAACTAAAAAGTGGGCATATGTTTTTGGTATAGTCCTCTCTTGGAATAGAGAGATGTACTTATTTATCGATTGTATAAAGACTGGGACCCAATTGCCTTGTTATTGGGAGAAACCTCCCGATCTGCTTGCATATGGTTTGATATGTTTTATTACAGTATTTGAGATTTCCAAATAAACTTTTCAAAAGTGATTTGATTTAAGATCCCGAAGTAAAGTATAATTTGAATATAAAAGATATATATTTCAAAAGTTTTGAAATAAGAATTCGAGAATAAAGTCCAAAGTGATAATTTCCGTAAAGGTAATTAGATTTGAATATCTAAAATTGAAGATTAAGCATAAGTGGGTAGTTTTGGGAATTGCATATTGTTTGTTGCATCGTAGGCTCCATGAGTCCTATTTGCGGTAGGAGAACTACATTGGCTTGATTCTGTATCTAATTGGATACCCAATTAGATAGGGATACGTAGGCAATCACAAGTGGTAGTGATGCAGCCCCTAAAATAATACAACCCTTTTATGTTTATCTGTTATTGGTTGTTGTTTATCTTGTGTTATTGTACCTTTCTTGCTTACTATTTTATTCCGCATTTACATTGTTTATTGAGTTCGCAAGTAAGGATAGTGGTGTCTCTCTCATTATAGTTGTACAGTGGTAGATTTATAGTCATTGTATTTGGTATGTATTAACGCACATTTTGTAGAATTAATAAATAAATAAATTACTCTGATATGTTGTATAATTGAAATTGTATCCTAAACATTTAGTAACGTTCAATATTTATCAAATATGGTGTATTAAGTTGGTAGTTTTCATTAGTAGTTTAGAACGGACGGATTTTCGGCAATTTTAACTGGTCCGAAAATCCGGGTCGCCACACGTGGTATCAGAGCTTAGGTTAGGTGACTAAGTAAAATTTGTCTAGCTTAGTAAATCAACGTAGGAATTTTATAAATGAAACTACCTTAATTTTTTTTTGAGAAAAATGTGTGATCCTCTACGTATAGAGGAGAGCACACATGAGGATATATATATAACACGAACAAAAGGAGCTGCCAACATGCCTGGCAGGTAGCAAGGGGAAAAAAACAAATAGCTAAACTCAGGTACTTCTAAGATGAATTCCGGCAAGGCCACCACCCATCGCACCTCAATATCGAGCTCCGGCATGGCCATCGCCCGATATTAAGATGTTAGAAGTACCAAAAAAGGATAAATAAAAAACTCCAATAGTCTGAATCAGAAGAAATGAATAATCATCTACTCTAGAGAGGATCTGGTGAAAAGAGAGATCTCTCTGAAAGCTCTGAATATGAAGAAGGAGAGCCAAACTGAATAAAAGAACATCCTGAAAATGAACTAGAAGATAGCAGAATCCAATCTGCAAGAAGTCCTGGATAAAGAAACTCTACTCTGATGGCCTCTCTACGATCTGGAATCCAGCAACAAGAGGAACCTGCGAAATGCAACTGATAACCTAACTCCAAAAACCAAAATGAAGAACTCCACACTGAAGACCTGCAAACCAGACAAGAGAAAAACCAGCAACCTACCCAAACCAAACCTGAAACAAAACTAGGAAACCAAGATAAAATGAATCATATATTTGTATATAAATAGAATTTTTATATCTACATGAGAGAATAAAAACCAAAGAGAAAATTAACGCAAGGATAAACAAGGACCAAAAACAAACAATTCTAAAAAGTAAAGGAAAAAGAACCAACATGAAAAAGAAATCAACAAAGAAAACAAGGACAAAAAAGAATTAAAAACAAAAAATAAAAACAAAACATGAAACTACTCTAAGGGCCTAAAATAGAAAGAGAATTATAATGCATCATATGAACATTATTTAAATTAGAATTGAAATTAAAATAAGAGTTATTAGCGACAAAATTATTAATGTTAAGATTGAAAATGTTAATATTATTTCTAACCTTGTTAAGATATTCCTTAAAGCAATTGTTTTTGGCTAATTTATATTTGGGATTAGAAATCCAATTTAAGCAGAAAGTAGAAATTAAAATTATTAAATTATAATAGTGCTTATTTTTATTATTAAAGATCCTTTGATTTCTTTCAAACCAAATGTACCAACAAGTAATAGTGAATAAAGTATCAAGCAAGTATCTAAAATCCTTCTTAAACTTAAGTCTAAAAGAATTCCAATAGAAAAAACAATCAGAAACTCTAGAACTAATACTAAACTCAAAAATATTAAGGGTCTTAATAAGAATAAAATGAGTATCCATGCATTCATAATAAATATGGTTAATATCTTCAGAGTGTCTGTTGCAAAAATAACATTTATTATCAATGTTAATATTTTTCTTTATTAAAAATTCAATAGTGTTTAATTTACCATGAATGATTAGGCACATATGGATCTTAGATTTTGGAGGAGCATTTGACTTCCAAATAAATATAAAACAATTAATAGAAACACCCGAAAAGTTAATAAATTTGTAAAAGGAATTAGAAGAATAATTCTTACTCTTATCCCACTCCCAACTAAAATGATCATTATCGTTGTCAATATTATAAAGATTTAGCTTAGCATAAAGCAAATAAAGCTGTCTAAGAGTAGAGCCTACTAAAATACTATTAAAGTTGAAAGTCCAAGGAGGGTCACTTTCAGAATTAAAAACATCAAAAATAAACGCAGATTTAAAGTTACAAATATCATATAAATCTTTAAACTCATTCTTAAGAGGAGTAGCAGAAATCCAACTATCGTGCCAAAAAGATGTATTATTGCCAGAATGAACAATAATATTAACACCTAAGTTGAAAATATCACTACATTTTAAGATGGATTTCCAAAAATAAGATAATTTACTATAAATCGAAGGTCTAATTTGATAGAGATTATAACTACCATTGTAGTAAAATTTAGAAATAGTCTCCTTCCAAATGGCATTATCACTAGTAACTCTGAATTTCCATAACCATTTACCAAGAAGAGACAGGTTCATATTATGTAAATTAATGACTCCTAAACCACCCTCTTTTTTAGACTTACAGACAATATCCCAATTAACTAAACATTTAATGCTACTGTTTGGATTATCACCACTCCAAAGGAAATCTATTCTAATTTTATCTATTTTGTCTATTACCTAATCAGGAAAAAGGTGCATAGACATCCAATAGATATGGAGAGCTGATAGAACAGAATTAATCAAAACCAGTCTACCAGCTCTAGATAAAAATCTCACATTCCAATTAGAAATCCTATTTTTAATTTTATCAATGATAATTAACCAATCATCATGCTTAAGTTTTGAAGGTCTGATTACAAAACCAAGATAGTCGAATGGAAAACTCATAGTTTTACAATTTAAAGTATTAGCAACTAAATTTTCAACTTTATCAAAATCATTTAAAACTACAACAGAACTTTTATCAAAGTTTATTTTTAAACCCGATAAAAGTTCAAAACTATAAAGAATAAACTTAAGAGCAATAATGTGTCTAGGACGATGAGAGGAAAAAAGCAATGTATCGTCAGCAAATTGAAGGCCAGACAAACCAAAACTAGCAATATCGTTACCAATAAAACCCAAAAGATTATTGTTAACAGCATGCTTAATAATCTTGGAAAAGACATATGCCGCTAAATTAAACAGGAGGGGCGATAAAGGATCCCCTTGCCTTAAACCTCTCTTAGATTGAATTTTATTCCCCAATATACCATTAACCATAATACTCGAGTTTCCCGTTTTAAGCAAGTTAATGATCTAGTTAATCCATCTATTACTAAAGCCTCTGGCAAGAAAAATATCTATAAGAAAATCCCAATCAACCGAATCGAAAGCTTTAGCAAAATCTAATTTTAAAATAGCACAAGTTATATTATTTTTACAGCAATAATTAATATATTCTTGAACAACTGCTACACCATCAGTAATAATTCTTCCTTTAATGAAAGCTGTTTGAGAACAGTCAATTAGATCATTCATTTTTAAACTAAGTCTATTGGCTAAAACTTTAGAAATAATTTTAACAGAGCAATTAATCAAAGAGATGGGTCTAAAATCTTTTAAAGTATTAGCCCCAACTTTTTTATGTAATAAGATAACATTAGCATTATTAAAACGACCTAATTGGAGATTACCATTATAAAATTCATTAAACATACAAATTAAGTCTAATTTTAAAACCTCCCAAAAAGTTTTATAGAAGAAAATAGGAAATCCATCCGGGCCCGGAGATTTATCTCCTGGTAAATCAAAAATGGCTTTTCGAATTTCCTCTTCAGTAAATGGGACATCTAAATCAGAAAGATTAATATTAGAGTCGGATGGATAAAGATCATTCCATCTAACATTAACTCTATGCTTATTTTTATTACCAAAGATTTCTTTATAATATTCAGTGAAAGCATTGTTGAGATCACGTTGTTCGACTAATTCCACATTATTAACTAAAATGGAATTAATTGTATTACAACGTTTTCTACTATTAGCTATATTATGAAAAAATTTGGTATTATTATTACCTTCATTAATCCATTGAATTTTTTATCTTTGTTTCCACATAACTTCTTCTTTTTCAAGAATATAATTAAGATCTTCTTTCAAGTTCTTCAGAACATTTCTCTCACCTAAATTTAAATTCCTAGTTTCTTCAATCTTGTTAAGCTTAAGCATCTCATTTAGAATATTATCTTTTTTAATTTTAATATTACCAAAAATATTTTTATTCCAATTTTTAAGAAAACTCCTAATTTTTCTAAGTTTAAGCACAAAAACTTTGGCAGAATTATCACTATACTTTAAACTAAAATAACTCAAAGACAACCATTTATTGATAAATAAATTAGAAAAACAAGGATCTAGAAGCCACATTTTTTCAAATTTAAAAGATCTACTAATAATTCTATGATGATCACAAGAAAGAATAATGGGACAGTGATCTGAGAGGGTGTAAGGTAAACCTGACACTCTACAGATAGGATATTTGTCCTCAATTTCATCGCTTATGAAAAATCTATCCAAGAGGGCCAAGGAGGGAGACTCCCTATTATTACTCCAAGTAAAATCTCTATTGGATAGAGGAATTTCGATCAAATTAGAATGAATAATAAATTGATCGAATTCTTCCATGGATGTATAATCTCCTTCTCGAGGAGAACGTTCCCCAATAAAACGGGTAACGTTAAAATCACCCCCCAATATCCAAGATCCGGGGGCAAAAGATCTAAACTCGAGGCATTCATTCCAGAGAATTCGCCTATCTATTTTAGAGTTAGGACCATAAACATTAGAAATATTTAAAAAGGACTTATCAATAAGATTAATTAAAATAACATGTAAAGAGTGCTGTTTGTGAATACACTGAAGTAATCTAAAGAGACTATCTCTCCAACCAATCATTAAACCTCCAGAGGAACCCACCGAAGGTAAAAAAATCCAATTTCTAAAACGAAAACCTCCTAATCTTCTAAAAAAACGAGAGTCGGGACACTCGATTTTAGTCTCTTGTAAAATAGCAATGTCAATAGAAAAATCTTTAAAAAAATTCTAACTTTATCACATTTATTTAAGTCATTCAAACCTCTAATATTCCAGCTGATGATCCTCATAAACCCATGGATCTAGCCCTATCAAGTTCCTTACTAATAATAAACTCACGATCTAACTCAATGTCCGAGAAAATAAAAGCAGAGCCTCTAGCTAACTGGCTAAAATCAAAAATAGACAAGTTACCTAGCGCATAAGATGAAAAAGTACTACCCAATTCTAAATGCGTACCTGAGCCTGGTTCCGTAACACCTTCCTCGGTGTTCGAACCAGGAAACTTACCCGAAGACTGAGAGCGACTACCACGAATCCTGATACTACGACGAACTGTCCCTCTAGAAGCTGAAAACTTCCTTCGTCTACCTCTCTTCGAAGAAGAAATACAAGGCACATAATCACTTTCAGTCATACAAAACTGACCAGACATAATATTCCCTGGACTCCTTACTGAAGCACTAGGAACACAAGAATCAATAGAATCCAAAAGTGCCACATCCTGATTACCAATCCTATCCTGACAGTCATTAGAGCAAGCAATTTTGGCTTCTCCAATGTCACAGTCAACCTTACCATTAGAGGTATCAACTTTATCATCACTTGAAACCTGAACCCATTTATCCTTTATGATTGTATCAGTGTGCATATCATCAACAGAGGGGATGAGCAAATCTAGGAACTCAACATCAACAAAGCTCTCTGGATCGACAACTAGATCAAACTGCTCCAATTCCCCTGATAAAAACTCCTCAGTATCCATATTGTCAGTAGAGGAATTTTCTTCAACCCTATTGGAAAACTCTTCCGCCAAAAAGCATTGATCAAAATAGTCAATGTCCATCAGAGAATCAGTAATCGAAGGCAATTCAATATCCAGCCCTGAAGCGAAGTCAAAAACTTCTTCAAACAAACTCTCACTATCATTACGCAAATCAGAGTCAAACTCAGGTAAAAGTAACAGAGGCTCAAGAGCAACTGAACAATCTAAGACAACCAAGTTATCATCTGAAAAACAATCTGCCACATCATTATAAAGCTCGCCATCAACAGGAATCGAAGAGCGATCTGAGGAAAACTCTGAAGCAATATCAATATTGGGTGACAAAACACAGTCCTTAGAATTAACAAAGCAATCTGAGGTGGCCACTGGATCAAGGCTAGCGAATCTGTTGAATGTAGAAATCTTAAAAGAATCTATATTGCGTGAAGAAGACAAAACATTTTTAATCTTTGGAAAAATAAACCCATTCTTATTCATAGAATCAGAAACAGACATACAGAGAGCAACATCAGGATCAAGCAAGAGGGAATCTGAAAAAGAATAATCTTTTTTACTAACGAATTTGGGAAGATAGCTATCATTTAAAATCGATTCTCCCATGTTGTTCTCTGAGATGACCGAAGCATCAAAATTAACATCAAGATTCTCTGCTTTGCCTAAACTTTCTTGATTTCTCTTACCAATGTTTGGCGAATTAACTATGTTAAATTGATGTAAAAGATCATCTAAAAACATCAAACCTTCAGATCTTTTGGACTGGAGATAGTTGATTAAGATCCCTCTCAAGTTAATGAAATTTAAAACAAATCGGAATCCATGTTCTACTAACTTCTCTGAAGATATTGGAGAGACAGAAGAAGATTCGATTTTACCAAAATAGCATTCAGGTTCACCGAACTTAGCTTTATAGCCTTTACCAATGTTCGGGGCGTTGACAAAATTGAAATGAAACAGCATATCTTCCAGATACTTAAAACCATCAACACGACTTTGCCACAAATGATCAAGCATAATCCCTTTCAAAAGCATGATCTTTAACACAAATAGGAAACCATTCTCTACCAAGAAATCAGAAGAAACATCTGATTCTGAAAAACTCGAACACTTATTACTCTTATGGCCAAAATTGCCGCAGTTAAAGCATCTAATAGGATCACGGCATTGAGATGCAAAATGGTTGCTGTCGCCACATCTATAACAAAAGAACTTGCTTGATTTAGACCATCTTTTGTTCGATGATAGCGGCCGCCTCATTCGAAGCGAAGAAATTGGCTGACCGGCTTTGACCACTTGAGCATAAGAACGGTGGTGAGTTGATTTCGAATCTCTGACAAAATTATCAGCGAGCAATTGAGAACGATTGAGAAACGCAAGAGGAAGAATTTGGGATCGGAGACAAGAAACAGACGCAGTCGCCATTCCAAAGATCACATCAATCGGCGATGAAATTTTAGTTTGAAGGAAGATTTATATTATGAAACTACCTTAATTTGATAATAAAATGGATAGGATAAGGCACTTTATCTCCGACCGGGGTTATGAGTAATATTACTATATTTGGTGTGCTTAACTTTCGTTAATTGTTGTTTTTTCGTTATATGTTTTTCGTCCTTGTAATTTCGAGGACGAAATTCTTTTAAGTAGGGGAGAATGTAACGACCTAGAATTTGACCACTCTTAAAAATGACATTTAAGATAATTTCAAATATAAATTAGGTAAGGTTATATGACTTAAACAATATTATATAGGATTTGGAAATAGAAATATACATAAAAATAATAACATTTGCTTATATCGACAAAAGTGAAAAAATCCTGATTTTTAGAAAAGTAAGTTTAAATGGTTTAATAAATTATTTAAATTGATTTGTGAGTGTTTACATTTTTAAATAACATTATACAAGTTTATCTTTAAATTTGGTTTACATAAATAAATATTTTGACTAAAACGTCAAAATATGACCGTAAAACATTTTGTCCAAAATAAGTTGTCGCAACGTTGTTGCACCTTTGTTAACTTATTTTAACATATATATTGCATATTTTAATAACTAAACATGTTTACTCTTACTAATTATGATTAGGAAACTTCTAGAACATCATTAAGAAAAGTAAGTAAGTTTAAGAAAAGTCAAAAGTAAACATCAAATCCAAATCACATCAAAATCCAACAAAATAATTACTTTTCTTTAATTAATCTTTAAGTGACTAAGACATAAAGTAAGAAGTGAAAGGATGATGTTAAGGGTTGAAAAAATATATCTTATTTTAGTTTGAAGTAAGGGTGTTTTGGTAATTTGATAAGAGGTTAAATTTGTAAAATTCCATTCCTTACTTTTTCTATAAATACCCACCTCCTTCTTCAATTTCATTACATTTTTTCTTCTTCTTTTCTCAAGCTTATTCACCTTCTTCCTCTCCTCTTTAATGGCTTCCATGCCATATAAAAAAATTATAAAGAAATAATGTCAAATAATTTACAAAATATTCAAATAAAATCGATATCCATTCTCTTCAAAATCAAACTCTTCTTTTTTCCATATTTTACCTCATCTTCTCTCGGCCATAAATTCATCAAAACAGAACCAAAATACAAAATTCTTTTTTTTTTAGATTATGTATTTTTCCAGTGACTACAACTTACATGTTGAGCACTTTTCTAGTTTTGATGTTTGCTAAACCTGAAACTCAATTCTTTGAAGTGAATTTTCGGGCTTCATTTCCGTCAATCCGACAATACCTCTTCTTCATTCTATCATATCTCCCTCAAAACAACTTGAATTCAAATGATTCTTTTTTCAAATTCAAGAGAAAAGAATTTGCAACAAATTTTTTGGTTATCAACTTTTCTAAATTTTGAGATTTAGAGGGCCTAAAATCAGATACACGATAACCTATTTTTCGGATCAAAATCTTGGGAATTCAAGTTCAAAGCTCTACCGCTTCTTCTCTATACTTTCGGCCAACCTCCATCTCAAGTCTTGACCAAGCACTAGGAAGGAGGAAATTGGGCTTATTGTGATTTGGTTTCCAAGCATGGTAGGAAGTATGGGTTAGATTTTAATTTCCTTGCCTTAATGTTTAACGGAGTGGAATCCAAAGTGAGTTATTTCTTCCTTTAAGTTCGTTAAAATCATTGCTAAAGGAACTTTAAGTGTTAAGTGTGAGAAATGCGGATTACAGATCTTAAGGCTAGAATTAACACTAGAGGGGGGTGAATAGTGTTTTAAGGAATTACTAATTCTTTTTGAGTTTATCTTAATTTGAACACAAATGTATGCAATATTCAGACACATATATGATCACAGAATCAAACACAGATGCAGATATAAAGTAAAAGCAATAAAGGAAAGAATACACCGGATTTTATACTAGTTCGGAGTTACCCTACATCCAGTCCCGCAACACAAGTACGGATTTCCTTTCAAAATCAATTCTTACAATTACACCTTCGATTTCAAGGCCACGAGGTACACCGCTCCAGATTCACAATCCTCTGGGTAGAGATACTTGATTTTATGGGCAACAAGTTCACTCGATTGATTTTCCAGGCTACAATCACACCTTTTCTCGCTCGATTGAATACAAAGAAGTCTATAACTCTGAATAGCACTGGGATCTTGTTGAGATAGTTATAGAGAATCAAACCAGAGATGATCTAGTTAGATTCAATGGTGATTTCGGCAGAGTAATGGTAAAAATATATATAAAGGAATGTGGAAGAAGAAGAGGAGTGAAATCGGAGAAAATATGATTGTAAATTCGTTTAAAACAGCCCATATTTATAGTAGAACAACAGCCATGTCCATTCGTGAAAGGATATGACGAATAGAAACTTCCTCTGAAATTCAAACTTTTGAAATAAACTGTCACCTTGTCGACAAGGGTTCCTTGGGGTTGTCGACAAGCCTAAGTTATTTTTGGTAATTTGTTTTTCTTTTAAAATAACTTCTATCTTGTATTAAAACTATTTTAAGCTTTATAAATATACTTAACTATAGTTAAAATACATAAATAAGTATAGAGAATAATATTTTGGTATATATAAAATTTTACTATAATTTTATATTTAAATCTAAGTATAAATATTAAAAGTTAAATATATTATAATTAAAAGATAGTTTAAAACCAAGGATAATTTGATATTGAAAATAAAGCTTATTTTGAGGCTAAAAGTATTTTAAAACCAGGATAGATGTTTTTGATTTAAAAAGGAAGATTTTGAAATCATTTTGAAAACAAGATATAATTTTGTAAAACATTTGAATAATAGTTAGTGGATACAAAACAATGTTCCACTAGATTTTTCGTAGGTTCCATCCTACTTAGGGTTCCATCCCTTTAACGGGCTCGAAGTGGATTCCATTCCACGAATAAAATGGATTTTAAGATGTCAGTGCTTTTTTAGGAGTTTTAACAAAATTCCTAACTAAATTACTTATCTTGTACTCTTGATAATCTTGATACTCATGAGTCTTGAATCTTGATATCTTCGATCTTGGGTTCATCAGTTCTTGAATCTCTATACTGTACAGTCTTCATTCTTTGGTACCTGTATATATATCCTGCATATACATATATATCTAAACAATAATGTTAGTATTTATATTTTATAATCTTATTCTAAGGTTGTTGTCATCAAAACCAACTTCTCAGGGACTAACATTAAGTGTTGTTTGAAAACCCTTGTTGAATGCTTGTTTACTTTGTTTGCTAAAAACGGTTTTATTTCCTTATTTGACTATTTGGATGGTTAATTAATTATTTTAAAATTTAAAAGTTAAATACTTAATGGGGTATGCGGAAACGACTATTACACGTGTTTCGTTTGTGAGATCCAAGGAGACTTGGACGAGGGACGGAACATGTCGAAGGGAAAGCCAGAATGCTCCAAAATAAATATCAAATCATTTTAACCCAAGATAAAATAAAAAGTGTTATAAATATTTGATAGATTGAAGCATTGATTTATCATTTATTGTTGTGTTTATTTTGTTAATTGATTGTTTGGTTGTTTAGATTGCGCTCGACCAGTTTATGAGCACTAATTATTATTTATCGATTGTTGACTTTTCTCAACCAGTTTATGAGAAATTAATTATCCATATGCATGGGCCGGGTAGAAAATAATTGTAGGATAACACCTTGTGATTTATTTCACGATTTGACTATAAGGTGTTTATCGGTAATATTTGGTTCACTTCAATTAAATCAGTTATTTTGAAAATTGGTTTTCAAATGGAAATGTTATGAAATGTTTTCCCTTTAAAAGAAATAGAAATGTTTGGTAATGAATATTTTGAAGTTATATTATATAAAAGTGATTTATATAAGAATGGTTTTATAAAAATGTTTCATAAAACAGAAATAATTTCGAGGACTAAACCCAATGGTTTTAAGATGATTTTTGAACAGATATGGGAAATTAAAATTATTATAGATTTGAAAGTACTTGTGAATATTAGTGTGAAATGATTTATCGCTTTGGGATATAAAATGATTTGTTATGTTACCAATGATTCGTGTAACCCGTAACAAAAAATAGGCATATGTTTTTGGTATAGTCCGCTCTTGGAATAGAGGGATGTACTTATTTATCGATTTTATGAAGGCTGGGACCCAGTTGCCATGTTATTGGGAGAAACCTCCCGATCTGGTTGCATATGGTTTGATATGTTTTTATTACAGTATTTGGGATTTCCAAATAAACTTTTCAAAAGTGATTTGATTTAAGATCCCGAAGTAAAGTATAATTTGAATATAAAAGGTATATATATTTCAAAAGTTTTGAAATAAGAATTCGAGAATAAAGTCCAAAGAGATAATTTCCGTAAAGGTAATTAGATTTGAAACTCTAAAATTGAAGATTAAGCATAAGTGGGTAGTTTTGGGAATTGCATATTGTTTGTTGCATCGTAGGCTCCATGAGTCCTATTTGCGGTAGGAGAACTACGTTGGTTTGATCCTGTATCTAATTGGGTACCCAATTAGATAGGGGTACGTAGGCAGTCACAAGTGGTAGTGATGCAGCCCCTAAAATAATATAACCCTTTCATGTTTATCTATTATTGGTTGTTGTTTATCTTGTGTTATTGTATCTACCCTGCTTACTATTTTATTCTGCATTTACATTGTTTATTGAGTTCGCAGGTAAGGATAGTGCTGCCTCTTTCATCAGAGTTGTGCAGTGGTAGATTTATAGTCATTGTATTTGGTATGTATTAAAGCACACTTTGTAGAATTAATAAATAAATAAATTACTCTAATATGTTGTATAATTGAAATTGTATCCTATACATTTAGTAACGTTGAATATTTATCAAATATGGTATATTAAGTTGGTAGTTTTCATTAGTAGTTTAGAACGGATGGATTTTTCGGCAATTTTAACTGGTCAGAAAATCCGGGTCGTCGCATGCACCGTGATACGACAACACAAACCAAACTCGTAGTTGTCTTGTGTAAGGATAAAAGTATGACAAGGCACATGAGGCAATGCCCAAGGCAGGATACTACCAGTTCGAGTCGCAAGGCTAGTGGTAACGCATCGCCGCAACGACCTTACACGGCGTCCACCCATCCCATATCGAGTCAAAGAGAGGTTATTTCAATCAAGGTGCACCAATCAAAATCAACAACAAAGTAATAGTATGGACCGAGTCCAAAAGAAAAATCAAAGAATGGGTGTCCGCTAGGGGTAGCTAGCCCACTTGGCCTGGATCAAGCCGTCCTGTTTTAGTCATTTTAAATTGGCACAAGTGCCGGGGTCTATCCATCATCGTTCTCTTTCTTCAAATCCAACAAACGTACACCAAATCCAACCACTTCATTCTGGAGTCTCCTCCGCGTACACGGTTGTTAAAGTGGTCCAACATTGATAGAGAGTACGCCAATAATCGGCCCCGGTCTCGTTAACTACCAAACCTTGTTTTACACACCGGTTGGTACTTTTACATTTCGAAAACGATTCATACTTGATATCAAAATATCATATTCGCTTCAAAATCAATTTCATTCAAAGTATCATATTTACTTCAAAATATCATATTCGGTTCGATATGTCATTTTTATTTCAAAATTCAATTCGAATTACAATTTAGGTTATAACTTTATTTAACCCAATTCACATTTAAATCAACCGTTTAAATATAAATAGTTCCCACTTTGACCAGTTTGAATTTTTTAGAAAATACTTTGAATAGTTTTTAAAATAGTTTAGAGATTTAAAACAGTTTGATATAAAATAGTTTGAGTATTGAAAATAGTTTATATAGTAAAATAATTTGAATATCTAAAAGATAGATTTTAAACAGTAAGGAAATAATTTATTTTGAAAATAGTTTCAAAACAAACTGTTTCTTTCCATTTCAATAAATCTGGACCCAGGTCCAAATTTCAATCAAACCAATTTAATTTCAAAACTTCTAATTCAAATTCTCTTAAATCTCAATTCAATTCAAATCGAATCAATTTTTTGATTTCAATTTAAATCAATTTCAATTCCAATTCAAATTAGTTCCGATTTCGATTTCAATTCGAATTAACTTCAATTTCGATTTCAATTCGAATTAACTTTAATTCCGATTCAACGATTCGATTCAATGGTTTAAATTTCAATTCAATTCTCATTTTAAACCATTTCAATTTATATAAATTTCAAGTCCAAATTCAATTTACCGAGCTAAATCACTTAAATCAAATTAAACTCCACTGTTTAATTTAAGGGTCAAATCTTTAAAACAATTCAATTCCGCGCTCAAATTTGAAATATCCATTTAAATTAATTTTACTTGGATTTTATTTCAAAGTTCGAATAAAAAGTTCAAATCTTTTAAAAAAATCAATTCCCAAAATTCAAATCAGGTTTCAATTATAACTTCAAATTACAAATCAAATTCTTTAACAATTTCCTTTAACCAATTTCACTTTTAATATTTCAAAACTTGAATTTAAAAATAATTCAATTCGTATAAATTCGATTCCTTTATTTCTTTAAAACAAAATCATTTTTAAATAGATTCGAATTCAAGAATTTAAAACCATTTAATTTAACCAATTTAATGTCCTTATATAAATTTTCTATCCTATGGCCAAGTGATCAGTTATTTCAAATTTAATTTCAGGGATGGATATATATCATTTCAATCCAAATCTCAATGTCATAGGTATATATCATTTCAACCGATTTCTTAATTTATTTGAAATAATTCAATTTACAGTTTTATATACTGTCAATGATATACTGGGTGATAACATGATATATATATATATATATATATATATATATATATAAACAAACATCCAATCATCCAATATATCAACCAAAAGTCATCCATCACAAACAACATCCAAAACAGATAATAAATCACAACAATTCACTAGTTATCAATATCGGGGATTTTTTTTAACTAGCAATTCAATTTCAACATTTAACTGTTAATTCTGAGTTTCTAACATGTCAATTTTTTTTGTGTCGATTTCCCTATTTGTTAAATTACCAAACAACAATCAATAAAATAAATCACTTCATGATTTTTAATTTAACTAACATCGGAATATTTTAGTATTTCGTAAGCGGTTTAAAACATTCACCTTTATTTGAAACTGAAAATTTTTCAGCTTCAAATAAATACCAATTTGATTCCATGTCGTAGCCTTCGTCGAAACAAATCCAACGCGACTTGTTTCGTTAGAATGCGACCTCGTATGAAAAAGTTACGAATTAATTAATATAACGATATAATTTAAAATATAATTAACTAAACTAATTAACTAAAAATTTAAATTAACCTATCTCTCTTCCTCTCTCCCTCCTTTCACGTTGCGGCCACGAGAACCCAAACCCGTGCTACTCAATCATCAAGTCGCGCCTTCTTGGGAACCGCCGAACCTCCATCCAGACCCACCATACGAACCACCACTCCAAGCTCCTCCACCGACCCAAGTTTCATCGTCACTCAAGCATCCATCATCACGAACGAACCCAAAAACCGCTAGCCTTTCCATCCAAGATTCTGGCAATTTTGGAACAAGTTACCGCGAAACAACCGTTGGATACGTAGAGCTCGTCGTGCTCTACACTTTTCCCTTTGGAGTCGTTTGATTTCGTTGAGTGGATTGGAAGATATCAAGGGAAGAAGATGGGAAAATTTCGGCCATTAAAGCTTTTAAAAGAGCCGGTTGAAGTTTAATCTCTAGGGTTTTGCAAATGAACAAAAAAGAGGGCCTTAAATAGAAAATTTCACGGCACTATTCATCCGTAAAATTTCCAAACTCCAAACGACGCGTGCCGCCTGACTTTCTTATGTTATACCACTACTCCGAACACAATGGAACTAGTCTCGGGAGCCAATTCCATCATATTCAGAAGATATCTTTTCAAAGTCAAATTATTTTAATTAAATTGCTTAAATTAGTTTCTACACGTTTCAATCTCGCACGGCCAAACGATAAGTCTGATCGCTACGAAATTTGAAGTCCTATAATAATTCACTATTACAGATCTGATGAAAATGGTTTCGCTGAAATCCGAGACAGTGATCGAAAAGACTATTGTTACACGTTAATTAAAATATAAAATTTTCAATTTCTATTTATCCACTTTTAAATTCAATTTTTAAAAGCAAACAATCTTCATTTTTGTTTAAATAAATTTAAATCAACTTTTGAAATCATTTTCGTTCATATTAAATTCAGGATTCGATTATTTAAATAATTTCCAATATTAAATTCAAACAATTTCATTATTCAATAAATTTGAAATACAAGTTATTTAACTTATAAAAATTAACTTATAAAACAATTCAAATAAGAAAACAACTACTACACTCTTTATAAATTTATAATCATAGTCAAATAAGACATACTTATATAAATTATTTCAACTATCATTTTTATAAATAAAAATATTCTTTCTTATTCAATACAGAACTGTTTTTACATTAAATACATAGATTACACTATGCTACACTACTTTATTTAAAGTATTCCAAAAATCCAATTCGATGAATTTCAATATTAGAATTTCAAATGAATATTGGTTATCAAATAATTATTTTATTTTCATCTAAATAATTCAACATTTATTATTCAATTATTGCTATTGATTACAACACATTAAATATATCGAACTTCTTTCTAATATAAATAATTTCCTTAAATCTTATCGAAATTGCTATTTCAAAATCTTATTCAAGTTCATATTAAATAAATTACATTAATAAATCATTTAAATTTTATTTTTAACCATTTTTATTCAATAATCATATTAAATTTAATAATTTAAAATAGTTAAAATTACGGGTCGTTACAATCTCCCCCACTCAAAACTTTTCATCCTCGAAAAGGGGTTAAGTACAGAATCAAACCTTTGATATATTTTACTCAAAATAATTAACACATAAACATTTAAAATCTTATTTGCAAAACATTTACCACGCTTCCACTACGCCACTCTGATATCGGCTTTACGGAAATTACAACTTATTTATAAACAAGTTATAAAATTTTAAAATCTCAAAAATTTTCTAACACCCGAATTTATGAAAAATTTCGGCAGGGTCTCCTTTACGAGGCTCGATCGTAAAAATTTTATAATACAAATATATATCACAAATATACCAAATATAAATCTCATCTCAATGATGAGGTATCCCGTAGGGAAAAATATAAAAGTACGGTATGCAATCCGAAATATGTACCTTATTATTATTTATACGAGCGAGTTCGCTCATATTAAGGAAGCAAAAGCAAATCAAACCGTGAACACGTCCAAACGGCTCTTCGTATGTACCTATCTCAACTCAATTTAGAATATTAGTCACTTATAAAAGATATAGAAAGCATGTATGAGTTTAATAAAACTATATAATATGAATTCTAAATCCACACCATAAACACGAGCACGAATACACAACATAACAATCATATGCAACCAAAATAGTTATAACAATGATTTACAACCAAAGAAATCATTTAACAGTTATTAATATTCATCTAACTAATTTATAACTATCTCATTTACATTTTCCAAATGTTAACAGTTAATTTATACACTATCATCTCTTATTAACATTCATTCTTCATTAACATTTAATTGGTTTACTTCAAATTTATTTACATCTCTTTTATTCAAGTTCCATTTATTCAAATTTCAATTATTTCACTTTATGTTTAACACATTTCATATCAAATTCATTCATTGACCATTTATAAAAATCATTTTATTAATTCAATACATTTTATAAGTGAAAATTATTAATTTACAGAGAATGTAAGAAGTAAACACTGGGTTTCTTTCCAAATCATTTTGAAATAATTTATATACTCATACCTTTGATATATCAAATCATATTTAGAAATTTTAAATCAAAATATGTTTATTGAATCAAATGCGTAGCAAAGCTACTAAGTAGCCTCTCGCACTTCGATACTCGAAAATGAATGTCGATGATGCGGCCGTCATCACCGAAATTATTTTCCAACGACAGAAGAGAGGAGTACAGAACTTATTTCCTTTATAAATCCATTTTTGAAAACAACTTCTATTCATAAATATTTTTAAATAATACTAATATTATTTTCAAAATCTTAGAAAATAATTTCAAAAGCACCAGGATTCAAGTTCTTAAATTCTTAGTTTAAATTCATTTTTTTTTGAAAAAGGGGCTCAAATTCTCTATTAATATAAAACCAGGTCCAACCAAAAACCAAAATACAAAAGGCAAAAACAGGCCCAAGTTCAAAGACAATACAACATGTACAAAAAATAAAAGAAAAGCCTAAAACGAAGCCCAAAGCCTAGAAAACAGCCCGTAGACTAGAAGGCTCCAGATACTTCCACACTCGTCTCGTAGGATAGAAGGAAATCCGACACTTCTAACTTCATCTCTCCATACTTTCCAAAACAGCCTAGAGGAAACAAAAATGGCTGCCAACTAAGAAGACAAACTCCTCCTTAAAACTTCGTTGAGACGAAATAGCAGCCTCACTTCAAATTATCAACTATAACAACGTAACTACGATCCCTCCAGAAACCATAAGGTAAGCTTTCTTTCTCAATTATCTTCTGCTAAAAAGTAGATCTTCCAAAACTAACGATAAAGTTGTTGACAGGGTTGTTGTACAGATCTGAATTCATCACAGATCTAATGTTTTTGCAAGGCAAACAGAAACAGCAACTCTTCCTCAAGTCGATAGCAATCAAGATAAGATTTTTATCACCCAAAATAATCCACATCTTTTAACCTCAGAAAAGATGAAACCTTGAAATCTTCTAACCTTTCTTCAAAATTGTTCAATGTCTTTCAGTCCAGGTCGAGATCACTGCCACTTAGAGCAACCTCCAGATCTATATACTTAAAAGCTACTGAGAAGTTTTAGATGAAAGTAAATAATAATGTAAAATTAGAGAGAGGGAAAGTATTGTAAATAAAACAGGTACTCAAAAAAATCTGGATCCAGAGGACGTAGGATCAGTCAAGTGGCAAAGGAAAACAGAAATTATGAAAGAATCCCCAATTCAGCGTTGGGAGGTAAAACCCCATTTCTTTGCAATATCTGTATTCATGCCAGTGATGTTCTTGTAGTATTTAGATTTTGCCATTCTAATGTTCAAAGTCTGGAAAATTTTTAAGCAGATTTTCGACCCATCCGTATAACCTTTTTGAAAAATCCTTTCGTTCCTTTCTTTCCAAATATGCCAGACACAAATTGAAAGCGAGAGTTGAAACAAATCTGAATCGAGATTATGAGAGCTAGAGATAGAAACTATTTTCAGTAAATCTTCCTTCAAGGAAAATGAAAATAAACTCTTCGGCTTAACAAAAAACTTTTTACAACTCCAAAGCCAAATCTTTTGTGAAAACTCACATTTAAAGAATAAATGGTCTATAGTTTCAATGTGACTCTTACAAAAAACACAATTCTGATCCACCACTATGTGTTTCTGAATTAGTCTTTCTTTAGTCAAGAGAAAATCATTTATGGCTTTAAACAGGCAAACCGCCATTTTAGGTACGTGAATTTTGTTCCAGACCATAGGCGCCCAAAACTTAGTTTCAAACGTAGATCGTACCGAATTCCAAACTTTTTTAAACTGGTAATTACCATCCTTAGAACACTTCCAGGTCCAGAAATCCCTCTCCTTGTTATTGTGAATTTTGACGCCATCAATTTCAGTCTGAATTTGAAATAAAAAACTATACACGTCCCACTTCCACTCGCCATTTTTTAAAATCCTACTGAGAGACAAATTTTCTGTACCTGTTCTATAAGCAGTATCCCTTCCAATGCGTTCCATAATAGAACTTCCATTTAACCATGGATCATACCATAACGAAGTGGTTTTGCCATCTACAATGTTAAGGGAAAGGCAATTCAAAGCTTCGCGTCTATTCTTCAAAATGAATTTCCACACTCCGGAGTCATCCGAACGCTGTTCAGTATCCCAGAAACTTTTAAGCCCTATATATTTGCTATGCATAAAAACTGCCCAAGAACCTTCTAAGTTGATTATTTTCCAAATCAATTTGATATATAACGCTCTATTCATCTCCTCTAAGTTTCTCAGTCCCATACCTCCTTCTTTTTTATGTTTACATAAGACCTCCCAAGGGATCTTACTACTACGACTTTTCCAAAGAAAAATTAAAATCAGGTGTTTGATCTTTTGAAAAGTAGCAACTGGAAGACAGAAACATTGCATCCAAAATTGTATTATAGGATATACAGTAGATTTAATAAGTTCCAGTCTCCCTGCTAAGCTCAGCATCTTAGTTTCCCATCTACCAATCCTAGTTTTAATCTGTTCTATTAGAGAGGAACAATCCTTATCCCTCAAGTTAGCACTAGACAGAGGTATACCCAAATACCTAATTGGGAGGGTTGATTGTTGAATATTGAGGATCGAACAGATGTCTGTGCCACATTCCACCCCTTTCCCAAAAAAGATGTTGGATTTCTCAACACTTAATTCCAAACCAGTAACCATTTTCAAAGTTTTAAACACTTCGTTAATAGCATACGCAGTTTGAACATTAGCTTTAGTAAAGAGAATGATATCGTCAGCGTAAATCAGATGAGTAAGTTTATTACCAAAATCTGTAACAGGAGAGATCAGACCTCCCCTAACTTTCTCCTCCATTAGTAACGTAAAGTATTCCATAACCAGAGTAAAAAGAATAGGGGAAAGCGTGTCTCCTTGTCTAAGGCCATTAGAACTTTTAAAGAAACCATGCGCTTCTCCATTAACAAAGATAGAGAAAACTGGAGTCTTAATTAAGTTTTCAATAATTTTTGTCCATTTATCTGGGAACCCCAAACTTCTTAACATATGAATAACAAGATCTCTGTTAATCGAATCGTATGCTTTCTTTAAATCCACTTTGATACACATGAATTTGTTATCCTTTCTTCCAAGGCCTCTAATAAGTTCATGAGCTAACAAAATACCATCCCCTATAGATCTACCTTTGATAAAAGCCGACTGGTTTTGGGACACTAACTTATCCAAAAAAGGACCCAGTCTATTACACAAAATTTTGGATAAAACCTTATATAAAGTGTTACAACAGGCAATAGGTCTAAAATCTTGAATACATGAGGAATGATCCTTTTTAGGAATCAAATGAATAAATGTGTGATTCCATTCTTTTAAGATACAGCCCTTTTGAAAAATATCATTTAAAGCTTTATAAATAATATCTTTCGAAAGATTCCAATGAGTTTTGAAAAACAACGAGTTGAAACCGTCCGGACCTGGAGAAACAGAGTCTTTGATATCCCACAAGGCATATTTGATTTCTTCCAACGAGAAACTCTCATTTAAAAAATTAGCCCCAAACTCAGAAATAACCATTTTGCAAATAACTTCAGGAAAATGAACACCTAGAGGCTGATTGTAAATTTGTTTGAAAAAATCGATAGCCGTTTCGACAAACTTATTTTCGAAAACCACGTTACCGTCAACAGTTAAATTAGTCAAACAATTTCTGCTTCTTTTGTTAGACATTTTAGCGTAGAAAAAAGACGATCCCTCATCACCCATCATCAGCCAATCACATTTAGCTTTTTGTTTGGCAACCAGAAATTCTTTTTTAAGAGCTATTTCCAAATTAATCTTGGCATTTTGAAATTCCAAAGCTAAGGAGTGATCATTAGACTTTTCCAGAAGTTTCTGAAGTCTAGAACAGTTCTCTCTTAGAACATTCACCTCTTGTTTTAAATTACGAGAATTAACACTCCATCTCTTGAGTTCTCTCTTAATATTTTTAAGAATGTTAATAACTTGGAACAAAGGTCTGTCAATGTGGTTAGTAATCCAGAGTTTCTCAATCAAAGGAAGATACTGATCACAAAGAGGCCAATGGTTCATATATCTAAAAGGGCTGTTCTTAACCCTAGAGTTAGAGTTAAATAAGACAAGAATAGCGTTATGGTCACTAACCGAAGAAGGTAAGAATTCAACCGATAATTCAGGGAATAAATTAATCCAATCTAGGTTTGCAAACACCCTGTCAATTTTAGAGAAAATATTACGACATGGACCCGACCACCATGAAAATTCAAAACCTTTAATATTAATCTCATTAAGACCAGTATTTAACGACATTTCATCTAATTCAAACAAATTATCAAAAGAAACTGGATTACCTCCCTGTCTTTCTGAGGGTCTGCGAATGCAGTTGAAATCCCCAAGGACCATCCAAGGCCTATAGATAGATATAGCATCCTCCTGAAGATTCTTCCATAATCTTTTCCTTAATTCAGCAAAATTTTCGGCATATACAAAAGTCAGATTACTTCTGCAATTCAAGGAATCAATCAGTTCAATGGTAATGTGTTGATCACTCATGCTGACAAAATTGAAATCCCAAACATTTCGGTCTAAAAGAACCATAATCCTACATTTATAATAACAAGATATATTACTTATTATTTTCCATCCGACTTTCAGTGATTTTTCCAACTTTATAATCTCTGGAAATAGCAACTTATTTTCCAAAATACCAAAACAGCTAATTTTGTACTTATCTATGACTTTTCTCACTTCTCCCATTCTATTAGGGTTATGGAACCCTCTGACGTTCCAACAGGCTACTGACATTATAAAACCTTATTATTTCGGGACCTCGAAAACCTACTGCTCGAGGACTCCCCATTATCTTCTGAAGGAATGCCTAACATCTGAACCCACTTGGGGTTTTTACGGACCAATTTTTCCTTTTGAATATTATCAAACTCTATATCTTGAGGCTTCGGAAGGACCTGTTCCTCCGTTACCTCCTGAACTGGGTCAGCATTATCATGTAATTTTTGTTCCTCTGCCACTTTATTTGAACCTATATCTTGATCCAGATTATCTTGAACCTGTAATAAAAGACAAGGGTCAGTACCTCTCCTAAAATTAACATTATTATTAATACAATCATCAATAACTAAATCATTAGTAGATAAGGATATAG
Organism: Allium fistulosum; assembly: GCA_030737815.1. Lineage (NCBI taxonomy): Eukaryota > Viridiplantae > Streptophyta > Magnoliopsida > Asparagales > Amaryllidaceae > Allium > Allium fistulosum. The sequence goes on along the minus strand of CM060902.1, from coordinate 786,511,480 downwards.
GTGACAAATTGTGATCCAATGATGACAAAGGGCATTTAAAAGAAATGTGAGTAGATGGCGATTTTGGTGGAGATGAACTCAGATCTATGGCTCCCGGGGTAGTTGTAGAAGCAGGATAGAATGGCTCCCTGGCTCCTTGATCAGGAGGAACTTCCGACCTGGCCAGAGGAACATTGGGGCAATCTTCCCTGACTCCTATTGCGGTTGTAGTAGCATGATCTGGCTCTGAGACTTCTGAAATTGCCCCCTCATCCCGCTCTACTGAGGATACTACTTTTCCCAAAATCTGAACCTGAGGTGAAAATTCTGTAACATTTGTAGATTTTTCCTTATCATCTGAAACTTTCGTCCCTGCCTCCTTACCTGGGACTTCCATCCCTGCATCGATATTGATTCCGATGTCAGAATTACCAGTAACGGAGGGACCTCCAACATACGGCTCCTCTTCGGGAATAATTGAGAACTCAGTTCCACATTCAGCTATCCCAGGATTATCTAAGGTGACGGCTTGGGTCTCCTTAGGAACCCAAGACTTAGTCATAGGACATTCAGCAGTTATATGACCGAAACACACACACTTGCCACAGATGGGAGGAGGGTTTTCATATTCTACTTCCTGAATGAAACTCCTCCCATTCTCATCTCTACCTTCAATGGATTTGGGCATTCCATAATTAACATTAACCTCAACCAAAACTCTAGCGAAGGATAGTCTAGATTTGTTTTTCGTAGCCTCATCCATCTTTATAGGAACTCCTATGGTACTAGTTAAAGCACTAATGGCCTTATTGCCCCATAACTTAAAACTTAAACCAGGAAGTCTAACCCACATGGGCAAAGATGTAAGCAGATCCCTATCTGTTTTCATATCAGGGGACAATCTCTTCATAATAATCAAGTTCCGGTCCATAAACCACGGACCTGATTTTAAAATCTTATTGCAGTCCTCCTCCAAACCGAACCTCACTACGAAAAAACCATTATTCCTAGAGTGGACAGAAAACGGTTTCTTTGTTACCCAGACCCTGTTGGCATAACCCTCAAACGTTCGGAGCCATGGTTTATACCCAACCACATATAGTAAAATGCATAGATCCCAACCTCCCTCCGCTTCTTTGATCGCGTCAGAAGAAAGGGAACCTATCCTTTTACCATCCGCTACCGTAGGCTCTATAAACTCCAGATCCAAGTTCCCTAAATCACCAACCGCTCCTACTTTCACTGCCTCGCTGTACGAAAATTTCTTTGCATTCTCCGAAACAGTGAAGATAATTTTTGACTTTGCTCCTGACTGCGGAATTTTCTGCTTTGTTTTTGTTTGATTAAAGACTGTCTGCCCATCAGAAACCGGAAGCACCTTCCTACCCGGTATTTTTCTTTGACCGCCTAGGTTAATCCTCTGATCTGGACCCGTTGAAACTGGCGCCTTACCCCTTTTCCTTCTCACCTCCTCCCATCCTTCAGCATCACGAAGAGGTCCCATGATCTAATTTAGAGGAGATAGAAGTGAAGATTGGAGAGAAAATAACGGAGGAATAGAGAAAATTAGGAAGAAAACGAAGAAGAAAGGAGAAAAGGGAGAAACCCTAGTCTCCAGATCTAGATCTGGTAGCCACCATTAGATTTGCTTATAACACTTTAGTATCATTACTTAAGTTCATTACTTAAGTGCATAAATATTCATAAACACAAATTGGTTAAGTTAATATTCTCAAACTTGGTTTTATAACCTATTCACTTCATATTCAATTTATTTCATAAATCTATTCATTTCATAAATTGAACTTAAGTTTAAATTATTTTTACCATTTTTACTTAAGTGAATAAACATTCCTTGATTTAACATTCACTTATTTCATATTCAATTAGTTAACATTCAATTCATTAAAACTCATTCCATTTGCATTCAATTTATTTACATCCAATTTAAATCAAATTCCATTACTCACATTAATTTTACTTACACTCATTTATTCACATTTAATTCTTTCACAACTCAAATTGCATTTCAATTTATAACTCAAGTTTGTATTCATTATATTAATTCATTTTATAGCTTAAGTGGAATTAATTCATTACTAATTCATCTAGTTCAATTCAAATCTAATTCAATTCATTTAATCTTACTAAATTAAACATTATTTAATTTAATCCATTACTCGGTTTATTTCACTTTACACTTACGTTCATATTTGTTTTTATAAACAACATTCTAAAATATATTCAATTCTCTTTTTACAACTCAAGTTGAATTACAATTTATAACTTAAGTCATTTTCATTTCTTAGTTCCATTACTAATTTTACTTTCTTAAGAGAAACTTCATTTCATTAACTAAATTTATTTAACTTTACTTAAGTTAATTCTTTTATTTCATATCTCAAATTCAAATTTTCTTTTGTTCGCTTATCCCATTGTTCAACCATTTTTAAAATTCGGTTTTACTTTCCTGTTCAAATTAATAAGTTGTAAACTTATTTCTTATATATATATACTATTTTAAATTTATAAGTTCAAAAACTATTTTCATATATTTATCAAATCATACTTGGAATTTTTTTTCACAATCAAAACTTGTTGTAACTGGAAATAAATTTCTTTTGGTACCAATTCTCACTTAGAAACTCGAAAATGAATATTGGTGATGCTGCAGTCATCCCTAGAACTATTTCCCAACAACTAAAGCGACTTCAATGCTTTTATTTCTTTCGAAATTATTTTTAAAATATATTTCTAGAAAACATCATTTCCAAAATAATATTAATATTATTTCAGAAAACTTTGAAAACAATTTTGAAAATCAACGGGATTTAAATTCTAAAATTCTCAGCCTTTAAATCCTTTCTATTTATAAGCTATATTATAAATATACTTATACAATTCCATTAAATTATTATGTAAACATTCGACTAATTTACATCTTTATTATTGTAACAATTCTTGTTGTAATTAGATTTCGGTTTAATTTAATTATCGAACACTTCGTGAAATAGAGTTCATAAAGTATTCATATTTAGTTTAATTCAACTAATAATTGATGATAACTATATATTATCATCTCCTAACAACCAACATTCATTAATAATCATACAGGTTTATGAAAGATATTATTTTATATATAAAATATAATTTAGGTAAAATTATTTCATTTACTCGATTTTAAACCAATATTATGTCGACTTGCCTCGTTTAAGTGTTTAGAAACCCCTATCGATAACATGGCGCCTCCTGTACCAACCAAAATTCATAAACAACCCAATAGATAAGTAAACACAATATAAAACATTTTATAACACTAACAAGTATGCGCCATCATATATATATATATATACACACACACTCAAACAAACTCATTCTAGGGTATTGCTGCCCTATCACTCATGAGTCAAAACCCACAAAGCTAAGGTTATCTCTAAACCAAAGCTCTGATACCAACTGTGATGACCCACATTTCAAAAGGTTTAAATCGACAATAATCCACATATGTCCAGCTCAAACAATCCGAAACACAGATAATCAATGGGTTAATTAAGAAAAATAAGAAAAGAAGAAAACAAACACAGAACCTCGCAGCGGAATGACAAAATATAATAATCAAATAAAAAGTTCATGAAACTGTTTATACTATACATTTAATTAAAATTTACAACAATCTATCAGAGTTATATATACAACAGTACAATAAAATAATGCAGCAGAACAACCTAATGCAAGGAAATAATACTGGTAATAATATACCAATCTTCGTCTTCGTCCTCCAGAAATATATGATCTTCAATGCGCTGAAAACTTAGGGCTGACCCGAGCATATAGTAAAATAATACACTCGATTCAAAACTAAAATATCCTTATGTGAGTCAAATCAATATCACATATAACAGGATTGTAATAGCATCAGAGATGTTTATGGGGTTTTACATCTCCTATCTAGTGTATAACGTGCGTGCCATAACTCAAGAGATGTTACGGGATTTTCCATCTCTTAAGGATCCATCAAAATATTTATATATAGTAGAATACGATATATATGTAATGTCTAATCAATAAAATAAATATTTTTCTTAGCGTTAAGGCTTTACATTAATCCCACTTAACGCGTTTCTAAGCATTGTCGTACAGTTTGCATATAACACAACCAGTAGAACGTTGGTAGATAGGGATGCACCGTAATACGACAACACTAAACCAAACTCGTAGTTGTCTCATATAAGGATAAAAGTATGACAAGGCACGTGAGGCAATGCCCAAGGTAGGATGCTATCAGTTCGAGTCACAAGGCTGGTGGTAACGCATCACTGCAACGACTACCCACCGCGTCCACCCATCCCATATCGAGTCAATTGGAGGTTATTCCAATCAAGATGCACCAATCAAAATCAACAACAAAGTAATAGTATAGACCGAGTCCACAAGAAAAATCGAAGAATGGGTGTCCGCTAATTGTAGCTAGCCCACTTGGCATGATCAAGTCGTCCTGTTTTAGTCATTTCAAATGGGCACAAGTGCCGGGGTCAATCCATCATCGTTCTCTTTCTTCAAATCCATCAAACGTACACCAAATCCAACCACTTCATTCTGAAGTCTCCTCCGTGTACACAGTTGTTAAAGTGGTTCCAGCATTGACAAAGAGTATGCCAATAGTCGGCCCCGGTCTCTTTAACAAACAAACGTCGTTTTACACATCGTTTGGGACTTTTACATTTCGAAAATGATTCATACTTGATACCAAAATATCATATTCGCTTCAAAATCAATTTCATTTCAAAGTATTGTAACGACCCTGAATTTTTAATAATTTAAATTGAATTTTTTTAATTAATTTTAAATATTTGAATAACTGTTTAGTTTGAATTCCCAATGTTAATATGAATTTGGCGATTAAATTATAAAATTTAATCTATTGAAAGTTGAATAAAAATTTGAATCTTCAATTTTAAGTTGATTAAAAATATTTCAAAGGCTTATAAAATCCATATTGATAATACTGAAGATAATAGAAGCTTCAGAATTTAATTTGAAAGTGATTTGATCAATTTTGAAATTTTATCGTTCGAATCGATATTTAAAAATAGCCTTCCGAGGCACAGTCTCGGAATTCGATGAAACCAATTCCATTGGGTCCGTACTATTGTCTTATTATCGGATTTCAAATTTCGTAGGGATTGGAGTTGTTGTGTGACCGTACGTTAAGTAAATGCGTTGAAATTTTAAACGAATTCAACTTAAATTTAAATTTGAAATGGGTCAACATCAGCTACTTTCCCTCCCTTAAATCATGCCAAAGATCACGAAAAGAAATCATGCAAACACATTCTCCCTGTTAAATCACGTACGCTCATCCCCTCCCTCCTTATTTTATAGCCGAAGCCTCATTTCAAATCAGAAGAATTAAAATGGCCGAAACAAAGTAAATCCTAAAACCAAATTCTCATGGTCGCGTCTCCATCTTCATCCCCAAATCAAGAAAAATGGAGGCATTCGAATCGAACGTCCTTCCGTTCAGGCGATAATTATCTCGTTTTCTTTCCTCCCTCTATCCAAATCGAGATCGGTTCGTTCCCTCAATAAAATAAAATATAGATCGTCGAAGCCGATTTCGCAATTCGAAATCGAGTTCCATAGGCCAGGTTTCGTCGACGTCGGGAAGAGCGATGTGGTGGGGTGTCTGCTTCTCTCGAGCATCGGAAGGGATGTCGAGTGCGTCGAGTTTCATCCAGTGGAGTAGGGATGCCGAGCATGAATCGCGACTTGGTGGTGAATGTTGTCGCGATGAAAGGGTTTCGGCCTTTGTAACAGACCGGGATTTCGTATTAATTAATCATCATCGTTAGACGACTAAATTGGTTGTTAATTGCGTTTGAGAGCTTTGAATCCGGTTTAAATTTCTTTTCTAAATTCATAAAAAAGGGATTAAATCGGGCTTTAAATAAGTGTGTTGGCCACGTTCCTTTGTTTATCTAAGTGTATAACCGTTCCTCTTTATCTTTTTCCCATTCGAAAAACCCTAATCAACAAACGAAAAGAAATTAAAAATGGTGGCCTCTTCCTTGTCGTTCAAAACAAAACTAGGGTTTTGGGCAAATTCAAAGACTCCGACTTTCAACGCTCGATTCAACTTGACTCCTTGCTTCGCGAGTTGATCATCTCTTCAGCCGCTTGATTCGAGTTGTCTTCGCTTCGTTTGAGCATCGAGCAAAAGGGGATGCTATCGGCAGCGATTCGAGTTGAGTTCTTCGACAAAAGGTGAGTGATTTAAGTTTCACTCACATCTAATTCATGATTTTGGTGATTTTGGAACTTGTTGCTGTTGATTTCTTTTGCGACTTGGTTCGCCTTCTTGATTTCCACGTCGTGATGAATTGGCTGTGATAATTTAGCTTTAATACTGTATTTGACCCACCCTCTGATTATTGCGTCCTGTAGCACATTTGACCTTGTTTAATTTGCCTGCTGTTTTGTGAATCTGGTCATTTTTCCTTTGACTGACGTATCACTTTGTTTATGATGCTCGACCATTGAATTTGGTAACCGATGAAGTTTGGAAGTAATTTACTTTGACTTGATTGATCACCTTGGCCACCATCGTGATCTTGTCCGCTATGACTTTTGATGACTTCTTTGACTTGGGTTATTTTGATACCTTTTGAAGTGGCATCTGTTGGATTTCTGGTAGTTGACATTTGCTATACTTTGGTTTGTATCTACTTGTATTAGTAGTGTTGCAAGCGTGGGTTTTGTGGTCCTCATTGTTACCTGGTGGCACAGTCCTCATTGTTATCCGATAACACTTGTGTTTGCATTAATCTCGCACCTTGTCTTTGTAATTGTATCATATTGATAGACTTAAGTATTCCGTAGAGTAACTGGATTGACTTGAGTCTGGTTCACTCGAGTTGTCATCTATGATTTGCACCATATTCGGTCCTCTGAGTTGCTTGTAGTTGTTTCTGGTATATTGTCTTGCCTTTGTACATGCTTCAATTGATGCATGTTGGATCTGGTCGTGTGTTTTTGCTCATTCGAGCTGCGGTGTTATTCGCTGGTTGACATTTGAATTTTGTTGCACTGTGAAGCATTCGAGTATGGTACGTTTGATTTCTGGGTATCATTGAGTTGTCTTTAGTTTGGTGTACTCGAATCTGTTATATTTTCCAGTATCATGTGGTCTTGTTTAGTTCCTGACCATAGGTGTTATGCATGAACAGTTGATATCAGCTATGCGTAAACTGTTTTCTGTGATATACAAGTCTGCTCTTCACTAATTCTGTTGCATCTCTTTTGGACTTGTTTTCTAATCTTCCTCGAGCCTGGTTCAGCCTTGGCCTGAGCTGATCATTGATGTATTGCCTTGTATTCATGTTGTAATTGTATCATGTCTGGTGTACCACTTTATAGGTGTACTTGGTTACATATGCTTAGCCTTGACTGGTTGGTTACCAGATGCACCGATTAATTCATAATTATGGTCCTTGCTTTGTGACATGTTGAACTTGTTTCACTTGTCGCCTCTGATCTTGTTCAGTATTGATTTGAGTTGTTTTGTAGTGGCGAGGCAGTACACGCGTGCGTGTACTGCAGCCCTGGCAGGATGGATAGATTTAGTTGATATTTCGATTGTTAAATTGTTTCGTTGGTTCAAATCAATACTTTGAAGTTGTATTTTGAAATGGTTCATTTTGATTTAGGTTGGATTTGTTGGCTTTTGGATTCATTGATCTTCTGAGTATTTTATAGACTGTATTGGCGAGGCAGTACACGTTAGCGTGTACTGCAGCCAATCAGCATTGTTGTTTTTAAATTGGCATTTCAATTGTTTAAATTGATTTGGATTGTTGATATGTTGTTTAACACTGTATAGCGTTATATCTGCCGTTCTCCGATTCTTTTATCGAGGAGTCGGATATACGAGATTTCTGTGACTGTCGTCTGTTTGACTATTTGATTATTATTGCTTTTGTGCATTAATAACTGAGTTTGAATTAGACTGACCCGTGTATTATTTTCTTTTGAATGTAATACTCGGGTCAGACCCGAGTTATTTCAGGTTGTAGATTTTCTTCTTTGAGTTGCTATTCAGGATATGAAGACTTTTCACATCTTCTGAAGTTGTCAATGTCATTTTGTAGTAGTCGTGTCATTGTATAGAACGATATGTATTCATGTATATTAGTCGATAATGTACTTGTATATATAACTTCTAGAGTCGACAGTTGTAGTTGTATCATATGTATTGTGTCAACTATGTATTAACTGACATCAGTTATATATATATGAGACTTTTGTTTTTATCTGTGTTCCGCATTTATATTATCTGTGTTATTGTTATATCTAATGTCCTAAACTATTATGAACCGTCGTAGTTCATTTTATACTAGTATTGGGTATGTCGATGGGAGTAAATAAATAATAGATGAAAAATAAAAAGTATATACCACTCCTACTGAGATAACCAATATTAGTGTAAGGCCAATTACGGATGGTCGCTCCTATCCAGCCTTATTCTTCGTAATAATAGACAGTATTTCCTTTAATACTCTTTGTTATTATGAGCATAGAGGTGGGGCGTCACAGCCTTGAAGGTTCACGCGAAGGGAAGTCGAGAAGTTTGAGTCGAACTCGATCGATCCGGTATGGTCGACAGCAAGTTTGGCGTTCGGACGAGCCAAGGTGGTTTCACGATGGAGAGGAATCAGCGGTTATCATCTTCGTTTTAAGTAAGGTATTCGAATTTCGTTCTCGAATTTGATTTCAATTCAGTAAATTCGTGTGTGTGTTTGAAACTTACAGTAACGAATACTTTCTGTTTACAATAGATTGAAAGAAAATATATGTAAAATTTAAAATAGAAAATTATTTTACAGTTAAGTATATATATATGCATGTTGGAAAATTCTAGATATTTACGATATGTATATTTACAGCAAGAAGAAATTTTGTTTTTAAAATATGAAATTATTTTGTATGTACACATATATAGTCCAATAAAGAAATAAATATACATAGGAGAGTTAAGATTTAAATGTACAGGTAAAAATAGAAATTAGTTTAAATCCAATTATTAGTAAATTTAATTTATTAAATAGTAATGGATTTTTCGAGTTAGTTCAAATTAAAAGTGTTAATTAATTTAATCTATTGAAAAGAAATTAATAGTTTGATTTATTTCGGATATTGATAAATTGTATAAAATATTTATACAAGGTCAACACCGTGAAAACAAACTGGAATGGGAAATGGATTGCAAAATAAAAGCAAAGGTGAGATCTTCTCACTCAAAATGAAAAGTTGGATTTTGCAGTTATTGACTGATTGCTGTTTGGATGTGATATAGTATACATAGTAGTATCTAGCAATATATATATATATATATATTGGCATACGTATATATTGGAGTTGATTGATTTCCCGCATTATATAGCGGATGAGACCCTATTGCGCCGCATAATAGCGGATAATATTTTATAAAATCCATATACCGCGATATTCCACCTCGAAGTGGAATTGGTATTGTGCTAACATCTGTGGATGCAGGGAAACAGGTTGGAGGGATCCGACTGGATTTCTCACCGTATTGATTTATTTACAGATATTGTGATATATTCTGTTATAATATGATGATATGTGATGTTTTGTTGTCGTGATTGACTATTTGGTGCTGTTGCATCATTGGGCCTATTTTGAAGTTTTAAAAATGTTAAAGTGGAGATTTCGAATTTAAAACGGATTTTAAAGTGATTTCGGAAATGTACGTTTTATTAAATTTTGGAAATTAATTCATTTTAAATAAATAAAAGTTATAATTTTTATTGTTATAAATTATGATTTTTGAGAAAATACAGTTGAAATATGATTTTTGAAAATATGGAGTTAATGATTTTTATAACATAGTTTAAATAGAGATTTTTGACTTTATTATAAAAGCGTTATATATAAGATTTATAAAATTTGATTTTTATAAATCAAAGTGATGGGATTTTAAAGGAGTTTGAAAGACATTTTAAAATGATGTTAAAATGGGTTTTATAAAAGGATAGAATTTACGATTTGTGAAGTCTTAAAAGAATGATTTTGTAAATAAATGAATTATAAGCGTTTAACTTATAGGATGGATTTTTGGTATAAAATTGAGTTATAAATTGAATTGGTTAATAAAAGGAATTTATAAGTTGAGGTAGTTATAAAATATAAATGGAATTTATAAACGTTGTTTTATAAATCCGAAATTTGACTTATTTTGATAAGTAAATTATTATAGCTCGTTAAAGGAAGTATATTCACGATTTTGGATAGTGGATAATCCTTTAAATAAAAATTGTAGAAATGTTGAATTTGGATAACGAATTATATTCACAATTTTGGACAGTGAATATATTATTAAATAAAACGGAGATGTTTTGGGAAAGTGATATTTGAAGTAGAATTTAAACGATTTAAAGATGTTTTAAAATGTATTAAGTACCGAAACCATAGATTTCAACATTTATTATTGAAATAGACGTTTTCAAGGAATAAGGAAATGGTGGACTATAACACTGTTGTTATAGTAAATTGTTTCCGAAAGGAAATGTTTTATATAGTATTGGGATTTATATATCTATCTTAATTTTGAATCCCTATACTAGTGATTTTGGGTCGTCGTAACGATGTTTTACGCAACATTCGTTTTGACTCAAATAAATGTGTTTAAGAAAACGTTTTCCTTAAAGAATGAAATATATAGTTAATTGTGATTTAAGTATATTGAATATTTTCAAAATGTTGAAAACAAATGGATTTGTGAATTACTTATTATTAAATAAGTATGGAAATGTTTTTTTCCAATATGAAGTGAAATGTTTTTGAGATTTTATCTTTTAAAGATAAATTGAAAATGATTTGAAATTTGTTTTCAAATGGTTGAAGTGTGGAAATTATATATCTTGTAAAGATATTTTTTTGGAAAATAAATAATTTGGAAAATTATGTGGAATCTGATGATGCTGTGCAGACCTATTGATAGTTAAATAACCGACTATCAATAATTACCTTGAATGGGTATTTGTTGTGATTTGCTTGAATTTGAATGCCACACTTATTTTCAAAAATATTGCGCTCAATATTCAGGTTAGCCGGGAAAGGACCTTTGGGTCGTATAACCCATTCCGAATATGTGATACGTCGTAATGGATTGCATTTTATGACCGGTGTTGAAGATCGGATATTTTTGAAAACGGAAGGATTACCGTCGAGTTACTCTGCATCGGCTGATCTCCGATATAGAGATTTTATCACCCTTAGTGACGGGAAGTCCGGACGTGATTAGAAATTATCCGGATTGCAAGGGCTTCTTTTGAAGTGCCTTCGGTTCTGTTCGATCCCGGAACAGACTTGTATGGTAGTATGTATGACGTTACAAATTGAGATATAAAGCTGGTTTCTATCAAATACATATCTGTTGGTGGCGGAGAATTTATTCTCTTAGCTTAACACCCTTCTCTGAGACGTACGAGCTCAGAGGTTATGTAGTTGAAGGTTATTAGTGATATACTCCCAATTTGGTAACGTGGTATGCTGAGTGTTGCTGTGTAATGATCATTGTTTGATCATTTGTGATATGATCATTTGTGATATGATCATTTGTTTGATCATTTATCTTTGTGATCATTACTTTGATCATTTGTTGACCCAAAGCATGGCTTTGTACCAAAGCGTAGCTTTGTGGACGAGACTTCGTCGGACCTCACACCCCGGAAATGGTCAAAACAGGAAGGATGCAGCAAGGTTATTAGGGGGTAGCGCCCCTTTAGTGTATGTCATTCCTTCTAGATAGAGGTGGTATCATGGTATGGAGCCCAGATACTTAACCTATGTTGTTGCTGCAAATTTATTAATTTGTGGTTGTTGGAAATCGAGGATCCTCGGATATAGATCGGTTACGATCGGGGGATGACATATTCGTGTCAGTAGTTACCCAATTAGGGGTAACCCGACCTTGTGTTGGCAGAGATCCGGTTAGGTTCTCGGGTCGTCTTTCCAGAGGCGTACCCATGTGGCAATGGGAAGTTCCTTGGCCTGACTATTTGTTGGAAATCCAAACTCCAATACGCACTTTGTACGGTATTAGTTGTAGAACCTGCCATTTACTTATGGTGGCGCTCCACTGTTTAGATGGTAGCTATAGTAGGCATAGTGTGAAATGCCTATGCTGGCTAAGATTAATATTATATTTTCGAAATGTTTTCCACACTAGACATTAATAATAATAATCCAATGATTTGCGTAGTAAGCATGTTTGACTATCATAAGAAGAAATCTCCTCCAATTATGCGTTTGCATTGTGTGTGTGGCGGGAGGTCTTATGGTAGTTTCATTTTCCAAAAGCATTGCGAATAAATTTTATTTGTAAAAATAACTGTTTTCTCACACCAGTCACCATGACTGACTCGGAGTTTATTGTTTCCGTTCTAAACTCTGGGTGCCCACCATTTTCCACACGGGCAGCCTAGTGTTATGTTATCAGGATATTCTGGAGCTTTGGAAGCAAACTGGATGGCGAGACGTACATCCGTACTTGTTTATTTATTCCGCCGTGTATTCTGTATGAGGACAAGTTATATAACTGTCCATTGTTGTATTGAGTTGTATATTGACTCTGATTGATGTATGTATAAATTGATATAGTCTTTTGTTTAAAGATTATTGATTTATCTATTATATATTGTTCCGCTACGACTGTGAGATTCTGATATTGTTTCTGTTGCTTTTCTTTCTTTTCTTCTATCTTTTTCTTCTACCTCTTCTTTTAACCCTAACAATTTGGTTTTCCGGCATTCGATTGGGCGACATTTGATACAGTGGACGTATTGATGTCGATTTTCGAGCGACGAAAAATCACGTTCGTTACATTTGGTATCAGAGCATATGGTTAAGCGACAACCATGGCTCTTTTGGGTGATACTCATTAGAGATAGAGTCAGCAGTACTCTAGAATGAGTTTGAGTGTAATAATAGATATGGGCGCGTATTTGTTAGTGAATATGAAATTGTTTTGTATTGTGTTGACTTATCGGTTGATTGTTTATAGATTCTGGTCGGTGCAGTCTAGCTAACTGTGTCGATAGGAGTTTCTAAACTCTTAAACAAGATAAACCGACACAGTATTGTTTTTAAAATAGGGTAAAGGGAATAACTTTACCCAAATTATTTTTGTATATAAAAGAAATCATTTTCTATGAATTATTAGAGTATATGGTTGCTTGGATGTTAGGAAGCGATAATATTAGATTATTATCGTTTAATTTTGAAATTGAATAAGAAATTGAAATCGTAACTCCAAAGTTATGGAAATAAATTTACTTACAAATGAAATTTGAGAATATAAATTGTAAATGTGATTTATAATTTGTAGTAGAATTCCAGAGAAATATTGAAAATGTTTTTGAAAGGATTTGAAGTTTTGGAGATTTGGAAAAAATTTAAATTCCTTTGAGTTTGAAAATGAATTTCGAAGGTTTGAAAAATATTCTGAAGGGATAAAAGCTCTAAACTCTTTTCGGTCGCTGGAAAATAACTTTGGTAATGACTGTAGCATCATCGATGTTCATTTTTGGGTTTCCAAAAGAGGAATTGCTGCCAAATTGTTTTAAATGGAAGTTGTTTGGAAAATTTGGGTTTGGTTTTTGAAATTCAAAGGATAATTTGAATTGTTTTAAAAAAAATGGTTTTGAAAAGATTGAAAAGGCTCTGGAATCCTATTTAAAATATTTATTGCAATAATAAATGAGTTGATAACTTATACAATTTGAATTTTGATAGAATAAATTTAACTTAAAGGATGGAGTTAAATTAAAGTAAGTACAAGTGAATCAATTAAATGAAAGTGAGATTGAATGTTGAAATTCATTTCGAATTTGTAAGCAAATAGAATTGAAATTGGATTTGATTTGTGATAAATAAAGCGAAATACTAAAATAAAATTAGTAAGTAAAACTAATTAAAATGAATTGAATTGAATAATTATAAATGAAAGATGAATTAAAATTCATATGGAATTGGAAATCCAGTTTAATATAAGTGGTTATAAACCAAAATAGTGAATTGAAAATAAATTTTGGGAATGAACAAAAGAATAAAACTGGAATTGAAACTGAATGTTGAAAAAAATTTGAATAAAATGAATTGGAATTTGTAATGAATTAGTAACTGGAACTAATTTAAAATAGTGTAGTTGTGAATGAAAGATAGTTGATGAAATTCAATATTAAGAAGTAAACTAAATCCAAATTAAATTGAAATTGTAAATTGAATTCAAATGAAATTTGAAATGTAAAATTGAATGATAATGGATATAACTTCAATAGTAAACTAAAGATGATATAAGAAGTAAGTATCGAAAATTTGTAATGGAATTGGCAAAATGGTTTGAATATTGTAACTGGATATTATGGCTATTAGGATATACAGGTGTTATAATGGAATTGGAATTTTGATTTCGAAGATAAATTTGAATTGCTCGAAAAAGGTATGTATTTTAAATTTCTATATGAAATTTGATGATTTTCTTGCCCAGCCGCTTGGCCTTTTCTTTTCTTTTTGAAATTGGGGGCCCAATGTGGCATTTTGTAGTCGTACCAAGCTAGCCGCGCAAAGGAGACGCTGGCGAAATTTTTCGGGAATTTCGAGTGTTAGAAAATTTTTGAGAAAATTTTGAAAGTTTAAATTTGAATTTAAATTTAAATTTGAATTGTTAAGAAAACAATGTTGTTTGGAACCTATAATTGAATTTGGAAAGCTAGTTGAGATGATGAGGGATCTTTAATAAAAAGATTTAGGTTAGTAAGTTGATAAAACTATTTGGATTGTGAAAAATAATAAACGGGTTAAGAATCGTTTTTCCTAACTTGTAATTTCGGGACGAAATTCTTTTAAGGGGGGAAGATTGTAACGACCCTGAATTTTTAATAATTTAAATTGAAAATATTTAATTAATTTTAAATATTTGAATAACTGTTTAGCTTGAATTCCCAATGTTAATATGAATTTGGCGATTAAATTATGAAATTTAATCTATTGAAAGTTGAATAAAAATTTGAATCTTTAATTTTAAGCTGACTAAAAATATTTCAAAGGCTTGTAAAATCCATATTGATAATACTAAAGATAATAGAAGCTTCAGAATTTAATTTGAAAGTGATTTGATCAATTTTGAAATTATATCGTTCGAATCGATATTTAAAAATAGCCTTCCGAGGCACAGTCTCGGATTTCAAATTTCGTAGGGATTGGAGTTGTTGTGTGACCGTACGCTAAGTAAACGCGTTGAAATTTTAAACGAATTCAACTTAAATTTAAATTTGAAATGGATCAACATCAGCTACTTTCCCTCCCTTAAAACACGCCAAAGATCACGAAAAGAAATCGTGCAAACACGTTCTCCCTGTTAAATCACGTACGCTCATCCCCTCCCTCCTTATTTTATGGCCGAAGCCTCGTTTCAAATGAGAAGAATTAAAATGGCCGAAACAAAGTAAATCCTAAAACCAAATTCTCATGGCCGCGTCTCCCTCTTCATCGCCAAATCAAGAAAAATGGAGGCATTCGAATCGAACGTCCTTCCGTTCAGGCGATAATTATCTCGTTTTCTTTCCTCCCTCTATCCAAATCGAGATCGGTTCGTTCCCTCAATAAAATAAAATAAAATATAGATCGTCGAAGTCGATTTCGCAATTCGAAATCAAATTCCATAGGCCAGGTTTCGTCGATGTCGGGAAGAGCGATGTGGTGGGGTGTCTGCTTCTCTCGAGCATCGGAAGGGATGTCGAGTGCGTCGAGCTTCATCCAGTGGAGTAGGGATGCCGAGCACGAATCGCGACTTGGTGGTCAATGTTGTCGCGATGAAAGAGTTTCGGCCTTGAAGGTTCACGCGAAGGGAAGTCGAGAAGTTTGAGTCGAACTCGATCGATCTGGTATGGTCGGCGGCAAGTTTGGCGTTCGGACAAGCCAAGGTGGTTTCACGATGGAGAGGAATCAGCGGTTATCATCTTCGTTTTAAGTAAGGTATTCGAATTTCGTTCTCGAATTTGATTTCAATTCAGTAAATTCGTGTGTGTGTTTGAAACTTACAATAACGAATACTTTCTGTTTACAATAGATTGAAAGAATATATCACTACAACAAAACAACCATATTACAACCTTTCATTTACAACTAGCAAAAATTGACAGTTGTAATAGGTATTTTTTAATAACTATTTTGTTTCAGCAGTTGTAACAGGTATTTTGTAACAACTGTTCTATTTCAGCAGTTGTAATAAAGGCACTTTTAACAACTATATTTGTATAGGAGTTGTAATATTTATTTTTAACAACTATTTTCAACAGTTGTAACAAATATTATATTTCATCAAACAGGGCCACTTCAATCCCCCTTCTTTCATTTCTTCGGCCGCCCAAACGTGAGAAAAAAAAACCTAAATCGCTCCTTTCTTGTTTCTGAAAACCTAAAGAAAAAAAACCTAAACAGCAAAAAATCCTAAATCGTCATCGTCGATCGCAGGCCCCAGCTATCGCTTCTAGATCGCTTGTGCTCATCGCTTGTACTTGCTAGTGCTATCGCTCAAAAGGTTTGACCTTTTTCATTCTTCTTTAATCTATTGATTTTAATTTCGTTTTCTGGATTATTTTTGTTGATTGCATTTGGTTGCTGGAGGCTCTATTGGTATTTTTATTTCTCTTTGCAGTTGTACTAGTAGGAGAATCAATTGTGTATCAAAAGTTTTGAAATAAACTTTTGTATGCAACTTGTAAGGCTGTAAATTTGATTTCGGTTATTGTCTTTTTTACTTGTCAATGTTCTCATTTTCCATTCATTTAGTGAATGATTATGTCAACAGCCACTTCGAACAAATCTATGTAATTCTATTGTTGAAGATAATAAGATCCAACTCATATTGGCAAACTTTTGAACTTGTATATATATTTGATAATATAAATGTAAATATGATATGAGATCTGAGAACGAACTGAAGTAATGGGATGGATTCTTTATTTTATTAGTTGTGATAAAACATTCATTACTAAAGTCAACTTTTTTAAGCCTTATAACTATTTATTCCACTTTTAGTTTTTAATTATTTTAACCTAAATGAGCAGCATAGACAATCTTTTTACTGTATTTGATAGTCTCCATAAGATTTTGATACCAATATGTGTCAGACTACATTTCAAACCGATGAATAAGATTAATATTGTTTTGGTGGTTAATATTGACATACTATTTTGAATGTGTAGTGATCTAGGAATGATATAAGCTCTCATGTGTATTCAATCTTGAGTTTAGTTTCCATTATGTTTGCAAACATTATACAGATTAACTAGGTTAAACATTTTTGATGGTGTGCATCTTTTTTATGTCATTGCTTTTATGTAAGTACAAATGAACACACACACATGTATACATTTGTGTGTGAATCTGTGTGTATCCATTTGTATGTGTATAAATAAACGTATGAGTTTAAGTAGGTATACATTTGTATCCAAATTCACTAAAAAGGCATTCTTGCACAAAATAATGATATCAATGTATCTTTAGGTCCTCGGGAAGCAAGCAAAAATGAAGATTGACCCATGGCCAAATTTTGGTAAAGTGTTTCCCTAAAGCTTTTATTAATGAACACTTGATTCTAATTGAATGTTATAAAAGTTGAGAAGCTAGTTGTAACAATAGTTCAGGCATTCTGTGAAGCTCCATATATGTTGCATGCATTTTGGTCAAAAGGTCTTTAAAGGTATATGTTTTTTTGTAAATGCTTATATTGATGGCCATATGTTATAATTTCTTCGTTCTTATACTAAATTTGTACATTAATTGATAGTTACTATACGCCATGTTACTATTTATATATTTTTGGAAGTCCATTGATAATTTATGCTTATGCTTACAAGGTCACATATACTTGGTTACTTATAGAGACTATATGCAGATACTTCTTGTAGTGACAAAACCTACAAATTAAAAGTACTAATGTCAATAGATGCCAGTTTCAAGTTTACTTAACTTACGTGTATCTTTCATACTTCTTACATGTATTCGGATAGAAATTTGAAACCTATTGAGCTTTGGTTGTCACAACCCGTGGAGTGTATGGCAGCATGAATAATCTTCGGACCATAACAGTATTGTACTTTTTTCTAATATGATTCCAGACTAATTTTAATCTGTAATGATTGTCTTTGAGCATTAGCCAAGCCCAGCACTGAAAATTAGTTGCATGATTTTTATGACTAATACTTCCAAGGTTGCTAAATCAGTCTCATTTCAGCTCCCCTTGCCCCAAAATATCCTCGGTCAATAACCCTTTGCCTCTAACTCTTCAAAAACATCATCCCCTAGTTTTTAAATTAATCTACCCCCTTGCAAACATAGTTCGTACCATAACGATATAATTTTACCATTGATTATTCTTTTTTCATACACTTCAAGGCATCCTCCCTGATTTTTATTAGGAATTCCCAAGGGTATGAATCCTCATTTCTACTCGACATCTCCCATAAAGACCGCTTTTGATGTATTTCTCACTCACAAACTTAACCCATGTCCCTTCATCACTAAAAACCCTTCATATAAGGTAATCATTTGTATATGTCTTACTATGGTAAAATTTGTATGTCTGAATTATAACACAATTTACATAGATTTGTACATGTTAAGAGATTCAGCACATATATCAGTTTGCATAGCTTACTAGTATATACATTAGCTTACTAACACAGTTTGCATAGATGTCTGCATATAATTCCTTTGTTGTGTTTGTATCGGAATTTGAGTGCTTGCTTTGTAACCTGGTTTTGGGTAGTGTTAGCAAGTGATGCAGCAGCTTGTATGGTGATTCTGTCCATTTTTTAGAATTGAAAGCATCAAAAGGGTGCCAGTTTTTAGATTTCGAATTATTAAGATAAGAAACATAAAATAATGAACTTGCCTTGTCTGACATGAAGCAATTGATAGATAGCTTAATTGCAATGTCCAAAGAAGAAAGAATGCAGCTTCTTCAGTTTATTGAAATCAAACGATAATAAAAAGTGCATGATGTGAAGAATAAAAATAGATTTAAAGGCAGAGTGATTCCTGTTCTACCCTTTTAAGTCATTTTTTGGGCAATTTTTTATATTAGTCTTAGAATCTGATTCTAGTTAAGTACGCAGATAGTTTGTGCTACTCGATCATGTCTTAGGACTTCCTTTGTTGTTAAGTCTTAGAATCCAACTTATATAAGGCTTTATATGCAAATAAATGTTTTATAAAGCAGCTTACACTACCCATAATTATAATTTCTTTATTTTGATAATTCATCAGTTAGCTAACTTTCTTGTTCTTTGTTTTGAAGAGCATGATTGTTTTATCATTGTGCAGAAATAACCCGATCTGTGAATCTAGAAAAACATTTATATATTACTCAAATGCAAAGGATGCTTTATGTTAAAACCAAATCTTTTTTCTTATACTCTACCGATAAACTATTTCTTTCTAACAGAAACTATTAGAACATATCCTGCATCACAATTCATCTTGTTTTTCTTCTACTTTTAAATGTTAGCTAATGCTAGGAAGGTCAAACTGCGACGTATATCTATTTAGGCTGTCATAATTGTGGCAAATAATTAAAAAAAATCTTTATATTACATGTTAATTAGTACCAACCTATTTTCCTATCTAACATTGAGTGCGTGTCTTTTTCCTTATGTTCTATTTAATGTGAGTTTATTTATAAATGTGAAGCTTGAATTTTTATTACAAGGATAGAGAGCTCAATTAAAAACAAATCAAGGTGCTGGTTGGATTTGATTGCATTATCCATAGAATGATGTAATGTCTCCCAATAGAAGATAGCTGTGAGGCTAAAATTTAGTACATCACAGAGAGCTTATCCAGCAAACCTGATATAACCCGATGTATTGGGAAACACCCTTTTATTTCAAAGGTACAATAGTTACAAGCCTTCTCCTTCTATTTTAAAATAGTTACAAGCCTTTTCCTTTTATTTCCTGGATGTTGTTGAAAAGCATGTAATACTACTATCCAAATTATAGTTTCAGTTTTGGCTGTGTATTTGAATCATTGATGAAATTGGATAGAATTTTAGACATGTAATAGTACTGGATATAGTTTTGGCTTGAGGTTGCCCTCATGTTATCCAATCTTAGCGGTAAATTTTATGTAATTCTTTCAAGTATTTGTGCCATGACATAGAAAATAAATAATGTTCATTTCAGTCAGCATTGTATTTGACCTGGTAACTCTTTACATGTAACTAACTAAAATTAACGCTTCTATGCACCAGAAAGCTGAGCAAATCTCAGTTTAAAAACTGACCAATTGTCAGTTTAAAAACTGAGCATTAAGCTCAGTTTATAAATTGAGCGTTAAGCTTAGTTTACAAAAAGCAAACAATGCTCAGTTTATAAACTAAGCTAGTCTTAGTTTTATAAACTGAGCATTGCACTCGGTTGATAAAAACTGAGCAAATGCTTCGTTTATAAACTGAGCAAACACTCATTTGCTCAATATTATAAAACTGGGCATTGCTCTCAGTTTATAGAAACCGAGAGCATTTTCTAAGTTTATAAAACTGAGCATTTTTATAAACTAAGCGTTGCTCTCAGCTTTTATAAACTGGGTTTATTTCTGGATTGTTTTTTTAAGTTTAAACTGAGCATTGTTTTTCAAATATGCAAAGTCTTAGCTAAGTCAAATGAAAATATATTTTAGAAAGAAACGAATTTAAATCATCAAAGTCAAGTTTTACATGTAGCTTTTAAAGGAAGGGACTATTTAAAACTTACTAGTTTCTTTTATTGTTGTAGCTACTAGTTTCTTTTGCATGTGCACCCAATCGGATCTACACAAGATATGGACAAAACATGGATCAATTTACCAAGATTTCATAATTTTTTATTAATAATTTTGTACTTATAAATATGTAGGGTTGACAAAGGAATGTTGTCGCAGAAGCAACAATCGCATCTACTGACCCTACTATTTTAATGCATCATGTACAACTAGGAGCAGATATTTGGAAAGTTTGGTTCGATGCGGTGGTGGATCCTTAAGCTCTTCTATCTAGGCCTACTGCAGATATCTATACGAGTGGACAAGCGGTTGGGACGCCTATTGCTTGACATAAAGAATTTATCTCTTTTGATTAGTACGTATATGTACTTTTACTGATTTATGTTATGTATTTAGTTATGTTTTGGAACGAAGTTATGAATTCATAAATGGTGTAAACTTGAATTGTTTTTTGAATGGAATGGTTCGTGTTGTTTGAAGTATTTAAATGATTTTGGTTATTATTAATGAAATATTGGTTTTAATTATAATATCATGAAATTTATGGTTAATAGCAATTATGAAAAGATAAATTATAGCAGTTTGTAGCAGTTGTAAAAATATTTGTTGCGACTGTCATCATTAGTTGTAGTAGATCCTACTACAACTATTACACACCGTTGTAAAATGTTAACGCAACAGGCGGAAACAGTTGTTAAAATATTTATTACAATTGTCGTAAACGGTTGTAAATAAGTCTTTTACAACTGCCGATAGCACTTGTAAATAACTCTTTTACAACTGCTATTTGCTATTGTAAAAAGACTTTTTACAACTGCTTTTACAACTGTACGTACCCCTTGTAAAATAATCCCGCTCTATTACAACTGCGGATATAAAGACTGGCGGGTGCCAGTTGTAATAGACCTATTACAACTGTTTTTGGCAGTTGTGAAAGGGTATTTTTGTTGTAGTGTATATGTAAAATTTAAAATAGAAAATTATTTTACAGTTAAGTATATATATATATGCATGTTGGAAAATTCTAGATATTTACGATATGTATATTTACAGTAAGAAGAAATTTTGTTTCTAAAATCTGAAATTGTTTTGTATGTACACATATATAGTCCAATAAAGAAATAAATATACATAGGACAGTTAAGATTTAAATGTACAGGTAAAAACAGAAATTAGTTTAAATCCAATTATTAGTAAATTTAATTTATTAAATAGTAATGGATTTTTCGAGTTAGTTCAAATTAAAAGTGTTAATTAATTTAATCTATTGAAAAGAAATTAATAGTTTGATTTATTTCGGATATTGATAAATTGTATAAAATATTTATACAAGGTCAACACCGTGAAAACAAACTGGAATGGGAAATGGATTGCAAAATAAAAACAAAGGTGAGATCTTCTCACTCAAAATGAAAAGTTGGATTTTGCAGTTATTGACTGATTGATTGCTGTTTGGATGTGATATAGTATACATAGTAGTATCTAGCAATATATATATATATGTAAATATATATTGGCATATGTATATATTGGAGTTGATTGATTTCCCGCATTATATAGCGGATGAGACCCTATTGCGCCGCATAATAGCGGACAATATTTTATAAATCCCATATACCGCGATATTCCACCTCGAAGTGGAATTGGTATTGTGCTAATATCTGTGGATGCAGGGAAACAGGTTGGAGGGATCCGATTGGATTTCTCACCGTATTGATTTATTTACAGATATTGTGATATATTCTGTTATAATATGATGATATGTGATGTTTTGTTGTCGTGATTGACTATTTGGTGCTGTTGCATCATTGGGCCTATTTTGAAGTTTTAAAAATGTTAAAGTGGAGATTTCGAATTTAAAACGGATTTTAAAGTGATTTCGGAAATGTACGTTTTTTTAAATTTTGGAAATTGATTCATTTTAAATAAATAAAAGTTATAATTTTTATTGTTATAAATTATGATTTTTGAGAAAATACAGTTGAAATATGATTTTTGAAAATATGGAGTTAATGATTTTTATAACATAGTTTAAATAGAGATTTTTGACTTTATTATAAAAGCGTTATATATAAGATTTATAAATTTTGATTTTTATAAATCAAAGTGATGGGATTTTAAAGGAGTTTGAAAGACATTTTAAAATGATGTTAAAATGGGTTTTATAAAAGGATAGAATTTACGATTTGTGAAGTCTTAAAAGAAAGATTTTGTAAATAAATGAATTATAAGTGTTTAACTTATAGGATGGATTTTTGGTGTAAAATTGAGTTATAAATTGAATTGGTTAATAAAAGGAATTTATAAGTTGAAGTAGTTATAAAATATAAATAAAATTTATAAACGTTGTTTTATAAATCCGAAATTTGACTTATTTTGATAAGTAAATTATTATAGCTCGTTAAAGGAAGTATATTCACGATTTTGGATAGTGGATAATCCTTTAAATAAAAAATTGTAGAAATGTTGAATTTGGATAACGAATTATATTCACAATTTTGGACAGTGAATATATTATTAAATAAAACGGAGACGTTTTGGGAAAGTGATATTTGAAGTAGAATTTAAACGATTTAAAGATGTTTTAAAATGTATTAAGTACCGAAACCATAGATTTCAACATTTATTGTTGAAATAGACGTTTTCGAGGAATAAGGAAATGGTGGACTATAACACTGTTGTTATAGTAAATTGTTTCCGAAAGGAAATGTTTTATATAGTATTGGGATTTATATATCTATCTTAATTTCGAATCCCTATACTAGTGATTTTGGGTCGTCGTAACGATGTTTTACGCAACATTCGTTTTGACTCAAATAAATGTGTTTAAGAAAACGTTTTCCTTAAAGAATGAAATATATAGTTAATTGTGATTTAAGTATATTGAATATTTTCAAAATGTTGAAAACAAATGGATTTGTGAATTACTTATTATTAAATAAGTATGGAAATGTTTTTTCCAATATGAAGTGAAATGTTTTTGAGATTTTATCTTTTAAAGATAAATTGAAAATGATTTGAAATTTGTTTTCAAATGGTTGAAGTGTGGAAATTATATATCTTGTAAAGATATTTTTTTGGAAAATAAATAATTTGGAAAATTATGTGGAATCTGATGATGCTGTGCAGACCTATTGATAGTTAAATAACCGACTATCAATAATTACCTTGAATGGGTATTTGTTGTGATTTGCTTGAATTTGAATGCCACACTTATTTTCAAAAATATTGCGCTCAATATTCGGGTTAGCCGGGAAAGGACCTTTGGGTCGTATAACCCATTCTGAATATGTGATACGTCGTAATGGATTGCATTTTATGACCGGTGTTGAAGACCGGATATTTTTGAAAACGGAAGGATTACCATCGAGTTACTCTACATCGGCTGATCTCCGATATAGAGATTTTATCACCTTTAGTGACGGGAAGTCCGGACGTGATTAGAAATTATCCGGATTGCAAGGGCTTCTTTTGAAGTGCCTTCGGTTCTGTTCGATCCCAGAATAGACTTGTATGGTAGTATGTCCGATGTTACAAATTGAGATATAAAGCTGGTTTCTATCAAATACATATCTGTTGGTGGCGGAGAATTTATTCTCTTAGCTTAACACCCTTCTCTGAGACGTACGAGCTCAGAGGTTATGTAGTTGAAGGTTATTAGTGATATACTCCCAATTTGGTAATGTGGTATGCTGAGTGTTGCTGTGTAATGATCATTGTTTGATCATTTGTGATATGATCATTTGTTTGATCATTTATCTTTGTGATCATTACTTTGATCATTTGTTGACCCAAAGCATGGCTTTGTACCAAAGCGTAGCTTTGTGGACGAGACTTCGTCGGACCTCACACCCCGGAAATGGTCAAAACAGGAAGGATGCAGCAAGGTTATTAGGGGGTAGCGCCCCTTTAGTGTATGTCATTCCTTCTAGATAGAGGTGGTATCATGGTATGGAGCCCAGATACTTAACCTATGTTGTTGCTGCAAATTTATTAATTTGTGGTTGTTGGAAATCGAGGATCCTCGGATATAGATCGGTTACGATCGGGGGATGACATATTTGTGTCAGTAGTTACCCAGTTAGGGGTAACCCGGCCTTGTGTTGGCAGAGATCCGGTTAGGTTCTCGGGTCGTCTTTCCAGAGGCGTACCCATGTGGCAATGGGAAGTTCCTTGGCCTGACCATTTGTTGGAAATCCAAACTCCAATACGCACTTTGTACGGTATTAGTTGTAGAACCTGCCATTTACTTATGGTGGCGCCCCACTGTTTAGATGGTAGCTATAGTAGGCATAGTGTGAAATGCCTATGCTGGCTAAGATTAATATTATATTTTCGAAATGTTTTCCACACTAGACATTAATAATAATAATCAAATGATTTGCATAGTAAGCATGTTTGACTATCATAAGAAGAAATCTCCTCCAATTCTGCGTTTGCATTGTGTGTGTGGCGGGACGTCTTATGGTAGTTTCATTTTCCAAAAGCATTGCGAATAAATTTTATTTGTAAAAATAACTGTTTTACGATCTCACACCAGTCATCATGACTGACTCGGAGTTTATTGTTTCCCTTCTAAACTCTGGGTGCCCACCATTTTCCACACGGGCATCCTAGAGTTATGTTATCAGGATATTCTGGATATTCTGGAGCTTTGGAAGAAAACTGGATGGCGAGACGTACATCCGTACTTGTTTATTTATTCCGCTGTGTATTATGTATGAGGACAAGTTATATAACTGTCCGTTGTTGTATTGAGTTGTATATTGACTCTGAATGATGTATGTATAAACTGATATAGTCTTTTGTTTAAAGATTATTGATTTATCTATTATATATTGTTCCGCTGCGACTGTGAGACTCTGATATTGTTTCTGTTGCTTTTCTTTCTTTTCTTCTATCATTTTCTTCTACCTCTTCTTTTAACCCTAACAATTCGGTTTTCCGGCATTCGATTGGGTGACATTTGATACAGTGGACGTATTGATGTCGATTTTCGAGCGACGAAAAATCGCGTTCGTTACAAGTATCATATTTATTTCAAAATATCATATTCGGTTCGATAAGTCATTTTTACTTCAAAATTCAATTCGAATTACAATTTAGTTTATAACTTCATTTAACCGAATTCGAATTTAAATCAACGATTTAAATATAAACAATTCCCACTTTGACCAGTTTGAATTTTTAGAAAATAGTTTGAATAATTTTTAAAATAGTTTAGAGATTTAAAACAGTTTGATATAAAATGGTTTGAATATTAAAAATAGTTTATATAGTAAAATAGTTTGGAAAATAAAAATAATTTGAGTATTTTAAAAAGATAGATTTTAAACAGTTTATATGAAAATAATTTATTTTGAAAATAGTTTCAAATCAAACCGTTTCTTTCCATTTCAACAAATCTAGACCCAAGTCCAAATTTCAATCAAATTGATTTAATTTCAAAACTTGAAATTCAAATCCTCTTAAATTTCAATTCAATTCAAATCGAATCAATTTCGATTTCAATTCAAATCAATTTCAATTTCAATTCAAATTCAAATTAGTTCCAAATTCGATTTTAATTCGAACTAACTCTAATTTCGATTTCAATTTGAATTAACTTCAAATCCGATTCAATGGTTTAAATTTCAATCCAATTCTCATTTTAAACCATTTCAATTTATATAAATTTCAAGTGCAATTTCAATTTACAGAGTTAAATCACTTAAATCAAATTAAACTCCACTGTTCAATTTAAGGTTCAAATCTTTAAAACAATTCAATTCCACGCTCAAATTTGAAATATCCATTTAAATTACTTTTATTTGGATTTTATTTCAAAGTTCGAATAAAAAGTTCAAATATTTTAAAACAAATCAATTTCCATAATTCAAATCATATTTCAGTTATAACTTCAAATTTCAAATCAAATTCTTTTACAATTTCCTTTAACCAATTTCACTTTAATATTTCATAACTCGAATTTAAAAACAATTCAATTCATATAAATTTGATTCCTTTATTTCTTTAAAACAAAATCATTTTTAAATAGATTCAAATTCAAGAATTTAAAACCATTTAGTTTAACCAATCCAGTGTCCATATATAAATTTTCTATCCTATGGCCAAATGATCAGTTATTTCAATTTTAATTCCAGTGATGGATATATATCATTACAATCCAAATCTCAATGTAATAGGTATATATCATTTCAACCTATTTCTTAATTTATTAGAAATAATTCAATTTATAGTTTTATATACTGTCAATGATATACTAGGTGATAACAGGATATATATAAATAAATAAACATCCAATCATCCAATATATCAACCAATAGTCATCCATCACAAACAACATCCAAAACAGACAATAAATCACAACAGTTTACCAGTTATCAATATCGGGGATTTTTTAAACTAGCAATTCAATTTCAATTTCAATTTCATTTAACTGTTAATTATGAATTTCTAACATGTCACTTTTTTTTGTCGATTTCTCTATCAGTTAAATTACCAAACAACAACAAATAAATAAATCACTTCTTGATTTTAATTTAACTAACATTGGAATATTTTAGTATTTCGTGAGCGGTTTAAAATACTCACCTTTATTTGAAACTGAAAATTTTACAGCTACCAATAAATTCCAGTTCGATTCCATATCGTAGCCTTCGTCGATATGAATCCAACGCGACTTGTTTCGTTCGAATCCGACCTCGTATGAAAAAGTTACGAATCAATTAATATAACGATATAATTTAAAATATAATTAACTAAACTAATTAACTAAAATTTAAATTAACCAATCTCTCTTCCTCTCTCCCTCCTTTCACGTTACCGCCACAAGAACCTAAACCCGCACTACTCAATCATCAGGTCGCGCCTCACTAGGAACCGCCGAACCTCCATCCAGACCCACCATACAAACCGCCACTCCAAGCTCCTCCACCGACCGAAGTTTCATCGTCACTCAAGCATCCATCATCATTCATCACGAACGAACCCAAAAACCGTCGGCCTTTCCATCCAAGATTCTGGCGATTTCGGAACGGTTATCATGATCTAACTGTTGGATACGTAGAGCTCGTCGTGCTCTACACTTTTCCCTTTGGAGTCATTTGATTTTGTTGAGCGGATTGGAAGATATCAAGGGAAGAAGATGGGAAATTTTCAACCATTAAAGCTTTTAAAAGAGGCGACTGAAGTTTAATCACTAGGGTTTTTGCAAATGAACAAAAAAGATGGCCTTATATAGAAAATTTCGCGGCACTATTCATCCGTGAAATTTCTAAACTGCAAACAACGTGTGCCGCCTGGCGTTCCATATGTTACACCCCTATTCCGAACACAATGGAACTAGTCTCGACAGCTAATTCCATCATATTCAGAAGATAGCTTTTCAAAATCAAATTATTTTAATTAAATTGCTTAAATTAATTTCTACGCGTTTCAAGCTCGCACGACCAAACGGTAAGTCCGATCGCTACAAAACTTGAAATCCTATAATAATTCACTATTACGGATCCGATGAAACTGATTTCACCGAAATCCAAGACAGTGACAAAATGACTATTTTTACACGTTAATTTAAATATAAAATTTTCAATTTCTATTTATCCACTTTTAAATTCAATTTAAAAAGTAAACAGTCTTCATTCTTGTTTAAATAAATTTAAATCAACTTTTGAAATCATTTTCATTCATATTAAATTCAGGATTCGATTATATAAATAATTTCCAATATTAAATTCAAACAATTTAATTATTCAATAAATCGCTATAATTGAAATACAAGTTACTTAACTTATAAAATTTAACTTATAAAACAATTCAAATAACAAAACAACTGCTGCACTCTTTATAAATTTATAATCATAGTCAAATAAGACATACTTATATAAATTATTTCAAATATCATTTTTATAAATAAAAATGTTCGTTCTTATTCAATACACAACTGTTTTTACATTAAATACATAGATTACACTATGCTACACTACTTTATTTAAAGTATTCCAAAAACCCAATTTCGATGAATTTCAATATTAGAATTTCAAATGAATCTTAGTTATCAAATAATTATTTTATTTTCATCCAAATAATTCAACATTTATTATTCAATCCTTGCTATTGATTACAACACATTAAATATATTGAACTTCTTTCTAACATAAATAATTTCCTTAAATCTTATCGAAATTGCTATTTCAAAATCTTATTCAAGTTCATATTAAATAAATTACATTAATAAATGATTAAATTTTTATTTTTAACCATTTTTATTCAATAATCATATTAAATTTAATAATTTAAAATATTTAAAAATACGGGTCGTTATAATCAAGAATCGAGTGAAAAGTCTTTTTTCAAATTGGTGTAAATCACCTCGAAATCATGTACTCGAATCTAGATCAAGAATAGTTATGAGAATAAAATAATCTATGTACAACTTACATATTTATTCCATTGGTTTCTTAACTATAGCAGTTACTTTTAATTCATATTTGTTTACACCAATAGTATTTCATTTAATACTAAAATCATTTACGAATCATTTCATAACACATTACTTAATTCTATTAACATTTTATAACTCAAGTTCATGTTCATATAATACAATACTAGAAAAGGAAATTATTCCGACAGCATCAAGCGACGGCTTCCGACGGCCAATTTCCGACAGCTTCCGATTGGCCGTCGGCGGCTATCGGAAGCAGTCAAAAAATCGCGAATTACAGGGCTTAGCCGAGCCTTCTTCTTCCTCATTTCCATACGAATTTTTTTAACCCAAAATCCCCAAATCTCTTCCCCAAGCTTCCAATCATCAATTTCGACCTTTCGGATCCTCCCCGGCTGCGTAATCAACATCTATTGCTCTCTAGCTCAGGTATAATCTCTTATTTTTGCTAAAAATCTAATTTTTACCCTAAATCCAGATTTGCATAAGTTGTTAAATTAGGGCTAATTGGTGATTGAAATTGTTTCCAATAGTGTTATAATAGTTTCTAGCATTCCATGGTATTCCTATTTCATCTTTTATCGTGAAATTGTGAAAAACATGTATAATTTGTGGTTGTTCGTGTATATGTAAATCGTTGTCTATGCCTTGATTCTACGATTGTATATGTGTGTAGCGCTGCTATCATTGTATTGTGTTAGTTGGAATAAGATAAAATGAATGCACGATCTAGGAATATTATATTGTGCACGTGTTGACTTATGCAACAAAAAAAAAGCGTCGAACGAGCCTTAAGTTGATGTAATACGTCGAACAAATTTGTTAAATTAAAATATATTTTTGTAAATGTGAACAGTTAGTAAAACTGTATTTTTTTTGTAAAATGCGCACATGTAATTGACAAATGTCCCTTAGAGAGTTTTTAGCCCCGTCTGACGAGTGTTGTACATGATCGTTGTATAAATAGTCGTTTTTTTCGAAAAACGACCATTTATATTCATCTGGTATAATGTTTGTTGGATTTGTCCCTGTATTGGACAAGTTATGAACACAGTAAGCATTAACATTTTGTATGCTACTTCGTCTCAAACGGTTCATAAAATTTCGGCCTAACTTTTCTTTTTTGTTTCCTGCGTACACGCATTGTGTACAATGCAAGGAACAAAAGGGAAATGCTGCTGAAATTTTGTTGAATCGTTTGAGACGAAGTAATATACGAAATGTAAATGTTTACTGTGTTTGTAATGGGAAGTAGGATGCTTGACCATGGAAAAAAAAATTATTTTTGTACAATTTTTTGTATCGATACGTTAAAAAATAAAATGTGCCCTATTTGAAAATATTTTTAAATTTGTGAAGTAGTTCTTTAAATTCAAATATTATACGACCATGAAAATAATATTTTTCGAATTTGTATTCTTGAAAATAAATATTAAATTTTGAACTTCTCATTTTCTCAAATAGGAAAAATGATTGATTATTTTGTTGATCGGAGGAGATGGATGTACCAAAGAAAGGACTGAGGGGCTCAACAAAAGAAGTTTTTTATAATGGTATAAGCGTATTTGTTGAATTCGCTTTAAGTAATAACGGAAACGATCCAGAAATTCGTTGTCCGTGTAGTAGGTGTAGACATTTGAAGTATTTGTTACCAAATATTGTGAAAGTTCATTTGTGCCAAAATGGTTTCGTACCCGAGTATTATGTTTGGGATCGGCATGGAGAAGTTGCATCAAATACTTCTGTAGAGTCTGAAAGTGTCGTTAACGAAATAGTTACGACGACCCGTACAGAAAATATGGTCGAAGATGCAGCACGATCAATGTTTCCTATGGTTGAAGTCGACGACGATGATGGAAATGTTGAAGAACCAAATATAGAAGTAAATTTTTTTTATGATTTACTAGATGCTGCTAAGAAACCTATTTGGGATGGTTGTAAAAGCGGCACTCAGCTATCAGTAATCGCAGAATACATTGCGATGAAGTCAAAATACAACATCACTGAAGCAGGGTTTACGGCTGTTGTTCAAGCTGCAAAAAGACATATGCCGCCCGATAATCTAATGTGTGAAAATTACTATGAAGTTAAAAAACTGATGTCGGCTTTTGGTTTACCTTATCAGAAAATAGATACATGCTTAAAAGGCTGCATGTTGTTTTGGGAAGAAGATACAAACCTTAGAAATTGTAAAATTTGTAATCAGGAGAGATACAAACCAAGAAAAAAGAAGGGGATGGAAGTTCCGTACAAGCGTATGCATTACTTACCCATAACTTCAAGGCTTCAAAGATTATATGCATCTTCTGTAACTGCATCTAATATGAGATGGCATAGTGTGAGAACGGAGGAAGAGGGTACGTTGACACATCCGGCCGATGGAGAAGCATGGAAGCATTTCGATAAAACGTATCCAAATTTCGCAGCGGAGAGTTGAAATGTTAGATTAGGATTATGTACGGACAGTTTTTCTCCATTTTCTCAATTTGGTTCTAAGTATTTATCTTGGCCCATTATCGTCACACCGTATAATTTTCCTCCATGGATGTGTATGTAAATGCAATATATATTTCTTGCTGTTGTCGTTCCTAGCCCCGACGATCCGACACAAGGAATCGATGTATATTTACAACTGTTGATTGAGGAGTTAAAAATACCGTGGAACGAAGGAGTAGAAACATACGATGTGTCCAAGAAGAAAATTTTTCGTATGTTTGCTTCTTTGTTGTGGACTATAAGTGATTTCCTGCTATGTAATGCTTTCAGGATGGAGTACTGCCGGTCATCTAGCATGTCCATATTGCATGGATGAAACACAAGCGTTTTCTTTACCTCATGGTAAGAAAATTTCATGGTTTGACTGTCATTGATATTTTCTCCATGTAAATCATCCCTTCAGAGGAGACAAGAAAAACATTTTACCTAATAGAGTAGAAACCAGATAACCACCGACGATATGGTCAAGCGAAGACATATATGAACTTGTTAGGGACTATCCAAAGATATATGAAACTGGAGAGCAAAAAGAAATTGAAGGCAAATCAGTTGTTCATAACTGGTGCAAACAAACTATTTTTTGGGAGTTGCCGTATTGGAACATCTTCTGCTTCGTCATAATATAGATGTGATGCATAATGAGAAAAATGTATTTGATAATGTTTTTAACACAATTTTGAATGTGAAAGGGAAGACGAAGGATGATTTGAAATCAAGACGTGATATAGAAGAATTATGCAAATGTCCTGAGCTTCATATGAAACCAAATGATAGTAAAAAAACCCAAAGCATGTTACAAATTAGATAATAATCAAGTTAAAGCTGTGTTAAAATGGGTGGAAGGGTTAAGATTTCCTAATGGGATATCATCAGATCTTCGTAGATGTGTTGACTTTAAAAATGGTAGATTGAGCGGAATGAAAAGTCACAACTATCACATAATGATGGAAAATTTATTTCCCGTTATGTTCAAAGAACTACTGCCGTTAAAAGTTTGGAAGGTAGTAACGGAGCTTAGTATGTTTTACAAAGAGCTTTGTTCGACTACTTTAAAAGTGCAACGTTTACGTAAACTTGAAGTGGATATTCCTATATTGCTTTGCAAATTAAAGAAAATATTTCTGCCAGGTTTTTTTTAATGTAATGGAACATCTACCTTTTCATCTCCCATCTGAAGCATGACTTCGAGGTCTTGTCCAATATGGATGGAGGTATCCATTTGAGAGGTATGTAATATGTTATCACGTAATTTCATTATCATGTTATTATTCTTTTGTATACTGATGTGTATATATGTCACAAGTTTATCATAATGTCATATAGAGGTAGGAGCTCTTCCCGATCATCAGGAGGCGATGGCAGTGGCCCATCGCAAGATTCACAACATCCAGTAGTTTCGTTAGTCCTTAGAGTAGATGGGTAAGAATTAAATTTTATTCAGCATCTTATTTTTTTATGATATATGTACGTACTTATCTGTATCGTATTTAAAAACATGGGGTTCGACCTACTTCCCTCGAAGGTTGTGTTGGATGTCTCTAGAGCTTCTTATCGCAGTAGGATGAGTGCTTGCTGGCCGAAGTGGGATAACATCCCTCCCTACATCATAGAGTGTATATGGCAGGATGTCCTAGTATGTATATTTTTCTGTTTTCCATTTTTAATTCGTTTTTGTCGTTTTTCTACTGTTTATCGTTTACAGTGTAATCTTTTTTTTTTGCTTTTTAATGTGAAACACAGGCTGAGATAGACATCCAGACAGACGATATGCTACTGGCACGAGGATACTGGATGAAGAAGATGCGCAAGAACTATAGGGACTCGATATCTGAAATTAAGAAATCTGGTAAGAAACCACGGTGGATGGGGGAGAGCGTATGGCAAGCATGGTTGGGATACTGAGAAACTGATGAGGCGAAGACAAGTATACTAAAATTTTTTGAATTATTAATTTGACGTAATCGAAAAATAATGTATCAAATTTTGAATGTACAGGCAGAGTCGGATAGAAACTCTGCAAACAGAAATAAAAATCCCGTCACTCATCGTGGAGGGTCGAAGTCATTTCAGCAGTATCGACAGGAGTTGGTAAATTTACTGAATGATAATTGTAAATAGTTTATGCTATATAATTTTAAATGTATAATAATTGTATCTAAAAATCAACTTCAGGAAGCTGAGGCGCATAGTCCCGTGGGCTATATGGACGTGTTCACTCATATGCATGCTGCCGAGCATGTAAATCCGGACATGACTGTTTCGTATACATGGCACGACGATAAATCCAGCAGGAGCCATGTAAGCATATTTCATTTTATGCAGTATTAGTAATTGTTCTGCTTGTTAAACTATAATGAAATAAGATATGATGTTATTAATTTGTTAATGCAGGAAAAGTTTATGGAGCAGCGATAGAAACTCCTTGCTGATACGGGTTGAGATCAGCTAACGTCTGATGAGGAGGATGCTATTTTTGAGTCCGTTATGGATCCATCAGAGCATGGCAGACGATACAGATTTGGCAATCAAGTGGTAAATAATTTATTTTACTGATAATTTGATATTTAAGTCATAATTAATTAAATCGTAGGGATTTATACAAGCATCTTGTACCCAGATTCCTACGTCTCTCCCAATAAATGTTTAATTTACTAGTTTTAAGTCATTTGACTTTCATTAGGACAGTTATTCCCATAATGTCACTATGGCCCATCAATAGGCCATATGATTGTGTGTTTAGAATTACAGTTAAAATTCGCAGTTTATATAGTAGAAGCATTTATAAAACACGACATCGAATATTAATACATAAGCTAAATTAGATTTAATAAGTTGCAATAATGGATTTATAAATAAATAAACTTGTATAACATCATAAACATAAGCATATAATGTCAGAAGTCATATTATTCAAGCTAAAGTAAATTTAAATAGGATTTATTTGTTTGATCTAAATTTAAATCTAAAAGCTAATTAAATAATTCAATTCTATGTTGGAATATATAATTTTATCTTAAAATACTTCAAATATGCTATTTGGACCTTTTCAAAATAATAAACTTGAATTTTATTCATTTTTCCATTATTTAAAAATATTTGAACCTTGAAAAATCCTCCATATTGAATTTGAATTCAAACCAACCAAATGACTTTATCATACCAGTAAAGCACAAAAAGGCAGAAGATATGAACGTTATGTTACTTACTAGCTTACTGTTAATTTGTACATGAACTCAAAAATCTTAAAAATGAATACCAAATATTTTGGTTATGCAAAATAAATAAGCAAATCAATATGATTTCATACATGGGTGACAATACTCGGTAAATGAAAACATAGGGTTTATAGAAAATTCAAACGGTTTATAATTAGTAATTTTGAAAACAAAACTGAAACCTTTTTGTTTATATTTTTCCATAAATTATTAAAATACTTAAGTTTCTTATATTTTTCTAGATATCCAATACATTGTCAGCCTCATTCAGTCTACACTTACATAAACATGCATAAACTAAATTAAATAACATTATCACACAGCTAATCAATCACATACCTGCACATACACTTACGGAGATCACACAGCTAAATTAAATATTTATTGCAGGCCAGCAGTCGGAGACGGGGTCGGCAGACTAGAGCTCAGATCGATCTAGCAGAGATCGAAGATTTGCGGGCTAGTGTCCCAGCTAGAGGAGCAGAACCGCTGACAGGCCATACAGACCACACAGTTGCTAGACCAGCGTATCGCCGAGTACATGCAGCAGTACGGTGGCCGCTTCCCTTCCTCTGCTGGCTCTGGATCTGGAGGAGAGTGATTGATTGCTTGCTTTTTCATGTATGTTTTTTTAGTTTTGTATGATTTGGTAGACGGTAGAGGTAGTTGTTGATTTTTGTATGATTATGTTTGATACACTTGGTTATGTGGTTGTATGATGATGTGGATGTTGATGATTTTGTGTTATGTTGTGTATGTATGACATGGTAGAACACTTGTTGTTGGGGTTGTTGTGAATGTTGGAATGGTTATGTATATTATGTATTTTATTTTGATGTAATTTGATGTATTTGTGTGTTTGATGAATTTTGTGTAATTTGGGTTTTGATATTTGGTTGGAATATTGTATACTGGATTCTGCAGTATTGGTGTAATAGTGTTTGGATGGGAAATGTGGATGGAAGGCTATATTGCAGCAGGAATAAAAAAAATACAGCAGATTTCCGACGGCTTCCGACAGCTTTCAGGTAATAATTTTCCTACGGCTTCCGACAGCCTATATTCCATTTTTCCAACGTTTTCCGATGGCTTCCGACAAGTGTCGGAATCCGTTGAAGCCGTCGGAAAATTGTTCGGCGCCCTGTGTCCGAAGCCGTCGGAAACACTGCGCCCTGATGCCTTATTTTTCAATGGCATTTTCCGATAGCTTCCGATGGCCGCCGACGGTTTTCTACTGTCGGAAAATGCCTTTTCCCTTGTAGTGATACTATTCTATAACCTAAGAGTATATACTCAATTTCATATTTATTTATTTAAGTAAGATGTTCAACAAATTTAAAACTTGTTTTAACTTGCTATCTTTCCATTCTAGAGTTCCAAAACTCTACTTTTATGTTTTCACAAACACTTAGCTTCAAGTTCTCAATTAATTCGGAAGTTTTCGATCGCCAAAAATTCCGTTTCATTTCAACAAATGAGAACTACCAAACAACATATCATAATGAGATGCACATGCCAAACTATCCTAATGCATAAGATGCATGCGTCCATATAATAACTTAACTGAAAACTTCAGAATTAAACGCCCAAGTTTTATTTCAAATCATTTTGAAATAATAATAATATGCATATCTCCTTTTGTATATTAAATCATAATTTTGGGACAAAATCAAAACCGGTTTTACTGAAACAACTCTTTAGCACATTAATATGGTAGCATTTCTCCCACTTAGAAACCTGAAAATAAATGCTGATGATGCTGCAGTCATCACCAGAATTATTTTCCAGCGACAGAAGTGAGTTCGGTACTATTCATCTTCTTTAATATCTTTTTAAATATTTTTATTCATAGATACTTTCAAATAATACTATTATTATTTTCTCCAAAACTTTGGAAAAACAATTTTCAAAACACCAGGATCGAAGTTCTCAAATTCTCAATTTAAATCCTTTTTTATTTATAAACCATATTTATATAATTTCACTTTCTTATATAAAATCATTTAAAAATGTATATCTTTGTTTTGATTATAATAAACAACTTTTATTAAAATTAAAATTTTAACCTAAGATTACCACTGAACGTCTTATTGTCAAACCATGAAACTTAATTCACAAGGTGTTCGTATTTAATTTAATCAAACAATAAATGCTCATAAACTGACCAAGCATAAATAATCAATCAATAAACAATAGTCAATAAACTGGCCAAGCACAACTAACCAAGCAATAAATGATAATAATTGAATATTATCATTTTCTAACAAACAAACACATCATAAATAACTATATCAATTTTTGATCCAAAATTATTTTTTATAAATAAAATATAATTCTAGGTAAAATTATTTAATTTGCCAAATTTCAAATTAATACCGTGTTGGTTTGCCTTAATCAAGCGTTTAGAAACCCCCATCGATACAGTTGTTCCTTCTGCATCGCCAGAATTCATAAACCACTCCACAGATCAATTAACACAATATAAAATATTTGTATAGCACTAATAAATACATGCTTCTATATATATACACTCAAACCCATTCTAGGGTGTTACTAACCCTATCTCTAACGAGTTTACCCTAACAAGGCCTAGGTGTTCGCTCAACCAAAGCTTTGATACCACGTTGTAACAACCTGCCTTTTCGACCCTCAAAAGTCAAAACTAATACATCCACGGAATTCACATGCTGAACATCCAAGTACTAGAAAAACAGATTGTTGGGGTGAAAGAAAAGACAGAAAAAAAATCTCACATCGTGATGAGTAGTATCTAATATACACATGATCTTTACAAATGAAAACTGTAATATACATACATCAATCAGACTAAACTAACATATCATCAGCCTGGACAGTTATAACAACTTGTCCTCACAAATGCTGATAAATACTGTAACGACCTAGAATTTTGGTCGTTTGATTTTGAATGTTTAATCTAATTTGAAAGGTTGGATTTGAAATATTAATTTGTTTAAATATGGAGGTTTTGATTGAATTAGTGAAATAGTTTAAAATTTACAAATATATTGATTTAACGAATTGGGTGAATAGTGAGTTAATATTTGAAATTGGGTAAATATTGGAATCTGGAGTTAAATGGAAATGGAAATGATTTATAAGTTGATTTTAAACTCCGTTTGAATTAGAGTGATGGTAACAGACTTTGAATGGAATTAAAAGTCGATAAATTTAAAAGTTTGAAATTTATATATTAATTTAATAGTGGAAATTAATATATGGTAATAGTGTAAATAATGGGATTTTGATTTAATATAAATCGGAATGGTTTCTAATATGAATATAAATTTTATTTGAATTTTAATTGAGTTGGTAAGTTTTTAAAACGGAAATTTCAAGCAAATCCGTCAATTTTGGAAATCACTCGATTTAATCAACGCGTTAAAATAGCCTTCCGAGGCACAGTCTCGGAATTCGATGAAACCAGTTCTATTGGATCCGTAATAGTTTATTATTATTAGATTTTAAATTTCGTAGCATTTGGAGTTACTGTTTGGTCGTAGGGGGTAGAAATGCGTTGAAATAAATATCGAAAATTTAATATTTTAATTCGATTCGAAAAGCTATCTTCCACATACGATCGAATTAGGCCTCGAAACATATTCCATTGTGTTTGGAATAGGAGTAAAACATTATAAATGCCAGACGGCATGCCTCTTTTGGAGTTCGTCCAGAAAAGCACGTAAATTGTGAAAATAATATTAATATAATATATGTATACGCCTATATATACTATATCAACAGTAAACCCTAGCTTATCCTTAACGTAGCCACCACCATACAAAACCAATGGCCGAAAACTTATATCCTTTCCCCTCAATTTTCTCCTCCTCCAAGCAGAATCGTCGAAATTTTCCAACTACAAAGACGAAGAGCTCGTCGAGCTCGGCAAGATCAACTGAGGAGATTGCTTGTAGTTCATCGGAGAGGCTGGATTTTGGCCTCGAATGTGTTTCGTTCGATCTCGTTTTTCATGCTAAAGGGATAGCCAAGCTCGACATGGTGGCAGCTGCAGGAGGAGCACGTAGAGGCGGTAACGCTGGCGTAGGTTGATCGTCCTCTCGAGGGACGATGGCGGAGTGGCATCATTGGGAAGAGTGCGACATTGGTGGGTTTTGTTCAAGCAGGATGTCCGCATGAGGAAGAAGAGAAAACTAGCGGCCAAGATCCTCTGTTGCATGGCCCAGATTGCTTGAGGTAAAATAAAGAAGAAAAATTATTTATATAAATTTGTATTCAAAACTTTAAAAATCTGTATCTTTTTCCTACAAGGTCGGAATCCGACGAAACAAGCGCTGACGGAATCGTGGCGACAAGCACTACGCTCTAGAGTAGATCTGGAGATGTTTTGAGTGAGTTAAAATTTTAGGTTAAATCGAACGTATTCGATTTAATTTAAAATTGGAGCGTTTGACAAATTTAAAACTCAAGGTGAGTTAATCTCACTCAATTTTGGACTACTGGTATTAATTTTAAATAGTTAAAATTAATTAATGATTGATTGGTTGAATCGATATATTTTTGTCAGTTGGATGTGATATTATATATAGTAGTATATATATATTGGAGTGATTGATATTCCCGCATATATATAGCGGATGAGATCATATGCATCACGTATAATAGCGGATGACCCTATATACCGCGATATTCCGCCTCGAAGCGGAACTGGTATTTTTATGTTGTATTAACATCCGTGGATGCAAGGAAATAGGTTGGAGGGATCTAACTAGATTCCTAAAAAATGTTGAATTTAATTTCATGTATAGTGATATATGTTTTGTTGGAATAATCTGGGATAGGTTATTGTGTGATTTGAATGGATTGGATGCTATGGCAGTTTCGGCCTAGATTTTGTTATTTTTAAATACCCATAAAATATGGTTTGAATTGGAAAAGAATTGTAAATAGGTATTTTGAAGTAAAATATTTATATAGAGTATTGGATAAATTAATTGGATACAATAAATGGTTTTGAAATTGTACTTAACTGTTTTGAGATATCGTAAATAGAGATTTTGGAATAAAATATAAATAATAAATCCTTAAATGGTACTTGTTTAAATATAAAAGGTTTTTAAAATCGAGATTCGGTTGGTTTGGAATATAGTTTGAGTTATTTAAGGAATCGATTGTAAATGGAATTTAAATTAGAAATCGATTTATAATGGATTTGAGTGACGGGAAGACGTTGTAAATTGGAAATGAGATTAAGGGTTACATTGTTATCGAGAAATCGAGTTATTTTAAAAGATGATTTATATCTAGGAAATTTAAAAAAGTGTTAAAATATTCCAGAAATTAGTTATTTAATTATTTTAAATTGTTTAAAGCATATTTAATTATTAATTAGGTACCTTATAATGATTGTTAAAGATTTATTATTATTATTATTATTATTATTTAAGAATTAGTCAGCATTGTTGTTTTTAAAGGATAAATTATTAAATATTAATATGGCTTTGTATAATAACTTTTATTGAAGTATATTTGCCTGGATTAAACTTGGAAATTTAATTTAGAAACTTATAAGCATTATTTTGAGATAATTATTAAACAAAGTTTTTGGGAAGTAAATGGTATACTCGTATGGCGTAATCGGAGGCAGTGAGTGCCTACAGTTAAGTCTTGGATTTCTCTGGGATAGAGACGTAACCATTGAGCTGTGAATCCATGGTTTGATACCGCAGTGGTACTTTCCTTATTATTTTAAAGGGTTTCAATATTATGAAAAGGGGTGGTTTGTGAATATACTGAATTCGATAAGATAAGTACATGACTTTCGATAAGAGATTTAAATTATTAAAATTAAGTTAAAAAGAGATTTGGGATTTTTCAGTGGAAAATGGAATATTTGGTTGAATGATTGTTTATTTGGTAGTAAATAACCGACTTTCAAATCTGGACCGAAAATATAACTTTGGAAATATCTAGGAGGAATACGGGAATTATATGGTACAATTACCATTCGAGGTGCTATACTGTACGTATAAACTTGTTTCGTTCTTCTAGGACGTTTATAAGGAAATCTGTCCACTAACGGTTAGGAGGTGATTTCCGATCTTATTTCGTCTGTTTATTTTCTAAAGAACCAGGGTTGAGTTTACCGAAAAATATCGAACTTTGTTTCCAAGAGACCAGGATCGGATAAATTATCCGAAAACCACTTCGATCCAACGAGTACATTTCATCGTGAAAACAAGAGCATGGAGTCAAAGATGGGGCAGTGAAGTGCAAGGGCTAATCGCTACTAATCCTGAGGATTATTCCAAAATGGATGTAGTAGGAATAGTGCCTTCGGTTCTGTTCGGACCTAGAACAGACTTGTATGGATGAATGGTATCAGTACATTGTCATTGGAGGACAATGAGCATTCTAAGTGAAAATTCATTAAAAGGTAATCGTAGCGTCTAGCCTCATCAACCGGGAATGAATGAAAATCAGGGGAGATGCAGCAAGGCTAAGTGGGTCGCACCCAATTAGGGTATGTTTATCACCTTTCTATATAACCTCGGATATTATTTATTACTATGGTATATGGAAGGAGCTCGAGAGAGGGTGGGAACACCTAGGGTGATAGCATATTCGGTCTATCTAGGTTAGGGATAGTCTGGTCTTGTGTTGTAGGGGATACCGGCGTGGTCCTCGGTACGCTGTTTCTAGACGAGTACTGTGACAGGTGGTACCCCAGTGCCTAGTCATTCGTATGGAATCCATTCTCCAATACGTACCTTTACGGTTTTCATTGTAGAGCCTAATATGCTGGAATTTAATTAATGTAACAATTTCTGCTATTTGAATAAGTAATTGTACTTAGACACTATTATAATATCAGAGGATTTGATATGAAATGTTTTGATTATCGTAAGGTAAAAACCCATCGTGTTTCTGTGTGGCGTGGTCTTACGAGATACCTTTGATTTTCAAAGGATTTTGATAACTTTATTAATTCAAATTGAGCGTGTTTTATCACGCTGGTTTCTAGACTGACTCGGGTGTTATTTTATTATAATGCTTGGGTCAGACCGAGTATTACAGGTTCGGGTTAGGATGCTATGGAGCTCAGGAGACGAGCTGGAGATTGAGACATATTCTCGTACTTGTTTATTCCGCTGCAGTGTTGGTTGAAATTACCAGCAATTGTGAGGACAGGTTGTTATAACTGTCCAGGCTGGTAATTATTGATTTGTGTACTCTAATGTGGGATATGTGTACTACAATTTGATTTGTGTAAAGAACTATTTATATTATATGTTATTCAGTCTGCTGTGAGATTCTGTTTTGTTTTAGTTTCTTCTTTCTTCTACCTACTTTCTTTTCCCTCAAAAATTTGTCTTTCGGGCACTCGATCATTCGGCATGTTATACAATAAGCGTATTTATGTTGATTTTTGAGGGTCGAATGGGCGGGTCATCACAGTTAGTATCAAAGCTTAGGTTGGCGATATACCTAGGCTTTGGTGGGGATTACTCATTAGAGATAGAGTCAGTAGCACTCTAGAATGAGTTGAGTGTATTAATAGATATGAGCGCGTATTTGTTGGTGAATATAAAATGTTTTTATATTGTGTTGACTTATCGGTTGAGTGTTTATGAATTCTGGTCGGTACGAGAAGTACAACCGTATCAATAGGGGTTTCTAAACTCCTAAACAAGGTAAACCGACATAGTATTGTTTTGAAGTGGGTAAATGAAATAATTTTACCCAAACTATATTTTGTTATAAATGAAATAATTTTCTAAAATTATTATAGTATAATTGAAATGTTTGGTTGTTAATATTATAATCAAGTAAAATTATAAAATTTGAAATGGTTATATATGTAACCAAATAGAAATTTTATAAGTAT
Organism: Allium fistulosum; assembly: GCA_030737815.1. Classification (NCBI taxonomy): domain Eukaryota; kingdom Viridiplantae; phylum Streptophyta; class Magnoliopsida; order Asparagales; family Amaryllidaceae; genus Allium; species Allium fistulosum. Next base: position 786,468,630 of record CM060902.1, on the reverse strand, counting down.
GATTTATACAAAGGAGCCATAACTAAAATTGGATTCAAGCCAGAATTTAAATGGATTTGAACTAAGTATTTGAAATCTTTAAATCTCGAGGATTTTGGAAATGTTTTCCAAAGTGGCTAGTGAAGAATAATGGAGTATTATTTTGAGATGTTTTTGAATAGAAATTGTTTTTAAATGAATTTTGGAAGTAAGGAAGCACTGAACTCACTTCAGTCGCTGGAAAATAATTCGGGTGATGACGGCCGCATCATCAGTATTCATTTTCGAGTTTCTAAGTGATGGATTGCTACCATAGTGATTGGCTATGAATATTTGCTTCGAACTTGCTTGGTAAACAAGTTTCGTTTAGAAATTCCAAAAAGAAATTGTTTTAGGCAAAACCAAGTTGTTTTGAAAATCCGGAAGCATGATAAGTGGGTATATGTTATTTATGATTTCAAAATGTTTTGAAATAAAACCGGTTGATTGAATTCTGGGATTTCCATTTAAATGATTTGTAAAGTTAAGAAAAATCAGTTATTCAACTTATAAATTGAAGTTGATATGGATAAGAAAGGAAAGTGTGAATTTTAATCCTGGAATTAAAATTTGATCTAAGTAAGTTAAAATGAACATTATGAAATTCAACTTAAGATAAGTTAAATAAAGTTGAATTGAATTAGATATTAAGTTAAAATAAAATTTGATCCATAGCCTGGGTCAACATGGAGGTCGACCCAGCACCATCCAGGTCAACCTAGCGGTTGACCTGGCCTCTTGTCTGGCTCGACCCCCTTGTCGGCCCAGGTGCGTACGTTGTGGCCTTGTGTTCCTATATCTTTCGTATATTATTTCGCGACTTTTGCCTTGGAATTGCGACCGTTTTGTCACTCGTTTTGATGCAAATTTTGAGATGGTTTTGATGATGATTATAGGCCATGATGTCTATCAATAGACTAGCCAAATTTTGAAGATTTCGAAATTCAAATTTTGAATTATTTTAAATTTAATTTGAATTTAAATTCGAATATCGGTTTGAGTAGTTTTCCTTGTTTTTATTCGTTTTCGAGCAAGGTTTTCTCCGAATCTTTTTGAAATGATTTTTAAAATTAATGGGCATTTCAAAATAATTATTATATAATATTTTAAAGTATTTTCAAGTATAAAATCTATTTATTCTCTATAATAAGAGAAATGTTCAAATAGGGTTTTCAAATTGATTTCGAAAATTGGTTTTCAAAGCTTGTTTTCCAAAGTAAATTATTTTATATACAAATTACACGTCTTTTCTCTATTCAAGCGAATGAGAAGGAGAATTAAACTGTTTGGTAAACCACGTAGTATGGGACACGTGCGTTTATCTTATCGGTTAATTCCCAACTTGTTCGTTTGATCGTTTTGACCTTCGAGTCGAGTTTACCGATGGGATGAGGTGAACTTTTTACTGCTTTGAGCGTGAAATTTACTAGCGGTTAGTAAACCGTTTAGTGCGAACGTGTGGTACGGGACATACGTTAACACTGTTTGGGTTCCTATCCGAGAGTTTGTGACACATTTGCCATTGCGGCGTGCCAGTACTGGACCTTCGGGTCATTGCCATTGCGGCGTATTTGTCTTCGAGATGTTTGCCATTGCGGCATATTTTTCATTGCGACGTATTTGTCATTGTGACGTTTTGCCTTCGGGCGAGGTACCTATTTGAGATAACTGTACTTGGCAAGGCTTCGGCCACATGCACGTGCTAAACTTTTGAGATGATTTCTTTGATTATTTTCCCTAGTGTATCGCCCTTTTCCGAAATTGGTCCTTTGAACCATTTGATATATATTTGTGGCGACTATCTTTTGGGAATTTGAACTCTTGGGAGTTTTATTTTTGAGATTTGAATTGCCTACACTAGCGTTATTGAGATTTACCTTTTAGCGACATTATATGAGATTTTCCTTTTGGCGTTTACTTGAAATTTTATGCTCCTCTTTGGAGATTTATTTGCTTTATGGCGTGTTTGAGATGGGATCTCTTTATGTATATTTTGGGTTTGCCAAGATGGCGGGTTTAGGTTTTTCCCTAAACCATATTTGATGTTTTGTGAATGCCGATGATATAAGGCTCACTACTTTAGCGTTTTATGGGTTATTTTATCTCTTTTGAGATTATATGTTGTGTAGTGATACCCTTCATCACATGAAGTAACTATACACTTTAAATTGTTCCCTTCTCACTTGGGAATATATTCACTTTATCCTTATGCTCATATTATCGCTTATCCTTGTAAACTGATTTGTTTAGCTAGACTGACCCATGTATTTTATACTCGGGTCAGACCGAGGTGTTTCAGGTTAGGTACATTTGGACTTAGCCTATTCTGCTTCAGCATGGACTATTTTGCTAGCTCTTTTTGTGTAGTCCTTTTTGTTTGCTACTCTGATATGTATATTATTTTGGCTCGCTTGTATATTATGGTTTCTATACTACCTGACATGTATCATTTTGTATACTTTGTGATGTATCTGTATATGTGTGTGTATATATATGATGATCTACTGTTCTGTGATGTGTTTTGCATTTAAGTTGTTGTATTTTGTTCTGATAGAAACTATAGCCACCTATGGCTTTGTATTAAGTATTGATTGGATATGTCGATCCACTTGAGATAGAAAAAAAAATATAGCACTTGTCGACGTATTCAATAGATATTTAAGACAAGGCTATAGATGGTCGCTGCTAACCAGCCTTATTCTCCACATTAGCAGACAGTATTACCCAGTAATACTCTTTGTTAATGTGGGTCTCGGGGTGGGGCGTCACATATCCACTTCAAACTGGATATTTACCACTTTATTGAAATTTCAACACTCCGTAAAAATTAATAAGAAATAAAAAATAGTTAAATTAATTAAATAAGATAAGACTAAAAATAGAAATTTTGAAAAAGTCGGAATTTGACCCTAGAAGTTATGCCGTTGCGTTCATGGCAAAATTCGGATCAATTTCCATATATAATGTTCTAAAAATGGTGCTCAAACCAAAAAGTTATGGATGTTTAATGTTTTCAAATTCAAAATAATTTAAATAGAATTCCCATTCAAGTAATTAAATAATTCTCAAATTTGAAATTTGAAAAGTAATAGTAATTAGGCTTGGGGGTTAAGTAATCGTTAAAATTAACGTTAACGTTAAAGGTGTAACTAAGGAACAAAATAAATAAATTGACGATAATATAAAACGTTCCCAAAATAACTACATTGGTCGACCGCCTACCTAGGTTAGTCGACTGCTAGCGGACGATCGATAGGGTAGGGGTAGTCGACTGGTCAATGAATGTGGCAGTTAGGGTATTCTACATATGGACGTACCATATTTTATTATTTTTAACCGACTTAAATCTGATGGTTCTTGGGCATACCAACCACTATAAATAAGAGCGTAGCCTCCTTACTTTTATTCATAAAATATTTTGGGAACTAAGTGAAGCTCTGTCAGACTCTCCCTTCGAAGATTCAGAAAAGTTCTTTTGGGTTTCAAGTAACATATCTAGATGTTTATTATTTTATTTCTAATTTATTCTCCTTCAATCCCTCAATATCTAAATCTACTATATATATAATACACACACAAAAATCCCTTGTTGTATATATCAAAAAAGGGAGACCTGAAAGTGATTATTGAAGGCATAACAAATCCAAAATGAGGAAGAGCAAAGGACCTATTGTGAGTGAAAATCTTAGTCTTTCTATTTTAGTTTGAAAACTGTAGTTTGGATTTGATATATGCCTTGTGGAATTTTGGTTTAAAAAAACATCACATCAAAACCCCTAAAATTCCCCCAAGGCGAAATGTCAATTCTTAGGTTTGAATCTCAATAGTTTTATGCTAAAATAACGAAATTGTCTATATTTTGTGATTTTAATGTTTTACTTTCTATTTCACTTCTTATCATTTTCTTTGGGTCTGATTAAGGGATTTCTTGATTAGAAAATGGTGAGTAAGATACGAATTCTTATTCGTAGGTTGCACTGCCTATTTCCACGGTTTGAATAGAAATTTTGTTTGTCTAATTTCATGTAAAAATAAGTGAATAGAGCATAAAAGTATTCAAATTTGCAGGTTTACACAATTGATTATTCCATTGTTTAATATAAAATAAGTGGGTTTGGATTCTATTTTTATACAAGTCTGTTGATTTGATGTTAATATTGGATTTATGGTATATGTGTTAATATGGAAATGAGACTTGTATAATTTTGTACATTTGACATTTAAACACTAGTTTAGGCTGTAAACTTTGCACGCTTAGAAATTTGCTAGGTGATATATATAAAAATTAGCATAAATAAGGTAAGATTATAATGTATTAATGACGTAGTTAATTGGTTATTAATTATTATTGAATTCTCCCTTAGAGTGATTAATTGTAGAGGCAAAATAAGAAGGTTTTCGTATAAGGCCTAAATAATGAATGCGGTGAGATGTGTGATAATATGAGAGAGTTATAAATTATGACTAAGTTATAGGGATGCGAGGTCAGTCAAAAGCACACGGAAGTCTGCCTAGCTAATTTGGCTACTAGTAGCGTGACTTTGGGGCTGATGTGAGACAATGCCTATAATAAGTAACTACAGATGACATGAGGTTAATCCCAAATTCTATAGGGTAAAACTGTCTAGCTAATCTGGCTACCAGTATCTAAGAATAGTCGGACTGATGTGAGATGTCACCACGGGGTACGTGTCATAATACAAAGGGCCTGCTTTAAGGATTGAAGGTATTAAGTGGCTGTGTGAGGGCCCGCCTCTTCCGTATATAGGAAATAGTAAATGGTTGAGATTAATGGTTAGGCACGGTAGTGGATATCCTAAAAAGAATCCGATTCAATATGAAGTATTAAGTGACTAAAGAGATTCCGTGCAATGTTTGCGAGATAAGTATCGTTGAGGATTCCGCCTTGGGATAGGTATTGAATGACAGGGACCTGCCTTAAATATGGTATTAAATGGTCAGAGTCTGCCTGATTTCCATTAAAAAGGTATTATCTTTGGTACTATCTCTTACATTAATAGGACATTATTGACGATAGATACGAGTTATTGAGTTGTAAGAGTAACGGTTATAGAATTGAAATTGGGAAAGCCTTATGGCTTAAAGTTGAAAAGATCAAAGCTAATATATGAAAGACATATTCTTATTTAAATTATACTGCCCAAGTACTATTATAGTAAGGCTCTAGATTTTTATTCACCAGACATATGTTATTATGACTCCCTCCTTATTACAACATAGGTTAGGAAAGGCGATGTTAAAGACGAAGGCGAGGAGGAAACTTGTGGTGGTTTATCTATTTATCTACTTATCTTATTTTCTGGTGTACCCACTAAAGAATAGTTTTTGAAAATGTTGTACTACGGATATGTGACGGTAGTTATTGGTATTGTAGTATGGATTTTATGACATTTGGATTTTAAGTAAAATGGGCACTGTTTCTGTTGTTATATTTTATCCTTTCGCTGTAAGTTCTGAATGTGTAGATAAGTAGCTTTGTATTGTTCTTTATACCAACCAATAGCCAGCTTTGGAATGGGTCTATGTTTCGATGGGTCTTTTCTGGATTGGAAATTAGGTCCGTTTTGAGGTGGGTTATTACAGAAGTAGTAGATATCATATTCCTCATTTTTGTGAACTGCAAATCAACCAAAATCGGTCAACGAAAATTTTAATTTCTATCATTCAAGTTTATGTATGGCAATTGAGAGAACATTTGAAATATAGAAGATTTTTTTACAACTTTGAAGAATATGCCAACATACTCATTTGAAACTTAAGAAAAAGTTGTCGTTTCTACAATTGCTATATATAATTCTATACAAAAATGCAATAATGGTGATTCAGATTTTGTGGCTTATTATGATGATCTTCTAGAAGAATACCAAGAGGAATATTGTAATATGAGAACTACTGCAAACAGAGTGACTGAATAGGTACAACAAAATGTAGCAATGAAATGGAGAAACTTCGCAATATCATAAGGGATGAAATTATTGCAACGGGGCAATGCTGAAACATTGCAGTTGTATCATTTTTTCTGTAGCTTTGAATTATTGTATTTTTCTTCCGAATATTGTAGTTCTGTTATATCATTTTACTTTTATTTCATTTAATTAAACGCATATTACACAATAAAAAATACTTTATTAACTATAGATCAACTAAATTAAAAATTACAATTTAAATATTTTGCTCAAATACTCCGCTCAAATACCCCTTTTCAACCACCTTGCCAATCAAAACCCCGCTCGAATGCCCCATTCGCTTCGTATAGAACGAACCCTAATACTTTTATTTATGGCCAGTTGGTCCGACTTTGTTTTTATGGAAGATAATCATACTAAATGCTAAGCACTATATAACCAATGAACTGACGTTGATGCATTATTGTGTTTTATTGAATATGACGGTGGCTTTGTTGTAAAGTTTTTTTTATATGTTTGTTTGCATTATCCGTTGGACTTATTTTTCTTTTTATGATTGTTAACGTTGAATTTTGGACTTTTTGAAGAAATAATGATCCAACATGCTTACTTTTATTTTTATTTTATTTACCTTATTATCATAACATTTGCAACAATTCCTTTTAAAGTTTGATAAAATGGAAAATGAAGGATTCTAATTTAATATTTTATTCAATATTTGTAATATGAATACTTTTAATACGTTTGGTGTCTTGATTTCAAGGTATTGGTTTGAATGCTGATAATGAAAGGCCACAACATGCTTAAATGGTATGCTATAAGGTTTGTGTACATATTCATCATCAAAAAAGTTGTCTAAGGAAGATATCCTTTTAGGATTTTTTTGGTTTATTTGACGTTTTGACTTTGTAACATAAGCGAATTTAGCTACATGTAAAGCCTATATATCAAACTTTTTTTGTATACATTCACTAGCTAGTAATGCTTACTTGCATGCCATAACTAATTAGCATGCATTAGTGGTATGTATAATAGGTAGGGCTGTCAATGGATACCTGAAAAATCCGAAATCCGTCCGCATCCGTATTCGAAAAGCGGATAATATCCGATATCTGAAAAAACGGATGCGGATATGGATACAAAGACATCCGCATCCGAAAATTATCCGTCCGGTCTTTGTCAATATTATAGTACAAATTGTGTGTATTTTAGTATAATGAAAGATATTTATTTGTTGTTTTATCAAGTTAATAGTTTATATTATATACATTTAATGCTTATTAAACGCTCAAAACTATTTATTATCGCCATATTTGTTTATATTTAACATTTTTATGACCAATTGGATTGAAAAAAATGTACGTTAAACTTAAAATTTATATTTATATTTCTTGATTTATCGGTCGTTAGCGGATAGGATAATTATCCGATATCCGTTCGTATCCACAGATGCGGATATCCGATATCCGAAAATCATTTCGGATGCGGATGCGGATATGGCACTATCCGCATCCGAAAGTATCCGTTGACAGGCCTAATAATAGGACAACATATGTTCCCTCCTTATGCAGGTTTTCAAGTTCTAGGGTATCTATACTGTTGTACTTGGTTTCACAGGTATGTTGACTACACTATAAACTGTCGTTGTTAATTATTGTCATGTGGGATCCATAACGACCATTGACTAAATCAGTGCAACAACCCACATTTAGGTGTAATTAAATGCTACATTTTAAGGGTGTTATTGAACTTGTATGTACACATAGTCTCATCATTTAAGTTTTAGGAGCACGTTAATACGCAGTGCTTGATGAAGTAAAATTAATATTGTAATACCCTAAAAATTAAAGTAATTTTAATTAAATATTAAAAATATAATTATATGAAAATTTGTGGAATTGATAAATTTATAATAAAAAGAGGAAAAACATTCATTGTAAAATTTTGGAATTTGACGACGAAACCAATGTCATTGCGATCGTCTCGTTTTTCTAAGTCGTGTAGTATTTTTGTTTGTTCCGTTTGGATTCCGTATGGAAGAGTTACGAATGAAAAGATGGTTGAGTCAACGAGCACCAAGCAGATTGAGTTTGAAATTTTAATTTGAACGGTTGGTCGTATATCCCTTCTTACTTAGAAATCGAGGTACGTATCTTCTTTCCACTCAGAAACTTACCTCGACATTTTTCTTTCTTCTTCCTCCTGCCCTATCTAAGAAATTACTTCCACTAAAATCAACTTAACTCTCTTATTCCTCAACCGAATTCAACGAAACAAAAAGAAAATTAAAGCTAGTAGATGGGGCTACAACGCAGCAGCTAATTTTAGACGAAAACTTGAAGATTGAAAGATCAACAACTCCGGACGACAAGAAGTTGGACTAGATTTTGTTATTCGATGAGCGGTGTACACTCTATCCTTCCTATAATGCAATCTTTACATTATAAGGTGATATGTAGGCTATGCTTAGAGTAGTAATAAATATATATACACTTGGTTTCAAATTTAAGATAATTTTAGAGGAATTTGAGTGGAAACCTGAAAGTATAACCCTTAAATCATTGAAATAATCGACATATTTGGACTTAAAAATCTAAAACTAGGATCTAGGGACATTCTCCGATGGTCTAAGATGAAGGAGTGGCAGCTTGAGTCGAAAACGACGTTGGTTTAATATAAACCTGAACACAAAAATCTAAAACAAATGCATACATAGGTAGATCAGTGGCCTTAACCGGTGCACTTTGCATGTTTATTTTTGGCAGATTGAACCTCGGCTAAATAGCCTGAGATGGGATGAGGCGAGTAATGGTGCTACGAAATGATGGGTGTATGGAGCATGATGGTGATGCGAAATGAGTGGATGGATGGAACGTGGCGATGGTATGAAGTGAATAGATAATGAATGGTTTAGCAATCGTATATGGAGAATATAAATATACATATATATGTTTATGGTATGATATTGTGATGCGATGGTGAATGTGGATGGAAATGAGTCTGGTATGTAGGTAGATGCCTCAGAATGTATATGTGATTCCAATACGATCCCGTGACACTTAGTAGGTGGTCCGGATTAACTATTTTGCTTCCTTGTAGTGCTTTGTCGGATTAGTGGAAGGGAGTGGATGGTAAGTGACCCTGTAAGCTACGGGCGGTCCAAGGGGTGAGTCTAACTAAATAGCACGAAGACAACAGGCGACCCTAGACTATGTGTGGTCCAGGTCATGAGTCCTATACGATTTATTAAGAGACGGCCAACAGGCAACTCCGTAGGGCATGGGGATGGACCAGAGTGTGAGTTCGTATGGATGCGATATGGTTAGATATGAATGACATTTAGGTATGGCGTGATGACAAAACGTATGGTGGTCGGATGATAGGTTCATACCACGTTATAGTATTAATGTTGCAGTATACGTAGAGTAGAGTATAGTTTACTCATCAATCTTATGTCTGACCCACTACTACTTTATTTTTATACATGTATCCTGGTTGATGGAGTTCAGTGATGAGGCGATTTTAGAAATAGAGATTTATTTATATGTTGTGTATATATGGAGTGTTTAGTATTGTATTTGGATTTGGTTCTATATCTAGGGGATTGAGTTGTATCTATATTTGTCAAACATGTTTATTTGACAGTTTTAGACATGATTTGGTGACATGACTATGATATTAATTATGTATTGCATTTTTTTCATTCCGTTGTGAGATTTTGAAAGTGGTTAGTATTAGTTAAAACTCGTATTTAGTATTTGATATCCATCTATATTTTTCTTAGTTTTTTATATTATATCTTTCTCCAAACTATTATCTTTTTGGTTCTTTGGTGTTGGCATCGATTAGGGCATAGGTCAGGAACTAGGATAAGGATTAGGAACGTATTGACTGCTAATCAAGGTGTGATTCCATCCCCAACATCATCCTCACTCGATGATTCGGGCCTGGCTTAATGATTGTGAATTTTTTTTCAACTTGTTGAGACTTGGTGATGCGATAAAGAGGCAGTTAACTATTTGGCATTCAAAAGGTGAAGCAGCTTGTTGGTGGGAAGTGGTAACGACCGAGGTGGATGAGAATGTTAATTCATTGAGTATGTTTAAAGCAAATTCGAGGCAATGTTTATTTCTAGTGCCGAGAAGGACTAGTTGTTAGAAAAGTTTATTCATCTAAAACAATGAGAATTAACAGTGGGTGAGTATGTCAGTCAGTTTAACGAATTAGGCATGATTGGATTTGAATTGGTACATATTCCGGTGAAGAAGGCATTGAAATTTGCAAAAGGTCTGGATTCACCTTAAAGAATTGGTATTGAATCAAATACCATATGGAGCGAAATTTGAAGGATCAGTGGAAGCGGCATTGTTAAACTCTTTGAATGGAAACCCGATGAAGGAATAGAGTAAGGAAATGGTAGTACAACAGCAGTAGGAAGGAAAACAGAAAGTAAATGGACCCCTAGGAGGATAGGGTAAGAAGTAGGTAGTTACGTGCCATAGGTGTCAAAAGGTAGGACATATGACAAAGAATTGTAGGACGAACCTTTCAAAGGGCAGATGTTATTATTGTAATAAAGAAGGATACATGGCTAAAGAATGTAAGGCGGCTCGAGATCAGAAAAAGTTGAAGTGCTATAATAGTGATCGAATTGAGGATATAAAGAGAGATTGTCTAACTTTGAGGAATGAGGGTCCAATTGTGAAGGCATATGCTTTAGATGTCATTCCTACTTTCAGTAAGGCACCGCTGTCACCGCAAGAGAAAGGAAAACAAGTTGTGATAGATGATGTGTTGATCTTGTTCGATTTCCCTATTCATACCTTGTTTGATAGTAGTGCATCGCTACATTCATAACAACTGAATTAGTTGATGTCTCATCTCTTAAATCCAACATTGCGCATGAATCCGTTATGGTATCGAATCCTGTTAGGGGATTGACCCATCTATTGATGTTGTGTCTTTTAGAACTGGGCCAGGCCACATCGGAGTTAAAGGGTAAATTTCAAAAATTCTCCTATATCGGATCTATTGGGCCTATGAAGTCTAAAGAGATACAAATCTAATAAAGTTTTAAATTTTATTTTATTTAACTTTGTTTAAAATGGTTTTGAATATTTATATTTTATTCAATATGAGATGTTTATATAAAATGGAGTACAGCAAATATACTCTTATGGGTAAATATGTGTAAAGTTACATGTTAAAATTAATTTAGAGAAGGAATCTTTCGTTTCCCTCTATTAATTTATATAGTTAATTAAGGGAAGATTTTATCTTATTTAAAAAGAGAAACCTTTCATCTCTCTCTTTAATTAGATTGATTAACTTATTAAACAACATTTATGAACAAATTTATACTAGGCATAGATTGTGAGTATATCCAAATATACTCCGGTGTAAAATATGTAAGTGCAACATGGAAAAAAGGTGTACACAGTTAATATATATGTATATAGATGTAAGGATTTGCATCTATAACGTATACATTGCCCATTTATATGTGCAAAGTTTGTCACCAAATAATTTAAACTTATATTGAAATGTTTCTATACACATATATCAAAATTAACTTATGTATTAAATGAAATGAATAATTTAATGTTTAAATAGATTTGAAACAAAAAGGTCTAAATGAATGGGTAGTGGTGCATTTAATTGGCATTAAAAGAAAACGATAAAGGCATTTAAATGGAAATTAAGGAAATGTAAAGATGGAAATCTTTTAGACTTCTTTTATTCTTTCCTTAACCTGTTTTCAAAATATCTTAAACATGTGTGTGTGTGTATACAAAATTTTGTAATATAAAAGATGGCGTAAAAAATGTCATCATTATTTTAGAAACACAAATTGTATACATATAATATTAAAGCTATCAATGTTTAAAGTATATATACATTGAAAAATTAGGCCCTAATTTTTTTAATGCAAAACTCTAAAAATGATATTTACAACACATAAAAGATTCAAATATATATATATTTACATTTGCAGATTCAAACGGTTCTAGGTGACAACATTTGGACATATAAAATCATTGTAAAATGTGAGGGATATCATCTACATCAAAAGATGTGAAGTGTAACTAAAATTGAGATTATATAATCACTGTAAGAAGTAGCATGAGAAACACTCCTTGAATGAAGAAATCTCCTTAGATATCCAAGATCCACATCTAATTTTTACAAGATATGGATGAACCACTTATGTTTCAATATTATTTTTGATGTTTGCATTTGATTTAGAGTTGAAAAGTTTACAGAAATTTTTATTTTGTTTTCTGTATGGAAGGTCAGAAGGAGAGAAGAGAAAAATGTGAATGAGAAAGAATGAATTGTCTGTTGGAAACGAATTAATGAATTTTGTTTTAATTGAAAGAATAAAGCATTTTCCATTCTTTCATTAAAACTTCCCCAATTAATTCCCTTGATTATCTCTCTCACCACTCCTCTCTCTCCACATGATATGGCTGAAATTATATGCCATCAAATGATATAAAATTTCCATAAATCACTTCATGCAATTATCTTTTATTTGAATCCATTTAAAATTATATCGATATCGTATATCAATGCACACAGATATAACATTTATAAATGCATTCAAATAATTATAAACAACTTCGAAACATCAAGTAAATTAAATAATAATTAATATTTCTTAAATATTAATTAATTTAATCAATTTACAATATTTTATAAGTTAATTAAATCATGTGGTATTTCGAAGAATTCATCATTACAGTTGTACGACTAAAAGGTGTAAATTCAGTTAGCGACTAATATCGAACAGATCGAATATTAATGTTCACATGTCACCTTAACTAGTGGTGTGACATTTTGGCTGAATTTATTGCTTACACATCTTCTGATAAAATCCAATATTACTTATTATAAGCGGTATCCGGTGGTGAGAATTATTTACACCAATTTTTTTCGTCAAAACTATATCACATTAGGACTTATGGAATTTAGTAATGGTTAAAATTCCAATACCGTCCACATTCAACTTTATAGTCCAAACAAAAAAGTCCTTGGTTCAATAATAACAATTATTATTAACCAAACTGCTTTGGCCAAAGACATTGGCTTTGAGTTGACTTTCGTTGACCGTCATACTAACCTAATATAATTGGAGAAACGAATCCTTTTTTGAATAGTGTTTCACTTCTAATGCTTCCACTCGACCCAAATATAGTTATTCGACAGATGTCGTGCCATGATTTAACTAAAATCAAAGTGCAGTTTCCGCATTGAAGATCAATTGTATTCTTAAGTCAAGAGAACCGTGTAATTTTGTCCCATCGGTATTTTCTGTTTGACCTTAATTATATTAACCAATAGAGAACTATTGAGTGAGTCATTCCACAGTTATCCAATAACTATCAGTATGTAACTCCTTAGTGCTTTAGCAGTCATAAGCAATACAATACCCAATATTTGGAGAGCATTACATACTCTAGTCTCAATGGATGTATCAGTATCCAGTCTCGATGCATCTTGACTAGGAATATTTAAAATAATATGTTTAATTTCATTGGGATAAATTACTCATGGTAAAAACACCTTGTAACTATTATTACAAAACATACCATTTATGGATTTTCTATTAAATATACTTCTAATTAAATTAATTAATTAGCATAACACATTATATCAAGTATATAATAGAAAGAAAACACATTTTTATTTCGAACAGGATTGGTTATCGAGTTAGATATATGTAACAAATTACATAATTGCCTTTAGGGTATACCCATAACTCGGTCAATCTCCCACCTGCACCTAGGGTCAATTATGAAATCTCTATTCCATCTCTTCAATCAGTTTGATGAGAAGTGGTCGAGTTAGACCCTTCGTGAATGGATCTGCTATATTGGTTTAATTATCTACTTTGTCAATCAAATTCTCTCCAATGCTGATAAATTACTTCTATCATGTGGAACTATTCAGAATATGTTTCTCGACTTCAGTGAGCTCTTATTATTACATTATTATCATCTAACAATGATTAGTATTGTTAATAGTTGGAATCACCACTAGCTCAGTTAAATTTTTTTGCATTTATATATATACTTTGCTTTTATTTTGGTGCTGTTCAAGGCGATGTACGTAACCTTTTCATAGAATCAACCATAATGTTTCGTTTGGGACATTTCCAACTTAAAGCTTCCGGACTTGAATTTATTATTGACATATTATACTCAATATCATTTATGAAATTTGAGTCTGAAAACTCCTTCATAAGGAGTTCATTGTTTCTAAAAATAATTCTTTAGTATTTCATAAATACACGAGAACACCTCGAACAACCATTTAGTGATATCAATTTAGATTTGATATTTGCTTCATGTATCAAATACATAAACAAATCACGATATCGTAAACAACATAAAATGTATATTAATTCCTATTGCCAATGCTTAAGGAATCCATTCCACATGTTCCTTACACTACAACAAAAACACTCTTTCACAATTGCCAAAAACAGTTGTAATAGGTATATTACAATGGGCAGTTGCCCGTCATTTTATCCAGAGTTGTAATAGAACCATATTTTTTTATGACTGCCTTCGGCAGTTGTAAAATAATTTGTTTCAACTCCCTAGAGCAGTTATAAAATACTTTTTACAACTACCCACATCACTTGTAAAAGAATTTTTTATAACTGCTTTTGGCAGTTGTAAAAGATATTTGACAACCACTACTCTCAGTTGTAAAAGGCGTTTTTACAACTGCGAGTGATAGTTGTGGTAAAAAGAATGCAAAATAATAAAAAATCCAAACACATTTTTCAAGTAAAGCAAGAAACAGATAAGCATAAATAATATAATAAAAATAACAGTACACTATAAGCAATTCAAATATTAATTATTATTATCTACCAAACTAATATCATATTCCAAATCAAAGCAAAACAAAAAATACGGTGCAATATGTCACTGACATAAACCACAGAACATACCACCATAGTTGAAGCAGTAACACTTTGACACATACACTGACACATACACTCTAACTGACAAAAATGCCAAAACAACAATGACATGGTAGAGTGACTAATAGCTCCAAATAAGAAGACTCGGATAACCACTAAACCATAAAAAAACAAAGCATGATCTTACTATACAGCAGCTAGCTCCAGAAGAAAAAGGCAATCGAAATAGGCCAGAAGTGAGGACCGAAATCAAAGAACATCCTAGTGCTAATTGAATAGACACCTCTGGTGTAAGCTTGCTCTTGCCTCTATATAATGGTGGTTTCTATGCTTGAGCCACTCAAGCGTACTCTATTTTTCATTAATTAATGACGAGTTGAGTAAGAATTGCGTAAACAAAAACTACTCAAATTTTATGTATTCCTCTCCTCATCCGCATCAATTATATCAACCTCTTTTGATCTCACCAATTTATCTACTACTCTTATTCCTGGATTTTCCAGTGCCATATGCAGAATATAAATTCATTGTCCAATTAGCATTCATTCATGATTATTTTCCAAAGGAAAACAAAATAGAGAAATGCAGTAGAGGGGGTTCGTACCTGACTTCAGGTGCTAGTCTACGTTTCTTCTTAATGATTTAGATACATGTGCGAGTAGCTTTGACCTTTTGGAAGTTTTAGTTATCTTATACATATTTTCATTGATTTTCCATGTTATCTGCGAACTAGGTTCAGAAATCATGCCAGTAATATAGGTCTAACAGTATTGTTGCATTACATATGCATATTTTTTAACAAAAACGCTACAGGAATAAACGGCATATCAATTAGAGTGAGTTTTATACTTTTTTATCAAAGAGCATCAAATATGCATTTATATACTACTACGCTCTCTTTCAATTGAAAATTCATTCAAAATTTGGCTAAAGTTTATCATTTAATTTTGTGACCCCTCATAAAAAAACATCTTTTAACCAAATATCGAAACAATGCCCAAAAAATAAAATAAAAGTAAAATAAGGGGAAAAATTGAAAATGTCCGAAGAAAAAAATGTCATGACTAGGATACAAACTCCTATCACCAAATTTTCTGATTAAAAACAGAAGGCAATTTGAAAAGTTTGCATTGACACAAAGAATGCAGTACCAAAAAAATTGGAACAGCTAAGGTATTATGATTATATGTTGAAGATATAGATGACAGTTTTATACAATTTAAAATTAAATTAGCTACCTTTACCTGAAATGAAGCTGGCGCTATGACAATCTGTTCTTTTGTACTTGCAAACTCTTCAGACTTCGCATTTTCAACTTCAAGTTCCTCTGTTATATTATTATATTATGACGGAATAATCAAGTAAAAGGTCATACATAAAACTTTTGCATACCTGCATAATAATATTGATTGAAAATTTAACAAAAATTAAGGCCATAAATTGTGAAACAACGTACAAGATTTTATAGGAATTCAACAATCATTCATCTTTTTTAGCAAGGATGTGATCATGATAGGAATAGACTAATTGTATCATCATGTTTCATTATCAACAATATTTTATACAAGGACAAAAATTGTGTTTATAAACGTATTTTGTTTCAGATAGCCGATTGGTCACTAAGATGCAAATTGATAAAGAAGATTACCAATACCTGTGCAATTGTCACAAATTCTAGCTAATTGCTTTTTATAGAATAAAGATAAAATAATCAAAATTGAATCAATGTTGTGAAATGTTGACTACTCCCTATACCTACAGAAATATTATTCCAACTCCAAAATTCTTCACACTCCATGTTTTTCTTTCACTGTAATTTAAAAATTAGAGCATGACAACTGGGACTAGGGAGCTCTATTTATAGTGGGAGTAACATTTCCCTGCCATGATGGGATGATGGTTCTTATTATTTAACATAATTTCAGACATTTTAGTTCTAAGTGTTGACATGGTTAATGAGCACCGCGTTGTGTTTAGCTTCAACTTGGTAAATAACTACTATTTCTACTTACAAAAACATGTACGCAAGCATGGATTATATAGGAAAATATTTATAGCATAAGGATATTTTCATGGTCAAGATATAGATATTGAAGTAGAATAAATAGATATAGGATAAGCACCTCATAAAGTTATTTTTTTTCATTTAACAACTCAGAATTTACCATTCAACACCACATAGACTGAGAATTAGCCATGGCCTCAGGAAACTGCTATTCTAAAGACTAAAGGCTTGTTTGGGAAATTGCATAGGACTTCAAGGCTGATCTGTGTTTTCAAAGTCTTGTTGTTCTCGCTCTTCAGAAAGCCGCCGATCAATATTCAAAGTGGGATAAGGTATATGCACTCATACCTATAAAATACGATTCAATGCATATTTTGATCATCTCATGATAGTACTTCATATATGCAATAGGGAAACAAGAACCTGCAACAATGATTGGGCATAGTACTAAACATAAGAAACATATCATTGAAAATGTTAGCTTCTTTTATTACATAACACGATTAAAGAAAATAATTGGAGTCTTGTTTAGGATGAAAATCTTTTGAGGAAACACTCTTAATACAAAAAAATTGCATGCTCATTGAAAAACAAAATAGAGAATCGCTTTATAAGACCTTTTTTTAATAAATCTTCCTCTGCTAATTGCTCGACATAACCTAAATCCTGCATACATATATATGAACCTTCTATATTAGAACTCAGTGAAGGCAATAACGTGACAAAGATTCAATTATACAACCTTCTATATTAGCACAACCTTCTATATTAGCATAGTACTGATTTTTTTAAAAAGCTAAAGTCCTAAAATTTTCAGGAAGAGTACTGTTATGCACTTAACATGAGGTTGTGCTGGCTGATAAAGCTTAATGAATATACAGTGTACGTTTAAAATAGCATATATGTTCATTTTAGGCACACTGATTTCTCCCCTTACGGAAAATACCACCTTTCCAAATCATGATTTCCAAATCGCGAATACCAACCACAACCCAAACTCAAAACAAACATCCCAATTGTGACCACCTACAAGAAGCCCCCCCAAATCCACAAACTGCAAACGAAAAACCCAAACTAGAAAAATGATTTTGGAACAAAATGATTTTGGAACAAAATGATTTACACATTTTGATTTTTGAATTTTGGCAACATCCGTAGATTCCTTTATTTATATTTCTGAATTGGTTTCGAAAATAAACCCTAACCTGAGGCAAGAAGCTCCGTTTGGATGAAACAACCCTTAATCGGATCTAGGCATCACGAGTAAATTAAGATGCAAGCAGTTCTTCGGGTGGTGGAGTTCCGATTGATGCAGGAGACAGGCAGTGCAACAAGCATTTTTAAGATCCACGCACGGTGCACAAATCTTCGATAGCGGCCTCTAGTTGAAGGTAGAGCAAACTATTGAAGCTCGATTTTTAGTAGGAGAAGAAGGCAATGGTTTTTCGTAGAAGAAGAAGAGTTGAAGTATTGGAGCTGCAACATTTTGGGGGAGAGAGACCCGTGTTGGTGGAAAGGCCTGAGCGATTTTAGATTTTGTTTTGAGGTTGAGAAGCGGTGTTAGGGAAAATTATATGATTGAAAATTCAGGGAGAACGCCAAAATTTTGGATTTGGAGCCAAAAAAATTTAGTTTGAAACCAAATAAAACTTATGTCACGATTGCAAAAGAAAATATCCACGTGTATATAGAAGTGATACTCTACATGTGTTCGCAGGCATAAACTGACAAGTTCAAATTCAAACATTTGTTTAGCATAAATTATTTATTAATATATATTAGTATCGTTACGTTGATTCAAATTTTCATCGGTCGTTAAAGACAAATATAAGTTAAGTTAGTTATAAATTAATAATTGCAACGGTCATGCAATGGAAGTTATTAAAGAAATCTAATAATTAAATACCGAATATTAGTTATTAAATATTAAACAGTCTTAATTATTAATGATTAAATATTAGTCTTGATTATTAATTATTAGTTATTTAATAGTAATTATTAATTACTAATAACTAATTATTAATTATTAATTATTACTTCTTATTTTTTAATTATTAATTATTACTTATTACTTCTTAATTATAAGAGAATATTAATTATTATGTATATTTTATTAATCATTAATTATTAAATATTAATAGTAATTTTTAATTGCTAACTATTATGTATTTAATGTTAATTATTAAATGTTAATTTTTAATTTTTAATATTTAATTATTACTTCTTATTTATTATTTATAAAATTAAATATTAATTATTAATATTAATTATTAATTCTTATAAATTAATTCTTATTTATTAATTATTTATTATTTAATAATAATTATTATTTTATTAAGTATTATATTAATTATTAATTATTAGCTAGTAGTTATTTCATATTTAAAATTAATTATTAATTATTATTATTATTTTAAAGGAATTACTATTTAGTATTAATTATTAAAAATTAATTCTTATTTATTAATTATTAATTATTTAATAATAATTATAATAATTTATTATTTTATTAAGTATTATATTAATTATTAATTATTAACTATTAATTATTTCATATTTTAAATTAATTATTATTATTATTATTATTTAAAAGGAATTACTATTTATTATTAATTTTTTATTGATTAATAAGTATTATTATTTAATTTTATTTATTTATTAATTAATTATAACGGGAAAACGAAAAAAAATTGTCGTAAACATCTATTACAACTAGAAGAAAAGAAGAGTTGTTAAAAATAGACATATTTTACAACTGGCAAAAAAAATGTTGTAATAGACATCTATTACAACAGGTAAAACTTACGAGTTGTTAAAAATAGACATCTATTACAACTGGCCTAAAAGAAAGGTTATAATAGACATTTATTACAACTGGCAAAATAAAAGAGTTATTGAAAATAAGTTTATTACAACTTTCAGAGAGAAAAAGTTGCAAAAGGCCTTTATTACAACTAGCATTTTGTGACAGTTGTAAATATACAGTTGTAATAGGATCCTTTTGTTGTAGTGTTATTAAACACTTTAATAAGGTGTTTCTGCATATTTTTCGGGACATTCCCAATGTCCTTTATACTATTTTTGAAAGACATCATTTGCAAATTCAACGTCAAGTATTAAAACAACTAAAGCTGATTTTAACACAAGTACATCGTTAATAATGAGCAGTGTGTCGTTTACTTATTGTTTAGAAATATTTATGTACCTTTTAACTTTCTTTCTTATGAACACACGGTTCCTCTGCATTTTGACTGACAATCAAACTATTTGATACTTCTATCGAAACACATGTTCAATTTTGATGCATGTCGAAAGACATTTTCATATCTGTTCTTGGATCATATCCAAAAAACAAAAAACTCAATAAGGCACCCACTGACTTCGAGACACTTTGGTTTTTATGTGCAAATAGTCAATTCTAAACCATTATTTAGAATTTTCCATTTCAACACATATGTACCAAAATACAAAGTCATACTAAGCGATAATTTTATGAGTAAATTTGAATTAACTTTAGCACATTTAATAATGAATCTATTACGCTAATTTAAACAATTGAAATTTATGAGATTATTCTGATCAACGTTGCTCATTAAATTCCAACTAGATTAGTCTTGCTCTTAAAGACACAATCATGGCCGATGGATCACATCCCTTCGGGTACAACTATCAAAATCATATTTTGATATTATACATGGAATCCATTTCGAATTTGCGCATCATATCATATCATAGTGTAAATACTCTTAATGGCTTAATTGACAACCGAGGATCATCCATTCTTAACATTGATAAGAAACTCATAGTTTCTCTTCAATGTGTGAGAATACCAATTAGACAGTTTAATGCGATGTGTTCATTTTTATTTCATCCCACGTAATTGGTTTTTTCTTTGGATTATATCCAAATCCATTTTAATACCAATAATTTCTCAAAGAAATTTCTTTGCTACGAAGTTGGTATTTCGAAACAACGATTGTTTCTCAGTGCAACAGAATAGATATTCATTAACACTTTATTGCCTTATATATATGTTTGCACCAAAATTGGTCACAAACCCCGACTGTCATGAAAGCACCAGTGTATGGACACAAATCAGCAGTATATAATCACAGATCATAGATCTAAGTAATGTAGAGGATAAAAAGTGAAGAATAATAAACTTAAAACGGAAAGAAATAGACAGAGACACAGGATTTATAGTGGTTCGGCTATCTCCGGCCTACATCCACTCCAAAAGTTAATCTTTTATTGACTTTCCTTGCTGTTTACAACCGATTACAGCTGATTATAAAGCTAAAATTCGAGTATAACAGCAGCTATGGAATACAAAGTTGAATCGGGCAGAGTCTGGACGTTGAGAAGCCAAAGATCTTTTCTCTGTAGGCCCTGGGCGTCTATTTATAGGTGTAGGAGGCTGATATCTCGCTCAGATCTCGGGAGACTTCTTCTGGCATGTGAGTGGGCCCACACGACCGAGCCCACGAAGTTTCGGCTCGATCCATGATCGATACGAACGAATTTCGTATCGATCAGGATTTCATCCAATGAAGTCGAAACTTGGTGTGGACATTCTTCATCTTGTACGTAAGCTCTTGTGAAAATTTCATAGAATTTGGACTTGTGGATCGCGAGATATGATCAACATGAGTTGGAGTTTTCTTTAGGCTGTTTAATTCGACTCGATCCTCTTCGCGTCGCTCCTGTTCGTATCGATACATTTCGTATCGATCTGTTCGACTCGATCTCAAGCACGTGTATGCAAGGTGACGTGGCACGAATTTTCTGGATTGATCCATTTTTTGTGCCGAGTTGACCGAGTTATTTGTATCCAACACCCAAGCTTCACTCGCATCGACCATTTATTCGCAT
Source organism: Allium fistulosum (assembly GCA_030737815.1). Classification (NCBI taxonomy): domain Eukaryota; kingdom Viridiplantae; phylum Streptophyta; class Magnoliopsida; order Asparagales; family Amaryllidaceae; genus Allium; species Allium fistulosum. The sequence goes on along the minus strand of CM060902.1, from coordinate 786,446,870 downwards.
CCATTTGCTTCAGTCCTTGTTCGAATCGATTATCGATTCGTCGTAGCCCTCGTTTGTATCGATAGTTATTGGTGTACTTCGTATCGATCACTGCAGATACCATCGACATGAAGCGAACTCGCTTGAGCATGATGGATACGAACAAGGACTCGTACGCTGTCGATTTGAACAACCACGAACCGGATGGATACGAACTAAGCCTCTGTGATCGATTCGAACTGAGTTAACCCTTGATCGATACGAAGTAGTTCGATCATGATGGATACGAACTAAATCGATACGATGTTGTCGCTTCTGGATCGATGCAAAGAGTCCAATTCTAGATGGAGTCGAACATCATCGATTCGAACAAAGCTCTATGATGAATTCGAACATCTTTTCCTTAAATTGTATCGATCATATCTCGGTCATACGAACTCTGATTGACCTAAAATTTGAAACGTCATCTTTCATGGCTTTTCTTGTCATATCTTGTCAATTGTAGCTCATTCCGGACTCGGACAAAATTCATCGACATCCATAGTGAACCTGTGATGTATAATCGATATTTTCGATGAGTAATCATTAATTTTCAGTTAACTTCTTGATATCTTGACTTTTCTAAAAAGTGGGATAAGACTTTGCCCCCCAAAATATGCCTTTTGGTAAAAGGCGTGTTTTGAATAGCTCCAAATCGAATGCCATGAGCTCATGTTTTATTCACAGCTATAGTATCGTCAATCAAGTTTGTGGCTGTTCGAAGCCGAATCAATATCCATTTCCACTTGTGGAAGTCAGTAATCAAACTCTACAGCCTCTCCGAACCATCAACGGTCGCTCCGGACCCTTGCTAAGTCCATTCCAAACCTAACAATCGAATAGAAAGATCTTTTAGCGCTCTGGTGCTGCTCTCTATCCCTTGCACTCTGGCCCCAGTGAGGGCATATAGTGATGTCTTGGTCTCTCTAGACCGATCATAGCCTCTCCGGGCTCTTGCTGAATCCCATCCTATCACTCTCTGGTGAAGGGGAAACAATGTCGAGTGAGCCGATCCTGTCACTCTCCGGCGAAGCGGCAACACCCCCTGCACTCCAGTTCAGTGTCTCTGAACATTAAGCGATGTCTTGGCCTTAATCCTAGGCCGATCACAGCCACTCCGGGCTCTTATCGAACCTCGATCCAATCACTCTCCGGTGAATGGGGAACGATGTTAAGTGAGTCGATCCTGTCGCTCTCCTGCAAAGCAACTCACTTCCTGCACTCCGGACCCCGCCTTTCCGGTAGGGTCATAAAGCGATCATTTTCAAGCTGGTTTACAATGTTCATCCTTTAACTCTCCGGTCAAAGGTTTATTTCGAGAAATTCAAGTTTATTTATTAATTTCAAGTTCCAGTGTTCAATCACAAACAAAGGAAAAATCTAAATATTGCCTCTCCGGGAAGAGCGGTCTATCACCATCTCAGAGCATGCCTGGGGATCTCTCCGGTTCCCGTACATGTGTAAGCGGAATAGCCGTTTTATTTTGGAATCAAATCTAAGAAATTTAATCGACCAAAGTTCAAATCCTGAACTTCGCCCTTGCCATCATGATCAATTGATGACGAGTCATGATCCCGATCCAGGATAAGTTCTGTTAGGTGGAGGCAGTAGTTGCTCAGGTCCTACGGCCGCTGTCCGATCTCTGGTGTATTGTGGCAATCTACCACTTCTGATATGCTCTTCTACCTCATCCTTCAGATGGCGGCATTCATCGGTAGTATGCCCTTCCAGCTCATGGAATAGGCAGTATTTTCCACTTCTACATTCCCGTTCCGTGGGATCTCTCCTGGGTGGTTTTCGATAGGGGAGCTCCCCCGTGTCTCCGTGTAGATACGTTCCAGGCTCGCCGTCAAGTCCGTGTATGGTCTGAATCTGGATTCTCGAAATTTCTTCCGTTTATCAGGGCCATCATATCCGTCGTCCTGCTTTCGCTTTCCTTTGTCTGCTTCAAACTGTTCTTTGGATGTTCCTTCGCCTTGCACAGCGTTTGTTTCTCATCTCTCGGCGCATGAGTCTTCTAGCCGAATGAATCTTTCAGCCTCATGATAGAATTCTCCAAGATCTTGTGGTGGATCTCTTGCCAAAGAATCCTTAAACTCTGTGCCTTCCGCAACTCCTACTACCGCCGCCATCAAAATCATCGATCGATCCGGGCGATCCACTGAAGCCACCGTCGCATTGAATCGTAGTAAAAAATCTCTTATGGACTCTCCGGCCCTTTGCTTTATCGAAGCTAAGGTCATCAAACTCTTGGGTCGTGTCACGTGGACCCTAAACTGTCTCATGAAGCATTCCACTAGCTCACTCCACGTTCTAATTGATCCATTCTCTAGCTGCCTGAACCAAAGCGCAGCCAAATCTGTTAAATATAGAGGGAAGCATCGTGCCATCACTTCCTCGGTTGCCCCTAGCACTTCCATATGCCTGATATACCTGGTAATATGCATGGTTGGGTCTGATTTCCCATCATAAGGATCCAGCGTGGGTAACTTGAACTTTGGAGGATTCCTTGCAATTCTGATATTCGGAGTGAACGGACTCCGACTAACTTCCTCTATGCCTCCGCTTGACAATCCTTCTCTCATAATTCGTCATACTAGTCCAGCCATTCTTTTGTCTCCGTCCAGGGGTTTCCCCCTTAGCATGGTTTTATCCTGTCCCCCAGGTCTCAAAGGGTATTCTGGGTAATATTCTTCGTGTGGTTCATTAACATTGGCATTGGCTCTAGCCTGCTGAGCTCCATCTATGGGTCTTCCAATGTCAAATCCCGAGGGTCCGCCCCCAAATCCTTGTTGATTGCCTTCAGGTTCTTCGTTCTGATCTTCGATTTGACCTCCATTGGTCTCTTGGACTCTAACTCCTTGTCCTACATTCACAGTCACTGTAGTCGGTCCAAAATTCTGTGCTCCGGCTTTCTCATCTGATCAAAGAAGTTTTGCATCATTTCTTGTTGACTCTTCAACAACTTTTCATGAATTGAATCCGCCATAGCCTCCATTTCATCCCTGGTAATGTAGATCGAAGCTGGTCCTTCTCCAGCTCCAGAGGACACCTCTTGGCTTCCCCCTTGTTGGCTTCTCTCGGCTCTTTGTCTTCTAACTGTTTGTCGCGTCATTGTCTTTCAAATCCGTATTCTTCAAGCTTTCAAATATGAAATCCCAACTTGGTATAGCGGGTGTTAGTTCCTCTCAGTGAAAGCACCAAAGTGTTTGTGCCAAAATTGGTCACAAACCACGAATGTCGCGAAAGCACCAGTGTATGGATACAAATCAGCAGTATATAATCACAAATCACAGATCTAAGTAATGTAGAGGATAAAAAGTGAAGAATAATAAACTTAAAACGGAAAAAAATAGACAAAGACAAAGGATTTATAGTGGTTCGGCTATCTCCGGCCTACGTCCACTCCAAAAGTTAATCTTTTATTGACTTTCCTTGCTGGTTACAACCGATTACAGCTGATTATAAAGATAAAATTCAAGTATAACGGCAGCTATGGAATAAAAAGTTGAATCGGGCAGAGTCTGGACGTTGAGAAGCCAAAGATCCTTTCTCTGTAGGCCCTGGGGGTCTATTTATAGGTGTAGGAGGCTGATATCTCGCTCAGATCTCGGGAGACTTCTTCTGGCACGTGAGTGGGCCCACACGACCGAGCCCACGAAGTTTCGGCTCGATCCGTGATCGATACGAACGAATTTCGTATCGATCAGGATTTCATCCAATGAAGTCGAAACTTGGTGTGGACATTCTTCATCTTGTACGTAAGCTCCTGTGAAAATTTCATAGCATTTGGACTTGTGGATCGCGAGATATGATCGACATGAGTTGGAGTTTCCTTTAGGCTGTTTCATTCGACTCGATCCTCTTCGCGTCACTCCTGTTCGTATCGATACATTTCGTATCGATCTGTTCGACTCGATCTAAAGCATGTGTACGCAAAGTGACGCGGCGTGAATTTTCTGGATTGGTCCATTTTTTGTGCCGAGTTGACCGAGTTATTTGTATTCAATACCCAAGCTTTGCTCGCATCGACCATTTATTCGCATCCATTTGCTTCAGTCCTTGTTCGAATCGATTATTGATTCGTCGTAGCCCTCGTTCGTATTGATAGTTATTGGTGTACTTCGTATCGATCACTGCAGATACCATCGATATGAAGCAAACTCGCTTGAGCATGATGGATACGAACAAGGACTCGTACGCTATCGATTCGAACAACCACGAACCAGATGGATACGAACTAAGCCTCTGTGATCGATTCGAACTGAGTTAACCCATGATCGATACGAAGTAGTTCGACCATGATGGATACGAACTAAATCAATATGATGCCGTCGCTTCTGGATCGATGCGAAGAGTCCAATTCTGGATGGAGTCAACAGCATCGATTCGAACAAAGCTCTATGATGAATTCGAACAACATCTTTTCCATAACTTGTGTCGATCATATCTCGGTCATACGAACTCCGATTGACCTGAAATTTGAAACGTCATCTTTCATGGCTTTTCTTGTCATATCTTGTCAATTGTAGCTCATTCCGGACTCGGAAAAAATTCATCGACATCCATAGTGAACCTGTGATGTATAATCGATATTTTCGATGAGTAATCATTAATTTTAAGTTAACTTCTTGATATCTCAACTTTGCTAAAAAGTGGGATAACAATATAAAACCGATATGGTTTTATTTACAAAACTTATGTTCAAACCATGAGTTGGTTATTTAATGACAGTCGTTCCCAAACTCCTTTTAAGGGGATTCGTACAAGATCCCTCACGAAAAATTATTACGTGCAGAATTTCGACCCGCATAACTTGCCAACTCCTTGACCTAGGATATGTTAGGGTTTCTTATAAACCCTTATCTTGCATGATTTATTAAACTATTATTTAGATGAAATTAATTTTAACCTTGTGTACTACTCCTAAGTACATGACCTTACAGAAAGAAGTTAACTCAACTTCACTAACAATTAATCTTACTTTGTATAACAAAGTTCGATTGCTCCTTATCGATACATCATTATGTATCATAGGGAGGAGTGATTTTTTGAGATTGAATCTTCATTCATTTTTAGGTATGTTCGTAACACTTTCCAATATACTCACATATTCGATCAAATTGATTTTTTTAATTGCAAAATATGTTATTCACTTCCGTTTTATATGCTATGACCTTATCATATATATACTACATGTGTATTAAATACACTTATCCATGTCGATGATAACTCATTGGTAAATATAACCAAGTATGCAGAACTGTTTTATTATTAATAGACTAGTGATTGTATACGTCAATATGTATCAATCCAAAGAGTTCATCAAATCTTATGATGCTCCTGCTGAATGGGTGCATTGCCCTAATTGTCTAAGATACAGTTCTCTAGTACCATATGATTCATAATCATATCATCATATCAAATAATTATTTCTCAAAACTGCGGCTTAGTCTATAATATCAAAATCATTGTAAATAAATTTAGATACTTGTGTATTTTTCAATCACAAATATCATTTTTATAGTTTTATTTTATAATGAATATTCATAGTATTCATACTGTAATATAACTATATATATATATATTTTAGTCAACACTAAAACATAATTATTATTTCATAAATAATGTTTGGTACGTTTGACGAAAATAATTTTCATAATTTGATTCGTCTAGCAAGTGCTACTAGGCATGCTCCCATTATTTCCACCATTTGCATATAAAATATGAAACTCCATCCTACCACTTAATATATGCTATTTATTTAATCTACTGTAACCGATTTACAGTCAGATCAAATATCTTAAATTAAAAGAAATAAATCACATAGAAAACAATGAGTGATGTTTGTATAATTCATTTTGCTTTCTGAAAATGGTTTTAATCATTTCTTATTTTATGAAAATTGGTTAGACGAAGATTTAAACAATGAATGGTATTTTAAAATTTTACTTATTTAAAATTTTTCAAAAATGTTCAAGTTTATTATAAATTAGTTTATAAAGATTGATTTTTGAAAAGGAAGAAGTGCAAAACTTTTTGAAAGATATTTAATTACTTTTATAATCTAAATCTATTGCAAATTGTTTACAAACCAATTTCAAAGAAGAAAAGGTTAAAATGTCCAATATGTTTGTGCACTTAAGATAGATGATTTTTGTGTGATATTGGTTTTATCATTGATTTGTAGATGCAAATGAAATGAGATTTTTTTGTATGAACTTGGTCGTCATGAATGTATGTGTAAGGGATGGTACGAATGAAATGTTTCTAAGTATTACATATGAAGTATTAATGAATACCATGCCACGTTAGAACCATATGTACTTAACCACTACTATTATGAACTATACTTAAATAACTTGGATGATTAATACATTGAATTATTTTAATCTTGTCCTAAGTTAAATTAACCTCATATATAGTTATAATGTGAAATTTGGTCATGTCATGTTTTATATATGCTAATGAATGAATGAACTAATGTTAATAAATGATGTCATGTAAATACACGACACCTATATATGAAATAATTATAAGGAATAACGTCATTTTGAGAAAAATGATGTTAGGGAGGTCAAATATTTGTGAAAAATATAAAATTTAAGATTAATACGAGGTGAGAATACTATACACTAATATCCATCCTAGCAGATAGATTTAGGATCGCAACTTAAATCATGACGATATGGTCCATCATCATTTTATGGTCCAAATAATCTATTGCATTGACACAACTCCAAGAGACAGCGCAATGAAAAAGAGGAGGATGATAATCATGTTGATGAAAAAGAGGAGGATGATGATTATATCACAATGGAGTGAGCTCCAATAAGAATGAGAATGAGATGATTTTGCAATAAGTAGATTGTGTAGGGCACCCACAAACGTCCTGATTGAGGGATACATGGATGGTGTGGTGATCCACAATTTTGAACACTTCGTATTTAAATATCTGAATTATTTAAATATTCGATTCTTGGTTAAATGCGATAAAAGTGATTTTACAACCCTGATTAAACCTTTTAATTAATAACACATGAAGGTGAACTTGTTTTTGAAATATGTTAACAAAAGTAAATAGTTCGAAGCAATATTGATAATGTAACCGAAAATCGTTTAATCGATAAACGGCTTTTTACTCAATATAAGTTGTTCGAACTTTTTGGGCTTGCTTAGAATATTAATGTATCATTAATTAAAAACTAAAAATATTTTGTGGTTTTTGGCTAACCAAATTACTAGTGATGTCATGAATGATGTCATGGGGTAGAAGATATTTTGGAAAGAAGATGTACGGGCTAGGTTAAGGGGAGTGAGATAGAAAGTGGTGCAGATGGAGGGGAGCATGCTTTCTTGGCTAGCCAGGAAGGTTTATTATGTTGTTTTGACCTCTTGTTAAAGTCTATTTAATCTCTTCATTAGTTCACAAGAGTTTGTTTGCAAATTATAACATAAAAACAATGTCCTCTTCATTCCCTTTCTCTTCTCTTTAACATTTCAAAATCAAATCATATGAAGTCCAAACTCCATCAAACTTTGGCAAAGGCCCTAGCACATCATAAGAGCATGGAATAGCATCTCAAATGTTGAAGGAAGGAGGCACAAAGGGGGGAATATGTCATGGCCATGAGAAAATGAGGAGAAGGAAAGGAGGCCGTTAACATTTTGGAGGCAGATGTGAAGTCTTTGGCTTTTTAGCTGATGGTAGGAAGTGTTCTTGTGTTCTAGTGGCTTGTGCTTGATGTTGGAAAGTGTTTGGGTGAGTTAGCTCACCATTGAAAAGTTAATATCGTGTTTATAATTATGTGCTAATACAAAGTTAAGAAGTTAACTAATGAAGTTATTACATTGACCCCATCTTGCTTTTGAAAGCAAATGATAACTTTATATGTAATATTTTCACTTCTATTATCTACAACATGTAACATGGCATTGACTTTGTGTTTACATGTTCGGTTTGGTTGTATGTGATGTGGAAATGTGTGCAAATGTTTGAAGTGCAAGAGTCGCTATAGGCGCACTTTGAAATCACTTGTGTTTAACTTGTTTATAATGGTGATATGAATATATTATGATATGATATATTGTGGTTGTGCTCTACACTTATAGTACTGTATGGGACAGTAAGGTAAAGGTTTGGAAAATTGTAGAACTTGTAGAACAAAGTTTCAAAAGTTAGAAACAAGAAAGGTCGCTATATGAGCACTTTGTAAATGCCTTGTTTTTGATGTTTTTGACATTTTTGATAAGATTTTGAAAGACATCCTTAGGGGTTTCTTTGAAGGTTTATTAAGTACTCAAAGTATAACACTTACTATACAAAAATGAGAGTTTAAATGGTTGTTGGGTGAAGAAAACATATTAAAGTTTTTAAGCATTTTTAAGTATTCTCTGTCCAGATATCTTTTACAACACTTAACAATAGTTGTTTTTGACCTATGATAGCAGTTCTGAGTTTCTATAGCATTGTTTAATGTAGTGTGGTTTTAAACTATTTTTGGTGATTTAAATGAGTTTAAAGTGGTTGTCAAATCTATTATTTTTATGACCTCCTTTTAGGAATGTTTAATAACATGTTTAAGAATATTTTAAAAGTGGTTTCAAATTTAAATATATTTTTAATAATTATTTATGTATTTTTAAAGTAAAGGGCTTTCTTTGTAACATTTATTTGAAACGGTTTTTCTTGTAGTTTCTAGAATTATTTATTTTTACATAATATTTTATATGGATATTTAAAACATATTTATAAGTGTTTAAAAAGTATATATAAGTTTGGGATAAGTTAGTTAAGTATTTAAAAAAGTGTGTGTGTGTGTGTGTATTTGGAAAGTTTTAGTAAGTATTTTATAAAAGAACAAAGGAAGTTTTGGGATAACCCTTGGTTATAATAATGTGTTTTGAGAAGTTATTTAAAAATATATTATCTTGTTAAGTAAGCATAGGTATACTTTGTTCTTTAACAAGAATGTTTTAAAGATAATGATAAGCACAAATGGTTTTGGATTTATAGTAACAATGTTTTAGTAACATTTGTTTTTAACCCATTTAAATATACTTTTGAATATAAGTAGATCTTTAAAAAGAATGTTTCAAAGATAATGATTATATTTTAAAATGTGAAAATCTTGTTAAATGATTTATGAATATACTTAAACTTTTGAGATAAGAATATGAATAAATTTTGAAGAACGTAATGAGTAGAAATGAATAGTGAAGTAGTAATCTACATGTATTTATCTTTTACAAAGGTATTTTTAAATATATGGAAGTAAGAAAAAAGGAAGTAAAATAAAGCTTCACATATTTATAAGTCGTGAGATTCCTTGGGAAGGGCTCAGTTATAAAATCACTTTGTAAATGCTTTGTTTTGGAAAAATTTAATATGATTTCGAAAGATATCCCACGTACTCTAAGTAAAGGGTTTTCTTTGTAACATTTATTTAAAATGGTTTTTCTAGTAATTTTTAAATTAGTGATTTATACTTAATATTTTATATGTATATTTTAAATATATTTATAAGTGTTTTAAAAGTATTTATATATTTAAGTTTGGAAAAAGTAAGATAAGTATTATAAAGGAGTGAATGTATATGGAAAAGTGAGTGAGTATTTTATATAAAAGAATAAAGGAAATTTTGGGATAACACTTAGTTATAATAATGTGTTTTGAGAAGTTATTTAAAAGTATATTATCTTGTTAATTAAGTGTAGATATACTTTGTTTTTTAAAAACATGTTTTAAAGATAATGATAAGTACAAATGGTTTTGGGTTTATGGTAACAATGTTTTAGTAACATTTATTTTTAACCTATTTGAATATACTTTTGGGTATAAGTAGGTTTTTAAAAAGAATGTTTTAAAGATAATTATAATTATAAACGGTTTTGGGTTTATAGTATAACAATGTTTTAGTAACATTTGTTTTTAATCCATTTGAATGCACTATTGAATATAAATAGATCTTTAAAGATAATGACTATATTTTAAAATGCGAAATCTTGTTAAATGAATTGTGAATATTCTCATACCTTTGAGATAAGAATATGGATACATTTTGAAGAATGTAAAGAGTAGAAATGAATAGTGAAGTAGTAGTATAAATGCATATATGTTTTGTAAAGGTATTTTAGAGATATATACAAGTAAGAAAAAAGGAAGTAAAATAAAGCTTCACAGATTTATTCGATTTGAGATCCCCCGGGGAGGACTTATTCCTATAAAACGTATCTTGCTTTTCGAACGTATATTCGAGATTCCCCGGAGAGGGTTCATATATATAGTTCGCTTACTTCAAAAAGAAAATTTATTAAAAAAAAGGATTATGAGTCGCTTATGTGATTCGATCATGTCGTTATGCTTATTCGTCTATGGAAAGTATTTACTCCTATACTTAGCACTAAAAGCCAACAAAGTAGACTTGTTCTATCTGTGAGAGTTAAGAATGAGGTGTCATGGTAGTGCTTGGATGTAACATGTGCTCTAACCTACCTAGCTTCACTCATAACCGAGGGATAATGTAAGTTGAGAAAATCGAAAATGGTGGTAAGTATAAGAGACTTGATTTCCATATGTGGTTGATTTTAATGCTATTGAATTTGACCAAAATTAACTTAGGAACTATCTAAAAGAGACATGAGATTTTTACGTTATAATTATCCTCTCGATGATGTTATACCCTGTATATAAACTCATCTTGCTTTTCTAGGATAAGAGAAGGAAATCCATCTGAATAAGAGATGATCTCTACCGTATGCGTTGTCTGTCTATTTCTAAAAGAACTGGAGTTAAGTTAACTGGGAATTGATCTATTTGGTTTTGAAAATTTTGGTAAGAAGGGGAGTGTACTTTTTTGAGATGACTCGAAACTATAACCACTTCAAAACCGGTATACGAGTTCTGTGTTATGGAAGCGGTCATGGAGTGAAATGTTAAAGATTTGAACTGTCTATCCTAAGGTTAAATCCAAGGGAGAGGTTAGTGTTAACATTTCAAACCTTGCTAGCAAGGGTATTGTCTGCCTTGAGGATGATTCCAAGAGAGATGGCGGAGTTATCATCCATCTAACGGCTTATGTTGAAATCCTTAGAGAGATTCGTGAACTGTTCGAGTGATGATGGCTCATGCGTTGAGATGCTAGAATCCATGGAGATATTCGAGTAATGAGATGCTGAACATGGCTTCACCATCAAAAATGATAGAAAACAAAGTACGTTGCATAGCCAGTTGGTTTAGCTAACCCAAGGGTATATCAACTCCATATCTAAAGATGTTGATCGATGTTGCGGGGAGCTGATGATATTCAGCATCACGTGTTTGGGCGTGACATAAATAATTATTAAACCTTTTTTTTACCTTATAGTAAAGGGTGTCTAATAAGTAGAGTGAATCTGATGTTTTGTATATGCTCTTAGGATGTAGTCGAGTACTATACGAGTATGACCTTAAGTTATGAAATGTTTTATAAATAAAGGTATGTTTTATGAAATGCTTAATAAATGATTTTAGTATTAGATGATATACCTTTTGTGTAAATAAATGCAGTATAAAAAGTAATTGGTATAGTTAAAGAAACCAATAGGATAAAATACGTAAGTTGTATGTAGATCATTTTATTCGCATAACATTTCTTGATGCAAGATTCTAGTACATGGTTTCTAGTGATTCACACCGGCCCAGACAAGGATTTTTCACTCAATTCTCGACTGATAACACTTGAAATGGATTCTTGATATGATCTTGAGGTTTTCTATCATAGTATATGACTATGTAAAGGAAACAGAGGTTTATAATCAAGGGACCTGATCAGAATCCGCACTAGAGAGGTTAGGTGATCTATACTAGTTTGGAAGTGAAATATATATGATCGAGCAAGTGATTAGATTTGATATGCATACAGATGATCCATGTGCATCATACGAACTTAAGTACATGTATATTAAGTTTTGTTGGCTTAGGAGAGTTCAGGGAATGACCTTTCGATTTTTTCTTGGGTAGCTTGAATAATTGTAACATATCGTAAAATCAGTAAGAATTAAATAAGTAAATTAAATTAAGCAGGGGTAAAAATGAGGTGACCATGAAAGTTATGTCGTTGCTTTTGTGGCAAAATTATGATCAATTTCCATATATAATATGCTGAAAACGGAGCTCGAATGAAGAAGTTATTAGCGTTTGATGTTTTCAGGTTTAAAATAATTTAAATAGAATTCAATTTTAAATAAATAATTAAATTCAAAATTTTGAAATTTGAAAATTATTTGAGATTAGACTTAAGGGTTAAGAAACCATTAACATTAGCAATTAGCGTTAATAACAATTAAGGAGTATAAGTAGTTAATAAACAACGACAACGTTTATTCCCAAATAAACACATACCGGTCGACCCCTTCATTGGGACCGGCCGACCTGTAGCGGTCGATCGGTTGAAGGTGGCAATCGGCTGGTCATGAATAAGTGGCGTCTAGGGTATTGTTGATTTGAGCGTTCTAGATTTACCCTTTTTAACCTATTTTCATCCTACGGTTTTGGTACGTTTCAACCTCTATAATAAGACCTTAGACCCCTCACTTTTATTCACAAATATTTTGGGAACATCAGTGAAGCTTTGTCAGTTCATCTCTTCTTAGATTCAAAAAACACCATTAGGGTTTCAGGTAAGAAATCCTATATAACTATCTTTGTTTACTATTTAATTTCTAATCCTCTTCTCCTCTAGCCATTCTAAATCTAATATATGTATATATATATATATATATATATATATGTATGTATATATATATCCCTTGTTGTATATATCCATAAGAAGAGATCTGAAGAAGATTATAACGGGCGTTTCAAATCTAAAGAGAAGTAAAGTTAAGGACCAATTGTGAGCGGAAACGTTAGTATTTTTATTTCAGTAATTGATTATTATATAATAGATTTGAATATCTCTTGGGGATTTTGGGATTGCGAAAACAAAACAAGACAAAACCTCCAAAATTCCTTTTTATTTCGAAATGTCAATTCTAGATCGAGATTCTCAATTATTTATGTTAAATTGATGGAATTTATAATGTCTCTATAATTCTTGACAGTTTTATAGTCTATTCCACTTCTCCTCCTTCTTTGATTCAAATATTTCTTTGTAAGAGAGGAGTTGAATAGAATATAAAGTTAGAATTGCAATTCCTATTGTTTAGGTCATTCCATTAATTTGATGTAATAAATTGAGTTTCTATTTCTAATTACAAGTCTATTTATTGCAGTTTTGGATATGAATATTTAATCCTTGTTATGCATATCAAAATTTCGTGTTATGCCTATTGGAAATTTAGAAATTTGAAGGAAAAGACTTGAATTAATATTATGGTTGAAGGAATTGACATTTAACGTTAGTTAGGGCGTAATCTCCGCACGTATAGAAAATAATAAGCGTGTTTTTATTTATATATTAATTATTGTAAATAGCATACAATTATAGCGTATTATTTGCGTATTTAATTAGATAATAAGTGTCATTAATTCCCTCTTAGGAAAGTAATTGATTTGTTAAGGCAAAATAATAAGGACTTCTTATGTAGTCTAATTATTAAACACGGTGAGGTGTGTATTATATATTAAGAGTGTTGTAAATATTACTAAGTCACAAGGATATCGCCTATGATAAGTAACTACGGAAGAAGGTCAGTCCCAATTTTGTAGGGTAAATCTGCCTATCTAATCTGGCTAAAGTTCCTACGAATGGTCGGACTATTGTAAGACATCTACGTGGGTACGGGTCATAATAGGTAGACCTACTTTGAGGTTTTGAGGTATTAAGTGGTTGTTTGAGGGTCCGCCTCTTTTCCCTAAGCGGAGTATTAAATGGTCAGTATTAGGTTTATGCACGGTTAAGGATATCTTGGAAATGTCCGTTTCAATAGGAAGCATTAAGTATCCGAAGAGATTTCCATGCAATGTTAGCTAGATAGATACCTATGTGGAGTCTACCTTGGTAATATGTATTAAATGATGGAGGTCTATTTCAATTGTGGTCTTAAATAGTGTAACGACCCAGAATTTTTGATAATTAAAATTCGAATATTTGATTAATTTTAAATATTAATAAGTGGAATTAAGAAGTCGAATAATTTATTATTCGAATATTGGATTTAATTTGGTCAATTAAATCGATAATTTAATGATTGAAATTCCAGAAATAATTGAAGTATGGGTTTAATGTGCTGGAAATGATTTATAAAATTATATTAAATCATACTGGAGTTATAGAAATATTTTAGAACTCTTAAAATTGAATTTAAAGTTAATCTGTGAAAATTGAATATTTTAATATTTAATTATCGACTGTAAAAATAGCCAATTTTCGGACAGTCTCAGAATTGAACGAAACCAGTTCCATTGGATCCGTAATAGTTAGTTATTATCGGATTTCAATTTTCGTATCCATCAGAGTTGTCGTTTGACCGTGGCAGCTCCTAACGCATTGAAATTGTTTTAATATTAATTCGGCGAGTTAAAATAGTCATTTTTCAAACGGTCTCGGATTTCGACGAAACCAGTTTCATCGGATCCGTAATGTGATATTAATGTAGGATTTCAAATTTCATAATTTTTGGATTTACCATTTGTCCGGTACAAATTAAAACGCCTCGAAATCAATTTAAATCGGTTTAATTTAAATTGATCGTTTATTGTCATATCTCACACATACGATCGAATTAGCTTTCGAAACCTATTCCATTGCGTTCGGAACGTGGGTTAAACCCTAGAAACGTCAGCCGGCACGCTCGAATCGGAGTTCGGAAAATTTCGATGAATAGTAAGTTGGGCGGTTTTCTATAAAAGCCCTTTCTCCCTTCATTTTGCAAAGAGACTGAACCCTAGGGTTCTAAAGCTTCAGCCGCCATTATCTTTATCAATGGCCAGAAAGTAATTAACTTCTCCCCTCCAAATCTCTTAATCCGTCGACTTTTAGCGAAAGTTATCAACTAGGAAATTGTAGAGCTACGTGAGTTCTATCAGATCAACGGTCGTGATAAAATTTCGAGCAACCTGGATGCCACTAGGAGGCCGCGACTTCCTGCCGTTCGTCATCGTTTTGTGTGCACCTGGGGGAACCGAGCTGGGCTGTGGTTTGGGCGTGGGTGGAGCTCGCTATGGCGGTGTGGGGGGTGGTCTCTGATCAGCGTGAAGTGGTTCGTGTTGGTGGCGATTTGAAGCCCTAGGTCGGTGATGTTGGGTTTCTCGAACGCGAATTTGAACGTGATGAAACCTGGGGAGTTTCGTGAGGGAGGGAAGATGGTCTCGCGGTCCAGATCTGATTGCTTTGAAATGGATGGTAGAGATGAATTAAGGTTTAAAAATAACTAATTAAATTGTAAATAATTGTTTATTAAATTTGTATAATCTTTGTAACGCGATATATCTTTCATACGTGATCAGAATTCGACGAAACCAGTTGCGTTGTCTTCGTTTCGTCGAGCACTTTGCTATGAAACTGATTTGGAGCCGTTTGGAGCTAGTTTGAATTTCGGGTAAAATTAAACGCGCGTTTAATTTTATTCGAAATAAAACGCTGAAATCAGAATTAAAATCACGGTGAGATCTTCTCACTCAAATCGAATGTGGAATTTTTGCAGTTATTATTGATTGATATGATTGCTATATTGGATGTGATATTAGATATTATAGGATATATATCTATATATAGCAGTATATACATATTGGCATATGTATATATTGGATTGATTGATTTCCCGCCTCGTATAGCGGATGAGACCCTATTGCGCCGTTAGTAAGCGGATTTTTATAAAACCTATATACCACGATAATTCCGTACTGGAGCGGAATTGGTATTGTGCTAACATCTGTGGATGCAGGGAAACAGGTTGGAGGGATCCGACTGGATTCCTCACCGTATTGATTATTTACAGATATTTTGATATATTCTGTTATCATATGATGATATATGATATTTGACTGTTGTGATGGACTGATTGGTGTTGTTGCATCATCGGATTCAGTTTTGAACTTTAAAAATAACGACTTTTATTTTAAAAGGATTTTTAAAGTGATTTTTGAAAATATACGTTTTATGGAATTTTTGAATTGATTTATAAACGTTAAAATTTTTAAGTTATAAAAGTTATAATTTCTAGTGAAATATAACCAAAGTGTCATTTTTGAAATAAAAGTCGATTTATTTATAAAATGGTTTAAGTTGGGATTTTTGAATAACTATAAACGATTTGTATAAAAAGATTTGAAAAATTGATATTTTATAAATCGAAATATTGGACTTATAAAACGAATTTTTATAAGTGTTAAAAATGAAATATTATGGAATCCGTAAGTGAATGAAATTTATAGGTTTATAAATTGTGAAGTTATAAAATGGATGAAACTATAGAATAAAAGATTGTAAGAGATTAACTTATAAATTGGATTTTTCCCTTTAGATGGAATATTTATCGAATTATTTATAAAGGAGATTTATCAAATTGAAGTCGTTAGAAAATAGTGATAGAATTTATAAACGTTGTTTTATAAATTCGAAATCGATAGAATTTGAGAATTTAAATATAGAAGATTTTTAAAGAAGATATATTCGCGATTTTGGATAGCGAATTTTTATTGAGATAAAAACGTGTAGAAATGATTGAAATTGGGTTAAGTGAATTATATTCACGATTTTGGACAGTGAATATATTGTTAAGTAAAATGAACTTGTTTTGGGAAAGCGATATTACAGAAATGAAGTAATTGTTTTAAAAGATGTTTTAAAACGTGATAAGTATCGAATACATAGATTTCAACATTTATTGTTGAAATAGACGTTTTCGAGAGAATAAGGAAATGATGGACTATAACACTGTTGTTATAGTAAATGATTTCCGAAAGGAAATGTTTTAATGTAGTATTGGGATTTATATATCTATCTAAATTCGAATCCCTATACTAGTGATTTTGAGTCGTCGTAACGATGTTTTACGTAACATTCGTTTTACTCAAATAAATGTGGTTATAGTAAATGATTTCCTTAAAGAATGAAATATATACTTAATTTGATTTAAGTATATCGAATATTTTCAAATGTTGAAAATAAATGATTTGTGAAATACTTATTTTTAAATAAGTATGGAAATGCTTTTCCAATATGAAATGAACTGTTTTGAGATTTTATCTTCAAAGATAAAATGAAATGTGGAAATTGATTTGAAATTGTTTTCAAATGATTAAGTGTGGAAATTTTATATCTAGTAAGAGATATTTTGGAAGATAAAATAATTTGGGAAAATTATTTGGAATCTGATGATGTTGCGCATCTTTATTGATAGTTAAATAACCGACTATCAATAATTACCTTTAGATAGGTATTTGTTGTGAATTGGATGAAATTGAATGCCACACTTATTTTTGAATAAGCGCTCACTATTCGGGTTAACCGGGAAAGGACCATGGGGTCGTATAACCCATTCCGAATATGTGATACGTCGTTATGAATCGCATTTGAAGACCGGCGTTGAAGACCGGATATTTTTGAAAACGGAAGGATTACCGTCGAGTTACTCTACATCGGCTGATCTCCGGTTTAGAGGTTTTATCACCCTTAGTGACGGGAAGTCCCGACGTGATTGAAAATTATCCGGATATGCAAGGGCTTCGTGAGAAGTGCCTTCGGTTCTGTTCGATCCCGGAACAGACTTGTATGGATTGTGTGTCTGACATTACACTTTGAGATATAAAGCTGATTTCTTTCAAATACATATCTGTTGGTGGCGGAGAATTTATTCTCTTAGCTTAACACCCTTCTCTGAGACGTACGAGCTCAGAGGTTATGTAGTTGAAATTTATCAGCAATATATCCCAATTTGGTAACGTGGCATACTGAGTGTTGCTGTGAAATGATCAGTGTTTGATCATTTGCGATATGATCATTTGTTTGATCTTATATCTTTGTGATCATAGGTTGATCATTTTGTTTGACCCAAAGCAGGGCTTTTTGAGAAAGCGTAGCTTTGTGGACGAGACTTCGTCGAGCCTCACACCCCGGAAATGGTCGAAACAGGAATGTTGTGGCAAGGTTATGAGGGTCGCGCCCTTTAGGGTATGTCATTTCCTTCTGGAAAGGGGTGGTATCATGGTATGGAGCCCAGATACTTACTCATGTGGATACACTTTCTTTATGATGTGTGATGTTGGATATCGAGCGCTCGGATAAAGGTCCCAAAGGACCGGGTGATGACATATTCGTGAGTTACCTGTTACAGGGGTAACCCGGCCTTGTTTGGCAGAGAGCAGTTTGTCTCTCGGGACGTCCAGCCAGAGGCGATCCTATTCGGCAGAAGGAAAGGAAGTTCCTTAGCCTGACCATTTTTTGGAAATCCAAACTCCAATACGTGACTTGTACGGTATTAGTTGTAGAACCTGCCATTTACGTACGGTGGTCACCACTGTTTAGATGGTAGCTATAGTAGGCATACGATACTGGTCGTATGTTGGCTAAGATTAATATTATACTTTCGAAATGTTTTCTACACTATGCACTAATAATAATATCAAAAATGATTTGATTTTACGTAGTAAGCATCTTTGACTATCATAAGAAGAAATCTCCTCCAATTCTGCGTTTGCATTGTGTGTGTGGTGGGAGGTCTTATGGTAGTTTCATTTTCCAAAAGCATTGCGAATCTGTTTTATTTTCTTTGTAAAAATAACTGTTTTACGATCTCACACCAGTCACCATGACTGACTCGGAGTTTATTGTTCCCTTCTAAACTCTGGGTGCCCACCAATTTCCACACGGGCAGCCTAGAGTTATATTATCAGGATATTCTGGATATTCTGGAGCTTTGGAAGCAAGCTGGATGGCGAGACGTAGTATTTATATCTGATGGTATTTATTCCGCTGTGTATTCTGTATGAGGACAAGTTATATAACTGTCCATTGTTGTATATTGACTCTGATGATTGATGTATGTATAAACTGATATAGTTCTTTGTTTTAAAAGACTAGTAATTATCTATTGTATATTGTTCCGCTGCGATATGTGAGATTCTGATATTGTTTCTGTTCTGATGTTGTTCTTTTGTTTCTTCTTTCTCTTTTCTTCTATCTTCTTCTTCTACCTCTTCTTTTAAAACCCTAATGGTTCGGTTTTTCGTTCACCTTGAGTAAATAGATGGAGATTAGTGTCTATTCAAGGGGTACGGAAAAGCGGGTTATTACATTTGGTATCAGAGCATATGGTTAAGCGACAACCCTGCTCTGTTGGGTGTTACTCATTAGAGATAGAGTCAGTAGTACTCTAGAATGAGTTGAGTGTAATAATAGATATGAGTGCGTATTTGTTAGTTAATATAAAATTGTTTTATATTGTGATGATTGGTTTGTTGAGTGGTATATGGATTCTGGTCGGTATTGTCCGTACAACTCTATCGATAGGGATCTCTAGACACTTATATAGAACAATTCGGCACGATATTGTTTTAAATTGGGTAAATGAAATAATTTTACCTTGATTATATTTTGTATATAAAGAAATAATTTTTTAAGAATTATTAAAGTGTATATGAATTGATTGTTAAGATTGTTTGAATAAGTTGAATTAAAACAACAATTGTGAAAGAGTAAATTGTATAAAAGAATGAATTATAAAGGGTGAAGTTATAATTGATATGATTTACAATGGTAAAATAATCTTATATATAAATAGTGAAATTATGTGCAAAGAGATTTATAAATGTGATTTATGAATAAAAGGAAATTTTTGAAAGAATTTAAAGCACTGATTTCACTATTGTTGCTGGGAAATAATAAGGGTGATGACTGCAGCATCATCAGTATCATTTTCGATTTTCTGTGTGATTGATTTGCTACCTTAGTAAATTGGAAATTGAGGTTTTGTTGTGATAAACAAATTTGAAAATTAAAGTCCAAATTTAAATATGGTAAATATAAGTGAAATAAGATTTATACTTATGATATGAGATAATAGATTTAACTTTGGTAAAGTTAATGAATTTGAGTAGCATAATGAAATATGATGTGAAATTTAACTAAAAGAAAGTCAAATGTGATATAAATTTGAATGATTGATGAAATTTGATTTTGGTAAAAGGTTAAATGAATTTTGTTAAGAAAAACAAAATCTGAATTGGATTTATAAGTGGAAACTTAAGTTAAGTTGAACAAATGATGTTTGAAATGGAAAATAACTTAAGTGATGTTGAAGTGAAGTTTATTTTGATATCAAAGAAATTAATAAAGTGAATTTATTAAATGAATGTGAACTTGAGTTATATAAAATTCAATTTTATTTGTTAAAATGAATTAGCAATTGAATTAATAAATGGATTGAATGTCAATCAATTGAATATAAATAATTGATATGAAGCAATGAACATAAGTGTTAATTCATTAGAAGCTAAAGGAATTGAATAATTGAATGGAAATCAATTTAATATCAACAAATTGAAACTTAAAGTGTTGAACCAAATTGAATGTAAAGAAATGTAAATTGAATAAATTTGGTTATGATTGGTTATACATTGGTTGTTAGATTGATTGTTAGTTGATTTCGTGTAATTCATTAAGGGTTAATGAAATTGAATCGACAAATTGGAAGCAAAGTGATTAAATTCAAATTGATAATATGTAAATTTGAATAGAAATGAATTTAATTCAAATTGAAAATGAACCAACATGAATGTAAATTAGTGAATGTAAACTAATTGGAAACAAATGAATGAATGTTAGTTAAATCCAATATTAGCAAATCAAATGTGAGTAAATTGAAAACCAATTCAATGAACATTAATGAGAAATGAATGAATATTGATTCGGTATGGAATTGTTGGATGTTTATTGGATGATGATGGTTTGATGGTTGCATTGTTGCTTCTGAATGCATTTGTTGTTTGTTGCATTTGCTATGTTGACATATGTAGTATTATGTTACTATATGATGTATATTGACTATATTTTCATATCTACATGTTCTCATATGGTTTGTTGAGTGATTAGTAGGTGCGGATGGCGTTGCTTCGCATTTGGAGCTCGCTTTCGCGCTATATTAGCCGTATACGCTCGCTAAATAAATAATAAGGTACATATCTCGGATTAAATATCGTACTTTTACATTTTTTTCCCTACGGGATGCCTCATCACTTGATGGGATGTATATTTGTGATATATATACACTGTCATTTTTTTTCGGATCGAGCCGCGCAAAGGAGACGCTGGCGAAATTTTCTGAAAATTTAAGGCGTTAGAATATTTTTGAGAAACTTTGAAAATTTTGAAAACTAAGTTATGATTTAAAAACTTAGTAAAGATTTTGTGAGAAGTTAACTATGAATTTTGGAGAAGTTAAACACTTAACAGATTTGAAAATCTAATTTGAACGGTTTGTTTTGGAAAGTTAACGGATTTTGTATCTTTTTCCTAACTGGTAATTTCGAGGACGAAATTCTTTTAAGGGGGGAAGTCTGTAACGACCCAGAATTTTTGATAATTATAATTCGAATATTTGATTAATTTTAAATATTAATAAGTGGAATTAAGAAGTCGAATAATTTATTATTCGAATATTGGATTTAATTTGGTCAATTAAATCGATAATTTAATGATTGAAATTCCAGAAATAATTGAAGTATGGGTTTAATGTGCTGGAAATGATTTATAAAATTATATTAAATCATACTGGAGTTATAGAAATATTTTAGAACTCTTAAAATTGAATTTAAAGTTAATCTGTGAAAATTGAATATTTTAATATTTAATTATCGACTGTAAAAATAGCCAATTTTCGGACAGTCTCAGAATTGAACGAAACCAGTTCCATTGGATCCGTAATAGTTAGTTATTATCGGATTTCAATTTTCGTATCCATTAGAGTTGTCGTTTGACCGTGGCAGCTCCGAACGCATTGAAATTGTTTTAATATTAATTCGGCGAGTTAAAATAGTCATTTTTCAAACGGTCTCGGATTTCGACGCAACCAGTTTCATCGGATCCGTAATGTGATATTATTGTAAGATTTCAAATTTCATAATTTTTGGATTTACCATTTGTCCGGTACAAATTAAAACGCCTCGAAATCAATTTAAATCGGTTTAATTTAAATTGATCGTTTATTGTCATATCTCACACATACGATCGAATTAGCTTTCGAAACCTATTCCATTGCGTTCGGAACGTGGGTTAAACCCTAGAAACGTCAGCCGGCACGCTCGAGTCGGAGTTCGGAAAATTTCGATGAATAGTAAGTTGGGTAGTTTTCTATAAAAGCCCTTTCTCCCTTCATTTTGCAAAGAGACTGAACCCTAGGGTTCTAAAGCTTCAGCCGCCATTATCTTTATCAATGGCCAGAAAGTAATTAACTTCTCCCCTCCAAATCTCTTAATCCGTCGACTTTTAGCGAAAGTTATCAACTAGGAAATTGTAGAGCTACGTGAGTTCTATCAAATCAACGGTCGTGATCAAATTTCGAGCAACCTGGATGCCACTAGGAGGCCGCGACTTCCTGCCGTTCGTCATCGTTTTGTGTGCACCTGGGGGAACCGAGCTGGGCTGTGGTTTGGGCGTGGGTGGAGCTCGCTATGGCGGTGTGGGGGGTGGTCTCTGATCAGCGTGAAGTGGTTCGTGTTGGTGGCGATTTGAAGCCCTAGGTCGGTGATGTTGGGTTTCTCGAACGCGAATTTGAACGTGATGAAACCTGGGGAGTTTCGTGAGGGAGGGAAGATGGTCTCGCGGCCCAGATCTGATTGCTTTGAAATGGATGGTAGAGATGAATTAAGGTTTAAAAATAACTAATTAAATTGTAAATAATTGTTTATTAAATTTGTATAATCTTTGTAACGCGGTATATCTTTCATACGTGATCAGAATTCGACGAAACCAGTTGCGTTGTCTTCGTTTCGTCGAGCACTTTGCTATGGAACTGATTTGGAGCCGTTTGGAGCTAGTTTGAATTTCGGGTAAAATTAAACGCGCGTTTAATTTTATTCGAAATAAAACGCTGAAATCAGAATTAAAATCACGGTGAGATCTTCTCACTCAAATCGAATGTGGAATTTTTGCAGTTATTATTGATTGATATGATTGCTATATTGGATGTGATATTAGATATTATAGGATATATATCTATATATAGCAGTATATACATATTGGCATATGTATATATTGGATTGATTGATTTCCCGCCTCGTATAGCGGATGAGACCCTATTGCGCCGTTAGTAAGCGGATTTTTATAAAACCTATATACCGCGATAATTCCGTACTGGAGCGGAATTGGTATTGTGCTAACATCTGTGGATGCAGGGAAACAGGTTGGAGGGATCCGACTGGATTCCTCACCGTATTGATTATTTACAGATATTTTGATATATTCTGTTATCATATGATGATATATGATATTTGACTGTTGTGATGGACTGATTGGTGTTGTTGCATCATCGGATTCAGTTTTGAACTTTAAAAATAACGACTTTTATTTTAAAAGGATTTTTAAAGTGATTTTTGAAAATATACGTTTTATGGAATTTTTGAATTGATTTATAAACGTTAAAATTTTTAAGTTATAAAAGTTATAATTTCTAGTGAAATATAACCAAAGTGTCATTTTTGAAATAAAAGTCGATTTATTTATAAAATGGTTTAAGTTGGGATTTTTGAATAACTATAAACGATTTGTATAAAAAGATTTGAAAAATTGATATTTTATAAATCGAAATATTGGACTTATAAAACGAATTTTTATAAGTGTTAAAAATGAAATATTATGGAATCCGTAAGTGAATGAAATTTATAGGTTTATAAATTGTGAAGTTATAAAATGGATGAAACTGTAGAATAAAAGATTGTAAGAGATTAACTTATAAATTGGATTTTTCCCTTTAGATGGAATATTTATCGAATTATTTATAAAGGAGATTTATCAAATTGAAGTCGTTAGAAAATAGTGATAGAATTTATAAACGTTGTTTTATAAATTCGAAATCGATAGAATTTGAGAATTTAAATATAGAAGATTTTTAAAGAAGATATATTCGCGATTTTGGATAGCGAATTTTTATTGAGATAAAAACGTGTAGAAATGATTGAAATTGGGTTAAGTGAATTATATTCACGATTTTGGACAGTGAATATATTGTTAAGTAAAATGAACTTGTTTTGGGAAAGCGATATTACAGAAATGAAGTAATTGTTTTAAAAGATGTTTTAAAACGTGATAAGTATCGAATACATAGATTTCAACATTTATTGTTGAAATAGACGTTTTCGAGAGAATAAGGAAATGATGGACTATAACACTGTTGTTATAGTAAATGATTTCCGAAAGGAAATGTTTTAATGTAGTATTGGGATTTATATATCTATCTAAATTCGAATCCCTATACTAGTGATTTTGAGTCGTCGTAACGATGTTTTACGTAACATTCGTTTTACTCAAATAAATGTGGTTATAGTAAATGATTTCCTTAAAGAATGAAATATATACTTAATTTGATTTAAGTATATCGAATATTTTCAAATGTTGAAAATAAATGATTTGTGAAATACTTATTTTTAAATAAGTATGGAAATGCTTTTCCAATATGAAATGAACTGTTTTGAGATTTTATCTTCAAAGATAAAATGAAATGTGGAAATTGATTTGAAATTGTTTTCAAATGATTAAGTGTGGAAATTTTATATCTAGTAAGAGATATTTTGGAAGATAAAATAATTTGGGAAAATTATTTGGAATCTGATGATGTTGCGCATCTTTATTGATAGTTAAATAACCGACTATCAATAATTACCTTTAGATAGGTATTTGTTGTGAATTGGATGAAATTGAATGCCACACTTATTTTTGAATAAGCGCTCACTATTCGGGTTAACCGGGAAAGGACCATGGGGTCGTATAACCCATTCCGAATATGTGATACGTCGTTATGAATCGCATTTGAAGACCGGCGTTGAAGACCAGATATTTTTGAAAACGGAAGGATTACCGTCGAGTTACTCTACATCGGCTGATCTCCGGTTTAGAGGTTTTATCACCCTTAGTGACGGGAAGTCCCGACGTGATTGAAAATTATCCGGATATGCAAGGGCTTCGTGAGAAGTGCCTTCGGTTCTGTTCGATCCCGGAACAGACTTGTATGGATTGTGTGTCTGACATTACACTTTGAGATATAAAGCTGATTTCTTTCAAATACATATCTGTTGGTGGCGGAGAATTTATTCTCTTAGCTTAACACCCTTCTCTGAGACGTACGAGCTCAGAGGTTATGTAGTTGAAATTTATCAGCAATATATCCCAATTTGGTAACGTGGCATACTGAGTGTTGCTGTGAAATGATCAGTGTTTCATCATTTGCGATATGATCATTTGTTTGATCTTATATCTTTGTGATCATAGGTTGATCATTTTGTTTGACCCGAAGCAGGGCTTTTTGAGAAAGCGTAGCTTTGTGGACGAGACTTCATCGAGCCTCACACCCCGGAAATGGTCGAAACAGGAATGTTGCGGCAAGGTTATGAGGGTCGCGCCCTTTAGGGTATGTCATTTCCTTCTGGAAAGGGGTGGTATCATGGTATGGAGCCCAGATACTTACTCATGTGGATACACTTTCTTTATGATGTGTGATGTTGGATATCGAGCGCTCGGATAAAGGTCCCAAAGGACCGGGTGATGACATATTCGTGAGTTACCTGTTACAGGGGTAACCCGGCCTTGTTTGGCAGAGAGCAGTTTGTCTCTCGGGACGTCCAGCCAGAGGCGATCCTATTCGGCAGAAGGAAAGGAAGTTCCTTAGCCTGACCATTTGTTGGAAATCCAAACTCCAATACGTGACTTGTACGGTATTAGTTGTAGAACCTGCCATTTACGTACGGTGGTCACCACTGTTTAGATGGTAGCTATAGTAGGCATACGATACTGGTCGTATGTTGGCTAAGATTAATATTATACTTTCGAAATGTTTTCTACACTATGCACTAATAATAATATCAAAAATGATTTGATTTTACGTAGTAAGCATCTTTGACTATCATAAGAAGAAATCTCCTCCAATTCTGCGTTTGCATTGTGTGTGTGGTGGGAGGTCTTATGGTAGTTTCATTTTCCAAAAGCATTGCGAATCTGTTTTATTTTCTTTGTAAAAATAACTGTTTTACGATCTCACACCAGTCACCATGACTGACTTGGAGTTTATTGTTCCCTTCTAAACTCTGGGTGCCCACCAATTTCCACACGGGCAGCCTAGAGTTATATTATCAGGATATTCTGGATATTCTGGAGCTTTGGAAGCAAGCTGGATGGCGAGACGTAGTATTTATATCTGATGGTATTTATTCCGCTGTGTATTCTGTATGAGGACAAGTTATATAACTGTCCATTGTTGTATATTGACTCTGATGATTGATGTATGTATAAACTGATATAGTTCTTTGTTTTAAAAGACTAGTAATTATCTATTGTATATTGTTCCGCTGCGATATGTGAGATTCTGATATTGTTTCTGTTCTGATGTTGTTCTTTTGTTTCTTCTTTCTCTTTTCTTCTATCTTCTTCTTCTACCTCTTCTTTTAAAACCCTAATGGTTCGGTTTTTCGTTCACCTTGAGTAAATAGATGGAGATTAGTGTCTATTCAAGGGGTACGGAAAAGCGGGTTATTACAAATAGCCAGAGTCTACCATTTCCATCAAAAGGTAGTAAGTGGCTTGGGTTCTATCTCTCGCATTGTTAGACATTTATGACGTTGGTTATAGGTTATAGGATTGGGAAACCTGCTTTGGAAATGGAAGGTATTAAGTGGTTGATTGAGGGCTTGCCTCCTTTCCTTATATGAAGTATTAAATGGTTTTAAATACATAAGACGTGTTCTTATTTTGAAATATACTGCCCAAGTACTAAAATAGAAAGGTGCGAGGTTTTTATTTATCAAACACTTGTGACTCCATCCTCATTACGATACAGGTTAAAGGAGTTGATATGCTTGAAGATGGCGAGAGTAAAGCTTGTGGAAGTTATTATCCATCTTTTCATATTATTTTCTATTGTACCCATAAAATGTACTTTTGAACAAAATGTTGTAACGGTTGTTGTTGTGTACCGTGGCATTTGAAATGATTCGAAATAAATGGGTATTATTATTATTATTATATTTTATTCCTTCCACTGTGAGTTCTGAAAGAATAGATAGATGGCTCTATATTGTATTTTATTTTACCAACAAACAGCCAGCTTTAGAATGGGTCTAAGTTTCGATGAGCCTTTACTGGGTTGGAATTTTGGTCTGTTTCGAGGCGAGTTGTTACAATAATCGTCTAAGTAATAATCTAAGGCTAATGCGCGTAGGGTACAATTAGTAAATTATTTATCATCCTTATGCAATGAGAGGGTATTTGAATGTAGGCAATCCTTGAGCATTGTTTGTTATTAGTTTTGAATACTGTTAAGTACTGATATATGCTTGTTTCTTTTGCTAATTAGCCATGTTAGAATTTCGGGGATGAAATGTTTTAAGTGGAGGAGAATGTAGCGACCAAATTTTTTGAACATTTCGTATTTAAATATCTGAATTATTTAAATTTTTGAATCTTGGTTAAATGTGGTAAAAGTAATTTTATAACCTTGATTAACCCCTTTTAATTAATAATGCATGAAGGTAAACTTGTTTTTGAAAAATGTTTATAAAAATAAATAGTTCGAATAAATATCGATAATGTGACCGAAAATTGTTTACCCAATAAACCGTTTTTTACTCGATATAAGTTGTTCGAACTTTTTGGGCTTGCTTAGAATATTAATGCATCATTAATTAGCAACTAAAAATATTTTGTGGTTTATGGCTAACTAAATCATTAGTAACATCATCGGTAATGTTATAGGGTAGAAGATATTTTAGAATGAAGACTTAAGGGCTAAGTTAAGTGGAGTGAGGTGGAAAGTGGAGCATATCGAGGGAAGCATGCTCTCTGGCTAAGAAGGTTTAGGAGGTTGTCTCTCAAATTGAAATGCTTGTCTCTTAAAAATCATTAAGGACTACTAGGAGAACAAAAGGCAACGACAATGGGGAGGCCGAATCTCCGCAAAGAGATGCTGATGCATCACTCTCTCAATACACTCTTAACCTATAAGGGTTGGGTAACCTATGCTTTGATACCAAATGTGACAATCTGCGATTCACAACCTTTTGGTTCTACATCCCAATCGAAGCTCAAATCTCCAAGACCATAAACGGCGGATTTATAGTATAAAATGTGATGATCGCCCTATACCTCCAATACCCAGTATACCTGTAGAGTGCGTGTTGGAACTGATCCAGTCCGCAGCGGAAGAAATGGGTGAATTTCAAAAAATTTACCATTTTGGATCTTTAATGGGCCTATGAATTCTAAATACACTTAGATCTTAACTAAATCTTCTTTAGATAAAATCAATATTTTATTTAATTTGGTGAAAAAAATAATATCAAAAGGTTTGAATATTATATAAATTTAAATGAATGAGTGTATCAAATACACCTACATGTAGTTACTTATTAAAATAAATATGAGAAGGAAACCTTTAGTTTTCTTCTATAATAGATATGCAATTAATTAAGAGAGCAAAAAACATTAATTAAAGAGAGAGAAACTTCTCATTTTTGTCTCTGATTAAATTGATAATATGTTAAATAAACATGTTAACATTTCAAATGAATTTTCTATTAGGAATGCATTAGTCCAATCTGATTTAATTAATTGCAAATGGTTCTGAGCACATCACATGCGCCCGTGTGTATAGCATAAGTGCAACATATAAAAGTGTACAAAGCTAATGTAAACATTGCATAGGTGTTGGATTAACACCACAATGGACACATTTCCCATCTATATATGCCTTTGTCGTCCTAAACATGAATAATTTTATTTATTTATTAATATATAAATACATACATACATATACATATATATATAGACTGTAAATGCACATAAACATATACAATTAATGTTTAGCATAACAGTTCAAATAAAATAGATTTCATTTCAATTACAAGAAGTAAATCAAAGAATATTAAGATTAATGAAAATGGTTTAAAACAGTTGCGAAAAGATTCATTCCTTTTTAAGCAGAGATATAATTTTTGATTAGATGGAATTGCAAATCATGGAATATATCATTGATTTAATATTTGATTTCATTTCAATTACAAGCAGTTAATAAAAGAATATTAAGATTAATGAAAATGGTAAACAGTTGTGAAAAGGTTCCTTCCTTTTTAAGCAGAGATATAATTTTTAATTAGATGGAATTGAAAATCATGGAATATATCATTGATTTAATGTTTCCCATTTCTTTTTAAGAGGAAGAGTTTATATTAAACATGACAATTAAAACATCATATTAATTGTATGATAAAGATTAATTAATGCGATCATTACCAAGTTTTAATTACATAGCAACCCATGTCTAAATATTCAAGTATAAACCTTTTGATATGAAAAACTGAATTATGAAAAAATATTCAAAATTCAATTATGTTCATTTTTTTAAATAACAAAATCAAACGACATAGGCATATATAGATTTGAGATAAGAAGATCTAGATCTAGATTAAACAAACTTTGTAAACAATCACATAGAGTACAGAAAGTAAAATTAAGAAGGCCTAGATCTATGCTAAATTAATTAATCAAACAATCATACATGAGACAGAAAATGAGACGTTATAATTCATAACAAAATAGCAGTGAACAAAAGAAAACATTCTATATTTTAACATGATAGAACAATCGATTCAAGCAAGGGAATGGAGATATTCAAATCAAAATTCAAATTCACAAATATGAACGGAAGGAAAAGACAGAGATTAAGGGGATATGAACAAATTATAAAATATGTAAATATAGAATTATACACATATATAATTACCTTAGGACTGTGCAGTTAATGCACTCGGCTGATTCAATGCGGCAGAGGTGCAAAAAGTCATAGCGGGGATACAGCGAGGATATAGCGGGATATAGCAGATGACTTTAAAATAGCATATAAAACTCATACTTAATGTTTTTACAAATATATAAATGGTAATTAAATGAAAATTTAACATTCAATTGAATTATAATTAATACATAAATAATTTTAAATAAAAACATGTGCGAATATAATATAAATAAACATAAAACTGTTATATAACATAATTTAATTTAGTAGAATATTACAGAATTTTTATTTCTGAAATTATATTAAAAATTCAATTAAATAAATTAATTTCATAATTTTTATAATGTATAAATGTCATTTTTCAATTCATTTCTTTTAAAGAAGATATAGAGAAAATAACGGAATATAGCGGGAACAACGAGATATAGCGGAAATAGCGGGGATTAAAGCGGAAATGCTATATTTGAGGCTATATGGAAAAATCGTAGCGGTAGAAATCCGCTATGAGATATAGCAGGGTTATAGGGGGGCAATGGCGGGGAATTAACTGCACAGCCTTAGGATGAAGCATGTAGAAACACCTTGAACGATAGAACAATACCTAGATCTGATTGATCACTCTCCAGATCCGATAGACCTTGCCCTTTATCACACCTTGATTTGTGGCTTCCCCTCAGATTTCATGAAAATCACCATCCCACTTTGCAAGAGAAGAATGAACCACCTTTTTAATTTAGTTTGATGTTGATTTGAATTTGTTTTGATGGTTTTTTTGGATGAAGTATCAGGCATGAATGAATGATAGAGAAGAGGAAGAAAAGAGAACAAAAAATGAAAGTCACGTTCCATTCTCTGTCTTTTCAAAAATGAGGAGGTTTTGTTTTTAATAGAATCAAAGGAACTTTTTCCTATTCTCCTATTAAAACTTCCTCCTTTATATCCTCTTTTTAAATTTCAATTAATCTCATTAATTGATTTCCTCCTCTTACCATTATATGGCTGATCCAAGCATATTCCAAATATGCAACTTTTCCAAATAAAAGAAAACAACTTTTGTGTAATTATTTTATTATTTAAAACATGTTTAAAATTATATCGATATTGCATATCGATGTATGAAAATATAACTTTTATATATGCATTAAAATAATTACCAACAACATTCAAAACATCAAATAAATTAACAATAATTAATATTTCACAAATATTAATTAATTTAATCAGTTTGCAACATTTTACAAACTAATTAAATTGCGTGGTTTTCGGAGAAATCACAAATGCGGTTGTGCGACTCAGAGGTGTGAATTCAGTCAGCGATTAATGTTGAACAATTCAACTATTAATTTTCACACGCCACTTAGCAGGTGGTATGACAGTTTGGCTGAATTCATCACTTACAGGTCTTTTCGGTAAAATCAAATTTTACTTATTATAAGCGGTACCTGATAGTAACAATTATTTACACCAATTCTCTTCATCAAAACTATATCATATTGGGACTTTTGGAATTTGGTAATGGTCAAAATTCCAATATCATCCACATTCAAGTTTATAGTCCAAACACAAAGTCCTTGGTTCAATAATAACAATTATTATTAACCAAAATGCTCTAGCCAGAGACTTTGACTTTGAGTTGGCTTCAGTTGACCGTGATACTAACCTCATATAACCGAGGAGACGAATCCTCTCTTGAATAGCGTTTCACTTCCAATGCTTCCACTCGACCTAACTATAGTCGTTCAATGGACGCCATGCCACGATTTAACTATAATCAAAGCGGAGCTTCCACATTGAAGATCAACAGTATACTCAAGTCGAGATAACTTTGTAAATTAGTTACGTCGATATTCTTTGTTTGACCTTAGTTATATTAACTAACAGAAAACTATCAAGTGAGTCATTTCATAGTTATCCAATAACTATCAGTACATAACACCTTGGTGCCCTCAGCAGTCATGAGTAATACACTGCCCAACATTTGGAGAGCGTTACGTACTCTATTCCCAATGGATACATTGATATCCAGTCTCGATGCATTTTGACTAGGAACATTAAAAATGGTATATTTGTTTCATTGTGATAAATTACTCACGGTTGCAACACTTTGTAACTACTATCACAAAACATACCATTTATGGATTTTCTATTAAATATACTTTTAATTAAATTGATTAATTAATATAACCATATTATATCAAGTATGTAATAGAAAGAAAATACCTTTATTTCGAACAAGATTGGCCAACGAGTTAGATATATATAACAAATTACATAATTGCCCCTATGGCATACCCCTAACTCTATCAGTGCGCTGTGGAGGTACTCGATCGATGTAAGGCGACGGTCAAGGGTGTGAACTAAAGAAAACTCCAGGCACAGAACCTTAGAACATCTCACAGTGCATAAACAAAATATAATAATGAAAAAGATGTAAAACAGGCGCGACAGAATATAACTAAGTGAACCAGATTAATCAGAGTACATCTGTTCATCACAGTTATACAAAAGAAAAATAATAAAATTTATACATCCCAATCTCTAAAAAAAACTTCATAACTATTTCTAAAGTAATGCAAGTACTGGCATAGCTCAACAGTACTGCACAAAGGAGTATAAGCGATAGTAAGCTCCAACGTATGATATATGCAAAGGTGGCCTCCTTCTCGTACTCTGTATAGCTCCATGCTTATCTACTCATTTAAGAGTACCCGAGATAATAAGAAGTAAAGTATAAAACCCGGGGTCACACAACAGTCTGGTATGAGTGATAAATCATCTCAAAATACCATAAAAACTGAATATAGTAATAAGGACATAGGATATGCGGGACCATACCTGACTTGTCCTTGCATCCAAAGTGTTAGGACATAAACACAATATATGTTAAACTACTATCATAAGTGGAAACTATAGGGTATAGGGCACGACATGGCATATCAAGCACACAACAAACATAGCAATAATTACACAACCTTGCATCTCTCACTCAAGCGTGTCGAATATACGATAACTCTTACACATGCTTAACTCATTGCCCATGCAAATGGCTAGGGAGTGGACTTACGCAGACGTCTAATGATAAAGGTACACATGGACTACCTTGGGTACACACAGACTATCCTATCTCACTAACGAACATCACAACCTCAGAGTTACCATCAATCCCTTAGCACATGTACCAATAATAGAACTACCTCACAGATATTCAACTTATACCTACATAGATGGCTAGGGACATGACACATGCGGACGTCCTACAATATGGGTACAGACACACTACCTTGAGTACACACAGACTACCCTGTCCCATTAACGAGCATTACAACCTCATGTTCTACTCCACGAGTTATTACGGAGAACACATCCTCTTGGTTCATCACTAGATGCCATAGTCACATGCAACATCTAGTCATCATCTTTGAAATGCCTCTAGGCACCCATCATACCAAAGTTCCAAAATCATAGTCACCATTGCCATGTTGAAGCGCTACGCCATCGCTTCACTAATCGCCAAACGAAATCCAAGGCCATCTGAAGTTGTTTGGATTTATCTTCTTCACTCCAAATCACCGACTAGACCCCCGGAACAAGTCATGAAAAAATCCCTAAGTGTCGCCTCGCCATGACCAAAATTCTCCAACTCCAAGTCTCTACTCGGGTAATTCCTTTTCCAACCCAAAGCACTCCATGGAAAAAATCTGGAGTAACCTTCCATCTGGCTCGAAGCAACCTTCCAAAGCCCAAACTATGATTCTTGTCTGGGTATCGACCAAAGCAACCACCTTTATTCCTCGAGCATGACACGAAGCACAACTGAACCACATTTTCTTGTTCGGCCCTCGAACAACAGTGCTACCGAACAATGTTTGCTTCCGATCCTCCCCAGTGCCGAACCAAAGCAAGACCCAGAAAAACTCCCTACTGGACCGAAGCACTTCCCGAGGCAACACCGGGCAAAAATGCTATAATAGCTTCGATTTTCAATTTCGTGAAAATTTCACTTCTACACTCCACTCCTTGACCCACCTACATTGCATACACATCGATGCAACTTCCAACATCCTAGAGTCTATATGTTTGAAGTCCGATTTCACGGTTCCTACCCCTAATACTCCGATAAGCGTTTTTAGTCATTCAAGCATATACACAAACACCACACACGCATCAAACAACATTCAAGCATGCAAATCACACAACCAATCATCATACCATATACCAACAATATAGTCTAACATATATCAAGGCAATCACACATCCAAATAAAATCTTTAGAACATCAAAAATCCATGTATTCACGTTTTTTACTACAGGTATGGTTTAAAAACAGCATTAAAACTTAATTTTGACTTCAACACCAGAATAGCTATTTCGCAACGGCTTCGAACCATTGCATAAGTACTTTGCAAAGTAGAAAGCTGTTACGAAATAGGGAGTGGCTAAAATTTTACAACAGTCCAGAAACGTTGCAAATTGAAATTTAGCACTGGTCCATAGCTGTTCCTAAATTTCATTTAGCAACGGCCCAGAGCCGCTGTTAATCATTAATTTCACAACGATTACTAACTAAAATTTAGCCTATGCAACTACATACAAAAAAACCATAAACATTCTCTTTATTGTCCATTTCCAAGACTGTACAAACAAGAGAAGGTAACAACGTATATTATTCAAACGAACTTGCATTGCATTAACAAACAACCGAGATTCAATACTAATAATAGAGTTACTCCATAGGTATGCATACTCAATGACTAAACAATGACTACGCACAAAATAAACTAAGGGTGCGTTCTTTTACGAACCAAAAGAGACAAATGAAAGGGCAAACGAAAGGGGCTGGGAATGGGGAAAGTTCGCGAAAGGGGAATGCGCTCTTTTTACTAAATGGGGAACGCGAAAGAGGAAAAGTTATTATTTTATTTACGTTAATTATTTTTAAATATAGAATACAAAATACAAAATACAAATGCAGAAATAAAAATTCATACTTCATAATTCACATTAAAAATGCAGAAATAAAAGTACCGAATAAAAATGCAAAAAATAAAATACATATAAAATAAACTACATTCTCCTTCTCAACTGCCTAACAAGATAAATAACAGCCTTCTTAAGCTGCTCGGGTTTGTCCAGCAGGGCATGCAAAGGATTGACACCTTTGCTATCATACTCAGCCGAACAAATCGGAACCTCCCATTCTTCATAATCGCCATCTTCCTGCTACACTTTCATACACCTAGCAAAAGTCAGATCATGCGAGGAACTGCCAACAGACCTAGAAGGACCACCAGTTGGTCGTTGCTGTCTAGGCGCTCTGCGACTGGTGATCTCTTCAGCATCACCCTGAAGATAGTCGCCATAAAAATGTGCGTCGAACTGTAGCTGAACGGGGGGATTTTGTGGAAATATGAACTGACATTTGGCAGTTCGGATGCAGCCATCAAAATGCACGTCCAACTGCCTAAGACGAGCAGGCGAGACATGTCTGTATTTACGGTACCTTGCTGCAGCTATATCCCATCACTCATCGGATCCACCGACCGTGTCTTGTTCTTCGTTCCAATAGCCACCTGAAATCTGTAGCAGCTTGTTCCATGGGCTCCACTCACGTTTCAGATTATCGAACTTGTTTTTCATTTGCCTAGCATTGTAATCCAGGCCAGTTCTTTCATTGAACAGGACCGTAATTTCTTCGTACCACTGTGCAACACGATGGGCACGCATACCAATGTTTTCGAAACAAACATCGATGAACGCGTTTGTCTTGTCCGCGTTCTAGTCGACGATGGTGCGGGTAGAAGAAGCAGCAGAGTAACTGATATTCTGGAAAAAGCAATTCAAAAAATAATTCAGAAAAATTCGAAAAAAATATATATGAAGGACAATAATACGAAAAACGCAAATATAAAAAAATTTACCTGAAAAAATCGACGACGAAACTTGTAAAAATTGCTGAATTTTCAGATTGTATGGATTTGTTTTGGTGATTTGGAAAGAAAATGGTTTGATATATATAGAGAACGAAAGGGAATATGACGGTTGGGAGTGAACCGTTCGCATCAGACGGCGTCGGACGCGTCTGACGCAAACGGTTCATTTTCAACTGTTGCTTCGAACTGGGCAGCAGAGTGGGACCCATGCCCGACGCGGACGCCAACTTTGACTGTCCAGCTCGGCAAAAGAAGGGTAGCTAAAATTAAAATTAAGTCATGGATTAGCAGCAACATTAAATCATCATGCATACAGGCACAGCTACAAAGAAATACATGAACACTTAGCCATCTTAAGAAGTACATACGTTGATATTACTTAAGACCTTGACTTTACCTTTATATTCGAGCAGCTTCCACATACACCAAGCACCCACAGACTCATACGGCCTCCACTTCTCACAGTGCACATCCATCTCTGAGGGTATTAAAATCTGCTTCAACCCATAAAGAATCTGCACCCCTTTCCTAATCCAAAGATCACTTACCATGGCCCTATCCCTTTCACCTTGGTAAGCATCGACACCAATGCCTCATCCTCCAATTTTACAAGATCTGCATTGGAGAATATTAGATTCGGTTTTGTTTTTAAAAGCTCTATGTAGGCCTTGCCTTTCCATTTTAAGGGTTGTAGAGCAAATACTTTGTTCTCCATTTCTGGAAGAGGCCAATATTTTGTGCTTATATAGTTGGTGACCCATAAGCATGCACCAGCCTGCTCTCGTCTATTATGAGATCAAGTGTTCCTGAAACTTACATATACGCAAAAATTAAATAATTGAAATCTTTGACCAATATTCGAGTACAAAAAAGAATTACCATTTACAACGTTCTCCATAGGTATAAAAGCTCCCAGCATTTTAACATCTTCCATAATGTTTTTGGTAATTATATCAGTATCAACATGCTGCATGTATATAACAAACTATAAATACCTAAGGGCAGATGACATTCACTCTAATACCTTCACCCCCTAATAAACCACGAGATTACTAAACAGAACACCACCACATGCATTCAAATAAATATTGAAATCAATTAACAGATTGTTCATTGATCATAAGTGTACATACATCATTGACTATTGAATTGTACCTTTACTGACTGCATACGTCGGATGAGAATACATCGGGTGAAGACCTCCTCCTAAACCAAGAT
Organism: Allium fistulosum; assembly: GCA_030737815.1. Taxonomy (NCBI): domain Eukaryota; kingdom Viridiplantae; phylum Streptophyta; class Magnoliopsida; order Asparagales; family Amaryllidaceae; genus Allium; species Allium fistulosum. Next base: position 786,409,788 of record CM060902.1, on the reverse strand, counting down.
CGACAATGGCTCCAGGTTTCTTAAGTTTTCTCATTGCTTGAATCTGCAAAAAGATTACAATAATTAATTAAATGTCTGTCTAGCATTTTGTAGTAGTTACTATATAAGACTTATTTGTGTTTTACACATGTATATGCTTAATCATACGTATTGCAATTCTAGTGCAGTCAACAATAGCAATAAAGTTGACATTGATGATGTGCATTCATGCACTAAGACCATCTGATTCATCTTCATCAAAACCATTCTATGTACTACCAACTCCTGCACTATTTATGCATATGCCGGGACTTTTGTATACTTGGTAAAGAAAGGGCAAGACATTCGTTAAATTTCGGAAGTTTCGCTTTAATTCCGGTTTTCTAATTCCGATACTTTTGTTGCTTTAATTTGCTATATACGCTAATAAACATCCAATAATGTCATAAATTTATAGTACACTTTTTACATTACATATAAAATACACACTTTAATTTAAAATCCATTGTGTAAGATTCTGCATTGTTCATTTGAGATTTCAAAAGTTTGATCAATTTTGAAAATTTTAAATTTTTTATTATGATTCGATGTAAATTAACAAAAGTATAATAACTTTTTTTATGAAACTACATGATTTCTTCTCCATTTATTTATTGTTCTAATTAATTTATTTTCTTTTTTTAATTACTATACGTTTGTTGTATTTTTTAATTTTTTTATAAGTTTTTTTCAATATTTGAAAAGCAAATCCGGAATTTAGACCGGGACCGGAAATTTGACCAGATTCCGTTCCGGTTATGAGCGGAACCGGAACGGAATCATTGGAATAACCGGAATTCCGTCGGAATTTCGAACCATGGTTTTAATGATTTCAAGTTGATGCCATATAAGGATCACATTAAATTGCTTAATCCATCTCTACCATTGTGAATTAAAAAATAGAATGCCATTACTCCCTTGAAGATGACAAAAGGTAAATAGTTGGGCATATTGATCCTTGACTCAACCCTACCTCTCATCCTTATCCAAATATAGAAATCTAAAACAACTGATCATGGACCATGCTAAAACCATGATTGTCAAACTGTATGGTTTCACATCCAAACTTATTTAATGCATATACAAGAATGAACCCCACAAAGATGAACGTTTGAGTAGACAAAAGAGAGACTACCAATCAAACACCGATAAGAAATGACATCTATACTATTATGAGATAAGACTACGACTGATCTATGCTTGATCAAACAAGCCATTTGGCCGAATCATACTCATCTTTAGCAAACAGTCAGGATTAAACCATAACTTCATCATGGTTATTGTATAAAATAATAATAAAAGTACGAATATAACTTAAATATATTATCACTCAAAATTTTCTTTATATAGCTGTTCGCAGCTAATACATAAACACACACATTTTTTCTGCTTTTTCTCATCATTAATTGTTCTTTTGCAAAGCTTGGTGAGAGCTAGCTTGGTCAGGATGAGATGGCTACATACCAGTAAGGATCAACTATAAGTATGCATTACCTAATAATTCCACTTCTTTTATTGTTTTAAAGATTTGATTCCACTGTGAATAAATTAAATCAACGCATATAGAGAAAGCCTTTCATTATTTTTGTCTATTGGAGCAAGGAATACAATGCAGGTGCACTTGAGAATTGAGAGCCTACGCAACAGAGTTATATGATCCTGCACAAAACAAATTTGATTTTGTAGGGTAGTTAACACACCAGGTCAATATGCTATTACTTTAACCGGTTACAGTCTAAATTCTGCTAACCAGATAGTTAGTACGTTCTTACTTTTTTTTTTGTTACAATACAGCTTACAGGTACCTGTTGAGTGCAATCAAGTCATGTAAACAACACCAGCAAGAACTTTAACAAGCGTTGTTAATATACAAAGATGTGCTAAAAGCTCAAAAAGTTAAAAATAAATGTTAAGAGTTGCCTACACTAGCAATAACGATAACAGTAAATCCAATCTGAATGACCAAAGATCAAAACTCGATTTGTGTCTTGAGTCAAAAAGAGACAAACATCCCCTAAAGATTTATTAAGTAGAAACGATTTTGAATGTAATTGTTTATATGTTACTGGAGAAGTTCTAATCTTCGTAACGATTTGTTCTTAACTGCTTAAATACTTGATTATCAATAGAGAACAAGCCAACGCAACACGTAAAAGCAAAAGAAATACGACAACAAGATTTCATAGTGGGTTGATCAACCTGACCTACATTTACTGTTATTTTGTATTAAATACTTGATTGTTATGGATACAAATTGAAGTTTCAGTTTAAATTCTCAAAAGACAAAATCAAATGCTAAACCGATTTGATTTCATTGGTCGACTAGTTTGGCTGAAGTACCTGAACCAGCCATCTAGGCAAGCAAGCACAATTACCAAGACAGATCATTCAAAAGAGTAAGAACATGTTGATTTATAGCTTGCAATATTAAAATAACTGAACTTCAAAATGGGTGATAACTAATAACTAATCAAAATCGAATAAGTAACTTCTTAAATTTTGGAATCGTGTACATGCAAATAAGGTGACTTGATTTCAACATAAATCAACCATCGGTAAAAATCCATTACCAAAGCAGAGGAAAAAGGAAATTAAAGTTGGAATAAACTACACTTTTTGGTCTTAGATTCAGCAGTAAGAAGGGCTGATTCAACTCGATTTAATAAACCATAACTTCTTAAATCTCTTACTGATTCGTTGAATTCCATACTGCATTCCATACTATAATTAATGTTACTGCTTTAAATTGAATAAACCACGCCATACTGATTTAATCAACCATCAGCTGTCGTTAATTGACTAAACTACACCATACTGCATTCCACGCCGTATTATAAACCACATCGATGTTATTGAACTTGATTCCATACTACAGTAGGAAGAGCTATAAGAAGTTATGGTGTAAGAGGAAAAAAGAAATTAAAGCTGGAATAAACAATAACATAATGCTGAGTTAAATTCATTTCACTGAACCCGTCCAAAGGAAAAAGGTCCAAATGATATTGAGCACTTAAGTTTCCATATTGTTGAATATTTCTAGGAGAAAGAGAAAAAGAATACAAGAAAGAGGAATTTTTTTTTATTTTATTGTAGAAAACTTTTCTTTATTTATGATTTATTTCTTACATGATACAAAATGAGGGAAGAGCTCCTCTATTTATATGACTCAATAGAACATTCTAGATATAGAATACTATAGAAACATGACTCATTTGACAACTCTAGAAATAACTCTTTAGGCAACTCTAGAAACATAACTATAATATAATTCTTATTTCTAGCAACTAATATAAAATTCTAGAGCTCTCACCAAATTCTATCAAATACAAGAAGACTTTAGAAACTTTAATAATAAGAAACTTCTACAAATTAACAAATCAAGTTTAATATTTCAACACATATTTCAGTCCAAAGCCTTTTCTAATCATTATCAATTTTGTGAGAGACAACGTGAATTAAGACGATTCGATCACTCCAGAGCGAGGTTGTCGAAGGCTCATCTGGCGGTTGATTCACTCATCGACGAGTAGTCCATGCCGATTCATGGGGTACTTTTGGGCGGATCACATTTGGGAGACGAAAGAATTAGGGTAGGGGTTTCTTTTTTGGGTAGAGTATATTATTTGGGGGCAGGCGGCTGTATGCTACACCGGGTTAATTTCCCAACTTTTTAATCAAAGTCGTGAAGGTTTACAATTGTTTAAGGGTCGTTGCAAAATTATAATGGTTGTAAACTGTTGCTATATCTTTTGCAATGGCTCAAGGCCGTTGCAATATTGCAACGGCCCAAAACCGTTGCAATTCGGCCGCAATCCTGCATTGCGAAACTAACTATATGGTGTAGAGAGATGATAAATCACTCACCACATCCTCCAAAGTTCAAAATTTTCATGCAGATCAAGGCCGATCCAAAAATGAACAGCCAAGCCCCAATTTTTCTTTCCCAAAAATGTAGATATAAAGATCTTTAACTAACCCCCATACGAATCTACCCTTAGTCTATGATTCAGGATTAATTTGAAGAGAAAACATAATGTTTTGGATGAATAATGGGTTAATAGTAATTAATCATTGTTATTTTAAGGTTAATTTATTCACCCGTCTAGAAAATATTTTTCTTTGTTCATTGATAAATCGACTAACTAAACTCACGTTGCTATAATTAATTTGATCCCTCAATTCAATTGGGAGAAAACGCCTACGAAAAAATCGCTTGGATTTGCGAAAAGGTTGGTTGGATTTATCCATGGTTTATTCCTTATCTCTAAATTTCTATTTCTTTTTTCATTTCAAATCTGACCGAAATGAGTTTTCTTTTTTTTTATTTGTATATCATATATCTACATATATATATATATATATATATATATATATATGTTAAGTTTTTCGGTTTCCTATTCCTTCAAAAAATAATACAATACATATGTTCCATTCGATCTATTTCTTTATTTCCCCATGAATCGTATGCTTGGGACAATAACGACAAAACTTTCTCAAGTCAAATCGACTGAGTGTACTAGGTCGATTCTTTTGAGTAATATATCTAGAAATGCCCAACAATTTCTTATTGACACCATTTTAGGCACAACTGATACACTCCAAAATAACTCTAACTCGAACATCTTTACCCTTAGCCATGAACCTCCTTTAAATTTTTAATCGACTTAATTCTTCTATTTTCGGCCCGAATCTAAATCTAAATCTATGAAGATGATTTTGAGAGAGTATCTCCTTTGGGTTTGATTCTCCCCATTAATCAACTATATTAGGCTTGGAATCTGTTCACTCTATGCCTTACACACTGTTGTTCCCTCTACGCGTCCTTATGTCCTCTGCTTTTTGGGCGATGGATTCAGCTCTCAGGGCCTTCCCTGTGTAAGGCTCTGTGTTATTGAAAATGGGCCAATCGCTGTAACTGACTAGGCTATAGCTTCATTCCTATTCGCCATAGCCAACTTGGCCACGACTCACTTCCCTTAGCGTCTTCGCATGTATTCAACTTTATCAGATATCATAGTGATAATCTCACCCCAACCGACTAGGCTAGAGCTTCGCTCATCATTCCTAAAAAAATGGAGGGGTTTTCTTTCTTGCCAAAGTTAAAGCTCCAATATCGTCGGGCGGCTAGGTATCCTCAATCGGCGGAGCCTCACACCCCAGAAGAGCCCGTAGGGAAACACCTGGCTCTATAACAGCTTCACTTTAAGTTTTTTTTTCTATGACAGATATAGGGTGTAAACACCAGTGCCCTCCCACCACCACCCGGCTCAATGGACTATTCTCAATCAGCGAAGTCTTGTTCAAAGCTCCTCAATCATCGGGTGGCTCACCCTATTGTTCCTCTATTCAATTATTGTGTCCCTATAGAAATCTCCTCAATCGTCGGGTGGCTCACTTCCCCTAAGCTTCATTAACCAGTTCCCTAGGCTTAGTTAACCAGAAACCTAAGATTAATTAGTTCCCCTTAAGGTATCTAAAGTCCTCTCTTCTACGTTACTAAGATTACGTTTTGCGCCAGTCGTAAAGCCGATTAACCTCCCACCCCCGACCACCACCACCTGGGCTTAAGAATGATCATTTCCAATGTAATCTATGAGTCAGGAGTTTCACATCTATTCATGGGTTCCATCAAATCACTTCATGGGTGCAAACTGGATGATGAAGACTGGTCATTTTGGCCTCAAAAAGGCCAATTCTGCTATCTCCAATCAGACGTCTTTGTGTGTGTTGCTTCACGTACATGCATACACACGTGCACGTATGCACGTGTGTATGCATGTACGTAAAGCAACAGACACAAAGACGTTTGATTGGAGATTGCAGAATTGGCCTTTTTGAGGCTAAAATGGCGGTCTTCATCGATGTAGACCAGATTCAAATGGACCGATTCTGCTATCTCCAATCAGATGTCTTTGTGTTCGTTGCTTCACATACATGCATACACACGTACTGTATGCACCCGTGAAGTGACTTGATTGAACTTGTGAATAGATGCGAAACTCCTGACTCATAGATTACATCGGAAATGTTCATTCTTGAGCTCATGGGGTAGTGGTTGGAGGCGGGAGGTTAATCGGCTTTGTGACTTGGCACAAAACATAACCTTAGTAATGCATAAAAGAGGAATTTAGATGCATTAAGGGGAGCTCAATAGTCTTAGGTTTTTGATTAATTAAGCCTAGGGAATTGATTAATGAAGCTTAGAGGAAGTGAGGCGCTCGACGATTGAGGAGCTCTGAGCGAGGCTTTACCGATTAAGAATAGTCTCATGAGCCGAAGGCTTAGATATATTCAGGAAATGGTAAAAATGATTGGGGGATGTTTACTTCAGCCAATATAACCCTTAAATCCAAAATGGGTTATTGGGTCTCTCCCCAATCTCACTAGTTACCCACTAAGCCGCTCCAAAAATTGCTAAACTTCAAATAGGCTAACTCCTAGCCAGAAAGTCCAAATGGTTGTTATGACCATTCTACGGAAAGGGAAACCATCATATATTTTAAATGGATGTGGTCTCGGATGCTAGTTCGACTTTTATCAAAATTATAGCCGTTAAAATTTTCAAGAGTAAAATCGTCCCATAAAATTTCTTGGGATAAAAAATGTCACTACTCAACATCCCCCAAAGTAAGAGTGTCATACGACCCAATACAAATTTAAAATTAATATTTTACGACCCTTCGATAAGTAAAATGCGGGTCGTTACAGTCTTTCCCCTTTAGGAAATCCGCCCTCGAAATCTCCAACAAAAACAAGGTTAAAGCGAACATAGCTACCCCACATGCCTAACATCCATGAGCAAACATGTCAAACATTGAACATGCACACATAGAACATGCACACAGAAGCAAGAAATGATATCTACACCTGCCCTAGCATGCAAGATACTAAACTACCCTATATAATATCGAAAGTGAAAGTAAATGCGATAAACAGAAAATCTCACCATGTAAAGAGCTCTGGATAAGCAGTCCTCATGCTCTCCTCAATCGCCCAAGTGCAATCTGCTTTGCATCAAGTCCGACGATACGAATAGGCCTATAAGGCCTCGAAGCTTCTGGTTCAATCTCGATATCATCAAACTGATTCGATTCAACTATCACGTCCAAGCCATGTACAAATTTCTGCAGGTGAGAGACGTGGAACACGTTATGCACGCTTGCCATCTTCTGAGGTAATTTGACTCTACAAGCTAGATTCTCAATCCTCTCAAGTATCGGAAAAGGACAATCGAATATCGACACTAACTGCCCCTGACTATATCTTGACAAACACCATATCATCGACAGAGAACTCTAAAACACGTCTTCTTCTATCAGCGTAACTCTTCTGTCTATCTTGAACAACTTTCGTTCATTGTCAAATGACCTTGATCTTCTTCGAAGTCTTCCTAACCATATATGGCTCCAGCATTAGTTTCTCGCCCACTTCCCACCAACATGAAGAAGGATTGCACTGTCGGTTATATAACGCCTCAAATGGATCCATACCGGTGCTGGATTATTAACTGTTTTTGTATACAAACTCAACTAAATGCAAATGATGGTCCCACGAGTCATCGAAATCAAGAATGCAAGCTCATAGGAGATCCTCCAAGGTACGGTTCAACCTCTCGGTCTGCCCATCAGTTTGTGGGTGATATTGAGTTGTACCTCTAGCCCCAACGCCTCTTATAAGCTCTTCTAAAACACACTAGTAAACAAAGGGTCTCGATCACTCACAATGCTCTTCGGCACAGCATGGAATCGCAAAACCCACTTCACATACAACATGGCCAATGGATGCCACTCTATTAGACTTTATTGGTATAAATCTAGCACTCTTCATCAATCAATCGACTATGACCCAAATGCTATCGTACCCTTCTCTAGTCCTCATCAATCCATCGATGAAATCCATTGAAACCTATTCCCATTTCCACTCAGGAATTTTTAATGGTTGTAACAAACCACTCGGCTTCTTCTACTCTTCCTTTACCAACTGACAGTTCCTCAGCCAAGGCCAGCCTCCGCTGCACCTACCCCCAGCTTTGTTATCCTCTACCACACCCTCGCCTAACACCTCGGCACAACCGATCACCCTAGCGCCGCCTGCACGTGCAAAACCGAGCCTAAAAAAATAGTGCCCTAAACCCTAGTTCGAGTCGCCACCACCATCATGGTCCACTAGACCACCACCGCCCGCTGCAACGACCTCCCCTCGACCCATGCTTCCTTCCAGTCACCTTCGCTACCTCCCACAACCATCCCATCGCCGAAATTAAATTTTGAACCAAAACAATTCAACTTATCCTCCACGACAAACCCCTTCACTAAAAATCATGCATCTCCACCAAAAATACCACCTTGACCACTATTCATGCTCTCCGTTAATCGATCCGAGCTCGACGAAAAATCGACAATATTAGACCATTAACCGTTTTTAGTCCATATTTCCTACCATATTCGATGAAATCACTCTCGGTTATTTTTAGAAAATACTATGGATCTAAACTAAAACTTTTCATGTTGGAACAAATTGCTAAAGGTGAATAGAGTGGGAGTTAGGGATTTTTGAAGAGGAGGATGGTATTTGTTTTTCATAGTTTTGAGTTGTACAGGAAGTGAAGAAACAAAAGAAATAAAGACAGTGAGAAGGAGGGAAAAACGGGTGAAGTGATAAAATTTTGAGCTAAAAGATGCATTTTCATAAATGGAAAGGAAATAGTAAAAATGGAATTAAGAACTATGAAGAATATATATATATATATATATAAAAGATGAAAATAAATTAAAAATAAAATAAAATAAGCAAAAGACCAAAATGCCCTTTAATAAAAAATTCAACTCTTACATCATTTCACAAACCACCCAAATGTCATTATTTGAATATATGTTGGGTCTAAGAGTTTCCATGTGCCTTTCCAAAGCTTGAGTCCTTTTTGTTCATCTCAACACTTAAGGTATCTTTCAAATCTCAAATATATCTTTTCACTTTTATATTTAACATATTTTATTCCTTTATTATTATTTAACCTTATTTATACATTTCAATTTAAAATGTTTCTTTTAAACAATTTAAAATGTTGTTTCTAAAGTATAAACAAAGTTATTGCAACCTTTTACAACTTGTCGTTTGATAAAAAAGTCAAAAATCCAAAAAAGGGGTTTCGATTAGGGGTGGGCATTTAACCGAGTTAACCGACCTAACCGACCAAACCGACCTTAACCAAACCGCTTTAACCGATAAAATCGGTTAACCGACCGACATTAACCGACCAAAGTCGGGTCGGTTAACGGTTAACCACATTTCATATATCGGTTAACCGTTAACCGAACTATTTTTTTAATCAACAGCGAACAGCGCACTCCCCATGCCCTCAACCCGGTCCAACCCATCCTATAACCCTAACTTAGTGCCTTTGCAGCCGCTATTCACATTTCACAAATTAATTATCTCGTTCAACCCTAGATCTACAAAGTTTGTCGCCACCGCTAACCAAGAATCCAATACAACCCGATCCTCCGCCGCCTTTGTCTTCATTCTTTGCTATCTGGATCGCCAATCTGAGCAATGGTGAATGCTAGCGGGAAGAGTAAGGACCTAAGTTTGAATTTTTTTGTAGTTTTAGTTTTTTTCTGTGTTGATATTGATCCGATGGAGATAGAGGAGTTTTCGAAGGATGGCTTGAGCGGTAAGTGAATGGTTCATAATGCCAGATGGTAGCTATAAGTCAGCAAATAGAGCACCTTTAATTGTAGGTCAGATTTGATTACCTTATTCAAATTTGATTTGATTTTCTTTTTTATTCTAGTATTCAAACATCTATCATACCGTTTTGATAAATTCTTTGAATTCAAGGAATATACAGATATATAATCTTTTAAAATTCTTACAGTTAAGTCTTGTATAGTAAGCACGATAGGAGCACTAACTACCCATACAGGCTTACTACTTCATGCGACCAATTTCTTTCATTGTTTTTTTATATATAAGCCTGATTCATCCAATGCTAGAAAATAATTTTTTCATTTGAAATGGAACATGAAATCAAGTGCATCTATATATTTAAATATACATGTGCTGCAATTTATAGGGTGCCAGGCATTTATGCTTTATGCCTTTCTTGCCTGTGTGTGTGTTCCTTTTGATATATGCGTGCATTTTGGAGTTTTAAACGGGTGTTTCCTTGCATTGTAGCTATGAGTGTATTCATGAATATCTCCATATGCATGTTAGTTTATATATATTTGAGCTTGTATATACAAATTTACATGGGTATAGGTCAGCACATCCATTTTATTGAGAAAGGCTGCTACAATTTCATACTTTGTTCTAACATACTAAATCAAAGAAAAGTATATCTATATAAGTTTAAATCATTAAACATGGTTTGTTCAATTTTCTGGTCTGTACACCTTTATACATTTGTAAGCTCCATTAATTTATACCTCGAATATAAGTATATATTTTTATTTGCTAGAATATATATATATATATATAAATTTAGAATAGATTAATCTTCAGGAGTGTGTATATATGTGTGGTTGTATCCCTTTGGAAGTGTGAGTTATTGGATATGTCCAGGCACGTAACAACAAAGTGTAGAGGACTAATGAAAAACATTTAAAGAAGGAGACTTTCTTCATGTAATTTAGTTCAACATGCAAATGAGCTCCTTACTAATACAAAAGCTAAACAAGATATAAAATAGCTCCAGTTCTTTAGCTTAATAGTTGTACTAGCAAGGTCACAAAATATAGAAGCACTCAACATTATAAATAAATTACTTATAAACCAAGACAGCGTTAGTAATAATAAAGTAGTTAAGTTGTTAAGACTATGAGCAAAGTAAATAAAAACTTAAGGAACTCCAACACACTAACTTACTGTCAAAATCAAAATATCTATATAGGAAACAAATCCCAAAAACAAAGATTCAAATGTGCTAATCAAAACCAAAGCAGCAACTGCACTAACAACTCAGCATATATATATACCTTAATAAACGCAATACTCATACAATATAGCAGTAGCCAAATGCCTCTGATCATATATATGCATAGATATATGCATGCACACACACGTTTTGTGAATAATTTATTCTATATTTATATGGAACAAGTTTGCTATGAGTAGAGTTAACTTGGTTAAGATTTTCGTTTTTTGAAGATGCTATTTGAATTTGCTAATTGAAATTTGGGATGCTGTGTGTATTTTGTTAAGGTAGTTCGGGCTTGGCTTATTCATTTACTTTGTGCTCGGCCTATATTATGTAAAAAAAATGGTTCATTTCGTAAAATTTTTTGGTTTCTAAATATGAAGAGAGATTGATTGTTATATATATATGTATGTATGTATGTATGTATATAATATATGTATGTAGGTGTGTGTTCTTAGCCGGTACATATGGGAACCAAAATCTTAAGGCCATTGATAAAGTACCATGAGTGTGTGAATATACAAAGATATATGTTTGTGTGAGTGGTTTTACCTTTTAGGGTGTATGCATCTATATATTTAAATATATGCAACTGAGAGTGAGAATTGAGTTATATTTATATTGCTTCAGTTAGGGTTGTCTCAGTAAGCAGGTTGTTAGCTCTCAGTTAGGGTTGTTTTGAACAATAAATAAACTATATCATTTGTTCAGTTGCTTAACTAGGTTAGAAAACCAGACTCTAATTGAACATATATAAATAGACAATTAACAAACTCTCAGATAGGGAACCAAAATATAAGAACATATATAAAAGTCTGGTGTGAACGTGTATGCTTCAGTTAATTTTTCGCATAACAGGTTTACACTTTACAGTTATATTGCTAAATTATTATGTTTATTTTTGTTTAAACAGACTTGGAGAATGGAAAGTGGAGACTGAAGTTTGAGAATATAGTCTGGGAGTTGACTTTGTAGTCTTTGTATTAATGTATTCTTATTATCTCTTCGGACTTTGGATTGAATTGCTAATGAATCACTGTAATTAACGCTTGTATTGTAATGTAAGGTATGAACTGTGAGTGAGAACAGAAGTGAAGTATGAACTGAATGTACCATTAATTGAATTGTAGTTGCAATTTGCTCACTGTGTCTGTGATGTATGTGTGTGATGGTATGTCTGTAGTGCTTGTGATTTATGAAATGAAGACAAAATATGTTATTATTACTATTTGAATGTATATATGATGTTTGGTCGGTTAACCAGTTTATTTAACCAGTTAAATTAAACGGTTAGCCGACAAATATTAACCGTTTAATTAAAACGGTTAACCGGTTAAATTAACCGGTTAACTGCGGTTAATTTTAACCGGTTCGGTCGATAGATCAGAACCGAAATTAACTGAAACCGGTTAACCGAACCGTTCCTCTTTTAACGGTTAACCAAAAATTTTAACCGATTGGATCAGTTAACCGACCGCGCCCACCCCTAGTTTCGATCACATATTCTGTTTTCATTAAACTACTTATTTTAGTGAACAAAATTAAAAAAAAAATGAATTTTCTATCATTAGTTTCAAATTAAAATAGGGTTATTTAATTATTAAAACTTTTAATTGAATATTTAAAATAAAATAAAATGTTCTCAAATCAAAGAGATAAAATTCCGGGTCGTTACCAAATTCTTGTTTATTTTTGTAAAATATATCCATAATATATCTGAAAGTACAGCACAACTTGGAGAAAAGTTAGTAGTAATATTTATATGATTGTTATCAATATAATCAATACTCGAGGTACTAACAATCTCCCTCCTTTTGATGATGACAACGATATAAATATTTGAGAGATAAAATATAATATTTTTATATTAAACTCACCCTGACTCTTTGTACTCCCTCTATCATTTTGTCCAGTATATTTATACATTTTCTCCTCCTTGTTCATCAACAAAAATGGGCATAAAAGTACCGTTTAAGCACTATTAGACAATATGTTTCGAGTTTGTTTATATAGTTTTGTATGGATATGTATAACCAACAAGTACTATGGGAGTCAAAATAAATATAAAATATGAAAAATGAAACACATAACATTTGAAATAAGAAACGTTTTAGGGCTGCTGACATCGTAGATGCCAATAACATATCCATTTGAATTATCTTAGAAAGTCACGATTCCATCATCTTTATATATACCATTGCTCCGTAACTACGGATTTTATCATCATATGCATTTGAAAATCTATTTTCCAATATCCAATTCACCTTCTTCATTACATTATAGGTACCTAAAAAATAGAAAATATGCATATTAGTACCCTATTTTATTTTGGGTTCGTGGAGTTAAGTTTTAGGAAGCTAAACCCATAAAGAGTTTAAATACCCTTTAATTATTAGATAAATGAAATTATCCATATTCTTCTTTTTCCTTATTTTCCAAACTCTTAGGAACCCATATATCAATAAAAAAATTTAGTGGTTTTAATCTTATTTTTTAGGTATTGATTTGAATTGGTACCCTTAACAAATTTAGTGCTTTGGGTACTATTTTCATTTGATTTGGATTTAGGGGCGTATTCAAGTTCTTGTTTATTATCTGGGGTTTGGATGCAAATAATAAATTTTCTATTATTTTTCCCTTTGTTAAAGTTATCAACATCAATTTTCATTTTATCAGTATCCTTATTACAGTTAAGAATAACGTTGTCTAGAGATGTTATTTTATCATCCAGATCACTGATCTCTGACTTCATTAAAATATATTCTAATTTTAAGGATCCATTTTCCTTTTTTATTTTTTCAGAACTTCCCAGTTTGGAACTCGTTTTCATCATTAAGTCCATTAAGTCTTCCAATTCATCTTCTGGATATTGTTTTTCTTTGGTTAACATCTCTTAAACGTTTTTAGTCTATCTTTCTCTACCAAACTTTCTTTGTACAATTTTCTAAGAATTGTATATTCTTTATACATATCATTTAAAATATTCCTTATTTCTTCGTTATAATTCCATATCTAGTCATCATTTTCCATGAAGCACATGTTAGCATTTATAGTTTTCTAGTACAATGTCACTTGCTCCCCACAACGATCGAACAAGAATGGATAAGAGGCTTGTGGGATTGACGTGATAGGGTAAGGATGGCTATATTGCTGGGAGCGAACTCTAGGCTAATATGTAGCGCACGGATCCAAGTTATGCTTGGAATGAAAGAAACCGAATCAGCTTTGCCTACGTGATGTGTAATCAACCATTTCGCATTGTAAGCTCGCTTCATGTTCTTGTTGAATGTGTCAATATTCGCAAAGTTCTTTGATTACTTCAGTTTAAGGCAATCTCTTTTTAGATGACCAGTTTTATAACATTCAAAACACTTAACAATTTCCTTTTTTAGTGTAGTTGTCAGTCCTCCAAAGTCTGTTCATTTTCCAGTATTTCAAGAATTTCTTGAAATCCCTAATCATGAAGTCGATTTCCTCATCATCATTATCATCTGATTCATGATTTTTTATTATACTGGTAAATGCCAGTGATTTCTTCTCATTTTCCCGACTTCCCTTTCTATCCTGCAATTGTACTTCATAGGATATAGGATTTCCTACTAATTCCTCTACTTTCATGATACTAATATCACTGGCTTCTTCGATGGACAAAATCATTTGATCCTATTCACTAGTGAGTGAATTTAAGATCTTTTTGACTTGACCCTCTTTGGAAATAGTCTTTCCTAATGATACAAGTGCATGCAAAATATCCTTAAATCAAGAATACATGTCAAGATATGGATTCATTTTATATCATTATAAAAGGTTGAAACTGGTTAGTCAACATAGATACCTTAGTTTATTTAACTTTACCAGCGCCTTTGTGTGTTATTTATAAAATCCTTCGAATTTCATATGCACTTTTACAAATAAGCACTCTTCAAACCCATATTTATCAAAAGCAAGAAATAGAATATTCATAGCCTTTGAATTATTGAGTGCTTATGTCTTTTGGTCATTAGTCCACTATGCATAATTCATTAGGGGCTTGATGTACTTAGTTTTTTTGATGTTCCAAATATCTAAACCATTAGATTCAAAATAAACTATCATTACGAAATACTAATATGCATAATTACTACCATTAAATAGTGGTGGTCAAGTAGTGGATTGTCCTTCTTAAAAAATGTTAAGGAGTGCATTATTAATGTTTTTAGCCATTTAACTTTCCCAAAAATCAAATAATGAAGTTTTGAAAACCTGCACTCTAATACCAAAATGAGAGTCCCTTAATGTGAGTTACCTAACATACTTTAAGTGGAATGAATCTTTAGGTTATTAATACATTAGAAGGCGATTAAAATTTTATATCAACTGTTTAAAAGTTAATTTGCGAAATGAAAGTATATCTACTCAAATCAATAATCAAATCATGAACAAAGTAGATAATCAGAGAATAAATATAAAGTAAAGTAAAAGTAGCAAGGTAAATAGCACCAGGAATTTTTATACTAGTTCGAATACACAATCCTACAACCACTCATGTACTTACCCTATAGAATTTACACTATAACAATTTGCTTTCCACGGGTAGCAAGTACACCATTAAAATATTGCAATTTCTCAAGTGGCAAGTACATCTTTCCTCTTGACTTTCCTCAGCTAGTACGAACATCTTTCTCTTTACAATCAACTGTAGACTATGGAAAGTAATTATATCTTCAATATAGATTATTGTATATTAAGTAAAATGACCTATAGGTCTCTAATAACAATATAACTTTATAAGGAATGAAGAACCGGATTAGACCATAGCTAAAATGATTGAGAATTCAACTAAAGACTCTTTAATCTTTTGTGGTTTGCAAATCCTTGAAGAGTATAAGTGAAAGAGTATGGACTAGCAAAGAGAGTGGAAGGATGTTGATAGATCTTTCTCACTAAAGTATAGGAATGAAGGAGTAAGAAAAAATGAGATAATTTAATATCAAAATTAATTTTCTAAAGCCTTTATATAGAGAACGAAGAGACACGACTTCTAGTGAAAGGATGAAGGGAAGTGTCCATTCATTAAAATTTTAAATCTATCCAATGGCTAGTATGTCGACATATGCTGGATGAGTATGTTCGATATACATGGCTCTATGTCGACATAGTCACAAGGGATATGTCCATATATATGTCTATATGTCAACATATACCATAGGAGTATGTCAACATACTTGGTACAATTCTAGTTTTCTTTTTCTTAAATTCAAATAGAGACTTGCATATTTTAATACTAAAATTGTATGCTTATATGAAGATGTTAGGAATGATAATAGAGTTAAATGAAAGAAGAATTTTAAGGATATTTCCTATGGGGCCTTTAACGAAATTCTAAGGCTAAAATAGACTCACTAAATACTTCAAGCATCTTTGTCGGTGAAGCGCTTATATTCTATCCATCTTGAGTCCATTATGTTCTTTAATTTGCACTAATTAATCTTTATATGTATAATTTTTTGGCTTCCACAAATTTCTTGTTTACCTCTATAAAATGTCTCCATGGTATATCTGAAAATGTTGCATAACTCGGAGAAACATTAGTTGTAAAATTAATATCGTTGTTATTATTAAATCAATGCTTATGATATAAACAACAACGAGGCAGGCACTGTGCGATAATGATTATGGTGATAAAGGATGTAAATGAGACATATACGAAGTATGACGAGGAAAGCATGAATGAGGATGATAGGAAGATTATACAACAAATGGATCGTGTGGGGCACCTACAATGAAAGGTCTAGGGATATACGGATGAAATAGGCCTTGGTATCCTGGTGCCAATCAAGTGTCTAGTAAATACTGGTCGAGAGGATGAAGATGAAATTGCCACATGCATTGGGTTCGACTCAATATTAATAAATTATATAGGATATACTTAGAAACATACATCTCGTTACACTTGTATACTTACGACACAATCTATTCAATAATTATAATGATGCAACTCATAAATGTGGATATGAGCGATTCCTCAGTTGATTAGAGTTGCAGTTGTGAGTCACATGATTTAGAGTCGTGACATATGTGTTAAAACCTATATGTACGATGAGATGTAGGTTGGGTATTAAACTGGCGAGTGTGTGACATCTTTGAGAGTAAAAGCATATCATATATCTTATACCAGACATACATACCATGTTATATATTGTGCACACTTGCACTCACTGCTAATTTCTAGCTTGACTCGGGGTTTGTTATGTATTTAACAACCTCAGGTCAGACTGAGGTTGTTTTATGTGCTTTGTAGGCTACGACATGGAGATGGTGCCGATGATGATGGCAGATATTTATTATGCTTTTAATTTCTATCTCATAGTGATGTGAAGACATGTTCATGTATTTAGACTTAGTTTTATTCGAGGCATGATGTATTTTGTTGTTTAGCAATGTATTTGATATGAGATGTATGTATGAGTTTGTATAAGATTTTTGGATATCATACTTATTTATTATCTTTTATTAGCTTCTATATATGTTATCATGAGTTTATTCTCCTATGCCTCTCCAATACAGTATTATTATGTTCTAGAAACTCGTATATACTACTTTATGCCAATACAGGATACATGCTATTTTAGATGAATTTACGTATAGAAATGTATCTGTGTTGTCCCAAAGGAGTGTATATGAGAGATCACTCCTATCATGTCCTTTGATCCGGGCTATCAAATAGTTGTTACTCTTTATTAGCTTGGTCACTAGGCTTGGTCATCCACTATGGGGAAAAAGGCATCGGACGACGGATATGCTCAGCGATCTGATTACATATCTATCTGTCGTTAAATCATGTGCCGTCTCATTGCACATCAAACCACAGAGATGCCCCACCGTCTGATATGCACTAGCACACGACAAAAAAAACCATATGTTGTCTTATGTTATAGTATCATTTCAAGAAATTCTTATTAGACAACATATAAATATTGACTGATATGAATAATTGTTCACAAAATGAAATTCAAATATTTTACTTAAACAAATATTTTATTTTAACTCAAATCCAATACAATACAAATTTCACTATCACTCTACTTACATTTTCAAATACAACTTTAACTATCACTCTCATATATACAACATTTCTATACACTCTCATATACAACATCTCTTTTACTCACACTCACTCACACTCACACGAGTTTATTTTTGATGTTGATCTTGATTTGCTTGCTCCAGCTTGCGTCTAGCCATCTTCTTTACCTACCAAATAAACAACATAGTAAAATGGAAAAAGAAACAAACCTAAATTGCAAAAATAAAATTGAATTTGAATATTAATATTGCCTCGGTTTATGGGTTTGTTTTTCTTCATGTTTTAGACAGGGACAAATATATATATATATATATGTGTGTGTGTGTGTGTGCACGGACAACTTACGATATTCACAGTGTATTACTATGAATATCACAAGGCCGAGCCTCAATCCAATCATACGGATAAGTATGCACAAGGTCAAACCAAGTAGTGTACATAAGGCATTCAGCATTACACAGTCACACATATATACATACACACACACACATATATATATATATGCATGTATATATGGTGCAGCGAACACAAGTGCAGCGACCATCACCAAAGGGACGGTTCAATAGAAGTGAAGACCAAATATGGTGCAGCGAACACAAGCGCATAACCTTAGATTAGTAAATCAAAATGAAACAAAATGGGAATCGGATTCAAGCCAGAATATGAATTCAGACATGAATAAAAATGCATGTACATGTGTATCAGGTCAATACTAATGCAAAAGCAATCATGAATTGTGATTCAGATTGAACAAGGCAACAAGATGGAAATCAGATTCAGACAGACACAGTGTATCAAGAGAAGATACACGCAGTTACAACTCGATAGCATATACATCAAGAAAGTAACTCAGTGCACACATCATTTATGTAATGAAAACAAGTTCAACTCAAAATGGTTCAGGAACTCAAAATGGTTCAGGAACTCAAAATGGTTCAGAACTGAAAACAAGTTCAACTAAACCTCAAAATGGTTCAAGCTCAAGGCAACTCAAGTGTAAATATAAACATACAAGTATATAAAAGTGTATACATGGAAGTATGTATATACATAGAAGTATGTATATACATGTATGCATTGTCTTAGCAAGCATTCACACATATATACAGACATATAAGTATACACATTGAACAAGGCAGAGCATACATTTCAGAAATTATCAGAAACTCAAACAAAATCAGTTGGAAACAAAATCAGTCACACAAAAAACCAGGCAAACTTAACTTCCCAAAACGAGGCAACATTTATATGATTCTCATCATTAAACAAACAATGAAATGTCAACTAGTACTCAGAGTCAAGGAAATCAACCAATACAGCAAACCGAAGTCAAGACCGAAGTTAGGAAAATCAACCAGAGTCAAATATTAGGAATCGAAGGATGAATATAACGCCCCACCTCTATGCTCATAATAACAAAGAGTATTAAAAGGAATACTGTCTATTATTACGAAGAATAAGGTTGGATAGGAGCGACCATCCGTAGTTGGCCTTACACAAATATTGGTTATCTCGATAGAAGTGGTATATACTTTTTATTTTTCATCTATTATTTATTTACTCCCATCGACACACCCAATACTAGTATAAAACGAACTACGACGGTTCATAATAGTTTAGGACATTAGATATAACAATAACACAGATAATATAAATGCGGAACACTGATAAAAACAAAAGTCTCATATATATATAACTGATGTCAGTTAATACATAGTTGACACAATACATATGATACAACTACAACTGTCGACTCTAGAAGTTATATATACAAGTACATTATCGACTAATATACATGAATATATATCGTTCTATACAACGACACGACTACTACAAAATGACACTGACAACTTCAGAAGATGTGAAAAGTCTTCAAATCCCGAACAGCAACTCAAAGAAGAAAATCTACAACCTGAAATAACTCGGGTCTGACCCGAGTATTACATTCAAAAGAAAATAATACCCAGGTCAGTCTAATTCAAACCAGTTTATTAGTGCATATAGGCAGTAATAATTTAAATAGACGACAGTCACAATAATTCTCGTCTATCCGACTCTTTTAACAAAGAAATCGGATAACGAAAATATAACACTAAACAGTGTTAAACAATAAATCAGCAGATTTAAATCATCAACAGAGATAAATAAACAATTTATCAAATCGACTAAATCAATTTAAAAACAATTGAAATTGTCACTTTAAAATCATCAAAACTCGATTGGCTGCCATACACGCACGCGTGTACGGCCTCGCCAATATGGTATTGCAACAGTGTGGAAGTAAAACAGTGATGAAACTGAAAAGTGCAACAGACCAGACTACACAAATACATGGAACAATGCAACCCACCAATGAACACAACAGTGACAGGTCGAAACAATGAATACAGGCAGTGCAACAGAGCTACTCCAGACCAGGGCATAATGAAGCAACACTCAAGTAAACATTATAGGCCGAGCACTAATAAAAGGAGCAGTGATGTCAAATTACAAACAGCAGCCTCAACATATATGACCAAAAGGTTAAACAATATGAAGTGCACAACAATGCTATAACATACTACATAAATGTATGTATACATACCAGCAATGAAGATCAAAGGAATGCAGACCTAGGCTACACAAACCCAGACTCAGATAAACTAATGGCCGAGTATTAGTGAATTGATCAGAGTTCAACATACATGAACCACAATAATATGCAAACTCAAACTTACAGAGGTGCAGACGACCAAATAGCCAACGTGAATCAAACCATAACAGTGCAAAACCAAATGAACAAACGAACTGCCAAATCTCAGTGAAACTCAAGCAAGTGTACAAATGTATGCATACACATATATGACTACAATGCACCAGACTCAATTGCCATGCAGTGGCAATCTACAAATCAGGACCAAGAAGTGTTCAAAACCGTGATAGACAAACCAACTCCAGACTCGAGTGCTTCAAAATGATCAAAATGCCTCACAGACCAGACAACGAAAGTCAATGGGGGCTACAATACAACATGAATGCAAACCAGTGTGAATGCAAGCTGCAAAGACCACAGACGTGAATGCGCCACATAAACAAATGCACAGTGATACTACAAGAGTGAACACAACTACAACATCAAGTGCAGACTACTAATTCAAGTCCAACAGACCAACTACTGCATGAACCAGAGTGTGCAGGTTATAACTTCAAAATGACACTGAGGAATATTAAACTACAAGTATGCAGTATACAAATGATGTCCAGACCAATTACAATGCTACCAGACAAGGCAAAGGCCATATAGACATATATATACATATATGCCAATATATGTATACACATATACGAGTCTAAATGACAACAGTGGACACATGAGTGCAACCTTACATATGCCCGAAACTATGTGAAATAAATGTGCAGACTGCCTCACTGGTCAAGACAGCTGCAATGAAGTGATCCAACAAAACAGTTCTAGGCTCGGCCAAGACCATTTCTGGTAACAGCAAACAAGATGGCACAATTGCAGTTATCAAATGGGAGCATAAAGTCAATAAAACGTGTCTCATATACAGGGCAACCAAACTGAAGTATAGGCCATAGCAAGTCTCGATGAACTGGTCAGAACAAAGGCAGGATTGGTTTAAATGGCCAATCATTCAAATATAGTTATGAATAGGACCAAGTCAAAATATGCATGGTAAACTCGACTTACAGGATCATATAGTTCGGTAAAGTGAACTACAAATGGACCAGACAATATCAATGACAAGCACAAGCCAATTGCTTGCAAAGTCGAGAAAATGTGGCTACTAAACCATAACAAAATGCAAGGAACAGCTGCGGATAAAATGTATCGCTGAGACACGATAAGACCAACAATGCAGCTAAATGCAACTGCCTCAAAGAGTACTACCAGAGACTAAGAAGAAGACAAGTACATGAAGACTATGCCAAACGTCAATGAACCAATGGAACAAACAAATGCAGCACCTATCTGAAGATCACTGAGACACGAGAAGACCAACAATACAGCTAAATGCAACTGCCTCAAAGAGTACTACCAGAGACTACGAAAAAGATCATAGACGTGTGGATAACAAGGAAATGTAATTGCAAGAGTAGACTCCACGACACATGCATACACCCATACAATTGTATATATGCACATATACGGAGTCGCACAGAATTTGTCACGCAATTTCAACTCAACAGTTAATGTCAAATAAATTTCGCAAACACAAGTAAATCACAGAATCAAGTCTCAGTCTACCAATTTTAACTAAATCAAGTGGCCGAAGATGACAGAGGGCCAAAGTCGAACAAAGCAACATCGTCAAATCTCGATTTCAAAAATCAACAAAACCGTGGATAACCCAAAATCGAACCAAACAAGAAAAATGCAGGCAACTACAAAATCAACATCGTATGACGAAATCAAAGGATCGAAGTCAAGTGAAACCGAGGCGACCACGAAAACCAACAGTGCCATAAAACCCAAACAACCAAGGAATCGAATCATATTGCAGTTTAAATCGCATAAAAACAGAGAAACCAACAACATTCAAATGGTTGAGTTGAGTCAGATGTGAGTGATGGACACTCACCTTTGTCGAAACGAAGGCGAGCACGGCCAATCGGAAGGAGATGCGAATGATACTACCGATCGACGAGAGAAAGTGGAGCTATGGCCAGCCGCGATTTCGAATTTCTGAAGCCCTAATTTTTGAACGAGGCAGCCACCATTTTCATTCTTTCCATTTCTTTTGCTAGGGTTTTCGAATGAGTGAATGGAGGGGTCTGGGTTGCGAACGAATAAGAAAGGGGAAATAATACAACCCTTATCTCAATCAAAAGGAAGCCGGTTGAATTAATAAAGAAAAGCCCATATAATTCTAATCGTCATTTGATGATAACAAAGTGATTGCGGAATCTCGGGTTGTTACAGACTCCCCTCCTTATAAAAATTGCGTCCACGCAATCATAGGGAATAAATGGATAAAAGGTAACAACCAAAAGAGCATGGCAATGTCGAATGTATAAGCAAAGCAAGTGTCAGCAGGGGAAGTATTAGAAATGAAATCAAAAGGTCCGACTGATTCAAATCAAAAAATCAACATCGTGGGGATCAAGGAATCAAAATCAGACGACTGTCTGAAGCAAGAATCAATCGAGTTCCAGTATTTAAAAGAAAAGGAAAACAGAGCAGAATTCACGTACTGAGCACGAATTGAATGTGAGTAAATCAGATTACTCACCCGAATTGCTAGAGAAAAAGACGAAGCTCAAATCTCAAAAATCGCAAATATTCACTTATCTCAAACGATAATCAGAAGACAAATCAAATATCTGAGTATCTCAAATGATAATTAGAAAACAAATATTCGATTATCAAAAACGATAATCAAATTTCAAATTCAACAAATATTCGATTATCAAAAGCGATAATCAAATTCCAAATTCAACAAATATTCGATTATCAAAAGCGATAATCAAATTTCAAATTCAACAATCATTTAATTATCTAAAGCGATAATTAAATTCGAAATCAGCAAATATTTAATTATCTAAAGCGATAATTAAATCTAAATTCAACAAATATTTAATTATCTCAAGCGATAATTAAAAGCAACAAATATTTAATTATCTAAAGCGATAATTAAAAGCAACAAATATCC
Organism: Allium fistulosum; assembly: GCA_030737815.1. Classification (NCBI taxonomy): domain Eukaryota; kingdom Viridiplantae; phylum Streptophyta; class Magnoliopsida; order Asparagales; family Amaryllidaceae; genus Allium; species Allium fistulosum. Next base: position 786,386,129 of record CM060902.1, on the reverse strand, counting down.
GATTATCAAAAACGATAATCAGAACTCATATCAACAAATATCTAATTATCACAAGCGATAATTAGAAACAACAAATATCTGATTATCAAAAACGATAATCAGAACTCATATCAACAAATATCTAATTATCACAAGCGATAATTAGAAACAACAAATATCTGATTATCAAAAACGATAATCAGAACTCATATCAACAAATATCTAATTACCACAAGCGATAATTAGAAACAACAAATATCTGATTATCAAAAACGATAATCAGAACTCATATCAACAAATATCTAATTATCACAAGCGATAATTAGAAACAACAAATATCTGATTATCAAAAACGATAATCAGAACTCATATCAACAAATATCCAATTATCACAAGCGATAATTAGAAACAACAAATATATGATTATCAAAAACGATAATCAGAACTCATATCAACAAATATCCAATTACCTGCAGATAATTGGAAACAACAAATATCTAGAAATCAATTAAGAAGACTAGAAAATCAACATAAACGCTTGGATCGATCCCATCAGATGGCGAGTTTTTAACTCACCGCACGTGCATCTCATATGGCCGAAGCCTACCAAGTACTCAACATAATTTTGGCGCCCATCAGATTGACCCGAAGGTCCGCAGAGTGACCCGAAGGTCTAGTACTGGTATTTGACCCGAAGGTCCATCATATGACCCGAAGGTCCATCATATGACCCGAAGGTCCATCATAGTGGCTCGAAAGCACACGAAAGCATCAAATATTTCAATTAACGAGTCCGGAATTAACCGAAATAGCAAACGCACATGTCCCATACCACGTGTTTTACTAAATCGTTTGATTCTCTTCATCGTTTCCTTGAAAGTGTAAAATTCATCAAAATCATCAAAACAACAGATATTCAATTAACGAGTCCGGAATTAACCGAAATAGTAAAAGTGTGGTTCCATACTCTGCACTTTTGCTAAATCGTTTAAATCTCTTCATCGTTTCCTTGAAAGTGAAAAATTGTGTATTTTGTAAAAATACACTTTACATTCTCAAACGGACAAGTCCGGAATTAAGCGAATCAGTAAAAGAAAGGGGTCATAGTCCTCGATTTTGCTGAAACGTTTAAATCGCTTCCTCATTCTTTTGAAATCGCAAACTGTAAAATTTCTGAAAACAATTTTTATTTATTTTGTAAAAATAACAATTCACATTCTCAACTGGACAAGTCCGGAGTTAAGCGAAATAGTAAAAGAAAGGGGTCATAATCCTCGATTTTGCTGAATCGTTTAAGTCGCTTTCTCATTCTTTTGAAAATGCAAACCGCTAAAATTCTATAAAACAATTTTCATTTTAAAACGATTTTCCAATCACGTGATTAAAGCAGCAAATCAGTAACAATTTCGATAAGGAAATTGTACTTCTCAAAATACCGTAAAAACGGTCACAAAACAGCATTGCGGAATAACCGCTAGAAAATCCACTTTTAAAACTTGACGGTTACTGAAGCCAAAGCAGCAAATTTTTTTTTTTTTTTAAAACGTCAAAATCTCATCAAAATAATTTACATCAAAATGTAATATCAGTGAATTTTCATTCATCAGAAATGCCACAAAACACCGTGTTTCAAAATAGCTCTGGTGTAAAAATCCCGTTATAAAAATAACGGCAACAAAATACGTTTCATAACCAAGCATCGGTTCAACGTAAAATAAATGCAATAACGTGCAATTCAAATTTTTGCACGTACTACAAAATGAACAAAGAAATCATTCGAAGGTATCTTCAATGAAGATAATTCAAAACGGCAAAAATCTAATCAATATATGATTAGCATAAAAGAAAACCAGCAAAGATCTCAATAAAAATCACATAACTGCAATTTGTTCGAATCCGAAATTCGGATTCGAAATTCTCAAAGAAACAAAATAATTACAGCTATGTAAACAACAAATGAAATTCATATCAATTTCGTATTTTGATTTTTAAATCAAAAAGATTATCAGTTGTACTCAGCGAAGACAGTTTCACTGTTTCCGCTGCGCACTCTGATAAATAGAACACAAATCTATCAAATCATCAGAACACAATTTCATCAAAATTTCAAAACTTTAGTTTTGACTCAAACACAAATAAAACATCGACCAATAGTTGTAACATATGTTCCATCCGAGTTAAGTTTTATATTATGTCCATAAACCCCAAGCTCTGATACCAACTATAACGCCCCACCTCTATGCTCATAATAACAAAGAGTATTAAAAGGAATACTGTCTATTATTACGAAGAATAAGGCTGGATAGGAGCGACCATCCGTAGTTGGCCTTACACAAATATTGGTTATCTCGATAGAAGTGGTATATACTTTTTATTTTTCATCTATTGTTTATTTACTCCCATCGACACACCCAATACTAGTATAAAACGAACTACGACGGTTCATAATAGTTTAGGACATTAGATATAACAATACATATAATATAAATGCGGAACACTGATAAAAACAAAAGTCTCATATATATATAACTGATGTCAGTTAATACATAGTTGACACAATACATATGATACAACTACAACTGTCGACTCTAGAAGTTATATATACAAGTACATTATCGACTAATATACATGAATATATATCGTTCTATACAACGACACGACTACTACAAAATGACACTGACAACTTCAGAAGATGTGAAAAGTCTTCAAATCCCGAACAACAACTCAAAGAAGAAAATCTACAACCTGAAATAACTCGGGTCTGACCCGAGTATTACATTCAAAAGAAAATAATACCCAGGTCAGTCTAATTCAAACCAGTTTATTAGTGCATATAGGCAGTAATAATTTAAATAGATGACAGTCACAATAATTCTCGTCTATCCGACTCTTTTAACAAAGAAATCGAATAACGAAAATATAACACTAAACAGTGTTAAACAATAAATCAGCAGATTTAAATCATCAACAGAGATAAATAAACAATTTATCAAATCGACTAAATCAATTTAAAAACAATTGAAATTGTCACTTTAAAATCATCAAAACTCGATTGGCTGCCGTACACGCACGCGTGTACGGCCTCGCCAATATGGTATTGCAACAGTGTGGAAGTAAAACAGTGATGAAACTGAAAAGTGCAACAGACCAGACTACACAAATACATGGAACAATGCAACCCACCAATGAACACAACAGTGACAGGTCGAAACAATGAATACAGGCAGTGCAACAGAGCTACTCCAGACCAGGGCATAATGAAGCAACACTCAAGTAAACATTATAGGCCGAGCACTAATAGAAGGAGAAGTGATGTCAAATTACAAACAGCAGCCTCAACATATATGACCAAAAGGTTAAACAATATGAAGTGCACAACAATGCTATAACATACTACATAAATGTATGTATACATACCAGCAATGAAGATCAAAGGAATGCAGACCTAGGCTACACAAACCCAGACTCAGATAAACTAATGGCCGAGTATTAGTGAATTGATCAGAGTTCAACATACATGAACCACAATAATATGCAAACTCAAACTTACAGAGGTGCAGCCGACCAAATAGCCAACGTGAATCAAACCATAACAGTGCAAAACCAAATGAACAAACGAACTGCCAAATCTCAGTGAAACTCAAGCAAGTGTACAAATGTATGCATACACATATATGACTACAATGCACCAGACTCAATTGCCACGCAGTGGCAATCTACAAATCAGGACCAAGAAGTGTTCAAAACCGTGATAGACAAACCAACTCCAGACTCGAGTGCTTCAAAATGATCAAAATGCCTCACAGACCAGACAACGAAAGTCAATGGGGGCTACAATACAACATGAATGCAAACCAGTGTGAATGCAAGCTGCAAAGACCACAGACGTGAATGCGCCACATAAACAAATGCACAGTGATACTACAAGAGTGAACACAACTACAACATCAAGTGCAGACTACTAATTCAAGTCCAACAGACCAACTACTACATGAACCAGAGTGTGCAGGTTATAACTTCAAAATGACACTGAGGAATATTAAACTACAAGTATGCAGTATACAAATGATGTCCATACCAATTACAATGCTACCAGACAAGGCAAAGGCCATATAGACATATATATACATATATGCCAATATATGTATACACATATACGAGTCTAAATGACAACAGTGGACACATGAGTGCAACCTTACATATGCCCGAAACTATGTGAAATAAATGTGCAGACTGCCTCACTGGTCAAGACAGCTGCAATGAAGTGATCCAACAAAACAGTTCTAGGCTCGGCCAAGACCATTTCTGGTAACAGCAAACAAGATGGCACAATTGCAGTTATCAAATGGGAGCATAAAGTCAATAAAACGTGTCTCATATACAGGGAAACCAAACTGAAGTATAGGCCATAGCAAGTCTCGATGAACTGGTCAGAACAAAGGCAGGACTGGTTTAAATGGCCAATCATTCAAATATAGTTATGAATAGGACCAAGTCAAAATATGCATGGTAAACTCGACTTACAGGATCAGATAGTTCGGTAAAGTGAACTACAAATGGACCAGACAATATCAATGACAAGCACAAGCCAATTGCTTGCAAAGTCGAGAAAATGTGGCTACTAAACCATAACAAAATGCAAGGAACAGCTACGGATAAAATGTATCGCTGAGACACGATAAGACCAACAATGCAGCTAAATGCAACTGCCTTAAAGAGTACTACCAGAGACTACGAAGAAGACAAGTACATGAAGACTATGCCAAACTACAATGAACCAATGGAACAAACAAATGCAGCACCTATCTGAAGATCACTGAGACACGAGAAGACCAACAATGCAGCTAAATGCAACTGCCTCAAAGAGTACTACCAGAGACTACGAAAAAGATCATAGACGTGTGGATAACAAGGAAATGTAATTGCAAGAGTAGACTCCACGACACATGCATACACCCATACAATTGTATATATGCACATATACGGAGTCGCACAGAATTTGTCACGCAATTTCAACTCAACAGTTAATGTCAAATAAATTTCGCAAACACAAGTCAATCACAGAATCAAGTCTCAGTCTACCAATTTTAACTAAATCAAGTGGCCGAAGATGACAGAGGGCCAAAGTCGAACAAAGCAACATCGTCAAATCTCGATTTCGAAAATCAACAAAACCGTGGATAACCCAAAATCGAACCAAACAAGAAAAATGCAGGCAACTACAAAATCAACATCGTATGACGAAATCAAAGGATCGAAGTCAAGTGAAACCGAGGCGACCACGAAAACCAACAGTGCCATAAAACCCAAACAACCAAGGAATCGAATCATATTGCAGTTTAAATCGCATAAAAACAGAGAAACCAACAACATTCAAATGGTTGAGTTGAGTCAGATGTGAGTGATGGACACTCACCTTTGTCGAAACGAAGGCGAGCACGGCCAATCGGAAGGAGATGTGAATGATACTATCGATCGACGAGAGAAAGTGGAGCTATGGCCAACCGCGATTTCGAATTTCTGAAGCCCTAATTTTTGAACGAGGCAGCCACCATTTTCGTTCTTTCCATTTCTTTTGCTAGGGTTTTCGAATGAGTGAATGGAGGGGTCTGGGTTGCGAACGAATAAGAAAGGGGAAAGAATACAACCCTTATCTCAATCAAAAGGAAGCCGGTTGAATTAATAAAGAAAAGCCCATATAATTCTAATCGTCATTTGATGATAACAAAGTGATTGCGGAATCTCGGGTTGTTACAATGAATAAGTCAAATTCCTATAAATATCTATTATCAAATAAGTCCAGTGTGCACTACCTTGAATAAGTCCATGGGCCACAAATAAATGCATAAATAAATGCACAAATAAACACAATTCAGCAACATAGTTCAAAACAAGGAAATGGTCCAAGTTCATAGGCCACAAATAAGTGCACAAATAAGTCCAGTGTGCACTGCCTTAAATAAATCATGAACAAGGTTGAACCCAGTTTTAAACAAGAAGAGCAAAGCGGAACAAACCATAGAGCAAAGTGGAGCAAACAAGCTCAGGAAAAACAATTCAACAATTGGTTCAATCTCAAAATGGTTCAAGCTCATATATGAACAAGTCTTAAATTGAACAAGTGCCACAAATTAGCATGAAAATTGTAACAACCCAGTATTTTGGACCATTCGCATCCATTATAAGTGTATAGGTAGACACTCATGCCGAAGTTGAATTGCTCAAAATACCGCGTTGTAATTAAAATTTGGCAAAACTCAGCATATACAGTAAAAAAAATAATTACAGATCACAAACACAGAGTAATATAACAATAATGCAGCGGAAACCAAAGGATAGCAGTTCATGAAGCTACTATATATATATAACAGAGTTAAACAAGATACAACAGAGGTCTCGAATACAATAGATGTCTCAATACAATAATCAAATACCAGATCTGAATACATCACTGGATCGACGGAATAACTGGAAGCAGGATCGATAGATAGCTGGATCTCCAAGCGAAGCTCCAACTCCAAAGGTGCGTCTCAAATGCTGTATCACTCAGTCTGACCCGAGCGTAAAGCAAAACACAAAACACTCGAGTCAGGATTAACATTCTTATATTAATAAATCCAACTCAAGTGAAATATCAACTGAAATACAAGTAACTTAAAGGATGTTTGGGATAACCATCCCCTAAGGATCCGTTAAACTATTTACTATGTAGTAATATTCGCTATTATAATAGTGTCTAAATAAGTAAAGTATAATCATATCGGAAAATAGCTTTAAGGGGATGGAGAATCTTAACGCGGTCGGATCTTAAAATCATAATCGTAGTAAAGCTCGATATGGTAGGTGACACGGCACAACTAGGCAATGCCAGGGTAGATATACCAATTACGCACACGGACTGATGGATACGCATAGCAGCCACTACCGTTCCACCTCGAACAACACTCCCAAATCGGAGGATGGCCATCTAGTCAAATCACAAGTAAGAGTATAATATCGAAGAAATGCGTCCGAGAAGAGGTGCTACCTCACTGGTCCGAGATCGCTCCTGTTTTAGCCACCTTATGCCAACTCACGGGAGTTGGGTCCACGTAACATACCTTAAGAACGTCGCCACCATCCTACTTCATTCTGGAAACTCCACCGCGTACACAGTTGTCAAAGTGGTTTTCGGTATCGACAGAGAGTATGTCCATATCCGATCCCGGTCTCTTTGCCAACCAATCGTTATTATAACACCGTGGTCGTTTCAAAATAGTTTATACTTCAAACCAAAATCATTATCATTTCAAAACCCAATTTAATACGATATCATTTCACTTCAAATATATCCATTTTTAAAATCATATTACTTTCCAAAATTATATTGTTTTCGAAATCATAACACTTTCCTTTTTAAACAGTCTAGACATTAAATTTTCGTTATAAAATAAATTAGTTCCTTAAATTTCACAAATCGATTCAAATTAACTCGAATTCCAAAAATTTAACTTAATCAATTCTCAAATCATACGTTTCAACTCGATTTAGCTTCTAAATAAACCATTTCAATTTATTGATTTCAAATACATATCTGAACCATGAAATAAGCCATTTCAATTTTTAATATATTTCAAAGCTTTAAATATTCAACATTTCAAAACTAAATTCGGTAAATTTATATACATATCAAATTCATTTTTCAATTATTTAGTTTGAAATATTAACTTAACATTTTCATAACATTTGAATATAATTTAAATTTACAATTTAAATAAATCCAACATCTCATTTAAATATTTATATGTTTGAAATATCCATTTAAGTTACCTTTAAAATTTCAAGTTGTAAATCATTTCTTTAAATTTCAAATTCAATACATTTCAAATCAAACTTATTTAAGTATAATTCTTAAATAAATATAATTTCAATCAAATTTCAAATCATTATAAATTCTATATTTGAAATTATAGATATTAAATAAATACTTAAACGTATTAGTCATCAACTTATTAAATTGACTTTAATAAATCTTTAAAATCAGTATTTATCAAAATCATATATTTCTTTTCAAAACCAAGGAAATCATTTTCAAAACATTGATTTATAGACCAACGGTGTCTGTATATAATTTTCTACCCTATGGTCAAGTGATACGGATATTTATCATTTCAATCCACAAATTTGAATTATATATATACGGGTATATATCTTTTCAACCCGCAATCCCAAATTCAATTAAATGAAAATCGCTTGGGTTTATCATTTCAACCCATAACGATTTTCTCCTATTCTACAGATCGTTCGGGTATGTATCATTTCAACTCATAGTGATTCTATACTAACAGGGAACTTGTAGAGTGATAACAGGTATGATAATAAAAGAACAACAGTAACAGGCATATATCAACAAAAATAAATAACAGATAATGGTGTCAGATGTCACAGGTGAACAGATACAGAAAATGACATATATAACAATGTAAATAACTAACATCAGCATATTTCAATTGATATTTCAATTGAAATCAAATTTAATAAATATAAGAACATTAATCGTGAGTGATTGCTCACCTTCCGAGGTTAGAGAGAACAGAAGATGACACGGATACGCTCAGAGAAACATACACTGAAATTGAGTTACGAATCCAAGCCAAGCAAAATTTGCACGAATCAGAAGAGCAAAGCTGATAAATCAGAATTGACGAGATCAAATCAGAAATGAATCGATGAAGATAAATGGGTATAAGTGAACGTATAAAGATATATAACTATATATACATACACGTATTCTAATTTCAAGCATATATTAAATTAAATATATATATTTCAAAATCACTTATATACAATATATAATATATATAATGTATACCTCTTATTATTTGTATAGTCTTAAACTGAAATTTCATAATACCACAATATATATATATTTATTTTGAAATCAATGATGTATATGTATCACTGATATATAAGCATTTTAAAATCATTGTTTATTCTTAAAATCAATATTGTTTTACACATACATATCCCACAAACTTTAAAACAGTTCAACTATAACATATAGGCAATATAGCCCAATATAACATATTTACTTATACACAATTTATATACACACCTAATGTATCTAAAACTGCAATATAAACATTTATACATTATGACTAAGGATACTAAAATATAAATGAAGCTCTTATTTATATACTACCAACAATGCAGACCAAAATAAATAAATAAATAAACATGAAACCAGACATAACCAAATGTATATGACCATATATATAACCTGCAACTTATACTTATATAACATGAAAAGGTTACACTACTATGCTATATAACATGAAAACAACATATATTTTATATTTTAGAAACAGCAAAACATATGTACAACTAACTACAACCTCAAAATATATATATACTTAACAGTATACGATATAACATATTAGACATAGTAACCAAAATAACTACAAATGCATATTACAGAAACCTACATACATTACACATGTAATACAATCATATAAAATTTAACTAAACCTATATGTTGACCCCCCCTATAACATGAAAGTAGCGATGACAATGCAACAACAATGTGAATGCAAACCGAAAGTTATAAGGAAGCTTCAGGGAAACTGTAGCAAATATTTTTATATACAAAGTTTATTAGAAAAAAAAAATATAAAGTCAAAATACCCATTCGTATAACATCACTATATATGTATATATACTCACAGAACTTATAATATATATACATATGTATTCCTTTAAATTATACTTTAAGATGTATACACATACTACAGTTATACAAATCTATAATATATATACTCTGCAACCACAAGCAAAAAAAAAACATATACATATAAAACTAATGTATATATCAACCGATCATGCAAATACCTTTACTATAACGGAGGAGGCAAAGCAGTGATGCGATGGGAACAATTGCAGGTGAAAATATGGAGGATTTGCAGCCCGGAATGATCACACGTGGCTGAGGGAAAGAGAGAGAGGAACGGTGGGTTGGGCTTCGGCGTGTGGTGGGAAACAACATGCGGTGGAGAGGGCAGATCTGGGTGGATCGCGTGAAGGAAGGTGGTATAGCGGTGGCTGCTGCGCGTGAACGAGGTAGAGATGCGATTGGAAGATGTGGGAAAGGTGGAGTTATCGGTTAAAGGTGGAAGAGGGGATTGATGTGGTGGAAGTGAAAGGAGGTGAGGTTGCTTACGGTGGTGGAAGGTTGGAGGGAGGCGGCAAGGTGGAGGGGATGCAAGGCTGCAGGTGGAAAGCAAATAGTTTCAGGCAAATATACTTTGCCTTCTAAATATTTTATTTAAATTTTTTTTTTCAAAAGCATGGTCAGATGGAGGAGTGGCGAAGGCAGTAGCGTGGGAGGCTAAGGGTTGCCGAGGTCAGGGAGATGAGGGCGGGTTTGGTGGCCGTAGGCCGTGGTATGGGGTGAAGTGAAAGAGTCGAGAGGGAGGGGTGCCGGAGGATGGTGGTTGTGCTCGAGAAGGGCTGCGTTGCTGGGTTTGGAGCAGTGGCCGTGCATGCTTGGGATGTATAGATAAATATAAATCATATATATCATTATCCTAATTGAAAGTCTAGTGCCATAATTTTCCCACAAGTAGAACAGAAACAAGGATAGAGAAGAGAACGAAGAGAAGGAAAAAATGAAATAGAGAGAGTGTGAACAGGAAAATATAAATAGAATAGGTAAGAATAGAAAAAGCCTCACGGGGCTATAATTAATGCTAGGAGAAGAAAAAGGACCCGTTCAACTTTATACGTTTACACCTTTGAAAGGTGTGGGGCAAAGCAAACGTACAAATGTAAATATAAATTGAAGTGATGGGAATGTAACAACTGTACATTAATTTAGAAGCTATAAAAACAATTTATTATATTACTGAGATTCACGTTCAGACTTGAAAAGGCAAACGAAAGCTAACGGTCACAATTCAGGGTACCGGTACGATGCACTGTTTTATTGTTTCTGTCGCGTACCGGACCTCAAAATACAGAGTTGAATATACCGTAGAGATCAACGCAACGAGACGATCAAAACGGTACACAGATATCAGTGGTACGGTCATCCGATCAAAAGTCGATAACCGGTACCAGAAATACTGCTATTCTACCAGCATTAAGATAAACGGAACAATAGATGTCCAAATTTGACGAAACGAAAGATGACGTCTCACTCAGAAGATGATTTACAAATTTTCTATGTAAAAATATTCAGGTTTGGAAAACATTTTATTATCACCAATTTTTAACTGATTCAATTGAAGTAAATTTACGCTCGAAATAAATTTTCATATTTTCGGACGAAAATTTACCAGTTGCTATGTTAAAACAGACGCATTCCAAATATTAAATTTTTATTTCAAAATTTTATTGTCTAAAATTTCACAAAATTCAATTAATTAAATAAATAAAACTACTGAAATTTACGGGTCGTTACAAAAATGGATAAGGCAAATAATGAGAACTTGAGTTTTAAACCAAACAGCAAACCATACATGCATTAGTTCAAAGTATACATGTATATGCAATAAACAAGTGCAAGTGCTCATGTGCAACATGGATATGCATGTATATGCGGTAAACAATTTAAGTGCAAGTGCTCATGTGCAACAAGTGCAAGTTTAAAGCATACGTGTATATACATGTATATGCAGTAAGCATACATGTATATGTAGTAAATAGTTCAACAATTCAACTCAGGTGCAACATGGACAATGCGCTGGAACAAACCATAGAGCAAGTATATACAAGTGCACATAAACAAGATCAGGCAAAACAACAAATGTTGAAGCAAGTATATACAAGATTGAATGTACATATGAACATACAAGTATATACAATTGTATATAAGTATATACAAGTACATATACAAGCACATACAAGTACGTACAAGTATATACTAGTGTGCACTGCCTTGACAAGGTAGTGTTATGCACTGTCTTGTCAAGGCAGTGCACTGGCTTGTCACAATATAAATAGCAAGTGCAAGGCAAGACCAACAAAGTAGAAATAAAGACACACACAAGAGTACAAGTGTAGATAAACAAACACAGGCAAGCAAACATGTATCAAAACTTCACACATAGCTATACAGAAAAATAAGGAATGGTGTGACACATGTATACATACATATGTATGTATGTATACATAGTGCAGCCATCATGAAGTACATAGTTCAAGTGCAAGTGTGCATAAGTTTATGCAAGTGGAAAATCATTTCAGAAATTATCAGAAAACTCAAATAAAATCATTCAAAAACAAAACCAGTCGAACTTAACTTCCCAAAACAAGGTGGTGCCACAAATTAAAACATGGCAGTGCCACAAACATTCACACATATATACATACATATGTATGTACATGGAAATTCAAAAAAAGGCAACATATCAATGGAAACACATTGCAATCAGTCATGACCGAAACCAAATTGAACTAGTCATTGCAAGAAATACAAGGCAACACATTGCAAGTTTCAGATAGTCGAGCACAAGGCACTAAACAAAAGTTCAATAGAAACCAAATTAAACCAAATTGCAAGTTACAGCAAGTTTCAAAAATACATGGATGTCCGAAACCAAATTAAACTAAAAGGAAAAACAAGGCAACACATTGCAGATAATTGAGCACAAAGCAAATCGAGCACAAAGTGAAATTGAACTAGTCAGTAGAAATATTCAAACCAAAATATCAAAATGAAAATATAAGGTTTCAATCCCTATAAATTTCACCCAAAATCATCATTGGCAAATAGTCTAGCACAAATCATAAAATCTAAAACTATAATCAGAGAGTCCATACCAAATTTCAGATTAATCTTGCTCGACAAAGAAGCTACCAAAGAGGTTCCTTATCCAAAGAATCAAGCATGCAATCAATCGACGAGGAGGAGCTAGGCGAGATTAGGGTTTAATCAATCGACGCAATCAAAATACAGTAAATAGGGGTGAATAGGGTTTCATCATTTGATTCTCTAAATTGAGAGACGGGGTAACAAAGAAACGAAAAGAAAGGGGAAATAGTTAACGAATACATGGGGTGTTAGAACCTCGAATTTTGATGTTTTTATTATGACAACTTTGTAAGTAAATATTATATGAACTAACCAAATTTGCAAGAGAAGAAATCGTTAGAGAGATAATCACAAACATATGAAGTCCAGGTTCCGGATTGTACCTACATTGTATTTTTAAGTATAGAGTCTGAGTCTAGAAGTAGAAATATGTTAAAATCTCTCAGAATTGGTATACACATACACACAAAATACAAGATTCCTAAAAACAAAGAATACTGCTGAAAACATCACTTTCAGCCATCTGAATGTTGTGCACTTGCACGAAAAAATTACAATGTTTAAACGGTCGAATAAGGGCTATTTTGTACTATTTCCTTGCTATCTTAATTTTCACTCGATTCAGCTGGCTGAAACGTTTAGTTCAGATAGCTAAATATTTATAACGGCTAGTTTTTGAAAAGGTGCTTCTCTTTCATGAACAGAAACAACTCCTAATTCAAGGGTAGCTTCCATATCTCTTCATGGCTACTCTTCATGAATGTATACAACCTTTAATCTCTATAAATAGTAAAGAATTACAATGTCTTAATAATCAATTTTCTCATACTTGATTCTATCTATTCTTGCTATTAACTCTAAAGCATTCTATACATAAAAACTATATTTTGATCACTTGTATATTAAAGTTTACTACTCTTGTGATCAAAATTACTTTCTTCTTCACAAATTACATGATATACCACAAATGAGAAGATTATAGGAAGGGTGTACATTATTGACTTACAGTGCTATTCAAGAGCATACTCAGTCAAAAACATTTCTACTATTTGTATTGGAAGTCCTGTTGTAGTATCCTCAGGCGAATATCCTCGGGCGGTTGAATTCCTATTCGGTTGTCTAGACGGTTGAAGTCATGTTCATTTGCTCAAGCAGTGTAATACTTATTCCTCCGGGTTAAGTGAGGGTATCGATTAAATCCAGTAGGAGTCTGGGATTGGATGTAGAACGAGATGTTTGAACCAGTATAAAAACCTCTAGTGTCATTTACTTTATTACTTTTATATTTATATTCCGCACAGGTAAATAGTTTAGTTAATATTTCATATTTCATGATCCTTAGTCACTTTCATAGGGGAAACAAAATAAAAAGAGCGGCCATGAAATAACTGTGGGGGAAAAGATGAAGCCAAAACTAAAATTTTGATAACTTAAATCAGACGACAAGTAAAATGTTGTCTGAATAACAAGCATTTTCATAGAGATTTCACAGGCTATTCAGACAACAAATGAAAGATTTCAAGGGCTCTTCAGATAACAGATGGTTATTTCTTGTGTTGTGTGAAAAAGTGGGATAACAGAAAATCGATCTTATGTTGTGTGATCACTGTTGTCTGATTCACTTTGTGGCATAGTGATAGCAGCTTAATACTAGAGTGTAAGTTGGAATAATAGAGAAATGGAGATATATTTTGGCCCTAGAGGAGTAAACTAAGGATGTTTTACCCATTTTTTTTACTCTCACAAGTGACGTGTGAGTTATTAGATAATAGAAGGAGACAATCATCGGGGTAGGTTAAAAATATATTTTATACATACGTATTTGTCGTGATGATTTATTAAGTAAAAATTAATTTATAAAATTTTGAAATTTTTATTTATTTATTATTATTTTCGAAAAATTTCCAACAGTCTTGGATTGACTCATGTTAGAAAAAATGGACAACATGATGAAGGAATGGATCGGGAAGCTTGGAAGGTGTCGAGATGAAAGATTCAAGAAAATTCACTAAATATGGCTTAACTAAAATCGATCGGTACCAATCTTTATCATTTGAACCGAACTATTTTCTTGTTGGCATTTAGACTACTTACCCTTATGTGTGACTTAATGCTTGGAGTTAAAGGAATACAAAAGCTATGATGTTGCTTCGGTCGATGTCAAACGATATAGTTGGGCATTGGACGATATTCTTCGGCATCGAATGATTATGGATCCAAATTTTGAAGCTTGAAGACTTTGTCTATGTGAAGAAGCATGACATAGGATGGTCGGTACCAAATGATTATGATGGTTGGAAAATGTGCAGTTTGATATATTTTTCATGCTGGAACTTCAAATCTGGATATTTACTTGTTTAAATTCATTCTACCTACTATGTTGAGGGAATTTGCCTATAAATAGAGAGCCTTCATCAACCAGAAAAGGACTTCTCTTTCTTTTTTGGAATTTTGGAAAATCTTCAACTTTATTAAGGGAAATCTCTATTAATTCGAGGCATCATCCTATTGTAAAATTGAATGCTCAAGAAAGAAGTAATGAATAAAAAAATAACTAAGTGGATGTAAGTTAGAGATTACGCCGAACCACTATAAAAATATTGTGTCCCTCTTCTCTTTTTCTTGTTAATCTCTTTCATTTTTCATTTATTTGTTACATTTGCATCAATTTGGGGTGTCAGCCCAGAAAAAAGGCTAATATTTATGTGCTTCCATCGATGATAATTCAGATCAGATTTGTTGAAGATGAAGAAACCAACTATAAGGAAACCCATAGCTGAAAGGAGTCAACCAGAGCATAGGGGCATTCAGAAGTTATCCTTTAGTTCGAATCCATGTTCAATCTTTATGTCTAGAGATGAGATGGATGGAATGATAACAAATATGCAACGATGCTATTATCTAGGCAAGATGAGATGTTGAATAGTTTTTTCTAATGCATGGAGCAACAAAGAGTAGCTGGATATAATGGGAATCAAGACTAGAGAAGGTTATAAACTAGAACAGTAGAGTAGAAGCACGGAGGCATGAGATATGACTAGTTCAATTGGGCCACCGACTTCCACAATTAATCAGTAGTGATCAACCCGGATTGATTGGTACCAATCCATCTCGACAACTAGTCAGAGTTGGATTAAATATCAAGCAAGGAAGAGTGCATGAGGGAAATGAATTTGAGCCTAGGAACCAAAATAAGAATGCAAACTTACAATCACATGGAGAAGAACAGGAAGGTTCCTACAAATATGGGGGGCATGTGAGAGCTTTGGATTAAAGGCATGTTGAGCCTCGAATAATTCAATTGAAGTAAGAAGATCATATAGTAAGATGTTTTGATAGCCTTTTTGAGATGGAACCCTAAATCGAAGTTCGAAGGATGTGAATCGATACCCCTTCACCCAAAACATTCGATATGTAGGAATCTAGGTGATTTCAAGCTATCTGCATTTGAACCGTATGATGGGCGAACCGATTATATAGTTCATTTGATTTGATATAACCAACACATGGGAGTGTTAGGAGCTTTGGAGGAACTGGTGGGACATTGCTTTCCACTGTACTTAATTGATTTTCATGCCATATGGTTTCGCTAACTTGCTAATGGATCCATTAGCACATGAAACTGATTAATTGAGAGATTCATGAGCCAGTTCAGGGTTCATATTGTTTGACCAGGAAATGTGAAGACACTTTCAAATGTGGAGTAGAGGGAGAAGGAATTGTTATGAAGTGATTTGACCAAATTCAACGCAACAGCCACTACTGTTTAGAAACTAGATTCATCAATAGTTCTTATGGCGATGGTCGCAGGAGTCACTAGTAAGACTAAGTCTAAAAAGGCATTAGAAAGGGATGTGTCAGTAGATCCAGCATATTTCTATTATCAAGCAGAAAGATATTTGTGTCAAGAAGACTCGAAAGATAAGAATGTCAAAATAAATGCTATGAAGGATGGAGGACCATCTAAACCAAAACCCGAAAAAGGCAAAGAAAAGAGGAAAGTCGATGATAATTTCAGAGCCTTAAAGCATCCAAAGAGGAATCGAAGTTTGCCTCTTACATTGACTTAACCGAAACCATAAAGAGGGTTTATCTGGATACTTAAGGGCAGATTCATTATAGGAAACCTCCTAAGGGAGAGCCCAGGAAATGGGAGAGAAAGTCCACAAAGTACTGTCTATTCAATGAACTAGATGGACACGAGACGAATGAGTGCAGACACTTGAGAAATATGATAGAGTAGCAGGTTGGAGCAACTAATTACAAATGTATGCAAGGAACATGATAGCAGTAGCACAAACCACAATGGTGCCGTAGGTCCAGCCACAAACTATGGTGAATGACCCCGGTCACAATCGAGGATTTGGATATAGCATGGTTATCACATGATCGAGATGGATTGGAATTAGGCTTATGTTTCTTTGTTTTTCTTTTGCTTTGAATAAAATATAAAGGTTTCCTATTAGTCCACTTACACATGTGAGCTACCTTGATCAATCCCATAGGCATGCTCTGAGTTGAAGCTCGAGAAGAATCTCTGATTGGACTATTTGCTTAGTTTTTTTTATGCACTTTGATTTAGATTCTATAAACAAACTGCTGATTGATATTTAGACATAAACTCACTTAAACATGATATTTGATTTTAACATTGATGCGGGATACTGATGGAACTTGGTTATCCCTTATATTTGATACATAGAATGATAGATCATGGTTCCCCCGGACAATTAAATGGCGTGAAAAACAATGAAACACAAGCCCCCTTACTAGAGAGTGAGTAGATAGGCTTGTATAGGACAACAAGTTTGTGATGACCGCCTTAATCCCCAGTACCCAATATACCTGAAGAATACACTACAATGGTACCCAACCAATGTAGGATGATTGTCAAGGATGAAATAGCTAAAATCCTAAACATAACCTGTCATATATCTGACAGCACGCCGAATAAAATATAATATCAACATAGATATTTAACAGGCGAGACAAATAAGTATAACAAAATGAATCAAAACAAAACCAAAGTACAAGATCTGCAATAGCCGTACAAAATAAGTAGAATAGAATTTATACATCATCAACATAAACTCAAGGAAAATCTACCTCCAAATAAGGTAAGGCATTGCTAAAGCTCCACAATGCTGCACAATGGAATAAGCAACAAACCCTAATAAAAAATATAATAGTGCCAGCCTCCTTCTCATCATTTGAATATCTCCATGCACTAAACTTAAACTTTTATCTAGTCTACTCATTTAAGAGTACTTGAGATAATAAGAAGCAAAGCATAAAACCTCGAATCTGACAACAGTCTAGTGTTAGCGATATACAATCTCGAAATACTATGAAATCTAATAAAGTAGAGAACATAGGGTATGGAAAATTTTACCTGACCTATCTCTGCATCCAAAGAGTTAGCACATAATATTATATATGTTATACTACTATCAACATCATATGGGTATACTACATTAAGTATTATGGGTGTCACGGTACCTATCTCAAAAATACCAACGTCAGAAGACATCCAACAGTCATACGAATCATAACAAGCATAAGGTAAACACGCAACGACAAACGTCCTTAAAGTTTCATATCGCTGTGCTTATCGCTAAGGTCTCACCTTGTTGCGTATCATCACAACCCTTCCCAAGGCCTTACGTCATCATGATTATCGTCGAAGTCTCACTTCACTGTAACTATCCTCGAAGTCCCACTTCTCCAAAATCTTCAATGAAGTCTCACTTCACCATGATCCTTTCCAGAGTCTCACTCTTATATAACTTTCTCAAACTTCTCCCTTAATCATGACCTACTCAAGGAATTCTTGAAGTCTCGCTTTGCTATGATCACTCATGGAGTCTCACTCCATCATGATCATTTTTGAAGTCTTACTTCGCTATGACTTTCTCAAAGTCCACCTTCATCTGACATTCACAAAGTCTCTTGGATGTATGATAACTCACACTACGATCTCACAGGCTGGCGACATCTCATGTCACAATTGGATCCGACATTCTTTCGGATATCTATCTCATAGGCTGTGTAATTAAAGTGCTCAATGGATTCAACGCGACAGAGGTGCAAAAAGTCATAGCGGAGATACAGCGAGGATATAGTGGATGACTCTAAAATAGCATAAAACTCGTACTTAATGTTTTTACAAATATATAAACGATAATTAAATGAAAATTTGACATTCAATTTAATTATAATTAATACATATTTAATTTTAAATAAAAACTTGTGTAAATATATTGTAAATAAACGTGAACTGTTAATTAACATATTTAAATTTAATAGAATATTATAGTATTTTTGTTTCTAAAAATATTTTAAAAATTCAATTAAAAAAATTAATTTCATAATTTTCATAATGTATAAATGTCATTTTTCAATTCATTTCTTTTAAAGAAGATATAGCGGGAATAGCGGAATATAGCTGGAATAACGGGATATAGCGGAAATAGCGGGACTTAAAGCGGAAAAGCTATTTTTGAGACTATTTGGGAAAATCATAGCGGTAGAAATCCGCTATGGGATACAACGGGGTTATAGCGGGGTAATAGTGGGGCATTAACTGCACAGCTCATAGGTATTGTCCTCTTAGGACTAACCAGACCGTCTCGCGGTCTAGGGTACATAGGTGAGCGTCCTCACATACCCCTGCCTCTAGGAACAACCATCCTATCTAGAGTTATCAACAATCCATTCAGCATCCAACTCGATCCGGAACATCTTATGCTCCTTTACCCCGCTTCTCCATGTCGAATGTGCTTCCCCAGACTACTCTAGTCCCATCCTTTGCTTTCCTTCTGAAGTACTCGATCAAGCCTCTTCCATTTTTTCTTGCTTTGAGCTCCTTCCCTCGGTGTCATACTCCCCAAGTCTTCAGCACCCTCCCTGATCCTCAAAAAGAGGTCGGTACCAGTCTATAGAGCTTCCCCAAATTTAGGGTTAAGTCCCCACTTCCATTTCCTTGAGATGATGGTTTTGATGACAACAACCTTAGAATAAGATTATAAAATATAAATACTAACATTATAGTTTAGATATATATGTATATGTAGGATTTAACCATGCAGGTACAAAGAATGAAGACTGTACAGTATAGAAATTCAAGATATCAAGATTGAAGACTCATGAGTATCAAGATTATCAAGAGTTCAAGATTTCAAGATAAGTATTGAGTCTAGAATTATGTTAAAACTTCATAATAGCACTGAAATCTTCACTCCATTTTTCTTTTGGGATGGAACCCATTTCTTGTAATGACCCAAGATTTTAGGAATTCATTCTGGAAAATATAAATAAATTTAAAATAATTTTTAAATTAATTTTGGAAGGAGATTGTTATGGCTTGATAGTGTATCAGTATGTGTGTACATGTGTGCATAGGGTATACACATGAACTAGAGCTAAAAATCTCTGAACTTTAAGAATAAATACATATTGATATGTATGGGAATAAATATATATATATATATATATATTAAAATCTTTAAAAGCTGAATGCATAAGTAAATATAAATATATGTATGCTACTGAATATTTTTCTTAAGTATACATGTGCATGTGTGTGTCAATACAGAGTGATATATATATATAAACCTATACTTGTGCTAATAAAATACTAGAGTTCAAACTAGTGAAATAAAATATATATATATAGACATATTTTAATATAAGCAGAAAATAAAAGGCAAGAAGATATAAAAAGAACTAATTCTCTTATAAATAAATGAAGGAGGTACATACCATTTACATGAAAGCTAAAAATAGGAAAATAAGATAAAAACAGAGAAGTTCTTGGTATAGGCAGAATTAGAAAAGAGTATTTAATAAATAACAAAACCAAGTCACATTTTTAGCATGATTGTAGACAAGGGGGAAAAGTATTTTCTGAAAAGCAATTTCTGAAAGAAAAATGTAACCACTTTTCTCTCTTCACCCAAATTAAGCCGGGAAGGGGTAAAACTTTGGGTTAAAAATGCAGATAACATGATTTTCTGGTGGGCAAAAATGGCTTTAGCCAATACCCAAAACCCTAAGAGAAACCCTGTATATATATACAAGTATATACAGCAGCCTCCTCTCCTCCTCAGAAAAGAATTTTGAAAAAAAAAGAAGAAAAATAATACCACAGAAATTATAAGACAAGGGAAGAAAGAGAGCTTGAGGATAAGAGCAGGAGTTCATCAATTCATTAAGGAAACAAAGGAGAGAGCTAGGTGAGGAAACTCACTCAAAAATCTAAGGCAATAAGTCCTAATGTAGGCAGCCAGATAAAAAGTATTTTCATTCAAAGAGTATTTTCATATATAAATGTTTATCTGTGAATCTAAACCTGAATATGTTTGATTTTCTTTGGTTGATCATTTGTTTTATTATAACAAAGTCTATGTGTTGTTAGCATACATATCTGTTTTATACACTCAGATCTCTGATATGTTAATATTTAGGGATATAAACAAATACCCAGAAAATAAAATGTTGAGAATAGGCAAGTAGTATTGGTTTTGGCTCAACCCGGAAAGATGTAAATAATGTTGAGCTGCAATATACTTATGTATAAGTGCTGAGGCTCGAAATAGAAAGGAATTAGGGGTGCAATAGGGTTGCCTATGTGCTGATGCTCCTGATTCAATAAAATGCATAGCAAACAAGATTTTGTGATTCAGTGAAACCAGATTATTCTGAGTTTAACTCAAGCACAAATGTTTGCAAAAGAAAAACTCTCTCAGAGATCATAAGCCAATGTTAGTTGCCTAAACTCCTTTTAAAATACCAAGATGAATATATGTAGATGCAGGACCTATTTTGTAATCACCATTGGTTGTTTGCTTGTTTACCTCTGTATGGTTATGAATAATATGTGATGCCATGTATGGATGTTTTGGCTACTGAAATGAATTACTGAATGGTTTTGCCATGAAAAAGAGTTATTATTAACTAAAACCTGACTAGGATATTGAGGTCAAGAACACTGCAGGAATGACTTGTGTGCTTGAGTAACATAAGTTGACACATGGCTTGTTTAAGTCCTGAGATCTTTGTGTAATGGAGTGAATTAGTTCATTACAGTGTGTCCATTGATTCATAAGTATTGCAGGTGAGACCAAGGATAGATAAATATACCAAGGAAGTAATACTTGAGCAGATGAGAAAACTAGAGTTTTTCCCAGATTTGAAATATGAGTATTGAATGAGTGATTTAACTCACATTAGTTATTTTCCTGTTTGGTATGAATGATTGTTTGTCTATGATTGAATTGTATGCTTGAATGTTTGTGCTATATATATATGTAGTCTCTGGGAAGAAAATTTAAGTGTGCACATGCACAATGACACAGAGCATGCACACAAGTATTTACCTAATTCCAAAGGACAGAACCTTATGTATTTGTACTTAACTTGATTTTAAACTAATTAACAAATTACTTTTGTGAATTTTCTCATACCAGACATGTGTCTGACCCTAGTGTGCTATTGGCATCTGGGGTGTCTCATTTAAAATGAGGCAGTTTCCAATGCTTTTTCAGGGATTGCAGCAACTAAATAGAAGTAGGAGCAAGGCCTTGAGAAGAAGATATAGCATGCTAAAACTTAGTTAGATAAGAGCCTAAATGTTGAAATCTGCATGTATTGACAATTTAAATTGCTACTTGTATTAAGTGTTGAATATTGGATTGATATTTTGTTAGGCATTTTGTTAAGAATTTGACTTGTATCTGGAATCTATGAATCTAGTTAAATTTTCTGTTATGCTTAAAAAAGGGTTTTGATCACATCTTGTAAGTGGATTTATCAAGAACACCATGTTAAAAATTGTATGATTACATTTTATAAATGTATTAGTCAATCTTGAGACTTGAAAAAGGATTTAAGTTTTTGGAAAATCTGGAGAGTTGATTCTCAGACAATCAAACTGGTTTTATTTTCTAATATAACATATGTATGCAAAAGAAATAGACATAGGTTAAATGTATTTTATATGGCTGCAAGGTTTATTTAACTTGTTCCATAAAAATGCCTCATGTCCTATTCTTAAATAAAGAAAGGATCTGTAGTAAGATAGATGGAAGCCAGATTCAAATAGTTACAGATATATATGCACATAAACATGTTTAAGTGCAGATTTTACCTCACCTTTTCCTTTGTATTTGAAATAAGAATCTGAACTTTACTCAGATTCTAACCAAATGCATTTTAAATGCCAGACAAATCTTGTAAGAAGAAATACAAACCTGGAAAATGATAAACACTCTTATCATTCAATCATGAAGCCTTCTAGGTTGTAGGAATGGAATTCAAAAATGATTAAGCAAGGATATTTGTTTTGTATGATGGATTTTAGGCAAAATAAAATATATATATGCAGATAGGTAGATAACAAGTTTCAAATTGTACAGAAAAAAAAAATGAAAAACAAAAATTGTGTTTGAACCGACCAGCATAGCACTCGAACTCGTGACCTTGTATGTATAAGTTAGGCGCGTTTCCATTACGCCTAGATGTTGCTTGTGTTTCCTTAGGATCCACTTTATCTTATACTGATTTTGACACTATTCAGAACTTAACACAAACATCTATATTGAAAGCTTGTTTACTACTGATTATTTCTTGATCACTTCTTAGTTAGTATAAACAGACTAATGTGTTTGTTCCCAGTGGATTGTTTGATCAAAAAAAAAATAATATATGAAATAAAATTAGCAACCCAACATCCTCTTGTTTTTCAAAACTCTGATTCAAACAAGAGAGGCATATACATCCTCACATGTATGTGCTTATTTTTGTAAATGTACTGATATATTTATATTGGTTGATTATTGTGATCCTGGATATATTTGATTTATTGGAAAAAGAAAGTGACCCTGAGAATGATAATTGAAATGGATGATATATCTATATATATATATATATATATCCTCTAAAAAAAAAAATTCCTTATGAAATTAGAGTATAATTTGGTGGGTCATTTCAGTTGGTATCAGAGCTATGTTATTCAACATAGTAGAAGTAAGGATCAAGTCCTTAGATAGAAATAAAATTTAAAAAGGAACTAAATATTAAACTAACCAGCTATGTAAATTATTATTAGCAAACTATGGTAGGGAGACCACCAAATCAGGGGGCAGGATCTTCCCATGCACCACCAATGGTCAATCTGCAAGACTTAGTGAGAGCATTTAGGGATGGGGCAGGACAAAGGCAAGAAAATCCCTATGAAGAACTCTCAAAATTACTTAAGACATATACTCATTTAGGAGGCAAAAGCTTTGAAGGGACAGAGAGTATCATGGAAATTCAAACATGGTTGAGAACATTGGAAAGAATTTTCAATGACATGCAACTTGATGATCAAAGAAAGAGGCAAGTGGCTTCAAGACAGCTAAAAGGAGTAGCTTTAGGCTGGTGGGAAGTAATCATTGCAGGAAGGAATGAGAATGAAATCACTTGGAATCAATTTAAAGAGATGTTGGAAGCAAGGTTTGTACCAGCATCAGCAAAGACTACCTTGTTAGAAGAATTCATTAGACTTAGACAAGGAACCATGACTGTCACAGAATATACTCAAAGGTTTGAGGGGCTCTCCACATATGGAGCAATGCTTGTGGCAGATGAGGCATCTAAAAATGATAGGTACATAAAGGGTCTGAACCCAGGACTTAGCAGAGCCATGTTACCCTATGCAGACAAGACTTTTGACCATGTGATAGACTTAGCTTTGAGGTTGGAGCAGCATGACAAGGAAAGGGAGAAGTTCAGAAATTTTAAGAGCAATAATAACAAGAAAGGTAAGGGGAGGTATCACCCTTATGATAAGAAGAAAGAAGAGGCTAGTAACAAAAGCACTGGAGATGTCAAAGCTAAGGAAGACAAGAAGAAAATTGTGTGCCATCAGTGTGGAAAGGAAGGGCATATCAAACCAAAATGTCCAGAATTGAAAGGAGGAGCTTTCAAATGCTATCTATGTGGGAAGGAGGGGCATATGAAGAGGAATTGTCCTGAGTATAAACAGCAAGGCAAATTGGCAAATTTGGAAGGAAAAGGCAAACCCACAGTGGAGAGTAGCACTGTAAACCATAGCCAAGTGGAAGGTACATTACTTATTTGTACCATACCCATAACAGTAGTATATGATACTGGGGCAACTCACTCCTTAATTTCTTATGAACTGGTTAGAATGCTAAAACTGAATTGCATATTGGTTGAAACCCCATTGCATATACACAGTCCATTGGGGAGTTCTAGTGTTTTAAATATGATTTGTGTGGATGTGGGATTAAACATAGGGGGAAATATTTTTATTTCCAATTTATATGTTTTGAATTACCCAAATATAGGTGTTATATTGGGGGTAGACTGGTTAAGGCAATTTAAAGTCATAATTAATTTAGACTCATCCACCATATCATTGCAAAATTCTAGAGGCCAGAAAATCACAGTTTTATGTGAGGTAGCTAAGGAAGGAAAACTATATCATTTAGTTGACTCAGAAAAAGATTCCAGTGAACTAACCATTGAAGAAATTCCCATAGTCAATGAATATTTGGATGTGTTTGGTGAGGTCAAGGGTATTCCACACCATAGACCAGTAGAATTCCAAATCAATCTAGTTCCAGGAGCAAGCCCAGTGATTAAAAAGCCAACTAGAATGGGGCCAAATGAACTAAAGGAACTAAAGAAACAGTTAGAAGAATTGGAAGAAAAGGGTTTTATAAGACCAAGTAATTCTTGCTGGGGAGCACCAGTGGTGTTTGTTAAGAAGCAAGATGGCTCTTTAAGACTCTGCATAGATTATAGAGAATTAAACAAAGTAACTATTAAAAATAAATACCCATTGCCAAGAATAGATGATCTTTTTGATCAATTAGCAGGGGCAAAAGTATTTTCTAGACTAGACTTAGCATCTGGTTTTCATCAAATGAAGGTGGAAGAATCAAGCATCAAGTACACTGCCTTTAACACTAGGTATGGGTTGTATGAATTTTTGGTTATGCCATTTGGCTTGACCAATGCACCATCTTACTTTGTAGATTTAATGAACAGAACCTTTAGAGATTGTTTAGACAAGTTTGTGCTTATTTTCATAGATGACATTTTGATTTATTCCAAGACAGTGGAAGAACATAAGCATCATTTGCACCTGGTTCTGTCTAGGCTAAGGGAAAAAGATTTAAAGGCAAAATTTTCAAAATGTGTGTTTTGGAAGGAGGAAGTACATTTTCTTGGCCATGTTATATCTGCCAAGGGAATTTCTGTGAACCCCAATAAAATAGTGGCTATTCAAGCATGGAAGAGACCAAGCACTGTGAGTGAAGTGAGGTCATTTATGGGGATGGCAGGATATTATAGAAGGTTTATAAAAGATTTTTCAAAAATTTCTACACCACTCACTAACCTAACCAGGAAGAACCAAGCTTTTGTTTGGTCAGAAAAATGTGAAAAGTCTTTTGAACAGTTGAAGGAGGCATTGGTGAATGCTCCAATTCTAAAGGTACCACATGGAAATGAAGAATTAGTGGTATACACTGATGCTAGTGGATTTGGCTTGGGTGCAGTGTTGATGCAACAAGGCCAAGTCATTGCATATGCATCCAGACAACTTAAACCCCATGAAGTAAGGTATGCCACACATGATCTCGAATTAGCAGCTGTGATATATGCTTTAAAACTTTGGAGACATTATCTGTTAGGCACTAAGTTTGAACTCTACACTGACCACAAGTCTCTAAAATATTTGTTTTCACAAAAAGATTTGAACATGAGGCAACACAGATGGGTGGAGTTCTTAGCTGCCTATGATTTTGACATACTCTATACACCAGGCAAAGCAAACAAAGTTGCAGATGCTCTAAGTAGACAGCATGCTAAATTGGCTATGATGATGATAGCAGAATTTAAAGATTTGTCTTTGCTAACTGAGATAGAGATTGAGGAGAATGGTTGTGTGCAGATGCATGGTGCACAAGAAGATAAAGGGAAGTTAAGCTTATTGACACTTCAACCAGATTTAATTCTGAAGGTAGGAAAAATGCAAGAACAAGATGCTCACTTATTAGAGAAGAAAATGCTCCTCTCAAGAGGGGAGGAAGTAATGAATCACCACATTGATAAAGATGGTTATGTGAGATACCAGAATAGAATGTGTGTACCAGAAGACATAGAATTGAAGAAGGAAATATTGAATGAATATCACAGAAGTAAATACTCCATACACCCAGGTAACACAAAAATGTATCAAAATTTGAAAAGAGATTTCTGGTGGAAGGGGATGAAATCTGATATAGCCAAGTACATTGCAAAATGTATGACTTGCCAACAAGTCAAGGCTGAAACTCAAAGACCATCAGGGTTGATGCAACCTCTTAGTGTACCACAGTGGAAGTGGGAAGACATATCTATGGACTTCATAGATGGACTGCCTAGATCTAAGAGAGGTAATACAAGTATATGGGTGATAGTTGATAGGCTAACCAAGGTAGCACACTTCATCCCAGTCAAGTCAGAAAGAACAGCACCAAAACTAGCTCAAATTTTTATAAAAGAAGTGGTAAGGTTACATGGCATTCCCAAAACCATTGTGAGTGATAGGGATACCATCTTCACTTCAAAATTCTGGAGAAGCTTTCAAGAAGCAATGGGAAGTGAACTATGTTTAAGTACTGCCTACCATCCTCAATCAGATGGGCAGACTGAGGTGGTAAACAAAGTTTTGGAGGACATGTTGAGGGCATGTATACTGGATTTTGGGGGCAACTGGGAAGATTATCTTCATCTAGTTGAATTTACATACAACAACAGCTACCAAAGCACCATAGGAATGGCTCCATTTGAAGCCTTGTATGGAAAACCCTGCTTGTCACCTGTTTGCTGGGTAGAAGCAGGAGAAAGGTCTATTTTAGGACCTGAGTACATACAAGAAACCAAGGAGAAAATTGAGTTGATAAGAAGAAGAATGACAGCAGCTCAAGATAGGCAAAAGAAATTTGCAGACATGAGAAGGAGGCAGGTAGAATATGAAGTGGGAAATTTTGTTTTCATCAAAATCTCACCCATGAAAAATGTGTTGAGGTTTGGAAAACAAGGCAAATTAACCCCAAGATATATTGGACCATACAAGATTTTGGAGAGAATTGGACCTTTGGCATATAAGTTGGAATTACCAGAAAACATGCAAGGCATACATGATGTTTTTCATGTATCACAATTGAGAAGGTGGGTCCATGACAAGGCAGAAATTCTTGAAACCCCAACCCAAGTGCAGATAAATCCTAATTTGATTTATGAAAAGGATCCAGTGGGAATTTTGGCAAAAGATGTGAAGAAGTTGAGGAATAAATCTCTGAAACTTGTGAAGGTACAGTGGAGTCTAGATCCTAGTGATTGCACATGGGAATTAGAAGACAAAGTTAGGATGAATTATCCTAAGCTATTTTCAGATTAAGGTAATTCTGATCTTTGATTGTTTTCTTTATTTTGGATGAATATATTTTTTAGTTAGTATGGAACTAAGAATCTATTTGGTAGAGAATATACTTGTTCTCTGAATTAAGTTTAAAATTTATTTTAAGCTTAGGAAAATTGTGGGACACAATTTCTAAAAGGAGGGGTGTATGTAATGACCCAAGATTTTAGGAATTCATTCTGGAAAATATAAATAAATTTAAAATAATTTTTAAATTAATTTTGGAAGGAGATTGTTATGGCTTGATAGTGTATCAGTATGTGTGTACATGTGTGCACAGGGTATACACATGAACTAGAGCTAAAAATCTCTGAACTTTAAGAATAAATACATATTGATATGTATGGGAATAAATATATATATATATATATATATTAAAATCTTTAAAAGCTGAATGCATAAGTAAATATAAATATATGTATGCTACTGAATATTTTTCTTAAGTATACATGTGCATGTGTGTGTCAATACAGAGTGATATATATATATAAACCTATACTTGTGCTAATAAAATACTAGAGTTCAAACTAGTGAAATAAAATATATATATATATATATAGACATATTTTAATATAAGCAGAAAATAAAAGGCAAGAAGATATAAAAAGAACTAATCCTCTTATAAATAAATGAAGGAGGTACATACCATTTACATGAAAGCTAAAAATAGGAAAATAAGATTAAAAACAGAGAAGTTCTTGGTATAGGCAGAATTAGAAAAGAGTATTTAATAAATAACAAAACCAAGTCACATTTTTAGCATGATTGTAGACAAGGGGGAAAAGTATTTTCTGAAAAGCAATTTCTGAAAGAAAAATGTAACCACTTTTCTCTCTTCACCCAAATTAAGCCGGGAAGGGGTAAAACTTTGGGTTAAAAATGCAGATAACATGATTTTCTGGTGGGCAAAAATGGCTTTAGCCAATACCCAAAACCCTAAGAGAAACCCTGTATATATATACAAGTATATACAGCAGCCTCCTCTCCTCCTCAGAAAAGAATTTTGAAAAAAAAAGAAGAAAAACAATACCACAGAAATTATAAGACAAGGGAAGAAAGAGAGCTTGAGGATAAGAGCAGGAGTTCATCAATTCATTAAGGAAACAAAGGAGAGAGCTAGGTGAGGAAACTCACTCAAAAATCTAAGGCAATAAGTCCTAATGTAGGCAGCCAGATAAAAAGTATTTTCATTCAAAGAGTATTTTCATATATAAATGTTTATCTGTGAATCTAAACCTGAATATGTTTGATTTTCTTTGGTTGATCATTTGTTTTATTATAACAAAGTCTATGTGTTGTTAGCATACATATCTGTTTTATACACTCAGATCTCTGATATGTTAATATTTAGGGATATAAACAAATACCCAGAAAATAAAATGTTGAGAATAGGCAAGTAGTATTGGTTTTGGCTCAACCCGGAAAGATGTAAATAATGTTGAGCTGCAATATACTTATGTATAAGTGCTGAGGCTCGAAATAGAAAGGAATTAGGGGTGCAATAGGGTTGCCTATGTGCTGATGCTCCTGATTCAATAAAATGCATAGCAAACAAGATTTTGTGATTCAGTGAAACCAGATTATTCTGAGTTTAACTCAAGCACAAATGTTTGCAAAAGAAAAACTCTCTCAGAGATCATAAGCCAATGTTAGTTGCCTAAACTCCTTTTAAAATACCAAGATGAATATATGTAGATGCAGGACCTATTTTGTAATCACCATTGGTTGTTTGCTTGTTTACCTCTGTATGGTTATGAATAATATGTGATGCCATGTATGGATGTTTTGGCTACTGAAATGAATTACTGAATGGTTTTGCCATGAAAAAGAGTTATTATTAACTAAAACCTGACTAGGATATTGAGGTCAAGAACACTACAGGAATGACTTGTGTGCTTGAGTAACATAAGTTGACACATGGCTTGTTTAAGTCCTGAGATCTTTGTGTAATGGAGTGAATTAGTTCATTACAGTGTGTCCATTGATTCATAAGTATTGCAGGTGAGACCAAGGATAGATAAATATACCAAGGAAGTAATACTTGAGCAGATGAGAAAACTAGAGTTTTTCCCAGATTTGAAATATGAGTATTGAATGAGTGATTTAACTCACATTAGTTATTTTCCTGTTTGGTATGAATGATTGTTTGTCTATGATTGAATTGTATGCTTGAATGTTTGTGCTATATATATATGTAGTCTCTGGGAAGAAAATTTAAGTGTGCACATGCACAATGACACAGAGCATGCACACAAGTATTTACCTAATTCCAAAGGACAGAACCTTATGTATTTGTACTTAACTTGATTTTAAACTAATTAACAAATTACTTTTGTGAATTTTCTCATACCAGACATGTGTCTGACCCTAGTGTGCTATTGGCATCTGGGGTGTCTCATTTAAAATGAGGCAGTTTCCAATGCTTTTTCAGGGATTGCAGCAACTAAATAGAAGTAGGAGCAAGGCCTTGAGAAGAAGATATAGCATGCTAAAACTTAGTTAGATAAGAGCCTAAATGTTGAAATCTGCATGTATTGACAATTTAAATTGCTACTTGTATTAAGTGTTGAATATTGGATTGATATTTTGTTAGGCATTTTGTTAAGAATTTGACTTGTATCTGGAATCTATGAATCTAGTTAAATTTTCTGTTATGCTTAAAAAAGGGTTTTGATCACATCTTGTAAGTGGATTTATCAAGAACACCATGTTAAAAATTGTATGATTACATTTTATAAATGTATTAGTCAATCTTGAGACTTTAAAAAGGATTTAAGTTTTTGGAAAATCTGGAGAGTTGATTCTCAGACAATCAAACTGGTTTTATTTTCTAATATAACATATGTATGCAAAAGAAATAGACATAGGTTAAATGTATTTTATATGGCTGCAAGGTTTATTTAACTTGTTCCATAAAAATGCCTCATGTCCTATTCTTAAATAAAGAAAGGATCTGTAGTAAGATAGATGGAAGCCAGATTCAAATAGTTACAGATATATATGCACATAAACATGTTTAAGTGCAGATTTTACCTCACCTTTTCCTTTGTATTTGAAATAAGAATCTGAACTTTACTCAGATTCTAACCAAATGCATTTTAAATGCCAGACAAATCTTGTAAGAAGAAATACAAACCTGGAAAATGATAAACACTCTTATCATTCAATCATGAAGCCTTCTAGGTTGTAGGAATGGAATTCAAAAATGATTAAGCAAGGATATTTGTTTTGTATGATGGATTTTAGGCAAAATAAAATATATATATGCAGATAGGTAGATAACAAGTTTCAAATTGTACAGAAAAAAAAAAATGAAAAACAAAAATTGTGTTTGAACCGACCAGCATAGCACTCGAACTCGTGACCTTGTATGTATAAGTTAGGCGCGTTTCCATTACGCCTAGATGTTGCTTGTGTTTCCTTAGGATCCACTTTATCTTATACTGATTTTGACACTATTCAGAACTTAACACAAACATCTATATTGAAAGCTTGTTTACTACTGATTATTTCTTGATCACTTCTTAGTTAGTATAAACAGACTAATGTGTTTGTTCCCAGTGGATTGTTTGATCAAAAAAATAATAATATATGAAATAAAATTAGCAATCCAACATCCTCTTGTTTTTCAAAACTCTGATTCAAACAAGAGAGGCATATACATCCTCACATGTATGTGCTTATTTTTGTAAATGTACTGATATATTTATATTGGTTGATTATTGTGATCCTGGATATATTTGATTTATTGGAAAAAGAAAGTGACCCTGAGAATGATAATTGAAATGGATGATATATCTATATATATATATATATATATCCTCTAAAAAAAAAATTCCTTATGAAATTAGAGTATAATTTGGTGGGTCATTTCATTTCTACCTTTTTAGTGGCTTACAAACCCTCGACAAGTAGCTTACAAACCTACGACAAGTGGCTTACAAACCCACGAACATCCTGGTTTTGTACAAGTTCTCGAGTCCTGATATGATGAGATATTCTACAGGAAAAAGCTTGCAAAACTACTTCAAAATGATTTTCAAAACTACTTCAGAATGATTTTCAAAACTGCTTTTCAAAATGTTTTAGCCTTAAAAATTATCTTTTCAAATGATTTTCAAAAAGATGTTTTAGCCTTAAAATATTCGTTGTTTTTGTTTTTAATAAACTCTTGTTTTAGACTTTGTTTGTTTTAAACTATCTTTTAATTATAATATATTTATACTTAGATTTAAATATAAAATTATTGTAAAATTTTATATATATTATTCTCTATATTTATCTATGTATTTTATCTATAGTCAAGTATATTTATAAAGTTTAAATAATTTTTAATATAAGATAAAGGTTATTTTCAAAGAAAATCAAATCTTCAAAAAATGCTTTGGGATGTCGACATGCCCTAGTACCCCATGTCGACATAGTGACAGTTAGATTCAAAAATTTGAATTTCAAAAGAAGTGTCTATTCACCATAACCTTTCACGAATGGACATGGTTGTTGTTCTTCTATAAATAGGGGTTAGTTTCAACGAATTTGAATATAGATTTTCTGGTTTTTCACTTCTCTTCTTCTTCCATATTTCTTTATTCATATTCTTACCATTACTCTACCAAAATCAACATTGAATCTAACTAGATAATCTCTGGTTTGATTCTCTGTCACTATCTCATCAAGATCCTCAGTGTTATTCAGAGTTATAGGCTTTCTTTGTAATCAATAGAGTAAAAGGTGTGATTGTAGCCTTGGAAATCAATCAAGTGAGAAAAGGTGCGATTGTAGCCTTGAGAAATCAATTGGGTGAACTTGTTGCCCGGAAATCAAGTATCTCTACCCAGAGGATTGTGATTCTGGAGGGTGTACCTCGTGGCCTTGAAATTGAGGGTTGTAATTGTTGAATTGCTTTTGAAAGGAAATTCGTACTTAGTTGTGCGGGACTGGATGTAGGGTAACTACAAACCAGTATAAAATCCAGTGTGTTCTTTCTTTACTGCATTTACTTTATTTCTGCTTCTGTGTTTGATTCTGTGATTATATCTGTGTTTGAATATTGCATACATTTGTGTACAAATCAACAATAACTCAAAAAGATTTAGTACTTTCTTATAAACACTATTCACCCCCCCCCCTCTAGTGTTCATTCTAGCCTTAAGATCCATATTCTGCATTCCTCACACGTCACTCTCGGGAACTTTTAAGCTGGACCCCGTTAAATCCACATGCATTTGAATATACCTTCATCAACGCATGCATGCTATCGACTTCTCTAGATGAATATGAATATATCCTAATGGGTGCGAACCACATGGCTTGGCTCCTACTCGTGCTTTGGTTTTAGTTTCTACAGTGTTGGATACCAATGCTCAAATGAGCGACAAATCGTCTTAGAGTGAAGAAGCACAACAATGACGAGGAGAGTGCACCCCCTTACCCGCGCTTTGGTTTTAGTCATTTTCGACAAAAGATATGAAAACTCAAAAAGTGCAACACATCGTCTTAGAGTAACAAAATACAAAGAAGATATCAGATCAAAATCGAGAGTAGATAAATCAACTATCGAGAATAACAAAGTGATTTGTGTATGGGAATATAATCACATACCCCTATTAAATGAATCAAACTTTTAAAACATTTGATCCACACTTGGGCTTGATTTTCAAATTTTAAATATTATAAAACATTTTTTAAATACTCTTTGAAATATTCTTTTAAGAGGGCAAATTATAATACTAAGTGTATTAAAACAAGGGTCAAAAACAAATGTCATTAAAACATTATTTACTATAAACCCACAACAAATTACGCTTAGCTTTATTTTTAAACAATTTCTATTAAGAGATTTTCTCATTTATAAACCAGCATTTATAAATTTAAAACAAAACTTATTATCCCAAAGGATAATAATCAATTTAAATACCTTTATAAATTTAAAACAATGTTAATTTGTCCTAAAGGATAACTTATATACAACTTCATAATCTTCTTAATAAATCAATCAATTATCTTTGAACACTTTTGTCAATTTAATTAATTAATTTTAAAACATTTTTATTAAATCGATTAAGTAACTTTAGAACACTTTAATTAAATCAGTTGAGTTATATTAAATTAGTTAATTAACTTTTAAAAACACCATTAATTAAAATTATTAATTAAATCCAGATATCATTAACTAAACGGGTTAATTAAATCCAAACATCATTAATTAAAATTAGTAATTAAATCCAAATAACATTAATTAAAATGATTAATTAGATTCAAACATCATTGATTAAAATGATTAAGTAAATTTAAAACATCATTAACTAAAATTAGTAATTAAATCCAAATATCATTAATCAAAATGATTAATTAAATTCAAATCTCAATTAATTAAAATGGTTAATAAATTTTAAATATCATTAATTAAAATGATTTATTAAATTCAAGCATTATTAACTAAAATGATTGATTAAATTCAAATATCATTAATCAAAATGATTAATGAATTTTAAACATATATTTTGTGAAAATACAAGCCAAGTTCAACTCACAAAGGTTTAGGGAGATGATATTTAATAAGTGACGACATAGCGAAAAATCGCTATATCGACATTTGAACAATTCAAATAGACTGTCATAATTATTTTAGCTAAACATCAACATAAGCAATAAGAGAATATAAATAAGATCCAGATAATTGTAAATAAATAATAGCGAGAAACCCCTTTTGGGTCTTTCTACAAATGTTCCCTGTAAATCACACATATGTATATGTATTTTTCAAAGTGTTTCGTAGTGACATATTCACTTCGAAAACACTCCGACTACTCCTTTTTGTCCCCTGTAGCAAAACGGTTATTTATGTCATCCGCTACTAAGCGAGAACAAACAATAATATATATAGTTATATGAATTTCCAAAACGGGAATCCAATCCAAACAATTAATCAAACAACAATATAAGCTAACATCCAAGCAGGCAATAAATAATTTTTACCTACTATATAATGTACCAATTAACCTAAAAGGGTGAGTTTAACTCACCGAAATTCCAATTATCGCTTTCGCATTCAGGTTTGAACTAGATTTTAGCCTAAAATTCCACTTGCTTCAAATTCCACAAAATCAGTTCCATCGTGAAGCTAACATTTCTTCGAGCCCAACGCAACTGAACGCATCCAAATCCGACCTCGTATGGAAAAGTTACGCATTTTATAAGTTTTGAGAATTTATTAATATAATTAATACAATGGTCCCATTTAATATTTAATTACCCACTACTAATACTTCTTCCCCAAAGCTAAAATGCTCCATGTACATGGCCGTATCACTTGCACAAGTATACCAATAAGCACGCAACCTTCCATCGACCATAACTCACCCATTTTTCGCCAATGCTTCCCTCATCGCGAGCCTTCCTCCCCGACAAAAAGATAACAAGCTTGGACCTCCCTATGAAATCGCGACCTAGCTCTAGCCTTTCGTGACCCAGAATGTCACGCACCTTAACTAAGAGCCGCACACCACCAAACTCGCTCCTCGAGTGTCTCTCGCCTCCACGAACTCAAATTCACTCTCCGATTTGCCTAATTCCACTGGAATCATAGCCAAACCAAAGCCCTAATTTAGGTAACTAACATCGAACTTCCCAAGTCATCACTGCACCATTCAACACCTATGCCAAATTATAGATCTCCCCACAACGATTCAAAAGATACTTGTGTTATAATTTTTCATTGAGTAGATTTTGAATTATTAATTTTTGAAGCTTATATTTTCTTATTTTTGGTTTTTGAACTCACTGGGATGATTTTGATAGAACAGTAGTAGATGGGAGAAAACATGTGGAATTTGTTTTAGACTAAGTGTTTGGTTTTAGTTTATATTGAATTTTTCGACATCTCGCGGCACATATTTTTGTTCGCGTACAAATCACGAATGATAAAACAGAAATACGGTCGCGCTCAAAACAACGACACGACCTCAAAATAATAATAATATACACAAGTTATTTGATTCTGTAAAATCAGACAAATACCGTGGTTTGCCGAAAAATCGTTTAACGGGAATTTAAATATTTTCCAAATTAAAATTTATGGAAAAATCAAATAACTTAAATTAAAAACTACGTCAATAAAAATCGAGTCATTTTATTAACAATTGATTTTCCTGCTATTTATCCGAACTATTTATTATTGTAAATAAATTTACAAGATGATTTCACAACTATTATTAGTTAATTAAAAGGAGTTAAATAAGGTTATTAAACCCATTTAATTAATATTTAATTTCACAATTCAAATATTTAAAATAATCCCTATATTTGAATTTAAGTTATGAAACTTCAAGAACCAATTATTAAATATTTAAAATTAATTAAATATTTAAAATTAATTAAATATTCAAAATCAAAATGATCAAATTTCTAGAATGTTACACAAAGGCTTTACTGAAATTTCATAGCCTATGTCCTTAAGCGACCTCCTCTATCGACCAGAATGGAAAACTCCACCGACATGAATTTGGGCATCTAGACCAATTCCAATCTTCATTCGACTAGATCTGTAGACTTCCTAAACTCCCTCAACAACATGTCTAAGTTTCGTCACATTTCAACAACTTTGGTGCCATTTGCTTCAAAAGACGTACCAGTTTTCTGACTACGCACAACAGCTAGCAAATACATCAAAGCAATCCATAAAACTACCAGACATCATCATGCAACATCCAAACAATACATACAATTCATCTAAACATGATTTACTAGCTTAAATCGTTCTAGATCTAATTTTCTATAAAACAGCAATTCTGGTAGTAAACTGTATAAATCATATTAGAATACAAATCAATCCTTTTAAACTATGTTCTAGGGTGTTGTTTTTAAGAAATCTAAGTTTACAAACATTTTACTTTAATATTAGTACTACAAATTATATTTTTACAACACAGCAAGCATAGTATAATGAGAGAGGTAAATCACTCATCTTGGATCGAAGCACGTGGATTCCTAAGCAAATTTGATATGGAACAACAGCTACACCAATTCCCAAGCTCCCAGATAGTAGATCTACTATCTTCTTATGTTAATATCTCTTAGATTTACTAATTACACTAATTAGATTGGAGAAAAAGTGGTTTTAGCTCTAATTTAGATTAATAGAGGTTAGGAGATGACTATAGAAGAAGGGAAATGACTAATGATGGTTGGGAAAGAGAGTATTAACCCTAATTTTGGATTGGGCTAATGGGCAACACTAGTCACTCCCTAATTCCTACTAATCTGCTAAAAACTAGTTAGAACTTCAAACAATCATAACTCCTAGCTGGTGAATCCAAATTCTTAATATGACCACTTTACGAAAAAAACCATCATCCCAATCTAATGAAAGTGGTTTCAGACCCTAATTCGAATCATATCAAAAGTTATAAGCTCTACAAGATATTCAGGGTCAAAATTGTCCAACATAAATTCTAGAGATGGAAAATATAACTAGTTAATCTTTCCCAAAATTAATGAGTCATATGACCTCATACGAATTTAAAAATAATATTTTACGATCCTTCGATACGTAGAATACGGGTCGTTATACTCTCTCCTTCTATTTGAAATTTAGCCTCCGAAATCCCCGTCAAATAAGGAAAAGTCAACCAAAGTTACCCCTACATGTCTAACAAACTTAAGCAATCATTTCAAATATAATATATTTAACCATGCAACCATAAGCAGTCAAATAATATCTATGCCTATCCTAGCATGCGAGATCCCTAGTTATCCTATATGACATCATAAGTGAGTTAATGTAATACACAGAAAATCCTACCAAATAAAGCGATCCGTGTCATCCGTACCAACGCTCTCTTTGGTTCTTCCATGCTACTACCTCCTCTTTCACTTCTGCTGAGCTTCTACCACTTCAACACCTTCCTCATAAACCACTCTCGATTCAATCTCAATATCTCCCAATCAATATGATGTTCTCCCTTAATACTCCTCGTAAGCTTTCTCACATACCCTAAATCCTAAAATCTTTCAGTATTCCTTTTCTAACAAGATGACTATCCCATACATCTTGTTTCCATCAGAATGTACTATTAATCTCGGATGACGACACTCTCGTAGTACCTCATCCCTAAGTCCATCAATATCAGGTACAACTGATCCATCTTCATTATAGAGCTAGCTAACTTAGTTGAGTCTATACTACCACATCTCCATAGATACCACTCCACCTCTAGAAGACAAGAATATCACATGTGCATTCCTGTACAAGCTTCTCAAGCTCCTGATACTCCACACCTTCTCGAAGCATCGCTCGCTCGCCCTACGAATACTACAAGTACTCCTCACTTGGATATACCACCCCGAATGAACTCCTTCCACGGGCTACTCTCATGCACTTCTAGTTCTTTTTTCTCTTTTAGTACCATCTTCCTCGAAGATATAACATTGGTCACTAGATCAATAGGACATTCTATCTCTCTGTGAGGCGAAAACCTGACTAGCTCTGGATGTTTCCTTACTACAAAAAATGATAATGACTCCTCGTGCGGTATTCCAAGCGAATAAACTAAGCTAACCATAATTATACCCTCTCAGGTGTATAGTCTTACTCTAACCTCCGCTCTCCCCCTTCCCTGTCCGTCGCCTACTGCATCTCATCATTTCACCACGGCTCTATATCCATTTAGTTGTCTCATTCCAAATGATATTGAACCCTACCCAAGACCTAAACAAAGTAAACACGAGCAAACAAACATCCATGGCTCAACACACTAAGCCTTGACAAACCATCAGTAAATCGGTCAAACCACGACTAAGTTCGAACCAACTAAAGGTCTGCCTACTTAGATCAACATTCTAACCTACTCACTAAGTCACTAGATATACGAAGGGTCTATCATATCGATACCAAAAATAAAAACACACATTGGTATAACAAAAACAAATGCATACCTCTAATAAGAATTCTCTTCCCCTTCTCCTTCATCGATTGAGCGGTCGACAAAGCAGGAATAGCATCAAATGCATAAGCAGTAGCACCCTGCTTATTCTTTTGCAAATTTGGACGGTCCTTCTTTAAGTGTCCACTCCTGTCATAGATGAAGCACTTTCACTCTCCACCCATTATGGCCCTACAGTCCTTGCTAAGATGTTCTGTCTTATTGCAATTAAAGCACTTCTTCTCCCCTTTAACTTTCTTCTGTCCATTCTCTTCCTGTAATTGCTTTTTCTCTTTATTGTTCCATTTCCTTTTACCTTCATCGCCTGCTTGCAGTTTTGATTCTGAAACAACAATTTTAGCTTTTGGCTTTGGGTATAGACCCTCATGTCTCAAAGCCTTCTCAACTAACTTCTCAAAGGACTCGTTGATATGTCCCACTAGCTTCTCTCCTAGATAATTATCCAAACCCATGATGAACTTCTCATTATTTTTTAGAGTGGTACCAATAAAAGATAATCCATATTTCGACAACATGTCGAACTCATCCACATACTCTGAAACAATCTTCTTACCTTGCTTCAACTTAGCAAACTTTCTAAACAATGCCGACTTCTGGGCGGTCAGTATGAACTTCTCTTCAAACATAGCCTTAAACGATTCCCAAGTGAATTGGTCTTTCGAAGTAGCAATCTTGACAGCATTCCACCACCCTATGGTGCGAGCTTGAAGTTTCCTAAAGGATAACATCCTCTTCATTGCATTATCCACTTTCAAATCTTCAAAGATATACTCCTATGTATCCAACTAATCCTAAACCTCCATAATCGATTTGTTCTAAGGAATAATTTTCCTCTAAGGCTAGAATAGTCCTTGTTCAACTTAGCAAAGTCGGCTTTGGATGCTTGCATTGGAGCACCACTACCAATACCTTTAGACGCTTGCACTGGAGCTACACCTTGGGCATTATGCAGAATGTCCCTCATCAATTTTGTGAACATGGCCTACATATCGGGATTAGTTATTCCTGAACTCGCTCCTTATCCTTCTACTCCAAGCATA
This sequence comes from Allium fistulosum, assembly GCA_030737815.1. NCBI lineage: Eukaryota > Viridiplantae > Streptophyta > Magnoliopsida > Asparagales > Amaryllidaceae > Allium > Allium fistulosum. The sequence goes on along the minus strand of CM060902.1, from coordinate 786,345,899 downwards.
GAATTCCTGGTAGTGTTCCTTATATGTTGGCTCATTCTTCAATTCTGTAATAAGAATGGTCAGTCTCTCATAAAGGAAAAATTGTTCCTATAGTGATCAAGTATGCAATGTGAGTTATATATTATATATACTACTAATATATAGTTTTGAAAACCAAAATATATAACAAGTATGTTGTCTTATATATCACTCGATCCATTCTAAGGCATTCCACTTTCCTTATCTCTAATGGATCTAAGTACCAACTTAGACTCTAGCGATAGACCTAAGTGAGGAATTTCTTAACCTAAGCTCTGATACCACGTGTAGCGACAACCCTATATGTCGGTACCCAATATACCTGAAGAATGTGCGGCAACGGTACCCGACCAACGTAGGATGATTATCAAGGGTGAAAGAACTAAAATCCTAAACATAACCTATCGTATATCTCATAGTGAATTGAATAAAATATAATATCAACATATATATAGAATGGATGAGATAGATAAGTATAACTAAATGAACCAAAACAAATACCAGAGTGCAAGGTCTACAATAGCCACACAAAACAAGTGGAATAAAGTTTATACATCATCAAAATAAACTCAAGAGAAACTTATCTTTAAATAAGATAAAGCACTGCTTAAGCTTCACAGTGCAACATAAGGGATAAGTGACAAACTCTAATAATAAATATAATATCCGCGCCTCCTACTCATCCTCTGAATAGCTCTATACACTAAACTCAAACCTATTATTTAGTAAGAGTACCCGAGATAATAAGAAGCAAAGCATAAGACCTCGAGTTAGACAACAGTTTGGTGTAAGTGATAAACAATCTCAAAATACTAAAAAATCCAATAAAGTAGAGAACACGGGGTATGGAAAATCATACCTGACTTGTCTCTGCATCCAAAGAGTTAGCACATAACACAGTATATGCTATACTACTATCCATGTCATATGAGTATGATATACTAAGTATTATGGGTGTCAGGGAAACTATCTCAGGAATACCAACGTCACAAGACATCCAACAATCACACCAATCAATACAATCGTAACAAGCATAAGGTAAACATGCAACGACAACCTTCCTCAAGGTTTTGTATTGCCTTGTCTATCGCCAAGGTCTCACCTCTTCGTGTATTGTCACAACCCTTCCTAAGGCCTTACATCATCACGATTATTGTTGAAGTCTCACTTCATTACAACTATCATTGAACTCCCACTTCTCCAAAATCTTCACCAAAGTCTCACTTCACCACGATCCTTTTTAGAATCTCACTCTATTATAACTTTCTCAAAGTTCTCCCTTCATCATGACCTTCTCAAGGCATTCCGAAAGTCTTACTTCGGTACGATTAATTCTGGAGTCTCACCCTATCGCGATCGTTTTTGGAGTTTCACTCCGTTATGACTTTCTCAAAGTCCACCTTCATTTACCTTATCAAGGTCTCTTGGATGTATGATAATTCACTCTACGAGCCCTCAGGACAGAGACATCTCATGCCACAGTTAGATCCAGTGTTCTTTCGGATACCTATCTTATAGGTACTATCATCTTAGACAAGTCAGACCATCTCACGGTCCAGGGTACACAAGCGAGCCTCCTCACATAACCCAGCCCCTAGGAACAACCATCCTATCTGGAATTATCAATAATCCCTTTAGCATCCAACTCGATCCGTAACATCTCATGCTCCTCTACACCGCTTCTCCTTGTCGAATGTGCTTCCCCAGACTACTTTAGTCCCATCCTTCACTTCCCACCCGAAGCACTCAATCAAACGCCTCACATCATCAAAATTCAAAACATCACTACTCGCTTATCTCATGTCGTGATTCATCTTGTCATAGTTTTAAAGTCATCAGATCGAAGCGTCATGCCTTTTCCTGATCTTCATTGCATTGTAACCATCGAAGGTAAATGTCGGACGATCGGACAAACACTTTCAACATGACCATTAGAGCCTCCTCATCATCTCCTAGAAGTTTGGCCTGAAATGGCAACATGAATTTAGGTCAGTATCGATCTGATCAGATCGGTACTAATCCGAATTGCTTAGCCAAAAATTTGGCTAAGTCTTTCACTCCTCGACCTCATCCATTTTTGCTTGTTATGATCTCCTCTCCTCGGTGCCATACTCCCTAAGTCTTCATCACCCTCCCTGAGACTCAAAAAGAGGTCGGCACCGACCTAATTAGGTCGGTACCGATATATAGATCTTCCCCAAATTTTGGGGTTAAGTTCCTACTTCCATTTCCTTGCCTTCCTAAAGCCTTCCCTGAAGTTTCATGGCCTAATTCATAAAGTAACCTCCTCTACCGACCATAACTGAAAACTTAACTAACATGAATTTGAGCATCCAATCCAACTCCAATCTTCATCCGACCAGATCTGTAGACTTCCCAAACTCCCCTCAACTACATATCCAAGTTTCATCATATTTCTACAACTTTGTTGCCCTTTGCTTCAAACGGTATACCACTTTTCTAACTACGCAAAACAACTAGCAAACACATTAAAGCAATCCATGCAACTACCAAACATCATCCTTAAACATCCAAAAATTCATGCAATTCATCTAAACATGATTTACTAGCCTAAATCATTCTAGATCTGATTTCTATAAAACATCAATTCTGGTTGGTAAATGGTATACTCATATTAAAATACAAATCTATCTTTTTAACTATGTTCTAGGGTGTTTTTTTATATAGAATCTAAGTTTTTAAACATTTTCCTTTAATATTCATACTGAAAATCATGTTTTTATAACATAAGTAAGCATAGTACCGTGAGTGAGGTAAATTACTCACCTTGGATCAAAACACATGGATTCCTAAGTCAATTTGATATGGAACAACAACTACACCAATTCTAAAGCTCCAAAATAGTAGATCTAGTGTCTTCTTATGTTATTCTCTCTTAGATTCACTAATTACACTTATTAGATTGTAAAAAAAGTGGGTTTTAGTTCTAGTTTGGATTAAAGGAGGTTAGAAGGTGATTAGAGAAGAAGGGAAATGGCTAATGATGGCTGGGAAAGAGGGTATTAACCATAATTTTCAGATTTGGGCTAATGGGCTGCACCAATCTCTCCATAATTACCCACTAATCTGGTCAAAACTGGTTAGAACTTCAAACATCTATAACTCCTATTCGATGAGTCCAAATCCTCAGTATGACCACTATATGGAAAGAGAAATCATCATCTCGATCTAATGAAAGTGGTTTCAGACCCTAATGCGACTTCTATCAAAATTAATAAGCTCTACAAGATTTTCAGAGTCAAAACCATCCAACAAAAATTCTAGAGATGGTTTGATATTTTCCAAAATTATAGAGTCATACGACCTCATATGAATTTAAAAATAATATTTTACAATCCTTTAATATGTAAAATACGGGTTGTTAAAAAGTCTCTTTACCATAGAGTGAGTAGATAGACTCGCTTTAAATTTTGGGCCCACTTGCTAGAGAGTTGATTGATGGGCTTGATATAGATTTACAATTATGTAATCTGAAGAAGTTACGTTTCAAATTCAAAGCATGAACACCTTTTGATTTGAAATGGCTTAGTTATGATTATTTGATAATAGATAGATATTATTTCTTAATTTAGTTGGACTTACTTATAATGAGATGCTAGGGGATACTAGACGATTTATATGTAAGGCTTTAATTAAGGGCGGTATTTCAGCTAAACACATGATAATTGATATATGTTTACGTCTTGATGATATGTTGATCTAGCCAGACTTGCTTGTAATAGGATGTTGAGAGATACTAACTAAGTTACAAGCAAAGCTCCAATCAGAATTATATGATAACGTGATATATGATTTATTTATGGTATAAGAATCTCGAGAGAGTGTGGGATGATGATGATTCATGATTGAATTTTAAGCAAGAATACGAGTTGTTGATCTTGATGAGCCTAGAATGACCTTCGATTTGTAGGTGAATCCGAAGGAACTAGATGATTAATCATGGTCGATTTGATAGATAACCTATAGACACAACTGACAATTTGCCAGCATTGATACATGTTCTTGATTAAAGCACTCTTTTTATCCACAAAAGCATGCTTTGGGGGGAGGGGGAAAGTGTTTCTGACAAAATTTTCACAGTCTTGCAATTGACTCAATTCAAAGAAACTGGACTGCAAAATGATGAAGGAATGGATCGGGAAGCTTGGAAGATGCTAAGATGGAAGATCCAAGAAAATACACTAAGTATGGATTAACTATCGATTAGTACCGACTGTTATTGGTTGGCATCGAACGATTTACATGTTGGCATTTGCACTACTTACCATTGTGTGTGGCTTAATGCTTGGAGTTGAAGGAATACAAAAGATATGTGGTGGCATCAATCGGTGTTGAATGATACCGTTCGGCACCGAACAATTATGGATCCAAGTTTTGCAGTAGAAGACTTTGGCTATGTGAAGAAGCAAGACTTATGATTACAAGACATCAGTCGATACCGATTGATATCGGTCAATATCGAACAGTTGTGATGATTGGAAAATATGTGATTTGACATGTTCTTCATGGTGGAACTTCGGGTCTTGATATTTACTTGTTCAAATTTGTTATGCCGACTATGGTAGGAGGATTCGCCTATAAATAGAGCGCCTTCATCAACTAGAAAAGGACTTCTCCTTCCTCTTTGGACTTTTGGCAAATCTTCAGCTTTACTAAAGGAAATTTATGTCAATCCATGATATAACTCTTGTATTTCAAGATCCTATTGTAAATTGAGTATCTTAGAAAGAAGTAATCAATAAAAAACAACAAAGTGGATGTAGGCCAAAGATTTCATCGAACCACTACAAAAATATTATGTCTCCCTTCTCTTTTTCTCATTGATCTCTTATATTTTTCATTTAATTGTTACATGTACATCGATTTGGGGAGTTAGCTCGGAAAAATGCTAACAATTATTTAAAGAAAAAGCAACATTCACGTGTCTGGTGTGAGTATTTGTGTGTTTTTATAATATGATAATGTGAAATCAATTTGGATGTAATGGATGCTTACGAATGTTATGATTGCTTTATTTGGATGATTTGATAAGGTTGTAAATTGATTTATATACATAAATATTAAAGAAATAAAGTATGAGGTTATGTTTTTAATAAAAGGCAAGCTATGTTTTTTTAAGTATTCATGGAAAGTGATACTTATTTTGTATATAGATATATGAGAAACTAAATATGTTTTCAAGAATAAATTAATGAGATATGTTTACGAGGAAAAGTGATATTTAAGTTATTTTTGAGAAAGATGCGATTTGGGAACTAATTGTGTAGACTTATCCATTGAGCGTGTTAAGAATTCTTGTCAATACGATAGCTAACTTATCGATAGGGATCCTTAAATACTAAATAAAGTGCTTTGACATAATGATATTTTGAGAAGTATATAAATGATATTTTTATATCGAATAAGAGTATATTATTTTAAGAAGTGAAAATTGTTTAATATTAGGAAGCGGTCCCTTGTTTTGTGAAGTGATTTTATATTGATATCTATTTCGAGCAAGAAGATTAAAAGTAAAGGTGTAAAATCTATGTACTTAAGTTTAACTGTATATGGAATTTTGATGTACTAAATGTTTATTAGTTAAATTAAGAAGTACGAGTTAAATATTTTATTTACTAAGTTTAAACAATTTTCATACAATGTTTGCGCCCAGCGAGTGTTAAAGGATGTTGAGGTCAGTGGCGAGGCAGCATTAATATATTTTCTTTTGTAATCAACACTGCAGCCAATCGAAAAAACAAGTAACCAATATCATAACGAGGAAGCATTGCTATAATAAATATATATTAATTGATTGGAATTTATATGTGTATTGTTGTTGGTTTTTATGCACTAGGTTTATTTTATTTTTATGGTGTGTTTCTTATTATATAGTTATGAAATGTTACTAATAATGGCTTATATCTGTGTGTGAAAATGCGTTGATACAGTCTTATGTATGAACTTAAATTTAAAGAGAGATTTTGAAAACTCTTGTGCTTTTAAAATATTTGAATATAGATATATGTATGAGTTCTAAAATTTAAAATTTGATTTAAAATTAAAGCATTGCCTCTAAAATATATATTTAATGTAAAAATATGACCGACCTTATTTTTGAGGAAAAATAATAGATAAGGACATGGTTTGAATTCTAGTTTATGTATTCTTAAATTGAAGTGCTCTTTTTAAAATTATATTAGTAAAATTAATAGGTGTTTGGAAAATATAGTTTTACAGAATGAAAGCAAAAAATATATGTAAGCATATATGAAAGGATGATTAAACAATTTTTAAGTTTGAATTGCTTATTATTTTTTAAAATGTGTATTTGATTGAAGAATGTCTACTTTATATACTAGAATCATATAAATAATGATGGTAAATTTTTGTCAATAAAATGGAAACGAATATTTTTGAGATATAAATGGTTTTGAGATTTCTAAAGAGGAAAATTAAAAATGAACAATTTTAAATTAAGTATGCTTGAAAATTGAAATTTCGTTATTTCATATGAAAGCAATAAGTAATTTTTGTATGTATTATATATATATATATTGAAAATTCCATACATACATACATATATATAATTTTTGTCTGTGTATTTACTCGGATCGTTGTCCAATTATTTTATCTTGTAATAACCAAAATAATAGAAATAAAATATTTAGATTTGAAAAAATGTGGTTGCCAGAAAATGATTTTTTAGAATTGATTGTAAATAGATGGATTTCTCCGAGTAAGTATAATTATAATTTTTTGGGAAAATAGCTAAAATATTTGTAAGTAAAATTAGAGATTTAAGAATTTTACTTAAGAAATGAAATAAATATGTTTTTGGTAATATTAGAATTAAAAAACATGCTTTCAAATCTAAAAATGAACTAAATAAAATTCTAACGTGAGAAGAAGTAATGTGGAAGCAAAGATTTAGGGTTTAATGGATAAATGAGGACGATATGAATACTAAATTTTTCAATAAAGTAGTGAATGATAAAAAACATAGTAATACCGTGAACTCTATTTTAATTAATAATGTTGAGACCTTTGATAAAAATGAATTAAATGAAGCATTTAGTAACTATTATAAAGAAATTTTTGGAACTAAAAATTTGCATCGGATTAGAGCTAACTGAGATGAATTATATCTTATTGACGGTAGGATTGATTAGATGAACTGAATTTTCCATTTATGCAAGAGGAAATTTTGAGAGTTAAAAAAGATATGCCAAATGATAAATCACTTGGCCCTGGTGGGTTTACTATATTATTTTATGAAATTTTTTGGTATGCTTTAAAATGTGATTTAATTAATATGTTTAATGAATTTTATGATGCTTCATTACAATTAGGTTGGTTTAATTTTACTAATGTTATCTTATTGCATAAGAAAGTGGGTGCAAATGAGTTAAAATATTTTAGGCCTATTTCGTTATTAAATTGTTCTTTCAATATCTTTTCTATGGTTTTAACTAATAAGTTAAACACTAAAATGAATGAATTAATTGATATTACTCAAACTACGTTTATCAAAGGTAGAAATATTACAAATGAAGTAGCAGTAGTTCAAGAATTTGTTAATCAGTGTTGTAAAAATAATATCACTTGTGCAGTTTTAAAATGGGACTTTGCAAAAGATTTTGATTCAATTGATATGGATTTTCTTAAGGATTTATTATTGGATAGGGGTTTTAGTATTAGATGGGTGGACTGGATTATGTCTTAAAACTGGAAATTCAAGTATTATGATTAATGGAATGTTAGAAAATAAAAAATTCAATCGAAACGTGGACTTAAGCAAGGTGATCCATTATCACCTCTTTTTTTAATTTAGCTAGGGTCATTTTTGCTAGGATTATCGAACTAGCCACTAGTAATGGGATTTTAAATAATATCGGAAATGAAGTTACGAGTAGTGGCATTTCCATTCTCCAATTTTCCGATGATACCATACTCTTTACATCTCACTTACCTTAACATATTATATCATTAATGTTTATATTATATAGTTTTGAGTTGCTCTCTGGACTAAAGATCAAGTTTGATAAGAGCTTCATGTTAGTATTGAATGATATAGATAGGATAGAAAATCAAGTCTCTTGTACATTAAATTGTAAAATTACAAATTTTCCCATATAATATTTATGATTTTTAATAAGGCCAACTAATCTCAAACATGATGACTGGTTAATAATAACATACACAATTAACTAAAGGATAACTAAATGGAATGGTCGATTTTTATCAAGAGTGGGTAGGATAGTCCTTATTAACTCTGTTTTATTAGCATTACCCATATACTGGATGTCGTTTTATCACTCTCCAGAATGGGTAGTTGAAAAATTAGATCAAATTAGGAGAGAATTTTTATGGAGTCATGATAATCCAATTTTTATGGAGTCATACCTCTTTTGGCATGATAATTGGTATCGGTAATTCACCTTAAAGTGGAATTTAATAAAGTTTATGAAACTTGTAATTTTAAAAATGTGTTTATTTCAGAAATATATATACCAAATTTAAATTTTCCTTGGGAATTTAGTTGTAATCGTACTTTAGCTGGAAATACATTATCTAAGTTTTCCTTACTTTGTGCTAAATTAGAATTAAATAACATTGACAATAAAAATGACATTAAAATATAGTGTTGGGATAATAACAAAATCTATATAGCGCACTCTTTTTATAAATTTCTTATTCCTTTAAACTCTGGGTGCCCTATTTTTCGGGCAGCCAAGTAGTTAGGTAGCGTGGAGCATTTTGGGAGAAGCATGGAGCATTTTGGGAGAAACATAAAGCATGGAGGGTCCTATGTAGATAGTCGTCTATTTCTTTTTTCGCTGTATTATGTATTATGTGTCTACCATCACTTGTGAGGATAGACAGTTATAACTATCATCGCTAGATTAGTACTTACTAGAACTATTATAGAGCAATTTGGAGTAATTGCATGTACTACTAATATGTATAATTAAATTTTGAATACGATGTGAGATCCTACTTTGTTTGTCTTCTACCTTTATTTTCTTTTACCCCTTGATAATTTGCCTCCCTAGCACTTGGATTTACGGCTCATGAATACCGAGCATGTATTAGTGTCGATTTCTAAGGGTCGAGGTGTTGCGTTGTCACAGTTGGTATCAGAGCTTATGGTTAAGCAAATACCTAAGTCTTGATGGGGTAAACTTATTAGAGATAGGATTAGTAATGCCCTAGAATGAGCTTAGTCATATAGAGCGCATATTTGAAATTTTTATCCAAACAGGTATATTCAAGTTTTATGCCCATTCCCTAAGATAATCTCGTCTATAATCCTAAAGATGTTTTCTTACTATATACAGCTAGTAGGAGATGAGTAAGAGAAGAAGACGAGGAAGGGGAAGTAGCAACACCACGGCCACCAGTAGTCGATCAAATGCTACAGTAATTGGGGAAGTAGTAATTCATGTGCAACCACAAGTTAACTTTACCACTCTTTGCAAAGATTTTACCAGCTTGGGAGGAAATCCATTCAAAGGCGCAAAGAGATTCTGTAAGCATGAAAGAGGGTATCAGTTTCTAGGCATTCATGTGGATGAGATGCAAATGGTAGTTTGATAGAAAGCAGGCGTTAAGACTAGCAGTTTTCATGAGAACAACGTATTATTTACATGTAGCAGTGGTCGAATCACTTGCTTTGCCAGTTGATAGTTCTAGTTAGCAGTTTGTAGATCTGATTGATCCGGACTTGCATCTCCTAGTTCTCTATTCCTAGTGATTGGCAAGCCTCTCCGCTTGAGAATAAGTCTTCATTTATGTTCATCAGTAGGAGTATCGAGCTTAGTGGATCGGTCGTAACCATGATCGTGTTTTGAAGTAGACGAAGAGGCTATCGAAGTGAGGTCGAACCAATCCAAACTATTCTTTTCAAGAAGCTTCAAGAGTCCAGCGAGGTAAGCCTATAAATAAGCAAGTAAGTAATTCCCTGTGAGAAAATATTTAAAGGATTAGACATCACTACGCCATAAATGACCTTCTGCAACATTTTTGCAAGGTGTTGCCAGCTAAAATGTTGCGATAGCCATAAAATTTTGGTCCTACTGCAACGTTGTATTTTTAGTGTTACCTTAGCCATAAAAATGTGTTGCTCTAGCTAAACAAGTGTAACACGATGCAACATTTTTATATAGTGTTGCTATATTTGTTTTCAAATTAAAAAATTAATAAAATTAGCAATCTGCGTGAATACGATCCAACGGTCTACATTTAATCTGATTGTTAACATGGATCACCGCTACAATTTGCCCTAAATTTTCGTTTTCCCGCATTACTGTTCATACCATTTCGTTCTCACCCCCAATTTCCAAATCCCTAATTTCCAAATCATATTTTCGTTCCCATTTCGTTCTCACCCCCAATTTCGCTGCTGTTTGCCTACATGTCGATACGCAACCTCTCCCAAATCCTACCAACCGCAGCCTCCAACAAAAATCCACTACCCCACCGCCGTTTCTACAGCCTGATTCTGATGGTCATCGAGCACACATCCCATGGCCAGCATGCCTGCGATATCTTTTCCCGGCTTCTCAAAGAGCGCGTCATCTGCCTTAACGGACCCATCGAGGAGGATACGTCGGCGATAGTTGTGGCTCAGCCGTTGTTCCTCGAATCTGGTGGTTTCGTGACGGCAGGGTTGGCAATTTATGATACTTCGACCAGATCTGATGCATGAATCTTTCTCGCCAATGTTCAGAAGAAGTTCAATTCTGATGAAGCTTTGCTCGATTGCTTCAAAAAGTACCATTTTCGGATTCAAGGAAGATGTCAAACGCAGATTTCTTGTTTGAGAGAATGCCGCTTAAATTTTCAAATTGGCCAGCAATCATAAAACCAGTTTCAATTCCTTGATTGATTGCTCGAATTGCTTTGACTTCGTTGTCGGGTGCGATGTGATATTATTTGGTATGTTTTATGCCTTCTGGTTTACTTGATTATTCTCGATTTTGGTTACACTCGCATGCTTTTGCCGATGATGAATTGGGATTTATTTATAGGCTTTATTTCCTATAATCTCGGGTTTAATCTTTCTGTTGGACTTTGATAAATCTGGTATGTTGGATTGCGATGATGTATTGGTATGTTGGATTGCGATGATGTATTGGTATGTTGGATTTTGGTTCACTGGCTTGATTTTGCTTTGCCGATGATGAATTGCGATGTGATATTATTTGGTATGTTGGATTTTGGTTCACTGGCTTGTTTTTGATTTATGGTCTGAGCTTGTTAGCTCCTTTCTGCTGCATTTGTTAAACCAGAACATGAACTGGTGCTCCAAGTCCTCTGTATATCATATTACTGCCTATGTTTCTCTTGTACATGCCTGATGCATTCACTGTTTTTGCTTGATGGGCTGCCTATGTGTACTGCTGTGTTTCTTGCACTGGCTTGTCTATATTTTGCTGAACCTGTTTCTTGTTTGTTTTGTTGGTTGCTTGGCCCTGAGTTGAATCCAGTCGATGACTCGGGTTTGACCTTGTGCCGTGTCCTTGTATCCATGTGTTGCATTCATGTTTGGCTTATGCACTTATGAAAAGAAACAACCCAAATACCTGAGGAAAATATTATAACAAAAATATTTTTATTTTTTGTTCGAGTTAAATATTATTTTCCAGATTACTGCTTTTGAATTATATATGACAGGTATTGAAGACTGGACAGCTGGATACAAGCTTGAAGACAGAGTCAAATCAAATGTGCATGAGTGTATGAATGCATGAGCTGAAGACAGGTTTCAAAGAAGGCTTGATCTTCCAAAATCGGATGAATCGGGCGGTGCGGTGCCCCGGACCCCCGCCGGCGCTGTGCCCGGACCCGCTTCTCGGCTCGCCTTCGGCTCGGCACTCGGCTCGCCTTCGGCTCGGCATATATTTGTCGGTGTCGGTGTATGTATAAATTGAAACTGCATATGTAATGAGTGAACTGAGTGATGTAGTGAGAAATATCTGTATATATGAATATCAGTGTTATATATCATTGAATTGTAAAATAGTGGAGTCAGGAATTTGTACTATTTCAAATGTTGAAATAAAATATTTATTTAAATAAATTACTGTTTAAATATCAAATTCTGTGTAATAGCATTTTATTAAATAAATATTTATTTTTATTAAAAAATCAAATATGCTCTACATTGTGGGCCCCACAAATTCAAAAGTTCATATCTATAACAACATTTTGGAATGTTGCTACAGATACCTATGGGTGTTGCCATAGACCCAAATAGGGTTCTATTGCAACAATATTACTTATGTTGCCTTAGATAGTCAAAATGTTGCCTTTGAGGTCTAAGGCAACGGCAAAAATTGCATCACCCTAAAAGTGTTGCCATAGACCTATGGCAACATTTTTCGGGCTTGAGCCAACATTTTTTTTGTGTTGCAGTAGGCCATTTATGGCGTAGTGCATCTATGATAAGCGAAAGAGGTTCTTGGTCTCCTGGCAATTGAAGGATGGGGCTCTAGCTTGGTGGGAGTCCATTACTCTTAATGAATCTCAAGATAATTTCTTTTAGGCAAGGTTTAAAGAAGTATTTGAATAACAATACATGCCTACCACTAGGAAATCCCACCTTTATAATAGTTTCATGGACTTGAAACTAGAAGAACTATCTTTGGAGGAATACTCCCACAAGTTCAATGAACTATCTCGCTTTGGGCCTTTTTGGCAGACGCGCCCCTAAAAAAGAACGAGATGTTTATTGCAGGACTGAAGGAACAATATCAGGACATGATGACTGCTCACGTAAAAGGAACCTTTATGGACCTATTGGATAAGGGCTTTCGATATGAAGCCTTAGACAAGAAGAACTCAGTACCATCTTAATGAAATGGAAACAATCAGAACAAGATAAAGAAGCCATGGCAAGGAAATACCGGGGGAGGATCACAAGAGAATCATTTTAAGGATGTGACTTGTTATAATTGCCAGAAGAAAGGCCATCTTTTCAAAAATTGTGGAAATCTCAAGGTTCAAAGGCAGCAGCAAGAAACCGTCTCTCCTATGGTGTAGAAAAATTTCTGCCATAACTACCACTAACCCGGACATTGGAAAAACAAGTGCCCATTAATGAAGAAAGGAGAGCAAGCTAGATTTTTTTGCCATAAAGGATGAACCCTCAACCTCCGCAAATGAAAAAGTCAAAGGAGTTCTAGAAAGTAACATCTATGTTAGTAATGATTTAGTTTGAGTATTATTCGATACAGCAGCTTCACATAGTTTTATTGCGAAGAGATTAGTGGATAAATTAAAACTAGTCACAAAAATAGTAGATACCCCTATCTATGTGTCCATCCCCATAGGCGGTGTGACTAATCTTTGTATGGTTTGCAAGAATTTCCAAATCACTTACCCTCCCTATCATTTTTCACATGACCTATTTGTCACTGACTTTATTGGGTTTGAAGTTTTACTCTGTATGGATTGGTTATCCTAGAATAAAGCTATTCTAGATTTCGTTAAGAGAATGGTATCTTTATGGACAAACTTCGGAAAATTTATAGAAATATTTTGTGAGGAACCTAGTCAGTAAGGGATAGTTTCTTGTATGCACTTGACTCATCTAAAAAAAGTTTTGGAGACGATACCAATTATGAAGGAATTTCAGGGCGTTTTTGTGGAAGTTAAAAGTTTGCCCCTACATCAAAAAATTGAGTTCTGTATTGACTTAATTCCTAGTGCAAGACCCGTTATTCACCCTATTCGAAGGATGGCCCCAAAGGAAAAGATTGAGTTGGAAAACCAAAAATATGAGTTGTTAAAGAAAGGACTAATTAGACCAAGTCACTCGAGTTGGGCATAGCGGTGGTTTTTGGTGCAAAGTCTGATGGCTCCCTAAGGCTTTGTGTAGACTATCGAGACCTAAACAAGCAAATGATTAAAAACAAGTATCATCTACCTTGCATAGATGACTTGTTTGATCAACTTCATGGTGTCCGAGTATTCTCGCAAATGGATTTAGCCACAGGATTCCATCAACTAAGAATAGTTGAGGATGGCATTCCATTAATTACGTTTAGGGGTCCGGATTGCTTTTATGAATGGTTAGTTATGCCTTTTGGGTTGACCAATGCGCCCGCTTATTTCGTAGACCTTATGAATAGAGTATTCAAGGATGTCCTAAACAAATTTGTGTTGGTTTTTATTGATGATATTCTGATCTATTCCAAAACCAAGGAGGAACACGAAAGTCATCTGGAGATTGTGTTGGAAATATTGAGAAAAAATGTACTTAGAGCTAAATTCTTAAAATGTTACTTTTGGGAGAAAGAAATAAGATTCCTTGGGCATATTGTGTAAGGAGAAGGGATCTTAGTAGATCAAGGAAAGATTTTATCTATACGAGATTGGAAGCAACCACAAACTCCGTAGGACATCCGCAGCTTCTTAGGATTGGCATGATATTACCGGAGATTCATTCAGGACTTCTCCAAAATTTCCTCCCATCTAACAAAGTTTACTATGGAGGATGTTAAATTTAAATGGACACAAAAATGTGAATAAGCCTTCTAGGAACTCAAGAAAAGGTTAACTACTATTCCAATCCTAGCTATTGCTGATGAAAGCGACGGTTTAACTATATATACAGATGCTTGTGGAGAAGGAGTAGGTGCAGTTCTAATGCAACATGGAAAAGCTATCGCTTATGCAAGCTGATAACTGAAGCCTCATGAAAGGAATTATGCAACACATGACTTAGAACTATTAGTGTTGTGTTCGCACTAAAGATTTGGAGACATTATTTACTAGGTAAGAATTTCTCGTAGTTTATTTTGATAAACTTTGTTTCACCTTGATAAATAATATTCCTTCTTTAAATACGTGAAAAGATCGAACTCTTCACAGATCACAAATCTTTTAAATATCTTTTCACTCAGAAAGACTTGAATATGAGACAACAGCGTTGGCTAGAATTTCTCATGTCATATGATTTAGATATCCTATATACATCCGGGAAAGCCAATGTGGTAGCGGATGCATTAAGCAGAAAGCATGCTGTTATAGCTTATTTAATAGTATATCCAACATTGATTAACCATATAAAAGAGAACCAGATCAAAGATTCGTTTATTCCAAAGATGGTCAAAGTAGTGGAGAGAAACATAGTACTAGGAAGATAGATAGGTTTCAAGGTGGATGATCAAGGAATATTAAGGATGAATGGAAGAGTATACATCCCAAATGTCGATGGTATAAGACAAGAAGTTTTAACAGTATGTCATAATTCTCAACTTTCAGTACATCCCGGAGTTACCAGAATGTACCGGGATATGAAGAAGACTTTTTGGTGGGATGGCATGAAGAGAGATATCTATATCCATATTAGCAGATGTGCAAATTGTCAACGGATCAAAAGCAATCAACTAAAGACTGTTGGATTACTTCAACCTCTTGAAATTTCGACTTGAAAACGGGACCAAATATCAACGGATTTCATCGATGGCTTACCTCGATCATGAAAGCGAAATGAAGGCATTTGGGTTATCAAAGGTTGATTGACCAAAAGCGCACACTTTATCCTAGTAAACCCAACGAGGACTGCTGCAAGTCTTGCAGAAATATACATGAAGGAAATTGTTCGATTGCATGGTGTCCCAAACAGTATAGTCAGTGATCGAGACCAAATATTTACTAGTAGTTCTAGGAGGCATTACGAATAGCTTTAGGAATGAAGCTGAGTATAAGCACCGCATACCATCCGCAGACCAATTGGCAAACTAAAAGGGTAAATCAAGTGTTGTAACATCTTTAGAGAGCTTATATCTTAGGTTTTAGAGGTTCGTGGGAAAACTATCTTTATCTGGTGGAATTCTCTTATAATAACAGCTATCAAGCAAGTATTAGCATGGCACTGTATGAAGCTTTATATGGTCGTCCATGTAGATCCTCAGCATGTTGGATCGAAACAGGAGATCAGTTAGTACTTGGTCCCGATATGATTCGAGAAGCTTCAGAAAAGGTAGACATGATCAGAAAGAAGATGAAAGAAGCCCAGAGCAGGCAGAAAAGTTACGCTGATCAAAGGCATAGAAATTTGAAATTCTCAGTTGAAGATTTTGTATTCTTGAAAGTCTCTCCGATGAGAGGAGTGGTAAGATTTGGACGGGCAGGGAAGTTAACACCTCGATTTATTGGATCTTTTCCCATTCTTGAGCGGATTGGCCCATTAGCTTATCATGTGGAATTGCCCGAAAGGTTGTCTGGTGTGCACAACATCTTCCACATATCCCATCTATGGAAATATGTGCATGATCCAGAACAGATTATAAAAACAGCTACCCAGGAAGATTTAGAAGTAGAACCCAATTTGGCAGTTGCCAGATGACTAATTCGAATCATGGATCACGATGAGAAGCGATTGAGAAGGAAGGTTGTATGATTGGTCAAAGTTCAATGGAGTGGTGATGCCGAAGATTGCACATGGGAAATAGAAGATAGAATGTGGGCAGCTTATCCTGAGTTTAGGATTGATGTATAATAGTGTATGTGGTATCGAGATAGTGTACTCACCGCCTCTGGTGTGGTCACTTATCATATCTTGTATATATTTCCCCTTTTAAAATATATATTCCTTTTCGAGTCATTTTCTCCTTATCCTTAATTTCGAGGACGAAATTATTTTAAAGGGGGAAGTATGTAACGATCCACAAATTCATCACTTCGGGAAATTTTTTAAACTATTCAAATATAATTTTTTTTAACATAAATGATAATGTTTTAAAAATAAATAATATTGGTAATCTTATTTTGAATAAATATTTACAAAAATATATACTTTGGAAGATATATCGATAAAATGATCGAAAACCGTTTTATCTATAAACAGCCCTTAGACCTTCCGACCTCGTGCACGGAGTTGGATATATACGCGAGAATATGTAATAAAATTATAGATTTTATTTTTGAAAATAAAATCTCTTTATGACATCATCAATGATATCACTATTTTAGAAAAAATAATTTTTGAATTTAAATTTAGTTTAAATGATTTAATAATTATTTTAATTATTAAATAAGCCCTTTTAATTATTATATAATGATAGAAATATTATTATCAAACTTTTTTTACAAATGTATATATATTAAATAAGAAGTGAAAATATGACCGAAAATCGAAATCGGAATCCATAACGATTAAACATAGAAAAGTTATGCAACGTTGTGAATCATTTGAGATATACATATGCACACATACATATATATATTGCAAAATATCTAAGATATTTTCCTAAAACTTCATCCTTAAGCAATCCAAAGTCAACGTCTTACACCCTAAGCACAAGCACATGGCTACACACATGGGGGGATGTTCGGCCGTGGATGATAAGGTGAGAGGAGGGTGTGGTGGTGAGGTAATGGTGATGAAATGGCAAGTAAATATCATGATATTTTTATTCATTTTTTCCCTATAAATACCACCATCCATCTTCACTTCATTGACTCATAAATTCCTTAGCCTTCTTCACTTCTTCTCTCCACTTTAAAGGCCACTTGCCTAAAGAAAATATGGCAAAAATTATAGCAAAAAGTAATTAAAATTATATAGTGTATATATATATATATATATTAAACAAACACTTCAAAACTAAAGCAAATTCACTCCTTCTCCCTTGAAACCCACAACCACCAACTCCTACCACCAAAGGCCGAGCCTTTCCCCTCTTCCAAGTAAGGCCGTGAGCACCCTACCACCAAAGGCCAAGCTCGAGCCCATCTAGGATCTTTAGTGCAAGCTTAGCAAGCTAAATTTTCCGAATAGCGGAGCTATAGTCGTTTTATAGTTAGTTCGATTAAATCCAATGTGAGAAACTCTATTTATATAATGATATATTGGATAATATATATGCTTGGCTATGCTTGGTTGTGATGATTGTGAACCATGTTTGGATATGATAATATGTTTGTTTGGATGTGTAAACAATTCACGTTTAATACACATAATATCACAAAAGAAATCACTTTCCTTTAATAAATGAAATGATGTATATGAGATTGTTAAACATCTTTCAAATAGTTTAAAATGATTTAGAAATGTTTTATAAATATTTAAAAGTGTTTCGAAAAAGTTTGAAAAGGATATTAAAATTGAGTTAAAATAGACGCGTCGTGTAACGGTAGTTCACGATTTCGCACTGTAAAAGTTTAAATCCATTTATGCGATAGAATAAGAGTTGGAATTCTTTGTAATAAGAATTTTCTAAACTCTTATAATTATAGTTTTCAAGAAAAAGAAAAGATTGAAATTTCATTTAGTAGATTTTGAAATATGAGCAAAACAAGTTTCCAAAAATAGTCGCGGTTTGGCAGTTCGGAAACCAAAGCGATAAATTCTTTAAAATTGATATTTTTAGTTCTTTAAAAATATGAAATAAATTCTATAAGTATTTTAAATTTTTTTTAAAAGGATTTGAGCTATAAAAATGAATTTCTAAATGATCGAAAAGTCATTTTGATTAAATAAGCTTTTAAAGCATAATTCGCAGCACTTTTTGCAGTAGTTTTTAATAACTTTTGAAATGTGGCTTTAAACTTAAGTATTCTTTTCCAAATCTTTTATAAATATTTTTAAATAAATAATTAAGTATTTTAAAGATGATTGGGAAGTTTTAAAATTATTTTTTAAGGAGTTCAAATAAATTGTTAAAAGAAAAGCTCTTATAATTAAGTGGTTTAATCTTGGCTTTAAAAGCCGATGAGTAGACAGATTTTTCTATTCGTGAGATCCGGATGTGAGGTGCTTAAACTAAGGAGATGTTCAGGAGCAACTAGTGCCCTGGCTCACCTGGCCTCTTTCCTGGGCGAGGAATAGATAAGGTCAAAATGTTGGAAACGAGGCAAGTATAAAAGATTTAATTTTTCCAAATTTAATACAACTTGCATTCTATAGAAATAATCTTCTTATACTTGGTATTAAATTCCGAGGAGGGAATCATACTATCCATGTAAATTTAAAATGTGATTTCACCGTTATTCGATGGATAGTAAAGGTTGAGTACAGAAATTGATATTGAGTAGAATTAGTATAATTTCTATCGACCCTTTTTTACTCAATAAGGTTTTACAATGTGATTTATGAGAAATGATTTTGATTTGATATTTCCAAAGTTAAAGAGAGTTTTAATGATTCCGTATATACTGGAAAAGAATACGATTTAAAGATTTATATATCCAAAAGAGATATTTTATTTGATAAAAGATATTAATAAATGAAATGATAATCACCCTCAAACTTAACATATTTTTATCGATGATTAGTTTGAAGGAACCGGGATCAGATTTGAGTGATTCTTATCCAAAAACCACTTCGAACCAATTTACGCATTCGAAGTGAAGACATGGAATGATAATAAATTAGAAGACAGAAGGTAGGGCTGCTTGTCACCGACCCTCGAAGGAAATTTCTCATATCATATATATGTGGTAGTAGTATCTTCATTTAATCTTCGATGTAAGGGCTGCTTGCTACTAATCCTAGGGGTGATTCTCGACAGGATGTAGTAGGAGAGTTCTTCGGTTTGTCCTGTTCCTGGACAACTTGTATGAACGAATTTATAACATTGCATTTGTAACATGCATGTACATTGATTTTTACAAATGTACATATGTTTGGTGGTGTAGGCGGTAACTCTCTTATACTTAACACCCTTCTTTGAGACGTACGAGCTCAGAGGTTGTACATTTTTGGAAGTCAATGGTGTGTGACAGAATTTGCAATGTAGCATTCAATGTGAAATGTGCTATGAGAAAGGTAATCGTTACCTGGAGCATCATCCTCCGTGAATGACAAAAACAGGGTAGATGCGGCAGGGCTATATGGGTCGCACCCATTAGGATATGGTCATCACCTTTCTAGATTACCATCTATATGTCGGGTATGTTATGTATGCTTTGGGATCCTGTTAAAGGCCGGTAACGAGGGGTAATGTCATATTCGGTACTATCTATGGTAATGGTAAGCCGGTTTTATGTTGGTAGAGGACCATCTGTTAGTGCCTCGGTGCATTTTTCTAGAGATGTACTGTCGGAAGGTAGTCCATTACCTTGTCATTATATGGAATCCATTGTCCAATAAGTGCCTTCGGACTTGATTATAGAGCCTAGTATGTTGTAATTTAATAATGTAACAATTTCGTCTAAGATTATGTATATTTACCTTAAAATTGTTTTCAAAAAGAATGTCATTAAAAATAATGTTACCAAATTTTGCATAGTAAAGATTTTGGTTATCATAAGGGAAAAACCTATTCCGTGATTATGTGCGGCGTGGTCTTATGAGATACCCTTTGTTTTCAGATATCTGTATTTTGAGTTTCTCAATCCAGTCCCATGACTGAATCAGAGTTTATTTTCTTATTCCCTTAAACTTTGGGTGCCCTATTTTTCGGGCAGCCAAGTAGTTAGGTAGCATGGAGCATTTTGGTAGAAGCATGGAGCATTTTGGGAGAAACATGGTGAGTCCTATGTAGATAGTCGTCTAATTCCATTTTCGATGTATTATGTATTATGTATCTACCATCACTTGTGAGGATAGGCAGTTATAACTATCATCGCTAGATTAGTAATTACTAGAACTCTGATAGAGCAATTTGGAGTAATTGCATGTACTACTCTTATGTATAATTAAATGTTGAATACGATGTGAGATTTTACTTTGTCTGTCTTCTACCTTTATTTTCTTTTACTCCATGATAATCTTGAAAGTGATTGTGCTATAGGATCGAGTAATATGGAATATAATAAATAACTAGTGTGGAAAATAATAGCAGTAAAGTAAAATGACACCATGAATCTTTATACTGGTTCGAACTCCCGTTCTACGTCCAGTCCCAGACTCCTTCTAGAATTAGAGCTAGCAACGCTCACTTAACCCGGAGGAACAAGTATTACACCGCCTGAGCGACCGAAGAGGACTTGACCGCCTGAGCGACAGAACAGGACTTGACCGCCTGAGCAACCGAATAGGACTTTCTTACAAACTGGATTAACTTGACTTTGTGTGTTCTGAATAACACGGATTTGTCACTTGTAGTACACCCTTCCTATAATCTTTTCCTCAAGAATGATGTGTATAATTGTGTGTATGAAGAATAGGAAGATTAGAATTGCTTATAGAATATGGAAGTGGAATTGTAAGCAATGATTGTATAGAATTTTGTAAGCAATAGAATCAAGAAAGCAATGCACTATAGATCAAGAAAGATAAGAAAATTCGGTTATTTGATTAATGAAACTTGAGTGCTTTTATAATGTATGAGAAGCTACAACTTTTGGTGAAAGTTCTCTGTGGAAAACAAAAGGATGCAACACTTCAGAAGGAAGATAACCTTCGGGATAGGGAAGTGTCTTTTCAAATTTTTGAATGTTGCAGGATTCAGTCGATTGAAAGTGCTTGGTCAGTCGACTGAATTCAAAAAGTGCACAAGTCATATACACAGACTCAGTCAACTGACCAGGTGTGTTAAGTCGACTGGTCTGTGTTATATATAAAAATATAACTACTGATTCAGTCGATTGAATATACCTGGTCAGTCGACTGAATAGTGCAGTTCAGTACATTAAAGAATACGTGTGTGTATTTTGAATTCGATTAAAAAATGCATGCAAGTTTATTTGAATATGAATGATGATTCTTGAGGAAAGATTTTAACAAAACACTAAACTAGACTCTTTATACACATTTGATGACACTTGTCAAAATATATAACTATACGAACCATACTTTGAGTCGTTGAGTCCGGATGTTGTCGTAGTCGTAGATTCGTGAATTGTTGTTTCATGTCAGCAATCAAAACCTATGATCCAGCATTCTTCCCCTTTCTGATGATGACAACTCCATTTGCTACGGACGAATCTTCGACAAGCTTTGTTGACTTCTCTCTCCCCCTAAATATATTCCTGCAATTGTGCTATAGTTTTCTCTCCCTGAATATATGCTATATATTCCTGTAAATAATTAATCTTTTCCCCCCTTTTGTCATCGACAAAAAGAGAGTTCTCAAAGTAGAAAATATTATATGAACAATGACAAAGACGCATAGCATATAACAAAGAAAATATTATACTGGCCTCAGTCGACCGACTTCAGGGGTTCAGTCGACTGAAGTCATCCCGAGAGTTTATAGGTCAAATTTGGCAATTTCAGTCGACTAAACGAAGAAGCCAGTCGACTGACTTTAGGAAAAATATAATGTTCAAAAACCTGTCTCATTCGACTGAATCTATATTGTCAGTCGACTGATTCTAGAAAAATGCAAGACTTTGAGAATATTGCATTTGTTTATAGTGTTTGAGATGGAGAACATTTAAATATAAGTGGTAGAAAAACCATCTTGTGAAGTTAGAGGTCTAATGTTCGAGTATGGAAATCTTCAATTTTTTGAGAAAAATTTATTTTTGGAAAACTTTTTACAAAAATAATTATAGATCTTTTGAAGACATAATTCCTAATTCTCTTCTAAGTTTAATAAAAATATTTTCATTCAAAGGTTTTGTAAATATATCAACCAGTTGATTTTCAGAGGATACGAATTCTAATCTGACTAAATCCTTTTCAATATTATCATGAAGAAAATGATGACATATGTCAATATGTTTATTTTGTGAGTGATTGATAGGATTTTAGATAGATTTATAGCACTTGTGTTATCATAGAAAATAGTTGATTTAGATAAATTTATACTAAAATCTTGAAGTGTTTGTTGCATGTAAATGACTTGAGCATATGCTAAAGCTGCAAAAATGTATTCTGCCTCACAAGTCGAAAGTGAAACACAATTTTGTTTCTTGCTAAACCAAGAGACTAAGGATTGTCCAATGAAGTGACAAGTCTCGCTAGTACTTTTTCGATCCGTCCGACATCCTCCAAAGTCAGCATCGCTATATGAAACTAACTCGAAAGGACATTCTTTCGGATAGAAAAGTCCGAAATCTTTGGTTTTGCTTAGATAACGCAATATTCGTTTCACCGCTCGCATATACGATTCTTTAGGATTTGCTAGAAATCGAGCACATAAACAAAGACTCATCATTATGTCAGGTCTACTAGCAGTTAAATAAAGCAATGATCCAATTATACTTTGATATAATTTTTGGTCGACACTTTCACCATCTCCATCTCTATCGAGATGTATTATTGTACTCATTGGAGTTGGCTTGGCAGAAGTATTTTTCATACCAAAGCGTTTAATTAGATTATTACAATATTTTTCTTGGTTAATAAAAATTCCATTTTCTAATTGTTTAATCTGTAAACCAAGAAAATAAGATAATTCTTCCACATGTGACATTTAAAATTCTTTGGTCATTATTTTAGAAAATTCCTGACATAACTTTTCATTTGTAGAACCAAAAATAATATCATCTACATAAATTTGAATAATTAAAATATCCTTTATAGTTCTTTTAATAAAAAGAGTTTGATCAACCTTCCCAATTTCAAAACCAAAATCTATTAAATAGCTCTTAAGACGTTCATACCAAGCATGGGGTGCTTGTTTTAGACTGTATAAGGCTTTTTTTAGTTTATAGACGTGGTCTGGAAAATTTTCATGTGTGAATAAATGAGGTTGTTCAACAAAAACATTTTCTTTTATATAACCATTTAAAAAGCACTTTTAACATCCATTTGATAAAGTTTGAAATTATGAAAACATACAAAGGCTAGTAAGATACGTATTGCTTCAAGTCGTGCGACTGGAGCAAACTTTTCTTCATAGTCAATTTCTTCTTCTTGATTATATCCATGTGCAACTAATCTAGCTTTATTCCTAGTTATATTACCTTGTTCATCTGCTTATTTTTGAAGACCCATTTAGTACCAATGACTTTTTGATCACTCGGTCTAGGAATTAGTTTCTAAACCAAGTTTCGTTCGAATTGGTTTAGCTCTTCTTGCATAGCTATAATCCAATAGTCATCAGTAGAGGCTTCTTTTGCATTTTTAGGTTCAATATTAGAAATAAATGCTACATGGCTTATTTGATTAAGTTGATTTCTAGTTCTAACATGTGAATTAATTTCTCCTATGACATTTTCTACTAGGTGATCTCGTAAAATCCTAGGAGGAGATCTTAATTCATTTTCATTATGAACAATGTTTTCATCTTCTTCAAAATTATGAACAATGTTTTCATATTCTTCAAAATTATTTTGAGTAACCGTATTCGTGACCGTCTTAGGTATTATTTCATCATCCTCAAAAAATTTATTAAATTTGAAATTTTCGTCGAATGAAACATGAAGTGTTTCTTCGATTGTTTTTAGTTCTTTTATTGAAAATTTGATAAGCTTTGCTTCGTTCCGAATATCCTACGAAGATCCCTTTATTGTATTTTGGATCAAATTTTCAAAGCTGATCTTTTGTGTTTAAAATAAAACATTTTGAACCAAAAGTTTTAAAATATTTAATGTATGGTTTTCTTTAATGAAAAAGTTCATATGGAGTGTGTTTTGTTAGTTGTCGGATGGAAACACGAATCAGAACATAGCAAGCAGTTGCTACAGCTTCTGCCCAAAAATGTTTTGGTAAAGTACTTCCATTCAATAAAGTTCTTGCACATTCTTGTAAAGTTCTATTTTTCCTTTCTACAACTCCATTTTGTTGTGGTGTTCTAGGAAAAGAAAAATTATGGTAAATTCCCTTTTTATTACAAAAATGTTCAAAAGCTTCATTTTCAAATTTACCTTCATGATCACTTCTAATATTTTTAATTTTTAAATTTTTGACATTTTGAATTTTCTTTGCAAAAATTTTGAAGTTTTCAAAAGTATCACTTTTATTTTTCAGAAAAAATAGTCCAAGTATATCTTGAGAAATCATCTACTATAAAAACACATATTTGCTATGATTTATAGATTGAACTTGAGTTGGACCAAAGAGATCCAAATGCAATAGTTCTAGTGGTTGTACAGTAGAAATATTTTTCTTTTATTTGAAGGATGATTTTGATAATTTTCCAAATTGACAAGTATCACAAATATTGTTTGCTTTAAAACTCATTTTTGGTAAACCTTTTACTAAATCATTTTTAGATAATTTATTTATAGCTTTGAAATTAATATGATAAAATCTTTTGTGCCATAACCAAGGATTATTTTCCTTGGCTATTAAACACATATTTGTATTGTAATTTACATTCATATTCAAAACATAAATATTTTTATCTCTAAAACCTTCAAAAACAAGATTTTTATTTTGATAAAAAATGCTACACTTATTTTCAGAAAAAGAAATATTGAATCCTTTATCATACAATTGGCTGATACTAAGTAAATTATGCTTCAAATTTTTAACTAATAAAACATCTATAATAAGAGGTAAATTAGATATACCATTATTGCTCACATCGCCTTTGCCGATGACATATCCTTTGGAAATATCTCCAAATGTGATAGAACCTCCATCTGAGTAGATAATGGTAGTTAGCATCCCTTTGTTTCCTATCATGTGTTTTCAGCAACCATTGTCTAGTATCCATTTTCCTCTCTTTTTCGGTGGTACCTGCAAAATATAGAATTAACATTGGTACCCACCATTTTATTTGAGTCCTAAGAGTTAGGTCTTAGGAAGCCAAATCCAAGAGGGTTTAGAATTCCTTTTGAAAATAAAATCTTTGTTTTTATGAACATTTTTTATAAAAGATTTTATATACTTATCTCTAATCATAGAATTATTTGTTTTAGGAACCCAAATTTTAATTGATTTAGAAAATTTTGAAACTTTTGAACTAGATTTTTCAACTTTATTATTATTCCTTTTATATGAAAAATTCTTTTTCTCTGGAATAACTTTAGAAGATTACTTATATCCTAGTCCTCTTTTATTTGAAGCATTTTGAGAATTTTCAATAATTTTGAAAAGATTTTTCCTGCCTTTATTAAAATTACAGACATTTTTAGTAATATCATCTAACTTTGTTTTAAGGCTAGAGTTATCTAATTCTAAAATCTTGACATTAGCTTTAAGATCATGATTTACAATTAGTAGAGCATCATTCTTTTCTTTCTAAGTCTCTATCTCTTGACTTGACATAGAGAGTTGAGATGTCATATTAGAACAAGACTCTTGAGTAACTTCAAGTTCTTCTTCTTAGATTTTTTTCTCATCTCTTAGCATATCTACTTCGATTTCAGTTCTATTCAGTTTTTCAAGAGATTCTTTGTATTTTCTTTTGATGTTTTTTAGCTTATCAAGTAATTCTTAGTTTATTTCCAATAGATCATCAAAAGTCAGATCACTCACCTCATCTTTTGTGGCCATAAAACATATGTTTGCTTGTTCTTCATCACTGTCTGAGTCACTATCTGATGAAGAAGATGATTCTGAATCGTCCCAAGTGACAGAGAAAGCTTTCTTCATGAATCTATTTTTCTTGTGCTTATGTTTGTCTTTCTTTTTCTAAGGACAGTCTTTCTTGATGTGGCCATTATTTTGACATTCATAACATTCTAGAGAAAATGATGATGGTTTGTTGGTGTTATTATTGTTGCTGGAGCTGTTCTTATTATTTCTAAATTTGTTGCTCTTTCTAACTCTTCTGGTTTTATGGTTGAAATGTCATTAGCTTCTTTGAGTGCTAAGGCTTTTTGTTCCCACCCATCCGTTAAAGAGTTGAGGATTTTTAAACAATATCAAAATTTGTATAAGTTTATCCTAATGCTATCAAAGAATGATATATATCTTGAAATCTAGAGTACATTTCATTTATAATCTCATCTCGCTTCATTTTAAAATTCTGGAACTAATTCTTGAGCATAGAAATTTTACTCTGTTTTACTTTGTTAGTACCTTCATGTGTAACTTTAAGTGTACGCCAAATTTCTTGAGCAGTTTTACACATGCTTATTATATTAAACTCATTTTTGTCTAATGCACAATATAACATATTCATAGCTTTAGCATTTGCAGCAGTATCCAATTTTTGTGTGTTAGACCGTGCTGAATATTCAGTAGTAGGTATAGTATATTCAGATTGCATAATGTTCTAGGTTTCTTAACTACTTGCTTGTATATAAATTCTCATTCTAGTAGCCCAATAGTTATAGTTCATTCCATTAAATAGAGGTGGTCGTGCAGTAGATTGACCTTCAAGAAAGATAGTGTAGTAGCAGTGCTAGTGTTGTTTTCCATATTAAAATAATTAGATAAGTATGTTACGGTTAAATGATGACCTTGCTCTGATAACAAATGAAAGTGATTGTGCTATAGGATCGAGTAATATGGAATATAATAAATAACTAGTGCGGAAAATAATAGTAGTAAAGTAAAATGACACCAGGAATTTTTATACTGGTTCGAACTCTCGTTCTACGTTCAGTCCCAGACTCCTTCTGGAATTAAAGCTAGCAACCCTCACTTAACCCGGAGGAACAGGTATTACACCACCTGAGCAACCGAACAGGACTTAAGCGCCTGAGCAACAGAACAGCACTTGACCGCCTGAGCAACCAAACAGGACTTTCTTACAAACTGGATTAACTTGACTTTGTGTGTTCTGAATAACACAGATTTGTCACTTGTAGTACACCCTTCCTATAATCTTTTCCTCAAGAATGATGTGTATAATTGTGTGTGTGTGAAGAATAGGAAGATTAGAATTGCTTATAGAATATGAAAGTGGAATTGTAAGCAATGATTGTATAGAATTTTGTAAGCAATAGAATTAAGAAAGCTATGCACCATAGATCAAGAAAGATAAGAAAATTTGGTTATTTGATTAATGAAACTTGAGTGCTTTTATAGTGTATGAAAAGTTACAACTTCTGGTATAAGTTCTCTGTGGAAGCTAAATGATGCAACACTTTAGAAGGAAGATAACATTTGGGATAGGGAAGTGTCTTTTCAAATTTTTGAATGTTGCTGGATTTAGTCGACTAAAAGTGCTTGGTCAGTCGACTGAATTCAAAAAGTGCACAAGTTCTATACACAGACTCATTCGACTGACCAAGCACTTTCAGTTGACTGGTCCGTGTTATATAAAAATATAACTACTGATTCAGTCGACTGAATATACCTGGTCAGTCGACTGAATAGTGCAGTTCACTACATTAAAGAATATGTGTATGTATTTTGAATTCGATTAAAATATGCATGCAAGTTTATTTGAATGTGAATGATGAGTGTTGAGGAAATTTTTAGCAAAGCACTAAACTAGACTCTATATACACATTTGATGAATCTTGTTAAAATATATAACTATACGAACCATACATTGAGTTGTTGAGTCCGGATGTTGTCGTAGTTGTAGATTCGTGAATTGATGTTTCATGTCAGCAGTCAAAACCTATGATCCAACAAACCTCTCTAGCTCTTAGATTTATGGCAAGTGAATACCGAGGATGTATTAGTGTCAATTTCTGAGGGTCGAGGAGGTGGGTCGTCACACAAAGCTAAAGTACACATGTGGTTAATTATACATTGAAAATTAAATGCTATAGAACTATTAAAATAAATAATGATTGATAATAAATGTTTTTTTGTAATATAGGAACGGAAAATATTTCGCATTTATATTTTGAATATCATATCACTAATTATATTCCTAATAATTGTCTTAATATTTTTTACTTTAATATAACTAATAATGAAATTATTTTTGAATTATTTTTTAATAAACTTAGGTTTTGTTATAACGGATTTCGTAGATTAGTAATTGATACTACTTTTACTACAATATGTTCGTATATATGGTATGAAAAGAATCAAAGGGTTTTTAATAGTATAAATACACTAATAGACAATTATGTACACACACGCAAAAAAAACATATATAATTGCTTTATTTTTTTTAATTGGATCTCAAACCCTGGTTATAATAAAGATAATAATATTAGTTTCAATGAATACCTTAAAAAATTTAAATCTTGTATTATTCTAGTTAAGAAAAATGTAGTATTTAAAAGTAGAAATAATAATAACACCTTAAATACCATTTTAATTGATATGTATGCCAACGAATCTGACACTATATTATATTTAGGAAATTTGTTAGATTTTAAAATGTTGTAATTTTGAATATAACATTCATCTCAAAACTTATGATGTCTAGGAGTCATAGTCTTACTTCCAAGGGTTTAGTTGATTGAACTCATTAACATATTTTTCCATAAGTCTGTTTGATTTATGTGAAGGTCTACTTCCTCACATTATTCATGTCATACCTAGGTTATTGTTTCTCGTACATATTACTTCTTCTCCTCTTGCATATATATATATATATATATATTTGTGTGTGTATGTATGTTTATATGTATATAATAGACTTATATATATGTGTGTGTGTGTGTGTTTAAGCCTCGCATTGTCTGTTGAGTTTTTTTAGTTTTAGCTTTTGACATGAGACATTTGAATCGGACATTCTCATACCTTGGACGAGCTGAGCTTCGATATACTACAGGGACTTCTACAACTTATTTGGATTTCTTTGACAGTTATATACATACATACATACATATATAATATTTATTTCAAGTGATTTAGAAAATTTTATGCTAAGAAAGTAAAGATTTGTTTTGAAAATATTTTTCAAAAGGAAGTGTTATATATTTAAATTAGGGTAGATTAGGATCCACACAATATATCAAACTTAATACATGAAAAAAGTCTTCTAAAAACAAGTTTTACGGAACACCCCATCAATGTTTTCAACAAAAATGTGCATTTTAAACTGCACATATTTACAATTGAAACAACAAATATTTGTAGTTTAAAATGCACATATTTGTAAAATAAATGTTTGCAGTGTGGACTGCAAATATTTAAAGTATAGAATGCACATTCTTGAGGCATAGACTGCAAATTTTCACTTTACAAAATTTTACATTTTGAACTACAAATATTTGTAGTGTAAAATGCAAATATTTGCAGTTCTAACTGCAAATATGTGCAATTTAAAATGTACATTTTTGCTAGAAACATTGACAGTGGTGTTTCTCAAAACCTGCTTTTGACAGAGGGCGGAAGTGAATTTTGAAACTTTTGAAGGGTGTTCGAAAAAGCATCCCTTTAAATTATATCTCAATAAAGAGTTTCAAACTGAGTTGATGTGCAAAATTCCTAAGCGGTGAGAAAATAGTATTAAGTTTAAATTGAGGTATAAAAGAGTTATTTAAGAAGAGTCAAGGAACATTTACTTTAGAAAATTTTATTTAAAAAGAAATTCAAATTTTCGAATTATTTTCAAGACATACATAAGTAGATTTTCAAGACAAACTATATAAAATTTGTTTAAAAAGTGCGATCAACAAAATTTGACAAAAAGAAAATTTTCAATAACTATCGTAAAGCTTTTGTTTTGTCTTTCAGACATGTTGTTACACTTACCTTCAATGTGTACTATGCTTTTAAACAAAACTTTTGAAAAAAAATACATGGTTTATGATTTTATATAAATAGTCAGACAAACTTTATAGAAATTATTTAAGAAGTAAAAGTAGAGAAATTGGTGAAAGCTATTTTTCAATGATTGTTTTAGAACTTTTGTTTTCTCTTATATGCGCATTGTCGCACTTACCCCTAATGTGTATTTCGCTTTTAACAATAAAACTTGTGGAAAATTTTGAAAAGTCTATAAGACACTACTTTTGAACTCCTTTTGTGATTAAGAAATGGTAATGTATTTGAAAATATTTCATAAATGTTTATGTCATACTTTCAAAATATAATAATAATAAGTTAAAAATGCTACATTTCTTTAAAATTACGCTTTTGTGAAAAAAAATATTTATAAGAGAAAATTTTAAGAAGGTGTGTTTTTATGTATATTTCTGCTAAGTTAAGTTTAATCATTTTTGATAATTTAAAGGAATGTCATTGTCCTAGAAAAATGAAACGATTGTTAAAAATGAATGAAAGATTTTAAAGTCTTAAACAACTTACTAGATTTGTGGAAATGGTAAAATCAAAGGTTTTGATTTAAAATGGTAAAAATGAAAAGAGGACTTTATAGTTTTAAAGACTTATTCGTTTTGTGTAAACGATGTTGAAATAAAAAGATTTTGATTAAAAAGGTAAAGTAAAAGTGCTATGATTATCACTTAAACTTAAAAGAAAAGAGTTAGATTGGAGTTAGATGAATAGGATTACACGGCCTACAAGGATTAAGTTGATAATGGAGTTCAAAAGCATTGAAATGTTGGAATAGAAATAAAAAGTAAAATGAGAAGTTTTTCAATTTGAAGTGTAGAAGGGCCAAGGAAGATCTACTTCAATATTTAGATGTAAAGAGACAAATGAGCATTTGCTTGATTACATTAGGCAATATAAATGGAACAGTAAGAGTAGGTTGGGCATTATAGCAGCAAGCTCGGTACCATGTAGGTAAGGATAAAATTCATATAGGCTACAGGCAGGCTAGGTGGACAAGAATGGGAAAGTATGTATATTATGTATGTTATTGGATTGGTATCATAGTAGTTGAGTTCATGCATGCCACAATGAAAGCCGAGGAATAGTAAGGTTAAGTATTGCACTTCCTTGAATACGGAAAATAAGGGTGAAGTATCCCTCAATTCACGAGAAGTTTCATTAAAGAAATTGTATAGAAATTGTATGGAAATTCCAAGTTTGTTGGTTAATTGAGATAGGTTGGTGAACATAATTGGAAGTTGTCATAAAATGGAATGGGATTTAGGTAGTATTTTAATTCGTTGGAATGAATTGTGTAGCAATGTAAATTTCTATAAATTATCCAGTTTTAGTACAATAGTTTATCATTTGAAATGATAAGGAATATACCCAAAAGAAAGAGATGTACAAAATAGGAATGTTTACCATATTTTGTATCGTCTATTTCAATAATGGTAGAAAATGCAATTCCTTGTGATTTCAAACATAACACAAATCCCCTTTTGGTAATTTATGGAAAGCTATAAGGTTCACATTTCCTTTTGGGAAAGATGTAATTCTAACGCATTAAAATATACCTAAGTATAAACTAAAGCATTGGTCATTATGACTATTGGACTAAAAAGCAAGGTACCATTTCATATTGAGTTGTATTTACTATGGGATAGTTCAAATAAAATAGCAAGAAGTTACATTAGAAAAATAAATCTATTTAGTTGCCCGCATTAAAGATGCAGAAGCAACTTTTATGGAAAAATGAAATTTGGAAGATTCTCATAAAACTTTAAGAAGGAAATAGTAGGATTCCTTTCAATCACCCTTTAGGTAGAGGCCTATGGATGGTAGGAAGGGTTGCAAACGTGTCGGTAGGACATATTATGGATGACAGTGGATGTATTGTTTGAATTGTTCTCTTTTGCACGTTTAGGATAGAGTAACCTCTAGGTAGCACGCACGTTCACATTATTTTCTATTGATTGTTAGATATTGTACATATGGATGCTTGGTGGTTGTTTATCTTAATTAAGCATTATGCATATAAATGTTGCATATGGATGGGATGTTGCATATGGATGAAATGGTTGTGCATACATGTAGACATGCAAGTATGTTTACGTAGGATATTGCATATATTTGGATGCATGGCATGAGCACTTGCATAACAGAAGGTTGACTAGATCAGGAGACCGCCTACCTTTTGTATTAGTATAGGTTCATGCATTTCACGCTGCACACACACACACACACACACACACACACACATATATATATATATGCATACATAATTGCATTAGAAAATTTCTAAGGAAAATGAATTCCAGTGGATGATGGATAAGTAAATGGTCGTGGCTATTGATTGTTCTGTGTGTAAGTTGTATTTTTTCATCCATAGAGATATCGGGGATGAAATCCCTCTAAAGGGGGGAGAATGTAACACCCCGGAAATTTTAATAATAAATTAAAATATTAATAAGAGTAAAAACGTAATTTCATATAAAAGGAAAAAATAGTACGTTCTATACATGAAGGAATTTTGGGAATCTGACTTTTCCATTGAGTCAAGTAGATTTTCTAACCCAAATTCATATATAAGTCGGATACCGTATGAAGAAGATACAGAATGTTTACCATAGTGCGCATTTTGGGTTTTTTGTGCCTATTTTGGAAGTAAGTTTAAAGATTAAAGAAAAATAAAGAAAACTTATTTGTTAAGAAACAAGTTGAATATGTATAAGTTACCCCAAGGAAAAAAGAAAATAAAGAAAGATGGTTTAATGTTGCGTGTGCATTTAAAAAGAAAAGAATGGAAAAATATTTATGCGCACAAATGTAGAAATGATTTTGAGGAAATACAATTATCATTTACATGTGCGTTGTCTGCTTTGACCCGACAATGGAGACTGTTTTGTTATACATATAAGTCTAAAAGGATTTCAAATTCTTTATAACAGGTTGTGGTTCATAACATTGGTATTAAATCCGATGCGTTCTTTCCCAGCCTATTTACATTATGGTAGGATAAGAAATTGCTGGAAATCTCCGTCTATTGTCTCATGGTGCCATATGTTACACAATTACCTAACCCTGTCAGGTTAGTCACTAATTCAATAAACCTATTCAAATTCCACGTCTATTGATTATTGCATGGTATTGAGTTGCAGAAATTACTCAACATCTACTATGGTGAAATCATCACCTCAAATACACAAGACCTTTTAAGGTTCTTTTGTTTCATATCTAGTTTGTACTCCTTAGAGGTATGAAGATAGCATAAACGAATAATTATAAAATCATATGATTGAAGTAGGAAAAAACATGTTTGTTTTTTAGATTGAACTTATAGATGTAACATCAAGAACCTTATGTTTTGATATTTCTACAAGGTCTAAATTTGATGGAAAGATTTCTCAATATGGCATGGTATTAAGTATATAAATGTTTGAACTTGGTCTATTATACGTACAAGTTTGTACTTTCCTATTTTTATTTGACACTTACTTCAGTTACGGGAGCCATAACCATTATGGTACAATTCCACGTCTTATTCTTAGGACATTCTATTTTAACCATTATGGTACAATACATACAAATAGAAATGGTAGATATTCTTGTACGATAAGGTGCATTGAGCATTTATATATAAATGAATATGCTTGAATTGAATCAGAAGGCTTATACAAAACTTACTATCATGGTAAATGAATACCCTTTATTGTATACAATACTTAGTACTATGGTAAATTATGAGGTAAACAGTAGATCGGCCTGATATGCCTTTGAAAACATTGTAAAACATGGATGAACTAGAAGCCAAGTTAATCAACTAAGTTTTACAAAAATTAAAATAGTTTTGCTAGCTTCTACTTATGTTATAGTTTCAGTTGTTTTCTTTTTTCTTGTAGAGCATGGACTATTGAAGAGGGAAAGCTCCATGATTATGACATTTAGCTACTTTGACAAGTTCATTTTTTAGAATATTTATGGTGCTATCATGTATGTTTAAAACATTTCCTATGAAATATTATATATAACTATCAATTGTATTATGTATGAACTTGGTGTAACTTCAATTATGTCTAATATATAATGTGTATAGATTGTTAAATGTTTCTATTATGTTGTTTAAATCGACTGATCTACATTTGAATAAAGGTCAAATGTTTTCTTTTGATAATATAATGTTTTGTAAACTCTAACACGGTAAGGTCAGCATTTCTAAATGCAGTTAAATATCTTTAGGCAGCGTTTCATGAATTGCTATCATAGGATATGAACCTGTTATAGCATGTCGTTAAACAACAGTTTTCAAAGCTGCGAAAAGTTTTTACAGCATTTCTAGAATGCTACACAAACTTTAATAGACATTGATAAAACGTTACCAAAATGATTTTAAAAACACTACAAAAATGTTAGTAAAAATGCTGCGATAGGACTACTTTTGACAACGTTTAGGATCTGAACTTATTGCAATATATCCTTACACAACGTTCTTCGTAATGCAACGAAAATATCTAACAGCGATTTTAAAACACTACGAAAAGTGTTTTTTTGTTGTAGTGAGGATTCTAGCTTCAAATTTGTAGAAATTGTTAATATAGCTCTTTTTATATACTTTGCAAGGCCCATATGATTGATTTTAATATTGTTAGTATCGAATTTTTCAACATAAATGTTTGGATTTGTTGATGCATAGACTGAAATGAGTGAATTGCATGTGTGTTATTTCATAAACATGAAAAAAATTGTAGACCCTAGCTTACTGTTTCATTTATTTCATCTTATATATGTTGTTACTACGTTGCATGCTTGAACAAGGTTGTAGTACTCATAAAAGTAGGACTTACCATGACGAAGTTCGTCGAAAATGGCAATTGAAGGTTGACAAACTCCTAGAGTTCTAACTCCAATAAAAATTCATCAACCGGTTGATCGATCGTAGCAACGGGTTGACTAGTTACTGTTGCTTCTGGGCAATAAGCCCTATGGCTGAAAGGTTTGTTGTTTAATTTGTATAAAAATATTAGCTTTATTTTTTTTAACTTATTAAAATGATTTCTAAAAATATAGTTATCTATTTTAAAAATATATGATATTTATTTAAATTATTTTTGATATAAAAAAGTTGATATTGGTTAATTATATATATAAGGAAGTATTCGAAATAAAAATGTTGTTTATTGTTAGAATGATTTTAAAATTATTTTTAAATTTTTTTACAGAAATAAAGATTTATTATGGAATACACACACACACACATCTTTATGGTATAGTTTTGGGAAAATTTATAGTATCCATATATTTATATCGAAATTAGAAATAAAATGATGTAATACACACACACACTTGTATGTTTGAGTTGAATACAATGCACAAACCTTTTAATGTAAAATTTAAACTGGTTATAAGATCCCCGAACACTGAAATGAAGTATGTATTTTGAACTCTCAGGTTTGTGATACTATAATGAATATATACATCTCACGCTATGTTTGGCCTCTTTGTCGCCCTTACTTACACACATACACATAGACACACACATACACATATGGAGAGAGATATGCCTTATCCGTGTTCTGTATGGTAATATATGGCGATGTATTGATGTAATTTGTTATCCCATGCTTATTTGAATTCGATGTGTTACTATACTTTGAGAATCACTCCATCGCTATACTTAACTCACCAAGTATAACACTTATCTTGATGATTAATGTGAAGCTAAGTAAACTGAAGTAGTACCCCCTTATATTGAGATAGTATTTATGAAGTTAAATTATTGTGCTATTAATGGTGGTATATTTTATTATATGGATGTGGTTCCACTTGCTTATTTTGCCTGGCTATGTCATGCATGCCATGTTTCAATGTTGAGTGTTAAATGTTGATTATCCTATAATGTCCTTAATATGATAAATGATGTGATGTTAATGCACATGTGATATGCTATGTGAGATGAGTGTAAAACACCTTAAAGACATTAGGATATAAACGATGTTTAGGGGGTAATGGCATTACTGAGGTCGATGTGAATAAATATAATAATAATGTCGATCAGTGTAAGGTAACTACTAGATAAGCTAGTATCCATCCTAGCTAGATGGATTCAAGGTCGTGCGCTGAATCTTAACGAACTGGTACCCCGCCTTATTATTCCAAATGACCAATTGCATAAACACACCATGAGGCATGCGCCGTGTGATGATGATGGCGATAAATGATGCAAATGAGGAGATATATGAAGCACAATGAAGGAAGTGCTGATAAGGACGAGAGGAAGATTGTGCAACAAATGGATCATGTGAGGCACCCACAACGACTATTTGAGGGTATACAGATGAAATAGGCCAGGTATCTTGGTATCGACATAGTATTTGGTAAAGACTGGTCGACGAGATGCGAATAAAATTGGCCTTAGGTCTTGGGGTCGACCCAACATTAATAAATTAAATAGGATTTACGTAGAAACATACACCTTGTTACACTTGTATACTTATGACATGATGTGATTAATAATTATAACGATGCAACTCTTAAATGTGGATATGAGTAATTCCTCAATTGATTAGAGTTGCAATAGCAAGTCACATAACTTAGAGCTGTGACATGTGTGTTAAACATGTATATGTGATGAGATGTGGGTTGGGTATTAGACTAGTGAGTGTGTGACATCTTTGAGAGTAAAAGCATATCATATATTTTATACTAGACACACACATCATGTTTTGTATTGTGCACGGTTACACTCACAGCTTGTTTCTAGCCTGACTAGGGTTTTGTTATGTAGTTAACAACTTGGATCAAACTAAGGTTGTTTTACAGATTTAATGTTATGAATATATGTGCTTTGTGGGATGGAGATGTAGTCGATGATGATGGAGGATATTTATTTTGCTTATATTGTCAATCTCATATAATGTGATGACATGTTCATGTATCGAAACTTAGCTGTATTTGATGGCATGAAATATTATGTTGTTTAGCCATGTATATTATATGAGATTTACGTATGAAATATTGTATAAGATTTAGATATGATGTATATTATTTTTATTTTTTATTCGCTTTTGATTCTGTTAGTTTGGGTCTGTTCTCCTATGCATCTCTAATATTGTATTGTTGAGTCCTAGAAACTCATATGTACCGCTTTGTGCCAAGACGAAATATATATTATTTTAAATGAGTTCAAGTATAGAAACGTTTCCATGTTGGCCCAAAGGAGTGTATACGAGAAATTTCTCATATCTTGTCCTTTGATCCAGGCTATTAGATAGTTATTATTCTTTAATAGCTTGGTCACTGGGCTAAGGCATCATAACTAGTTTTATGTATAACATGGTTTGTTTATTAATAAATAGATATCAAACTGTCTTTAAGTTTTTGTATACTCTATTAATGCTAAAGTTGCTATTTTTTCCATTCTTAAACATAAGTATATAATAAAATCAAGTTGTCGCAAAAAATATGCAGTAACAAAATACTCATATTAATGGTTAAGTTGCTATTTTTCTTTGGTGTTATTTAATAGACTATGAAATATTCATAAGCAACGCACGATTTCCATTGAGGCTATCACCAATTTTGCGAAAACCTAATGAAACTATAAGGTAATTTATTTCCTACAAACTGTGTTTGATGTTATATTATTTTGAATTTCTGCATTTTAAAGAAGCTAATAGATAATTATGGATTAGAGATTTATTTATTTATAATATTATAATTTAAAACTAAAAGGTTCGTATAAAACTATATTGTCATTCAGCTGCTAAAATGAATTACTTCTAATTTTATTTAATTTTAGTTCTAACTACTAAGATATCTAATATAGTTAACTATTTTTGATTGAATATAATAAGTGGATCAGCTACAAAGTAATTCTTTTTAATGCTTAACTTAGATTTCACTTTTATTTTAGTATAACTTTAGATTTTGTAATAGGCAGAAACTGCTTTTTAGTTTTATTTAATTACATATTTTCCAAGGAATGATTTTATTAAATCATATTGTGTAGTTTTATATTAACAATATTTGCGTGTTTTCTTACAAAAATGGGATCATCCTTAAGTAGTTGGGTCATTAAAGTAGGAAGATGCATAGTTGGGAGTCAAATTTATTTGGAAACCTGATATAGGGAAAGTGATATGATGAGTAATAATTTATACAAAGTGATTAGTTCACAATTTAAGGTGCTACTAAAATGATTTCTCCTACCGATATCATGTCTAAATAATACCAAAAACATTATTTTTTGTACTTCATCATACCATTTATGGTGCTTTAGACCACAACTATATATATATACATACTTATTATTTTAAAAATCATTATTTCTCAAATAAACAACTTAAGAAACTAAATACATCTTCCTCCCTAATTTTAGAAATAATATTGAATGCATTAGCTACCGATTCACTCAATCTCCAATGAGCCAGAATCATGAGAAGATGCTTCAAAAAATCTATGTACAAATAAAAGGTAGTGGTATATTTATTTAAATTTTTTGAAATTCAAAATTTTTATTATAGCCTTCACAAAATGTAGATTTCAAAAATGTTATTATAAATGAATATCTAGATAAAATCATTAGTAATAGATCATTTTTAGCAACTTTTCCCAAAATTGGTTAGTGGTGGTAATGTTATATTGGATGTTGTTGAATTTCACCAACAAAGCTCTAATGTTTCATGTAAAAGGTGCACATGAATTTCAGTTGGTAAAATTAAGTTTGACTGTCCATTAATTAATTACTAAATTATAAAATGTAATTATAGTATTAAAACAGTAAATTTTTAAATGGATATTTTTGAATTATAATGGTATTAAAAAACAAAAGACTTTTATATGCATAATCTATAAATTTAAATGACAAATCAGTAGCCTAGTTTGATGGCCGAATGGTGAAATTTTCACCTCTATGGTTTGATTTTTAGAAATAATTTTAATTTTGACTCGTTTTATGAATTTTGTTTAAACCTAAATTATTATATTATAAAAACCATTTTGTATAAATTAAAGGAGTATAGTTTCAATTCAGTTGATTTAAAAATTTAATTACAAGTGTATTTCTTGGTTTAGTTGTTGATGATATTATTAATGAATATTATAATATTTTTCCATAAATGATATTAAGATAATTAATTGTTATTAAATAAATATGCACATTAATTGGTAGTTCACTCATTCAATTAGCATTAAAGGGTGTTAATTTTAGAATTAATATATAACTATTTTCTCTAATTCATGGAATAAAGATAGAAAGATATAAATAATAATTAACTAAATTTCATTCTCCATTTAGTTTCAACTTAGAATTTACTAATAAACCCATTTATCATAATTTACTCACGTTTTATAAAATAATAAATGTAAACGTACATTCGTTTTCAATATTAGTATTAAAATTTTCACGTGGTACCATAATTTATGTTGATTAGTATTAATTTTTTTTATACGTATCGATATTATCTATAATGAAGTGAACTTGATTTCATTTATTTCACATTTAAAATTATGACAAACATATTCACCATTTAAATTTTGGTCAAAATAAAATACAATTAATGTTAATTAACTAACATTTTAACTCTCTAATTCAATTCCAATCTAAATTAGGTTCATATCAAATAATATTACCATGAAATTAATAAAAAGGAATTAATTGCTAACAACTCAATTTATTTTGATCAAAATAAAATACGATTACTGTAACGACCCTGAATTTCAAACAAATTAAATTGAGAATATTTAATTAATTTTAAATATTTGAACGATGATTTAATTTGAATCCCCGATATAACTTTGAAATTGATGATTAAATTATAGAATTTAATCTATTGAAACTGGATAAAAATTTGAATCTTCAATTTTAAGCCGAAGAAAAATATTTCGGAAGCTTTTAAAATTCGTGTTGATATTACTGAAGATAACAGAAGCTTCAGAATCGAATTTAAAACTGTTTTGTTCAGTTTTGAGAATTAAATCGTTCGAATCGAATTTAAAAATAGCCGTCCGAGGCACAGTCTCGGAATTCGACGAAACCAGTTCCATTGGGTCTGTAATATTGAATTATTATCGGATTTCAATTTTCGTATTTTTCGGTGTTAATATGTGACCATACGATATGCAAACGCATTGAAATGAAATTCAATTTAAAATTTAAATTTAAAATTTGAAATCCAGTCAATATCATCAGCACGATATTCTCCTAAGATTACGCCTAAATTGTTGCCAAAGATCACGGAACAAATCACGTTCCTGTCTCCCTCCTTCTATTTTAAATAACCAATCATCTCAGTTCGAATCACCAAGGCCGAACAAATCTTCGAGATAAAAATGGCACCACTCCTCTCTGAAATCAAAATCAAAACTCCCTCTCGTTCCTTTCTCTGCTTAACATCCAAGCAATCAAAGAAATGGGCCGCTCGAATAATCTTTGTTCGTTCGAAAATTAGGGCTTCGCGATCGCGTAGGGGGGGCGGAGGTGCTTGATTTCGAAGCACGCATTGAAGTGGCAGGCGATTCGCGATGGCGACTCGTTCAATTCAGTGAAGGCGTTCGCGAATTCGAAGGGCGATGGATAGGTGTCGCGATGATGGGCAGTCGAAGTCACGTTCTCGCGAGTGCGAGGCTACGGCGGCAGCAGGCATTCGAAGAGTTTGAGGCTCGAGTGGATCTGAGTGTCGTGATTTGGGGTGAAGGTAGTCGAGACTAGGAGTTGATGGATTCGCGGGCGATGATGGAAGTGACTCTCGCGATGACAACGATAAGGGTTTCGTGGGGTCGATTAGGGCTGAGGCGACGTGGTCGCGAGAAGAGGGAAGCGCAGCGTTGCCTGAGTCGATATTTTTGGTTCGTCGAAATGGAGGCAGCGTCGTGGCTTCGGCGACATCGTGGAAAGCTCGAAGGCAGCAGCTTAGTCGAGTTCGTCTTCGATCAAATCTGGGTTTCGATCAGGACTCGTTTGTTCAGTGAGGTAACGATTTTTCTTTATTTAAATTTATTGCGTATATGATGAGAAAAATATATACATATGTGTACAGATTGAAAAATATAAAGTTTAACAGTAAAGGAAAATATTAGTTAGGGAAGTTACTTGTTTGTTTAAATAAAGAATTAGTTAAATTAAGTTTATAAAATGGAAATCAATTTATTTAACTTATGAAATTTTTGGTAACTAGAAAATATTTGTTAAAAGAGATTTGTTAAAACTTTAAAGGTATTTATTTACAATAAAAATAAATTATGGGTAAATCGAATTATCAATTGAAATTTAATTAGTCAATTCATTCGGATATTAATATATTGTATAAATTGTTATATACAAGGTTAAAGTTGAGAAAACGAAAGAAGAATTGGATTGGATTGCAAAATTAAAAGCTAAGGTGAGATTTTTCTCACTCGATCGAAAAGTGGATTTTACAGTTATTAATTTGATTTGTTTGACTGATTGATTGCTGTTGATATTAGATATAGTAGGATATATCTATATATATATAGCAATATATACATATTGGCATATGTATATATTGGATTGATGATTTCCCGCCTCGTATAGCGGATGAGACCCTATTGCGCCGTTAGTAAACGGATTTTTATAAAACCCATATACCGCGATAATTCCGTACTGGAGCGGAATTGGTATTGTGCTAACATCTTTGGATGTAGGGAAACAGGTTGGAGGGATCCAACTGGACCCCTCACATTGATTGAATTTATTTCTACTGTGATGTGATAATCTATGAATGATTATTGATGTTATTGAATTGATGTCTGGAAATTGTTTTGAAAGCTAAAATTTAGCTGAATGGATGATTGATATCATTGGATTCCAAAAATAAACGAAATTGAATTTTTGAAATTCAAGTAGAAAATTTCTAAGTGAATCAATTTTTGAAATTGAAGAAATTTTGAAGAAAGGAATTTTAAAGTATAAAAAGTAAATTTTTATAATCGTATTGAATAAATTCCAGAATAAAGTGAAAATGCTAAATAAATGGATTTCATAAAACAGTGATTATAAATTGAAGAATTTAATTTAAATTTGGATTTTAAATAGATTGGAAGAAACGATTGAAATTTATTTCCTTAAAAAGGAATTTATTAAAAGAAGATAAGCTGGAAATCCAACTAGAAATTTAATTGGTAAATTGAAATAAATTGGGAAATCAATGTAAAATGATTTCAATTTGAAGAATCCATTTTAAAACAGAATATTGAATAATTTGAGAAAAAATGAGGAATTTACTTAGTAGTGATAAATAAATTTTTAAATCAATATCGAAATTGATTTGGGATTGAAGTTTTTATAAATAGAGTGAAATTTATAAAAGTTGTTTATAAATCTGAAATCACTTATTTGATAAGTAAAATTGTAGAAGTTGACAAAAAGAAGATTTATAAGTCGAGGTTGTTATTAAAATAGAAATAGAATTTATAACCGTGTTTATAAATTCGAAATCGATTGAATTTGATAAATTAAATATAGAAGATTATTAAAGAAGATATATTCGCGATTTTGGATAGCGAATTATTATTGAAATAAAACGTGTAGAAAATAGTGAAATGTAATTAGTGAAGTATATTCACGATTTTGGACAGTGAATATATTGTTAAGAAAAATGGATATGGTTTTGGAAAAGTGATATTTGAAATGAAGTTAATTGTTTTAAAAGATGTTTTAAAACGTGTGAACTATCGAAATCATAGATTTCAACATTTATTGTTGAAATAGACGTTTTCGAGAGATATAAGGAAATGGTGGACTATAACACTGTTGTTATAGTAAATGATTTCCAAAGGGAAATGTTTTATATAGTATTGGGATTTATATATCTATTTTAATTCCGAATCCCTATACTATTGATTTCGAGTCGTCGTAACGATGTTTTACACAACATTCGTTTTGACTCAAATAGATGTTGTTAAAAAGAATGATTTCCTTAAAAGAATGAAATATATACTTAATTTGATTTAAGTATATCGAATATTTTCCAAGTGTTGAAAATAAATGATTTGTGAAATACTTATTATTAAATAAGTAGGGAAATGCTTTTCCAATATGAAATGAACGTTTTGAGATTTTATCTTTTTAAAGATAAATTGAAATTGAATATTTGAAATCGATTTGAGAATCGTATATCAGTAGATATTTTGAAATATAAATTCACTATGGAATTTATAAAGGAAATGGAAACTGTTTAGAAAAAAAATAAATATTGATTTATTTTTGAAGTGTGGAAAATTTTATATCTAGTAAAAGATATTTTGGAAGATAAAATAATTTGGAAAATTATTTGGAATCTGATGATGTTGCGCATCTTTATTGATAGTTAAATAACCGACTATCAATAATTACCTTTAGATAGGTATTTGTTGTGAATTGGATGAATTGAATGCCACACTTATTTTAAATAATCGCTCACTATTCGGGTTAGCCGGGAAAGGACCATGGGGTCGTATAACCCATTCCGAATATGTGATACGTCGTTATGAATTGCATTTGAAGACCGGTGTTGAAGACCGGATATTTTTGAAAACGGAAGGATTACCGTCAAGTTACTCTACATCGGCTGATCTCCGGTTTAGAGGTTTTTATCACCCTTAGTGACGGGAAGTCCGGACGTGATTAGAAAATTATCCGGAAATGCAAGGGCTTCGTGAGAAGTGCCTTCGGTTCTGTTCGATCCCGGAACAGACTTGTATGGATTGTGTGTCTGACGTTACAATTTGAGATATAAAGCTGATTTCTTTCAAATACATTTCTGTTGGTGGCGGAGAATTTATTCTCTTAGCTTAACACCCTTCTCTGAGACGTACGAGCTCAGAGGTTATGTAGTTGAAATTCATCAGCGATATATCCCAATTTGGTAACGTGGCATACTGAGTGTTGCTGTGAAATGATCAGTGTTTGATCATTTGTGATATGATCATTTGTTTGATCTTATATCTTTGTGATCATAGGTTGATCATTTTGTTTGACCCGAAGCAGGGCTTTGTAGAAAGCGTAGCTTTGTGGACGAGACTTCGTCGAGCCTCACACCCCGGAAATGGTCGAAACAGGAAGGATGCAGCAAGGTTCTAGGGAGTAGCGCCCCTTAGTGTATGTCATTCCTTCTGGATAAAGGTGGTATCATGGTATGGAGCCCAGATACTTAACCTCTGTGGTTGCTGCAAAATTTATTTCTTTGTGGTTGTTGCGAATCGGGGATCCTCGGGAAGATCGGTGACGATCGGGGGATGGCATACGCGTGTCAGTAGTTACCTATTTTTGCAGAGGTAACCCGGCCTTGTGTTGGCAGAGATCCGGTTAGGTTCTCGGGTCGTCTATTCCAGGGACGTACCCATCGTGGAAAAGGAAGTTCCTTAGCCTGACCATTTGTTGGAAATCCAAAGAAACAATACGAGCCTTGTACGGTTTTAGTTGTAGAACCTGCCATCTAATATGGCAGCTATAGCAAGCATACTATAA
Organism: Allium fistulosum; assembly: GCA_030737815.1. Taxonomy (NCBI): domain Eukaryota; kingdom Viridiplantae; phylum Streptophyta; class Magnoliopsida; order Asparagales; family Amaryllidaceae; genus Allium; species Allium fistulosum. Next base: position 786,301,038 of record CM060902.1, on the reverse strand, counting down.
TGGTACCTATGCTGGCTAAGATTTATATTCTACTTTCGAAATGTTTTTACACACTATGCACTAATAATAATATCAAAAAGAATTTGATTTTTGCGTAGTAAGCATCTTTGACTATCATAAGAAGAAATCTCCTCCAAGTCTGCATTTGCATTGTGTGTGTGGCGGGAGGTCTTATGGTAGTTTCATTTTCCAAAAGCATTTCGAATTGACTTTAAAATTATCTTGTTGTTTATTTTAAAGAATAACTGTTTTACGATCTCACACCAGTCACCATGACTGACTCGGAGTTTATTGTTCCCTTCTAAACTCTGGGTGCCCACCAATTTCCACACGGGCAGCCTAGAGTTATGTTATCAGGATATTCTGGATATTCTGGAGCTTTGGAGATAAGCTGGAGGACGAGACGTAGTATTTGTATCTGATAGTATTTATTCCGCTGTGTATTCTGTATGAGGACAGGTTATATAACCGTCCATTGTTGTATTGAGTTGTATATTGACTCTGATGATTGATGTATGTATAAAATGATATAGTTCTTTGTTTAAAGACTAGTAATTATCTATTATATATTGTTCCGCTGCGATGTGTAAGATTCTGATATTGTTTTCTGTTTCTGTTCCAATGTGTTGTTCTTCTTTTCTTTTTCTACTCTCTTCCTTCTGCTTTCTTCTTCTTCTTCTACTTTTCCTTTTTCTTAAAACCCTCACTATTGGAGTTTCCGGCACTCGATTTCTCGGCAGTCGATAAAGTGAGTATCGATGTTGAATTTTCGAAAGTCGAAAATTCCCGTACGTGACAATTACTTCCAGTTAATTATCATTTTTAACTCTCTAGTTCAATTCCAGTCTAAATTAAATTCATACCAAATAATATTACCATGGAATTGCCAAAAAAGAATTAATTGCTTACAACTCAATTTAAGAAATTAACATTATGACTAATGTAATTTTTCCAAGTTAGGAATGACTTATAGTCAATTTTAGTGTTTGTTGTGTAACATAACACTATTATATCCAAAAATATTGGTTATACTTTGTGCTCTTTGAAATTATTTAATTATATTTATCATTTAAGGTTTGTAAGCAGTTTTCGAGAGAGCCAAAAAATATTGAATTCAAAAGCGTATGTTTCACCTTCAAGTAACTAATATTTCTTTTTAAAATGCCCAGTTAAAAAATTATGCGAATCTTGTATTCTTAGCATAGGTTTGTATTAGTATATTTTAAAAAACAACATCGTTAAATGAATATGAATTGATAACTATGTCTGGCTCATTAAAATCTAATTCAATATTTTCCCTACCATAATGGACTACAATATAACCCTAATATCTATTATAAGAAAGAAACATATAAAAAAATAAACTAACCCAATTGTCCACCTCTAAAGGTTACCGATAAAAAACAAGTTGGACCGTGAACACTATATATAGATGCACCAAACTTCCAAAATAAAAATATTCAACAAAAATATTATTTAACAACTACACTGTTCAAAATTTTCATATATATATCTAGTAAAGTCAATAATGAAACATAGCATCCTTAACATTATCCATAACACAAAGCATAGATCTGACACTAGCTATTTTAACCCAGTCTTCAAGTGGTGCACAATATGAAACTCCTTTAATATAATTCTTGTACAAGATGAACTAGAAGGTACATAATATGTCGATAATATGATAGAGGAAAAATGAATAAATTTTATATGTCCATAACATGCATTGTTTGTTGATATAAGAAAAATTAAACTATCCCCTCTTACGCCACCATGAAGGAAATTGTCCCTTCTCCCACCACCACAACCGAAGCTGTGGTCTTTGCATGTAGGGTTCTTACAACCACATTATCAACCAAATGACATATTATGATTTTTCTGGTAGGGTTAGAATAAGCGATTGGTTTGTGGGGAGATATAACACTGAAATAAACTATACACACATACGTATTTCAAATGTTTAGAATTAATTTTCTCCAATATCTTGATTTATATCTTGTAATAGAACTTTGTTGACAATGGATTTAAAAATAGAAACTCGGTAGGTAATGGATTTAAAAAATTTGTACTTCTCTAGTAATAAATTTGTTAATATCTTCAATATAAAACTTCGTGCTCCATCAATATTTCACTTGTTTCACTTCTACGGTTAGATTAGATTAGAAGGAATATATAATTATTTGGATAAGCCACAACTTCCACTTTCCTGTCACAAAATTAATATGACAATTATGTAGAGTCATGCATATAGTGTTTATTATCGATAGTCTAATAGCAATTACAAAGGTAATTAACTATTGAACCATTTATTACATATCTAAACTAAAATCGCCATTAGGCATGTTTAACGTTGGAACATAACTTATAAAGTATCAATAACTTGAGGTTGCACTTAGTTTCATAACAAACCTTCTTTTCTAATATGGAAGTACTTTTTTTGACGTTTAAATGGAATAGCATTATAAATCACATAAAGAAAAATGTTGAAAAACTGTCTTACAAAGAAATTCTTTGTAAATTCTTACAAAGGTTTGATATTACTATCTCTTTTCACCATCTTTTTATATTCTCTCCCGTATTAAGCCATAACACCTTAAGAGTTTCTAGATTTTATTTTTTGCAAACGTAGCAATATAAAATATAAAAAATAAATGGAACCTTATTGAATTCTAAGTGTGCATTTGCGGAAAAGTTTGGATTATATTTAGAGGCTAGTTAAAACTAGAGGCTGATGGCGATTTTAGACAATAGTTTTGTTAGAGATTAGATAGTAAGTAAACATTGTTCTTTATTTTATGTAAGTAGTTTAATATTAATACTTCAATTTTATTTTGCAATAATCAATATTTGATATTTACTAATTAATAATTTGTTATTGATATTGATTATTTAATAATTAATCATTAATATTTAGTAATTAATATTTAATAATTATGACTGAATAGTAAATAATTTAATAATATATGAAAATTTTATTACTAATTTAATAATCATTAGTATTTACTGGTTAATATTTAATATTTACATAAAGTTTAAAAGACATGTCAACCCCTGTACGTCTCATAGTTCCAAAAAAAGGTTGCAAACTATTTCCAAAAGCAACTTAGCGCTGCTAAAATCCATTATCTACAGAAAAAAATCAAATCATAATAGTCAAATCTCACTAAGACAGTCTCTTATCACACAAATGTGCCATGGCTTGGATAAACCATATGAATGTTATAGAAGGTAGCAAAGAAAAAAGCTCAACATCAGCATGACGCTTGGATTTGTGGTTAAGACGATGGTGTAGGATAGAACAAGTCTATTGTGAAGTTACCATTTTGTCGACAGTAAACAAGATATCGACAAAGTCATTGATGTCCGTGTGATCAATCACGACCATGATTTCTTTAGCGCTCTCATCGTTCCTCATCCCTTGATGGACCAGACGCTTTGCTTCTCATAAACTGGGAAATGATGGAACCATGAAATGAACTTGATCACCAATGTGTCCATTCTATTTATCAAGCGTCTATAAAGTAGCTAACCAATCAACTCTCGTCCGTACGGATAGTTTTGTCTAAAAACTTCAAAAACTAATGCATTCACTTTTTCATGGTCCTAGAATACAACATCATCAATACTGTCTTTTCTGTTAGCATCCCATCCACCCCCTCTATATCCTTCAATGTTGGTATTCTCAATAGAGTCTAAAGTGGTTATTCCATTTGCAAAACAAGGTGGGAGTATTGACTCTAATAAATATCTTATCGATAATTCATACCCCGTTAATGAAATTCATCATGTTCCTAGACACATTTATTTGATGCAACAGAAAGCAACCATCGATGAATCTTTGAGTTTCAAAATCTGCTCATTCTCGAATTTATATTTTGGTTAGAGGAAGTAAATGAAGAAACAATTTGTGTAATGTATGAAGAAACTTTTAGGTGTGTTTGAGATTATGGCTTGACGGGATTAAGTCGAAGAAAGAACGATACGTTCGACATAAATACGTCGAACTTACCATTTACATCATATCCCTTTAATAAATTCTAATCAAACCGATCGTTAAGCCCACTGTGGGAGCCTAATCAAGTTAGTTCCAGCCAAAAAAAGTGCATTATATCTCGCCGTGGTTTCCCAAATTCTTCGCATATCAAATATTTTCCTTTTCCTCGTCTCCCCTTCAAATTTTGAAATCAATATTTTCCTTCTTCCTCATCTCCCTAATTTCAAAATCAAGATGCCAAATTAAATAGATCTGACCATGGCCTGCCCGCAGCATGTTGATCTCCTGCTAGCCACGACCGACCTCATCACCTCCAACCTCAAATTCACGCCTTAACCCATGCCAAATTATATCCCGAACCCATGCCAAAGGTTGAATACCCATTTAATGAAGTCCTTGCACTGCGTGGTCCAACTTCTGCTCCTAACTGGGGTAAAATCTGTCACCTTTGGGACTACTTATTTATTTTCGGTTGTGTTGTTTTCAATGTGTAATTTATTTGATTTATTTATTGAAGTGTTTCTACATATTGGGATGAAGTGTGTTATTGTGCTGAGGTTTAGAATGTGAGCACCTGAAGTTTGATTTATTTATTGAAGTGGTTCTACATATATGACTCATGTAGTTTTCTTTAGATTGAGCTCCATTCTTAAAGTACTTCTGCATTTTTAAATTTTAGTAGCATCAAAAATATATGAATATAGTTTTCCTCTTAGTTGCAAGCCAAGTCAGCCATTGCTCCATGTGCAAATAATAAAGATCATCATGAATTAATATGAACTAATATAAAAGATGCGGATGCTACACTGATGCAGCTAAACTAAGAGATTTTTGTGCTATTTCTCCTTGATGATGTCCTTTCTTCTACATGATGACACATTACATATATTTACTAATTGGTGCTCTATTTGCAAAACATTGATTTTAAGTTGTAAACAGTAATTATTGTAAGTCAATATATTGTTGAAGAATATACAATGATGGTAAAATTGTAATCTATTTGCAACTTGATTAATATACTTAGTGACTATATTGCCATTTTGATTAATATGGTAAGTGAAAGTGCATCAACCTATTTGCAAAAATATGAGCTACATGACTTAAAATATACATAGTATTGTATTTAATCATTTTATTGGAAGAACAAGTGCAATAATATATTCACTTAACATATATTAAATCTGATACACACAATACATGTACATAGCTTACTTTGTGATTTATCATATCGGACGTTGCTCAAACATTTTAAAGGCGTTACTATTTTATATTTTGTTGGCAGAACGACAGACAAAGACTTTCTTTAAGTTTTTAAACCAGCAAATATGTCTGGGTGAATCTTTATGCATGATAATGCTAAAGTTACAACAGACGAGCACCATCTTTGCACATACTTGCTAAGTTTTTTTTTGAAATGGTACTTTATATACAACATGTCACTGGGACAACATATCACATTTCAATAAACGTTTGAATCACGCTACGCAAGTTTTAAATTTGTAACCTCTCGCACCAAAGCCGAATCACTTAACCACTTGGACAATGGTGCTTGTCATACTTGCTAAGTTTTGATCCAAGTACAAGAGCACCATCTTTTCACATACTTGCTAAGCTTTGATCCAAGTACAAGTATGTTACATGATCACTAAAGGTGTATTTAGGAGTTGAAATTTGTATTGACCGGATATTATTCTATTATGTCGTTGGAAGATAATACAAAATTTAGACTACATGTGAGCAAGATACACTACAGTAAAATGTATTACAACCATTGTTTATTTCACGTCTTAGAAGAAGGATCCATAAGCATGTACCATGAACTATGAAAAAAAAATCTCTTCTTAAATAATCAATGCATTTTATACACTTCATCGAAAATGTGAGAATTAAGTATAATTGGTTGATTGAATGAGAAAAGTTGATTCTTATTATGGATTTGGAGTTATGCAGTTAAAACCCTATTTGAGCCTTGACAAAGTCCTGCTAAAACGCTTAGCGATCTTCAACCGCTATGCTTTTGCAATTTAGATTTTTTAAATAGTGCATCCACCTAAAACCCCCCCTATTTACTGCGTAGCCTACTAAATCCTAGTTTTTATTACCTGCTCTAGCAATAATTAAAGTAAAAATATTAATCCGTCCATCTCTTAGAATGGATATATGCTTGGCTTCAAGACTTTAGCACCAAAAATAAGATAAATCGCAATTTCAAACGCGAATTTTGGATTCTATGAATCAAGTCATCCTTAAGTTTTGTTATACCATGTAAACAAAATTTCTTCTATCCGCACATGATGTGTAACTTAATAATAAATTTTCTCACACTTGTTTAATATTTAACTTGTAATGGATTTTCTTTCCAAAAAGTTTGACTTTTTTCATTAACTTTCAAATTCTAGTTATTACATATTTGAGTTCAAAGTTCCAATTTTCAATTTTAAAATTGGAATTTTTTGATGAAAGAGCGGTCCTCTTATGAGGAAAGCACTCATTTTTTATTTTTAAAATCAAAGTCCGTACATGTAACAACCCGCATATTTATCGATTTTATATTTAAATATTTTATTTAAATATTTTATCGTTAGTCGGATATTAGTCCGAAAAGCTACTTTTTACATACGGTCAAATTAGGACTCGAGACCACCCCCATTGAGTTCAAAATGACGTTTGAAATCTTTTTGAGTGTAAACTTCGATATGTTTGGAGTAAGTGGAATTTTCGTCACTTTTTCCCGCCTTTGACTTGAGTTGGACTGCACCTTCTAACTCAGCCCCAACCCACCTCCTCTTCCTCACTTTATCAAACACTTCAAGCTTCATTAAAAATGGTGGTGGGAAAGGGAAATTAAAACTCCAAACTAAAATTCAATTGCAAATCCAACTTTCAACTCCAAATTCAAGTAGAAGATAGTGGATTCAAGCTTTGCATTGCTTCTCCTTGCTTTCAAGCTTCATCTTCATCCATTTTAGTGAAAAGGTGAGATTTTTAATCTCACATCTTGCCTATAACTGGCATTGGGTTGTTGGGAATGATTCCCCATCACTTTAGCATGCATATTCGCATTTGGTTTGGATTGGATTGGCGAGAAACTCTAATTTTCAGCGTCTTTGGCAAAATATGGCTCTAGGTCGTTCTGGCCTCGATTGGTCGTTCGCGCGGAAAAGCCACGCAGGCTATAGGTCGCATCCCTTAGGTCATTTCCGACCTATTATCACTCGCCTGTACTTTAGGTCGTAGGTCGCTCGAAGGAGTTAGGTCGTAGGTCGCTCGAAGGAGTTAGGTCGTAGGTCGCTCGGCCACACTTAAGTCGCGAACACTTAGGTCGCCAACTTGCTTCATGACTTCGTTAGGTCGCTCGCCACTTGACACTGCTTGGTCGCTTGCCACTTACCTTCGTTGGGTTGTCTCCGACCTTATAACCCCCGGCTGGTTTGAGTTAGGTCGCGCCTCTTTTAGGTCGCTCAACACACTATTTCACTTTAGGTCGTTAGACCTTATTACTGATAGGTCGCTCGAGTGTTGAACTTTTAGGTCGCTCGAGTGTTGAACTTTTAGGTCGCTTGACCCAGTTAGGTTGTAGGTCGCGCGTCACTGTTAGGTCGCGAACCCCTTTAGGTCACTTGGCCTGCATCTGTTAGTTCGTTAGACCTACTGCCAAGTTAGGTCGCTGGCCTCTAAGTCGCGAGTCTTTAGGTCCCCAGTTTTAGGTCGGCCATGTTAGGTCGCGAGTCTTACTTAGGTCGCGTACCTTTCAACACTTAGGTCGTTCGACCTATTTAACTTTAGGTCGTTCCTTTTCACTTTAACTCGGCCTCGTTTGGTCGCATGGGGACTTCCACTTTGATGCATTTTGGGCTGATTTCCTTGGACTTTTTCTCACATCTTCGAATGTGAAATTTATGTGATTCGATTTGTTTCAACAATCGTTTTGTGACTTGTCACTCTAAAGATATGAAGGTTCCAATACTAGTAGTAAGTATCAAAACTCTTTCATCAAAGCGATTTCAACACTATTTTACTACAAAGCTCTTTCTTCTCAAACCGTTTTCTAACCTACTAGTATATACAAGCCTTTACTTCACTCGGATGAGAAATCGAATTAAACGACTTAGTAAACCGAGTGGTATGAAACGCTTGCGTTCACTTCGTCGGTTAGCTCTTGGACTTGTTCGATTGAACCCTTTTTGTGACAATTTTCTAGTAAAGATTTACAGCTTGTTCGTAAATATTTAAGTTAAGCAAGTGGTTATGGGACATGAAGCTAAACTCATATATTTACTAGCTTGGTTTGATTGACACTTCCTTATGATCATGACGATCATTTTTGTGATTTAGACTAGCGATTGAGCGATGTCTCTTTGTCTGCGAGGGAGACTAGACCCCGCTTTTGTGATGTTTCGCCATCACATATATGGGGTAGCACCCCATGGTCTTCGGGCCATTCCTGTGTGAAAATTTAATGGATAGCTTCCATGAGATAGCTTCTCGTTCATGTGTTATATGCGTTGGTGAGTTTTCATGCTCCCGTTCATGTGTTAGGCCTTCCCCCCCTTTTTATGTGTTTTCTGGATTTCTGGTGATGATTTCTGGAATTTGTGCTTCACCAATTTTCATGACTTTCATTGATATGATATCAGATTTTATGCACTGGTGAATTTATGTGTTATTGACTTCTTATGAATACAAGTTTAGGGTATGATACCCTATTTTATCTTTGAGAAGATTCTTGTGATATTGATTGATCTTTTATTGACTATCATTTACATACTTATAGTAGTATGCCGTTATGATTGTTACATGTTCATGCCATATTATTTATCCTATACCTTATCATCTGATATTTATAGCTAGACTGATCCGTTTATTATTTTCTTATAAATAATACTTGGGTCAGACCGAGATGTTACAGGTGCTTCTGCTTGACTTCTCTTTTGGATTTCTCTGACTTTTGGCTAACTACTTAGATTAGTAGTTTTTGATTGTACACATTTGAGATATAGACTCATTGATGTATTCTTTTGTATAGCACATGTTGCTATTCCTTTTGTATTATTGTGGATCTTTCTGACCACTACTCTAATGTACACTTTCATGTGTTATATAAATATTCATATCTTTTTCCGCCTTTGTGATATGGATGTCTGTGACTGATTATGTTATGATTACTTCTATGCTTGTTTCCGAAGATTATATATAGCCACCGTGTGATAGCTTTGAGTTTGTATCGGTATGTCGGATTTCCTTCTTAAAAGATATGCATTCTAATCTATCTGACATATCGGTGCTCGCATAAAGAAGTTACATGGATGGTCGCTCCTCCACAGCCTTATTCTCTGTGCTAATTGACAACACTACCTTGTAGTGTTCTTGGTTAGCGTGGGTATAGAGGTGGGGCGTCACAGCTTGGTATCAGAGTCAAACTTCGGAACAATGTAGAATAACTTAACAAGGATCATCATCCTAAGTCCACCTTAGGAGTTGTGTTTCAGGATTTAGTTCGAGTCTTTGAACTGATTCATCCTGTTTTCTTTATGATTCCTTGTTCTATCTATCAAGATTGCTTGATATTCATTTGGTGAATAACCTTTTTCTTCTTCTCTCTTTCTAAAAGAAGAGAATGTCTAGACCAGGCCGTTTCAGAGCTGGACCATCTACTGTTACTCCCCAGGATGGAGTTTTTATGACCGCTCAACAGCTTCTTGATTTGGTAAAGAATGCTCAAGCAGCTGGTCCTAATCAGGAACCTACTCATCCTAAGTCTGGATTTGCACGTTTGTGCAACGATTATACCAACTTAGGTGGGAAACCATTCAAGGGTTCTGAATCTATTATCGAGGTCCAGGCTTGGTTAAGAACATGCGATAGAATCTTTTCCCGCATGAATCTTGTCGATCTTCACCGTGTTCAGGTGGCTTCCAATATGCTCCAAGAAAGAGCACTGGATTGGTACGAACTTCTCATTTCTGAAATTAATGAAGCTGATCTCACTTGGGAGCAATTCCGGGGACGCTTCGAATTAAAATTCGTACCAGAAGCAGAGAAAGTGACATTGGCTCGACGTTTTATAGACCTTGTTCAAGGTGAATCCTCTGTGACAGATTATGTCGCATCCTTCGAGTCACTGTCCAAATATGGGGTTGAATACATCAACACCCCATTGAAGAAGAACCAGAGGTTCCTCTATGGCTTAAACAAGAATCTCAAGAAGCCATTACTTCTAAACTTAGAAGTTTCTTTCGATCAACTGATTGATATAGCTCTTCGCCTTGAAGAAGCTGATAAGGACAGTGATGTTGAAGTGGTGGTTGCCAAACCAAACTTCAACAACAAGAAAAGGCCTAACAAGTTCAAAGGTCATTATCCCAACAAAAAGGGTAAACAAGCAACTTCTGCTGCAAAGACATTTTCCCCCAGTGATAAGAAATGCTTCAACTGTGGTGCTAAGGGCCATTTTTCGAACAAGTGTTCAAAGCCTCGCTCGTGTCTCTATTGTAAAAGTCCAGATCATTTTATGCACCAATGCCCTAAGCTTCAAGATAAGGATGGAAAGTTAAACGTTGCTCAAGCCCCTGGCAACACATCTCGCGGTCAAGGTATGTCTCATTATGTCCTTGATGGCATTATTATATTTCATGATCAACCTATTAGAGTTCTCTTTGATACGGGTGCATCCCATTCTTTTATATCAAAGGAACTTGTCGATACTTTTTCCTTAAGTGTTGTTGCTTTAATGACTTCTTTAAGAATTGCGAATCCGGTTGGTGGATCCGCAACTCTTAGTTTGCTTTGTAAAGATGTGGAGATTATTTTGTGTGATTTTTCTTTCCTAGCCGATTTGCATGTCATGCGTTACTTAGGTTTTGGAATGATTTTGGGTATGGATTGGCTTACTCGTTATGAAGCTCATATCCTATGTCATGAGCGGACTATTTATCTCCGTCATCCGCAATCTGTTAATCAGATTTCTATTGTTCTTAAAGATTCGGATTCCGCTTTGGTTGCATCTTTATATTCTTTAAATCCTCGTGATGATGATAATGATGACGAGGAGGATGTCATTTCTATTATTCGTGTCGTTCGTGAATTTTCCGACATCTTTGAGCCCGTTTTAGGACTACCATCTAAGCGAGCAATCGAGTTCAAAATTAATCTTATACCTGGAGCTCAACCTATTACCCGTCCTCCTTATCGCATGTCCAATAAGGAGAATGAAGAGATGCGCAAACAATTATCCGAGTTAGAGAAGAAGCAACTTATTCGGTCTAGTTCCTTGCCTTGGGGAGCTTCAGCCATTTTCGTAAGTAAGTCCGATGGTACACTTAGGCTTTGCGCCGACTACCGCAAGCTTAATGATCTTACTATTAAGAATAAATATCCTTTACCTCGGATTGATGATCTGTTTGATCAGCTTAGTGGTGCTAGAGTCTTTTCACAATTGGACTTGGCTACCGGTTTTCATCAGCTTCGTATTGCTGAGGATAGTATTCCTTTAACATCTTTCCGTACTCGTTATGGATCATATGAATGACTAGTTATGCCATTTGGTTTAAAGAATGCTCCGGCTTATTTCGTTGACCTTATGAATCGAGTTTTCAAAGATTTCCTCGATCGGTTTGTTCTCATCTTTATTGATGATATTCTTGTGTATTCTAAAACCAAGGAGGAACATGAAAAGAATCTTCGAATTGTATTGGAAACTCTTAGGAGCAATCAACTAAAAGAAAAATTTTCCAAATGCCACTTTTGGCAATCTAGTGTGAAGTTTCTCGGTCATATTATTTCCGAATCCGGAATATCAGTGGATCCTTCAAGTATTGAAGCGATTCAAAATTGGAAGAGACCTGAGAGCGTGACTGAAATCCGTAGCTTTCTCGGATTGGCAGGTTATTACTGCCGTTTTATAAAAGACTTTTCTAAGATTGTCGTGCCTCTTACTGGCTTAACAAAGAAAGGTGTTAAATACATTTGGTCGAACAAATGTGAAACTTCTTTTCAGAAATTAAAAGAACTCCTTTCTGATGCTCCTATTCTTATTATTCCCGAAGGGAACCAAGACTTTGTCGTTTATACCGATGCTAGTCGCGTTGGTTTGGGTGTCGTTCTTATGCAAAAAGAACGTGTTATTGCTTATGCTTCTAGGCAATTGAAGCTGGCTGAGACTAGATATGCCACACATGATTTAGAACTCGCGGCTATCGTTTTCGCCCTTCGAATTTGGTGACATTATCTTTTGGGAGAAAGGTTTATACTTTATACTGATCATAAGTCTTTAAAATATTTATTTTCTCAAAAGGAACTTAATTTACGTCAACAGCGTTGGCTCGAATTCCTTGCCTCTTATGATCTGGATATCCTTTATACTCCCGGAAAGGGAAATCGAGTTGCCGATGCACTTAGTCGCAAGCAGCAAATGGCTGTTTCCATGATGATATCCGAATGGAGGGATCTCGAGGTTTTATCCACTTGTGAAATTCGAGATCGTGTCTCCGATTTATGTTCATCTTTTGTCTTATGTAGCCTTGAGGCTCGTCCTTCTCTTTTAGACCGTATTCTTGAAGCTCAACAGCTAGATCCCGAATTGGCTCTTCTTAGCCAGAATATTAGGGATAAAACCGATATTGAAGGTTTGAAAGACTTTGATATCGATTTACGTGGCGGCATTCGAAAATTTGGTAGACTTATCGTACCAAATATTAGAGATCTCCGTAAAGATATTTTAGAAGATTCTCATTGTTCCAAATTTTCCATTCATCCCAGTAGCAGTAAAATGTACGCAGATATGAAGCGACTTTATTACTGGGAGGGAATGAAATCTGATATTGCTAACTTTGTTAAGTGTTGCATGACTTGCCAACTTGTCAAGGCCGAACATCAAAGGCCTGGTGGGTTATTGCAACCATTGGAAATTTCAGTTTGGAAGTGGGATCAAATTTTCATGGATTTTATTGATGGCCTTCCCCGTTCTCGTTCGGGTCATAATAGTTTATGGGTGATTGTTGACAGACTTACTAAATCTGCCCATTTTATTCCTGTTCGGTCGAACCGAACCGTTCCTCTTCTGGCCAAACTTTTTATCAAAGAAATTGTTAAACTGCATGGAGTTCCTTCTTCCATTGTTAGTGATCGTGATCCATTGTTTACTACTGGATTTTGGAAGAGTCTTCAAAAATCTTTGGGAATGAAGCTTAATTTTAGCACCGCTTATCACCCCCAGTCCGATGGACAAACTGAGCGTGTGAATCAAACTCTTGAAGATCTTCTTCGTGCTTGTGTGCTTGACTTTGGTGGAAGTTGGGAAGATCATATTTCACTTGTTGAATTTTCCTATAATAACAGCTTCCAATCTAGTATTGGTATGGCACCTTTCGAGGCACTCTACGGAAGGCCATGCCGATCTCCTTCTTGTTGGCTTGAGGCCGGTGAGAAGCTGGTTTTAGGTCCAGATTTTATTCGGGATTCCACAGAGAAGGTTGATCTTATTCGACATAGGATGAAAGAAGCCCAGAGTAGACAAAAATCTTATGCCGATAACCGAAGAAGGAAATTAGAATTTTCTGTTGGTGATCTCGTATTTATTCTTGTTTCACCTATGAAAGGTGTGGTACGTTTTAGTCGATCGGGAAAGTTAGCGCCTCGATATATTAGGTCATTTCCTATCACTGAACGTATTGGTTCCATGGCTTATCGCCTTTTATTACCGGCTCAGTTTTCTGCCATGCATGACGTGTTTCACGTTTCTCAATTACGGAAGTGCCTTCGGGATTCCGATTCTATTCTTGAGCCCGGTGTTGTGGAAGAAATTGAAGTTTCGCCTAATTTGACTTATGAGCAGCAGCCTGTTCGAATTATTGCTTCGGAGATCAAACGACTTCGAAATAAAGATGTTCCGCTTGTTAAAGTTCAATGGTCCTCAAATCCTAAGGATTGCTCTTGGGAAACTAGAGAATTCATCGAGCGTACACATCCGGAATTACTTTCTCATGCTCTTTGAGGTAAACTTCTTATTTTAAATTTCTTTTGTGTTAATATGCTTTTTATGGTTGTTACCTTTTTATTTTTCCATCTTACATATTGCGAGGACGCAATTTCTTTAAGGAGGGGAGTCTGTAACAACCCGCATATTTATCGATTTTATATTTAAATATTTTATCGTTAGTCGGATGTTAGTCCAAAAAGCTACTTTTTGCATATGGTCAAATTATGACTCGAGACCACCCCCATTGAGTTCAAAATGACGTTTGTGATCTTTTTGAGTGTAAACTTCGATATGTTTGGAGTAAGTGGAATTTTCGTCACTTTTTCCCGCCTTTGACTTGAGTTGGACTGCACCTTCTAACTCAGCCCCACCCACCTCCTCTTCCTCACTTTATCAAACACAAGCTTCATTAAAAATGGTGGTGGGAAAGGGAAATTAAAACTCCAAACTCAAATTCAATTGCAAATCCAACTTTCAACTCCCAATTCAGGTAGAAGATAGTGGATTCAAGCTTTGGATTGTTTCTCCTTGCTTTCAAGCTTCTTCTTCATCCATTTTAGTGAAAAGGTGAGATTTTTAATCTCACATCTTGCCTATAACTGTCATTGGGTTGTTGGGAATGATTCCCCATCACTTTAGCATGCATATTGCATTTGGTTTGGATTGGATTGGCGAGAAACTCTAATTTTCAACGTCTTTGGCAAAATCTGGCTCTAGGTCGTTCTGGCCTCGATAGGTCGTTCGTGCGGAAAAGCCACGCAGGCTATAGGTCGCATCCCTTAGGTCGTTTCCGACCTATTATCACTCTCCTGTACTTTAGGTCGTAGGTCGCTCGAAGGAGTTAGGTCGTAGGTCGCTCGAAGGAGTTAGGTCGTAGGTCGCTCGAAGGAGTTAGGTCGTAGGTCGCTCGGCCACACTTAAGTCGCGAACACTTAGGTCGCCAACTCGCTTCATGACTTCGTTAGGTCGCTCGCCACTTGACACTGCTAGGTCGCTTGCCACTTACCTTCGTTGGGTTGTCTCCGACCTTATAACCCCCGGCTGGTTTGAGTTAGGTCGCGCCTCTTTTAGGTCGCTCAACACACTGTTTCACTTTAGGTCGTTAGACCTTATTACTGATAGGTCGCTCGAGTGTTGAACTTTTAGGTCGCTCGAGTGTTGAACTTTTAGGTCGCTCGACCCAGTTAGGTCGTAGGTCGCGAACCCCTTTAGGTCGCTTGGCCTGCATCTGTTAGGTCGTTAGACCTACTGCCAAGTTAGGTCGCTGGCCTCTAGGTCGCGAGTCTTTAGGTCCCCAGTTTTAGGTCGGCCATGTTAGGTCGCGTACCTTTCAACACTTAGGTCGTTCGACCTCTTTAACTTTAGGTCGTTCCTTTTCACTTTAACTCGGCCTCGTTTGGTCGCATGGGGACTTCCACTTTGATGCATTTTGGGCTGATTTCCTTGGACTTTTTCTCACATCTTCGAATGTGAAATATATGTGATTCGATTTGTTTCAACAATCGTTTTGTAACTTGTCACTCTAAAGATATGAAGGTTCCAATACTAGTAGTAAGTATCAAAACTCTTTCATCAAAGCGATTTCAACACTATTTTACTACAAAGCTCTTTCTTCTCAAACCGTTTTCTAACCTACTAGTATATACAAGCCTTTACTTCACTCGAATGAGAAATCGAATTAAACGACTTAGTAAAACGAGTGGTATGAAACGCTTGCGTTCACTTCGTCGGTTAGCTCTTGGACTTGTTCGATTGAACCCTTCTTATGACAATTTTCTAGTGAAGATTTACAGCTTGTTCATAAATATTTAAGCTAAGTAAGTGGTTATAGGACATGAAGCTAAACTCATATATTTACTAGCTTGGTGTGATTGACACTTCCTTATGATCATGACGATCATTTTTGTGATTTAGACTAGCGATTGAGCGATGTCTCTTTGTCTGCGAGGGAGACTAGACCCCGCTTTTGTGATGTTTCGCCATCACATATATGGGGTAGCACCCCATGGTCTTCGGGCCATTCCTGTGTGAAAATTTAATGGATAGCTTCCATGAGATAGCTTCTCGTTCATGTGTTATACGCGTTGGTGAGTTTTCATGCTCCCGTTCATGTGTTAGGCCTTCCCCCCCTTTTTATGTGTTTTCTGGATTTCTGGTGATGATTTCTGGAATTTGTGCTTCACCAATTTTCATGACTTTCATTGATATGATATCATATTTTATGCACTGGTGAATTTATGTGTTATTGACTTCTTATGAATACAAGTTTAGGGTATGATACCCTATTTTATCTTTGAGAAGATTCTTGTGATATTGATTGATCTTTTATTGATTATCATTTACATACTTATAGTAGTATGCCGTTATGATTGTTACATGTTCATGCCATATTATTTATCCTATACCTTATCATCTGATATTTATAGCTAGACTGATCCGTTTATTATTTTCTTATAAATAATACTCGGGTCAGACCGAGATGTTACAGGTGCTTCTGCTTGACTTCTCTTCTGGATTTCTCTGACTTTTGGCTAACTACATAGATTAGTAGTTTTTGATTGTACACATTTGAGATATAGACTCATTGATGTATTCTTTTGTATAGCACATGTTTCTATTCCTTTTGTATTATTGTGGATCTTTCTGACCACTACTCTGATGTACACTTTCATGTGTTATATAAATATTAATATCTTTTTCCGCCTTTGTGATATGGATGTCTGTGACTGATTATGTTATGATTACTTCTATGCTTGTTTCCGAAGATTATATATAACCACCGTGTGATAGCTTTGAGTTTGTATCGGTATGTCGGATTTCCTCCTTAAAAGATATGCATTCTAATCTATCTGACATATCGGTGCTCGCACAAAGAAGTTACATGGATGGTCGCTCCTCCACAGCCTTATTCTCCATGCTAATTGACAACACTACCTTGTAGTGTTCTTGGTTAGCATGGGTATAGAGGTGGGGCATCACAGTACAAAAGTTTGCTATTACATATAAGCAGGATCATCACTATGATGATCAATCAAATGAGAGGGAAGAAAATAGACAAGACAATATGTATACAAAACATTAATTGACAGAATCAACTAAGGTACAACATAATCTAGGAGTAAAGCGGAAGGTCAATGTGGCAAGTGATCATGTTGTTGAGTCAAGAATGCTGCTGTTGCAAGACAGGAAATGTGGCAGTGATGTTGTGTGAGATCATGCAAGGTGGCGCGGGGGCAATGTAGCTGATGCTGCTTGGCAATGTGCTGCAAATCTTGTAAATTAAGGAGCAGCAGCGAATATATGCTGTGTTGCACGTCTTGAAACAATCCATGAATGAAGATGAAAATGGGCTAAGCTTGGGTGACTAAGCTGCTGTATTGAGCTCTGATGTGCAATATTGACAACACTAAAATCCACCGATGTGAATGACTAAGCTAAAGGGAATTAGCTAGTGGGAGTTTGCACTGTCGAAGCATGTAGACTGCACTGGTAAACTAAGAAGTAGGTGAAAAGCAGGGGGAGGGGGGTGGAACGTGAGAAGCTGCATGAGGTATAAGTTTACATGCTGAATGAAGGAGTTGTAGTTTACATACTGAATGTAATTAAGCATGGACTGCTGAGTGGTTGATCTATACTCAGAATAAAAATACGGAGATTCTATACTCAGTGAGTGGCTGCCCGGCATGCGAAATCTGGAGCTTGTAGGATATTACAGTGCCTATAAAAGAAATCCAAGATTGCTTTTATATATATATATATATATATATACACACACAGATATATGTATATATTACGTTTATAGCTTATATGAGATTATATAACAGTTTTAGAATAATGTGATGATATAACCTATGTAAATACTGTTACTTATACATATATCTTTATGCATACTTAAAGATAAATAATTATTTATATGGTCATATAACACCTTTTGAAAAATGTGATTACAGGCCTATAAGAGTTTTCCCCGTAGGGTGGCTAAACTCAAGACGAGGAAGAAAAAAATGGAAAGAATTCCCACTCATCTAGCAGTAAACGTGGTTTTAAAAAAATTGAGAATATTAAAAAAATTAATATTTATACCTAAATGGTTTTTAGAAAACCACTTAAAAATCAAACGGCTTTCTGAAAACCGTTTAGGGATCCACGCTCATAAAAAAAAGAGAAGAATCGCCACATTTTTTTCTTCTCTACGCTCAAATTCTCATTGTTGGAGTGTGAGGAAGAAATTAAAAATGGAGATTCTTCCCATTCCTTGCTCTTTCCACGCTGCTGAGAATACTCTAATGGTTACCAAATAGAATGCTTACTGAATGTAGTATCCAGAAAAAAAATACTATTTTACAATATAGCTAGGGATTATAGTAGAGTTGCCATTAATGAAGGTTACATCTGGTCCGTTGCTACTAACTAGTTATGTTCATCTGGTATCACATTTGCTCATACAAATAATTGCGCAAATGAGCAAGAATGCTAACAAATTTTATAATTGCATAAATTTTAAATTTGCTCAAACCGAGTATATGTACTAATGTATGCATATATACACTAGTACTAATGCACGTGCATTGCACGTACGCATAGAAAAATCATGTGAATTCATGATTTTGTACATACTACGTTAATTGAACCATGCACAACCCATGATATTAGAGAATATAAAATACAAAATCATCTTATAGCTATGAGTTAAAAGTATCAGCGTTCTATGCTTCAAAAGCATCAGTAATATATTTTAAATATGTATATATTTCAACATCAAGAAACAACATTATTTATGAGAAAACATTAACAAAAATAAGTATACACTTCATCAGTAAAAACAAAGCTGCGTAAGCATATGGAATCATTACCTCTGCCTAACATTTTGAGAGCTTGAAGTGTTTTGAATTGCATACATTTTTCTTGCATTTAAACATGCATCTTTGGCATCTGTAAGTGTTATATATCATTAACTGATTGGAAATGTCTAAAGCATGTGTAAAATTGGAAATTTTCAAACTCAAAATTCAAATTTTCAAATGTAAAATCAAAATTTAAAATTTCTAGTTCAAACAAAAATGTTCAAATTTTCAATATTTGTATTTATTAGTTTCAAATTCGAAATTCTAATTTTCAAATTCAAATTTCACATTTCAAACGTCAAAATTCAAATTCAAAAATTTGAAAGTAAGAATTTTACAAAATTCAAGTTTTCAAAATTTCAAATTCAAATTTTCAGATTCAGAATTAAATTTTAAATTCAAAATTCAAATTTTCAAAGTTTGAATACTAAAATTCTCAAAATTTTAAATTATGTAGATATTTTTCTCTCTCTATAGAAGGTTTGCTAATTAAACTTTTTTATTTTAAAAAAATTCAAAGTATGAGAAAGACAAATTTCAAATTCAATTTTGTCATTTAAAAATTCAAATTTTCAATTCAAAATTCAAATCTTTATGTTTGAATTATTTTTAGAATTATACAACTGAACGGTCGGTTTTTCCACCGTTGAACGGTTATAATAGTTTTTAAATTGGAGGGATATCCAAAATACATCAAACGTAAAAAAACGTTTTTGCAGAGACACCTAGCATCTTCTTTATTCCCACTACATCTGAAATTATTTCCAATATAAAATGAAGAGTTCGTGATTGCATGCAGCCTTCAAAATTATATTCATACCTATATTTTATAAAAGGCCATTAAATCTAAATTTCAAACTTAGGTCTAACCTCCCATTAAAATAATCAAACTAATAGGAAAATATTGTGAAAAACAAACTTAAGGGCTTTTTTGTCACCTAGGACAGCCCAGTAAATTTTTTTTGTCAAGGACAAATCGTTAAAATAATTTAAATAACCCTAACTGTAGTGCGCTTTCTCCTATCTCGTTCTTGTTCTTCTTCAATTCTTCTTTTTTGTTTTCAAATTTGAATTTTCTTCTTCGTTCTCGTTCATCTTTCAATTCTCGCTTTCTCCTATCTCGTTCTCGTTCATCTTTATTTTGTTGCGCGATTCCCTCATCTTATCAGGATTTTCAGTCTCCTTTGTTTTAGTTCGATACTGTCAATTCTCAGCTTAGGTATAATTCTATTTTTTCTTCTTCTACTTTTCTTCTATTAGAGCTTTAATTTGGCCGATTCTAACATTGTTTTTTTTATAATTGAAATTAGTTTTGTTGCTGTGTTTTCTTCTCTCAAATTATATGGAAAATTTGGGCAGTAGTGTCAGGTTCGTTTTTGTTTCTTTTACTCTATATGCAGCATCGTTTTTAAATTTATTTTAAATCGACTGTTTTTTTTGTTGAATTATGATTATGTTGGATTCGTGTTGATTTGGATTAATATTTTTGCTGTATTTAATTCATTTTGGATCAGTGGTTATGTATCATTTTTAGTTTTTTTTAAGTATCATTTTGACAGTACTGAATTTTTGAATCGTTTTACTTTTTTCTTTGTGTATAGCTAATGATGTGTAACAAATAATCGATGGGTTAAATTAGTGTTTTGTTAGTATCAAATTTTTGTTGATGTATGTTTTTGTATCAGTTTAATATAAATTTGGGCTTTTGATTTTAGATATCAGTTTTATAGTTAGTAGGTATCAGTTTTGTTAAAACACTACTAGAACTACAGTATATAGCCACGACAGGGTTCCAACGGCCGCCAACGGGAATTTCCAACAGCTACCAACGGCTGGTTATTTTTTAACAAGCCGTTGGTAACCGTTGTAAAAATGCCGTTTGCGGCCGTTGGAATTATTCGTGTAAACCTGCAGCAAGCCGAGAGCAAACCTCATTATCTCCTCCTACCACAAAAAGACCCAAATCCTTCACCATCTTCCTCCACTCCTCTTTTCTTGCTCACAGCCTCCCCACGCAACCGGCAGCCACTCCGACGCCATCATTCAACACCAGCGGCCTCTCTCCATCCAAATACACTCCAAAATCAGGTTTTGCCTAAAACCCTAGAATTTTAAATTTTGCTAATTTTGTGTTTAATTTGTTGTTATAGTTGTATCTAATGGCCTATTGATTGTTTATTATACCAAACTAAGTGCTAATTACAATTATTACCATCCAAATGTCCAAATTATTTGTGTATATATATTATGCACATATATACATATGTTGATAATTTAGTGTAAATGCGCATTTGAGTTAGCGTTGGATTAGTTAGGACTGATTTAAATTATTTTGTGTATGTTTTGTAAAATATTAGGCAAACATGAATTAGTCGAATTTTTTACGAAATGAATTATATCTTTTACAAATATATTAGCATTAGATAAGTATATAATTTAGTGTATATATATACACATGAATTATATATTTTGCAAAATAGTAAAAATCATATAATTTACTATATATTTAATAAAATAGTAGAATATAAATAAAATAATGCATAATATGCTTTATTTTATATATTTAATAAAACGGTAACATATAAACAAAATTTAAATCCCTTAGTAAATATAATATTCAATTTAAATTGCAGGTGGAGTCGGAGTGGAACTCTGCCAATAGAAGTAGGAATCCTGTAACGCATCGTGGCGGATCCAAGTCTTTTTAGCATCACCGTGAGGACTTGGTAAATTTATCAATTACGAATCTAAGCCGTTATTACATTTTGTATATTAATCAGTTCGGTAATTAGCTATGAAAAATTAAAATATATAAATTATTTATTGCAGAAAAGGTCGCTTGGACATCCCGTGTCTATGATGGAGGTATTTACCCGCACCCACGCATCAAGACAAGTAGACAATGCTGGCAATATTACATATCAGTGGGATGATGATGATAAGGCGACGGCTGCATATGTATGCATATTTTAAATCTTATTTTATTAATATCGATAAGTTTAAATCCTATTCTGCTAATTTTAACCTGTAATTGTTTTTTATTTTAGGCGAAGTTTCAGGAGGCATGGGCAGAGCTACTTTCAGAATTGGATCGCGATGAGTTGACGGTAGAGGAGCAAGATAATATTTTCGACGTTATTATGGATCTGACGCAGCAGAATATGCACTATAGCTATGGAAACCAAGCAGTAATCTTATAAACATTGATATATTATATTTAATAAATTAACCTATAGATACACTATACATATGATGATTTCTACCTGAGTTAAATCTAACATATACGTGATTTATAAATATTAGATAAGTAAAAAAGGAAAAATATACAAAGATATGTGATGAAAATGGATAAACCAAAAAAATATATATAAGAATACTTTTAACACCTATATATTGTATTAAAAAGAATCCATTTCCTTGTGGTATATATTCCAAGAAAAGGGTTCGCTATTTTACATTAGGAACCAAAAACATGAACCAAAAAAAATATGCACCATTATCATCCTGCACCATTATCATTTAACAAAATATGCATTTCCTTGTGGTATATGCATTGCTTAAGATCACGTCATTTACGTTTCTATATTTTAAAATATGCACTGCTTAAGAAAATAATTATAATACAAATGTTAATATCTCACATTCTATTTACAGGTTTGGGCAGCTCAAAAGGCGTGTGAAAAAGCTGAAATAAAAGAGCTTAGAGCCATGGTTGAGCAGCTGCAAGAGCAGGACCGTCTTCGCACTATACAAATGGAGCAGCTGAATCAACGTTTAGCAGAGTACGCGCAGATGCATGGTTCCTTCCCTTCATCGTCTGGTGCTTCCGGAGGTGATGATGATGCTTGAGAGGTATGATGATTATTGTCTTTGTGGTTGGTTATTGTATATATTGACTTTGAGGTGGTGAGGATTGTGTTTGATGGTTATTGTGTATATATTGACTTTGAGGTGGTGAGGTTTAAGTGTTTGCATTGTATATACTGACTTGAATATGGAGTTGGAGTTAGTGTTGGTGAGGGTTTTGTTGTTTATGTACATATTGACTTGGAGTTTGGTTTGAAAATGTAATGTTTAATGTTGATTTTTGGTTGTTTATATTGTTTGTGGTATGTGTTGGATATGTGATATATATGTGAAATGGAGTGGAAATGGAATGGAAATGGATATATATTGATTGTGTGTGGCTGGAAGGTGGATGACTCGCTGTTATAAAAAAAATTCACCCAGATTAGCAACGGCTACCAATGGCTCTTTGGTCATTTTAAACCAACGGCCTCCATCGGCTAGACGCCGTTTGAAGCCGTTGGAATAGCCCCGTTGCTTCCGTTGGAAGCCGTTGGAAAGCGTGAATGCTATTCCAACGGTTTTTCCAACGGCTCCCAACGGCCGCCAACGGCTTGTAGCCGTTGGAATAGCCGGTTTCTCTTGTAGTGAAACTGTTATATTTTCCTTTTGATTTCTTACTTTTTTTTCTTTTTTTTTCTTTTGCAGTGATGATAATAGCCTTCTTTGTCTGTTTGTCTTCGATGATAATACTTTCAGCACTCGGTTGTCCATTGATTATTGTTTTTATGATTTGAAGAATGACATTTGTCGATATTGGTCTCAATTAGCTCTTCATCTATTGAAATTTCTTATGTGCTTGAAAATAAAGTTATAGTGGTTGAAACTGATTCTGATCTTCAGAGTATAGTTTGTTTTCAATTGTATAAGAAGAGTGCGTTCTTTCCTTTTACCGTTAAAATCAAGGGTTCTCAATTGGAAAATGTTGGTGGTGGTTCTACTTCAATTTCATCCAATCTTCTTGGTTATTCATCTTTCAGTGGATCTTTGTGTTCAAATGTTGTTGTTCATAGTAAAAGCTACTTGAAAGATATGTTGAAAAGGGATTCGAAATTATCCATTGATGATTTTATTGGTTTTTGTTTTGGAGGAGCCAATGATTTTAGGGAAGTTTTGATGGCATATTAAATTCAAAAGGGATATGAATTAATGTTTTTAAAGAACTGTTCTAGAAGAATTACTGCTATTTTCTCTTCCTCTACTAAGGGGTGTCTATTTAAAGTTCATGCATCTTGTGATTCCGGGCAACTAAATATGTTTTTCATTAGAAGTTTGAATAGCGATCATTTTTGTGGGGCTAGTCTTAGAAATTTGAATAATCCCCATCTTTCTAGTGTATTTGTTAAATCATTGATTATTGATGAGATTCGGGATTGTCCTAGTAAAAAGCCTAAAGATATAATAAATGACTTTAGGAGAGAATACAATCTTGAGTTGTCTTATTCTTTTGCTTATTGTGGAAAACAACTTGCTTTGATGGAGTTACATGGTAATGATGCTATGTCGTATAATGATTTGAGTTGGTATTTAAAAGCACTGAAGAAGTATAATCCAGGTAGTTGTGCTGATATGGAAGTTAATGCTTGTAATAATCAATTTGAAAGAATATTTGTTAGTTTTGGTGCTTGTTTACTTGGTTTCAAGCAGTGTCGACCTATGATATTTTTAGATGCTACTCATTTAAGGGGACGACCAAGAATTTTGATGGGTGCTACTGCAAAAAATGGCAATCAGGGTATGTTTTTATTTTAATGTGCTTTAATGTATAGTATCATAATTTTGTTAACTTTTTTTTAGGAATCAGTTTTTAGTTATCATTAACAGTTGGTAGGTATCAGTTTTCAGTTAATTATAGCAGTTATTAGATATCAGTTTTTAGTTATCATTAACAGTTGATAGGTATCAGTTTTTAGTTAATTGTAGCAGTTATTAGGTATCAGTTTTTAGTTATCATTAACACTTGGTAGGTATCAGTTTTTAGTTAATTGTAGCAATTATTAGGTATCAGTTTTTAAGTTACATGTTGATTGAATTTTATTTTAATATTTGTTTAAAACTGTTATATGTAGGTTTTTTCCCTTTAGTTATGGGTATATTTTCTTTAGAAAATGTGGATAATTGGAAATGGTTTTTGACTCATTTAAAACAAATGCTTCAAGAAGATCGTGATTTGGTTTTTATGTCGGATCGGCATCAAGGTTTAATTTTAGGGGTTCATGAAGTTTTTCCTTTAGCCTTTCACAGTTATTGCTATCTTCATATGGAGCATAATTTACTTTCGGCAGTTAAGGCGAAGAATTCTAATATGTCTATCATTGATTTGTTCAAGATGTGTTCTAGAGCTTCTAATTTGTATGAATTTGAAGAAGCACATTCAAAATTTTGTGAACTTGGTGGTGCCGCTGCTGTGAATTTCTTGAAGGATAAGCCTTTTGATAAATGGGCTGGTTTGTTTTTTCCTGGTAAAGATATGGTGAATATAGTTCAAATATTGCTGAAAGTTTTATAAGTTGGATTTTGGATGAATGGGCCTTGCTTATTACTGTATGCTTAGATGGAATTCGAATTAAGGTTATGGAACAAATGGCTAATAGGAGAGAGGAGTGTCGATTATGGAATACCACTCTTTGCCCTTCTATGGAATCTCGTTTCAATGAATTGATTGAAGAAGAATTTGAATGGGATGTATACAAGTCTTCAGAGTTTGTTTTTGAAGTGAAATCACCAAACTCTCATTGTGTTGATCTTAAAGAGCATAATTGTAGCTACAATCAATGGAAAGTTACAGGATTTCCTCGTGCTCATGCTATTAAGTGCATGAACAAATCAAAGTTGTTCGTTTATGATTTTGTTCAGTACTATTTTACCCTTGATGCTTATCGTTTTTCCTATGCTAATTCCATTAATCCTATTCCTAAATTTGATAAGCCAATTATTGATGCAAGTGCTGAAGATGTTATTAAGCCATCAAAGGAGAGAAGAGATGCTGGCGGACCTTTTATAAAATGGAAAGGAGGATTTGCATATTTTCAAAATAAACAAAATAGATGTGGTGTATGCAAGCAATATGGTCACAACAAGCGTAATTGTCAAGCTTGTAAGAAGATATTCTCGGTTTTATGTCTTTGTTAGCAATTTTATGTCAGTGAACATTTTTATATCATTGTATTGGTTTATCATATACTGTATGTGACAGTGACTTGATATTTTTATTTGAACTTTGTTATATGGTATCTTCTTTAGTTTAGTGTTGTTTTTTTTGTAATATACATGTTGTGTGGGAAGTAATGTGCTATAATTTTTATATGTTGTTCAGTTTATTTATTTTTATTGGATGTTCATTATCATTTTTTGGTTTTATTAGTTTCTGTTTCAGGTATGTAAAACATGTGGTAATAGTGGTTGTATGCTATTAGTATCAGTTGTAGATATCACAGATTATAGTTTTGGGTTTTCTGTGTTTTTAATCTGTTTCAATTATAAACAACTATGGTGTCATTCTTTGCATACTATTTGTATCATTTGTATATGATGATTTCTTCCTACTTTTGAAATGATTGTAAGTATTTGTTTGCTGAGTTGTGAAGTGCAAAACTTTATAAAGAAATATAACTTTAAAAGTTAATAAATAAGGACTAGTATGTTATTATGAACAGTTGTCAACTCTGTATATGATGTAGAAGTGTAAAATTGCAGTTTGGTATATTGTTGTTGTCAGATTATTTCAAACAGCAACTTGATATCAGTTTTGTATATACGTAGGTATCAGTTTTGCTATAATTTGTGGTAAAAATAATGTATAAAATGAACAAAAGTGAATTTTAGTCAAACAGTTACTATGTATGAGTTTGTACTAATTTTGTACCTCTATTGATATGCATGACAGTTAGCTAGATAATTAAATTTATAAAGCATCATATAATATCAAATAACTTCTGGGTATCATTTTTCATAAATGTAGGTATTAATTTTACTATATATAATGTTAAGAACAATTTATTAAATCTTGAAGCTTGAATTTTAATCATACAAGTACTAAGTATGAGTGCTGCATTATTTTTTATTTTATTTTTGTTATATATTACAATACAGTAAATTTAATTTGTAAGGGTTTATGATATATGTAACAGCTAATGGGTATCATTTTACATGAATATAGGTATCAGTTTTGCTGTAAATAACATTTGAAACAAAGAATTAATAAAATAATCAAGTATAAATTTCAATCATATATGCAGGTGAAAAAAATAGTAACAGTTGCTGCACACTACTGGTATCAGTTTCCTTTGTAAGTAAAAATATATGTACTATCATAACAGAACATTAAGTGTGACAGAAGTTAAAACACGGCTACTTTTTGCAATGTTTGACAGAAGTACGTATTGTTTACAGCAAATTGACATAAAACAACAAGTGTTTGCATCGGCATTCAAAAAAAAAACTACTATCTAGTACTTTTAACACATTATCTCAAATGTATATTACGGCAGATGAACATAACATCAGATTTTGCAAATGAATTCAGTTCTTTTCTTTTCTTTGTTCTTCAAGGCTTGACATGTACTTGGAAAGACTCCAGCAGTGCTCATCAACTGTCAGTCTTGCATGCACGGTCTTCGCTCTTATGGACAATATTTTCTCCTTTTCAATTTTGATTGGTATTCTACTTTTGTTGAGCGAAATGATGAATATGATTACAAATATTCCACAGTCAAGCCTGTTTGAACCAAAATATATTGATAGTATCAGTTTGCATCAGTTGTATTATCAAGTTTATAATTAATACAAAACATTGAATTTTAGAGATAATGGTACAAGCATATAGTATGCTTTGGATTAAAATATTTAACATTTTTACTAGTACACGTAGTATTAGTTTCTGTACGGTTTTTTGTGTTTGTAGTTATTATTTTAAGATTTTTTTGGTAAATATTTTGTTTTATTTTTATTATGTAGGTATCAGTTTTGTTTCTGTAGGTATCATTTTTTTTCCTATATGTATCGGTTTTTTTTCCTGTAGGTATTAGTTTTGTTCCTGTAGGTATCTCTTTATTTCTGAACTAAATGTTTATTGAATTGAAAGATAATATTTTTCAATATTTTTTGTATGAATCAAATTCAATTAAATATAAAAGGCATACAATGATGTGTAGAAGTATGTATGAAATATTATAATGAGCAACAATCAATTGATTATGACTACTAGTTTCAATTGTAGTGTTAATTTTGTTCTCAGTAGATATCATTTTAACCAAAAAAAAATTACGTGTCTTCTCCTTGCTGTGCACACTTTATTTGATGTATATCATCTGGTTTCACCTCCTTGTCTTGTATGTTATTCTTTTTCCAGACGTCTTTAAGCATTTCTTCTATTTCTTGTCTCTATTAAAGACAAAATGATAAAAAGTTAGGTTATTTAACGTTTTTTTAACTGTACTAAGTAATATTTTTTAAGAAACAAAAATCTCATACCAATTTGATAGCTTCTTTTAAACTAGAATTGTTTCTTTTATTGGATCTTCTAGGGCGGTTAGAATCAACATGACACCATTGCACCATTGGATATGTTAAAGTGACTAATGTCTAGTGGTTTTCATAATGCAAAGAAAAACATATACTTTCTGCAAATTTGTCATGTACAATTGATTCTAGCATAGGCAGGACCAGACTTTTTTTAACACCCTTTATATCACAAACAATTTCTTTCTGTTTGATATGAATAAGTTACGATTTAATAAATGAAGCAATTATTATGTACTTACATATAAAAGTTATTTACCGTCATTGTAGTTGTGAAAGCATAATTGTGTTCTGCTAGTCCACATTTTGAAATATGCCAATCAATAATCTGTATTAAAATCATGAAAGTATAAGTTTTTTACTGGTGAAGCAATATTAAATAGTAAATAGTATCACTAATGTTAATAGTGGCTGTGTATATTGGTAAGTATAAAAATAACAAAGCATCAAATCAATTCAAACATCTTGTGGGTATCAGATTTTGCATTTATTTGTTATCAGTTTTGTTGTACATGGTATTGAAAATATTTTTCTAATATTAGCTATTGTGATATTTTATGATCCAGGATTTAGGTATCATTTATGCTTTTATTTTGGTATCAGTTTTGATGTAAATTACAATGAAAATAACTTAGAAATCAAATAAGCATCAATTTCAAACATATTGATATTAACTATTGGCTTTTCTACTAATTTTGACTGATACCACTATGATTAAAGAAAAAATTAAATTTATGTACCTGCCCATCTATCTCATTTCCTTCCAATACATGTTTTAGTGCTTTTTTTTTGTTATGACACAACCTCCTTTAATTGTGTCTTTATCTTCCCATGCCACTACACTATTTTAACAAAAAAGATTTGTATAAGTTAAATAAACTTATTTTCATATTTAATATCAGTATAAATATTTGTATACTTACTTCTGTGATGATGTCGTCAAAGAAAAGAAAGTTTTGATCATATTTTGTTATTCTACATTGAGATAGATCAAACATTTGCAGTGTCCAAGCTCTATCTCTGAAAGCGTTGGCTCTATCACTGCAAGTGGCTTTGGATAGTTCTCTTCTGCACTTTTGTTTTCACCAACTTCGGCTTTTTGAGGTTTTGGCTTATTTGCAACTTTTTTTTTGTTTCAGCCCATAGTGAAAGCTGTCGCTTTGTTTTTTCACTCTTGTTCTTGCTTTCAGCCTTTGAATATAAGAAGCTGTCTTTCTTTGCGTAGCTTTGATTATTTTGCCACTTTATTTTGCCACTGTTTTTTTCCCTTTTCTAGCAGCAGGTTGTACTGGTTTTTCTGCATCATGTTGTTCAGTTTTTTCACTTTCCAACTCTTGTGTGTCGTATAGTTTGAAAGTTGAAGGAGTGAAATCAAGCACTGAAACATTGTAGGGTACATTTTGGCTTTTGATAGTGATATCCTCTTCCAGATGTTGAGTATGTTTTGTTTCTTCTTGTTGCACTTGACTTTCATTTTCCACTTGCTCTCTTTGATGCATTTCAATTGGAGCTGGTTTTGTTTCTTCATGTTCATGATTTCTTTGTTCACATTGTGTTTCTTCATTTTCCAGTTTTTTAACCAATTCACTTTCTATTTCGATGTGCATATTTTTCTCCACTTCTGCTGTTCTTTCTGCTAATTTCTGCACATCTTGTTCAACTTTTCTTTCTTTATTTCTTCATTTTTTTATATTTCCATTTCTATACAAGTTTCGGTATTCAGTTCAGTTGCTATACTGTCATTTTGTACATTGAAACTTGCATTTTTCTCTTCAATGTCCTTCTTCACATCAGTTTCAAATTTCTCAGTACTTTCTTCAGCTTGTGACATTTTTCCTCATTTTCTTCCAATTTCAACTTAATTTCCCTCAACTCTTGTTTCAATTTCAGAACTTCTTGCTCAGCTTTATTCTCATTTTTTTCTATTTCCAATTCTGTTTTTCTTTTTTTTGCTTCGTCTTCCAAATCTTTGATATGCATTTGGAAGATTTTAATACTTATGTCTTCCTCAAATGAACGTGCACTTTCTTCAGTTTCTTCCAACTTTCTTTTTGTTTGCTGGGCAATTCTTGTTCTACAGCTAATGTTTGAAGAAGTCTTTCTTCATGTGGACTGGGATTAGTAATTTCTTTCACCTATATAATTGGTATTGGAAATTTTGTTTTAGTTTTAAGCTATGAGTTAACTTACAATTTACAATGATAATTGAATTTTTATTATAAACAAAAGAGGTAATATTCTGAGATAAAACTGATTCTAAGTGGAGACAAAATTGATACCAAGAATTTAAATTGAAACTATGTAGAAGCTAAATTGATACTTTGTTTGTTTGTAGGTTATGTGGTGATGCTGATTAGTTTATTCAATATTAGTTATTTAGTATTAGTTTATGATACTATTAGTATCAGTTTCAAGCATATAAAAATATAGTATCGGTTTTTGCATGCTAGTATCAGTTTCTGATACTATTAGTATCAGTTTCAAGCATGTAAAAATATGGCATCAGTTTTTGCTTGCTAGTATCAGTTTCTGATACTATTAGTATCAGTTTCAAGCATGTAAAAAATATGGTATTAGTTTTGCATGCTACTAGTATCATTTTCAGGTATAAGAAAATATAATATCAGTTTTTTCCATGTTATTAGTATCGGTTTCAGGTATAACAGAACATGGTATCAGTTTTTTGTTATATTATTATCAGTATCAGTTTCATGTATGACAAAAAAGTATCAGTTCATGCACACTGTAGTATCAGTTTCAGGTTATAAAAGCAAAGATATACAATTAAACTTTATTCTACATAAGAGTTAAAGTATTATTGATTAACAAAAATTAGATGGAATTTTAACTTACATCATCCTCTTTGACATTGTCAAAAAATTCTTTGACTGCTTTGTCTTTCAGTTTCCTCAAATCCCATTTTGCAAATCAGGGTAAAGCTTCAGTACATTGTCGTCTTTGTTGAATCAGTTGCAATTTCTCACATATGCAATACTATTAAGATATAAAGAACTGATTAGATAAGGTTATTAAAAATAATATACATTTCCAATTATTAATATTTTTATTAACTTATCTTACCAAAGGAAGCATGGGGCATCCCGACATGTTTCTTGGCTTGTGGATGAACTATTTGACAAATTTGCTGAAATTCTTCTCTATTGTTAGAGGCCAAGAAACTGATTGCATTGTTTCTAAATCAATTAAGAATGGTAGAATTCACCGTCTTAATATATTTTTTGGGAAGAAAAATGTTAATAGTATTCCCATTACTATTAACAGTGGCAAGTCTTCTTCATACTGCTTTTTTTTCTTTGCTATTTCTTGCTTTATTCTTCTTTCAACAACATTTCTTGTGATGAATGTGCAATTGCCAAAATTTCTCTTTGCGAATTTTTTGCACCGTGTTGAAATTGTTCTATTTGTCATTTTTTGGGTTGGTTCAATGTTCATTCCTTTTAATGGTAACCCAAAACGCAAGCTTATGTCTCTTGCTGTGACTTTCATTTTTTCTTTAGCAAACAAGAACATAGCATTCTCAACCGAGTATCACTGGTATAAAGCATCCAAATTGTGTTGATGCTTTTTGCATTCTTTCATCATAATTTTCTCTTCATAAAAAACTTTGAAGAAGCTGTAGAATGGAGTCCTCTTCAATATTTCCATTTGGTTTTTAGATAGAGCATTTTGTTGTTTTATCAGTTTAACCATATTGAATACTCCTTGCAATCCACATCTATAAGCTGTGTCTTGCTTTATGTCTACAGATTTTGATATTTTCTGCTCTTCGGCTTTTGATTTGACTTTAATGCATGTTGGATGTGGATTTAAAAAATTATCATCATCCTATTGTTTGAAATAAAGGCAATAAGTTATTTGTGAAACAAACTATGTTGAAACATAACAATAGGTTGGGTATTAGCTGCAATGAAATAACTTCAATCAAATATGTAAGGACTATCGTTTTTACTGTTTATAGGTATGGATTTGTTGTAAGTAGGTATCATTTTCACAAAAATCCGAGTTGAAACAATTTTGAAAATTTAAAACTAATAACTTCAAGTGTATGAATTGTAGGTATCATATTTGATTCATAATGGTATCAATTTGTTCATGTTAGTATCATTTTTGACTCATAATGGTATCAGTTTTTGAATAAAATGCAGGGAAATCCATGTATACTAGTAAAAAGTACAAGCTTTTGATAAACGTGTTTGTGGTATAATTTTTGCAATTTATTGGTATTATTTTTTACATGGAAAATGTTCTACAAGATGTTACAATTATGAACTTTATTCTAAATAGCTAGTGGGTATCAGTTTTGTTAAACATTGGTGTCAGTTTTCATAAAAATGTGATTTGAAACTATTTTGGACACTACAAATCATGTAACATAAACATACACAGTATAGGTGTCAGTTATTATTTGTAATGATATAAGCTTTTAAACATAATGTAGTCACAACAATTCAAAATGGTACAAAGTACAAATTTGAAACAAATATCCTTCTGGTATCATTTTTGCATTGTATTTGTACTGTTTTTTCTAAAAATACACTGAAAATTATTTACAAAATTATAAAGTCGTCAATACTAGTTGAAATAGTCAGTGAGTATCATTTTTTTATATATAGATATCAGTTTTTACAAACAAGATATTTCGAATAATTTTGAAAATTCCAAAAGTATTGCCTTTGAACATGCAAACTGTAGGTTTCATTTTGGTTTAATAAAAACAACTTATTAAAGCACAAGGTTAATACTTCACACAAAATGATTATTTGTTTCATTTTTTGAAGATATCAACGTCATCTTTGTTTACAATGATTTGTAAAACAATTTATCAAATTATTAGTTTTCAACAATACTAAAAACATATAGTAATTATCATTTCTTTTAAATTTAGTTTTCAGTTATTAAAAATTATAGCTGATCTAATTTAAATATTGAAAAATAACAATATCAAACTAACAAATTGGAGGTATCATTTTTAGATTATATTAGTATCAGTTTTTAACAATTTGCAGTGAAAACAATTTGCCAAACTAAAAGTATAATATTGAGACAGATACAAAGTGGGTATAATCTTTCTAAGTATTGGTATCAGTTTGCTACAAATAAGACTTAAAATTAATTTCTAAATTACAAAGGAATCAAATCCACATAAACAGATGGTGGGTATCATTTTTGTAGTCTGTTAGTATTAGTTTTATCATATATGTGTGTGAAAACAATTTCTTCAATTAGAAAGCACCAACTTAAATTAAACATTTAAAATTAAGCAGACAGATGGATTTTTTTTCTTGCAATATTTTAGTATCATTTTTCAAGTAAATGATACTGACTATTATTTTTAAAGCTTCAAAGCCTTGTGTTTTACCAAACAATTTACAGGTATCATTTTTGCAATATGTATCATTTCATAAAGTTATAATTAATGTTTGTAATTTTACCGAATTGAGTTGTTCTTCTTCTAATTTTTCATCTGCAACTTTTTTTCCTTCTCCTTTCTGAGCTTTTTCATGTTTAACATTTTCGATACTATTAGAATACATTTAACAATATGAAATTGTTAGTATCAGTTTCATAATTTTATAGTATCATTTACCCGAGTTTCTGTTTGTATTTCCTTCTGAATTGTTTTTTCTTTTTTTCTTTTCCTTCTTTGTTCTTTTCTTTCAGATTTTCTTCAATTGCTTTCTCAGCAGCTATTTTTTGCTACATCTTCGCTTCATTGTTCTATCAAATAAATTCAATGTTACTATAATAAAACTATACTAACTTTGTTATATTTGACTTTATAGTATCAGTTACCTTCTTTGGTATATTTTCTCTTATTTTGGTTGATTTTCATTTGCTGTAATTTTTTCATGTCTTCTCTTTGTTCTTTTTTCTCGATTTTGCTTCTCCTCTTCTTCTACTGAAGGTTTTCTAAGTTTTAACTTACTGCATTTTCCTTTTATCGTCTTTGCTATCAATTCCACTAGAGGTAGGTTTTCGTCTTCCATCATTGCGTTTTCCTGTTGAATATCTACTGTAGGAA
Organism: Allium fistulosum; assembly: GCA_030737815.1. Lineage (NCBI taxonomy): Eukaryota > Viridiplantae > Streptophyta > Magnoliopsida > Asparagales > Amaryllidaceae > Allium > Allium fistulosum. Next base: position 786,266,815 of record CM060902.1, on the reverse strand, counting down.
GTATTTCGATGTTTCGATTTTCAGTTTGTTGCTCCATTTCCGTTAAAGCTAGGTTTTCTACTTCTTCAATCTGTGATTGAACATACAAACTGTTCGTCGACTGTCGATGGTTGTGGTTGTGTTGAAGATGTCGATTTGTTTCTGGTTTGTGGTACCATTTTTTTCGATTAAAAATTCGTCATTATTTGAGTGAAAGAATGGAGTAGGAAGACGAACGGAAAGATTCACTTGTTTTGTTTTAAATCGTAACTGGGCTTTGGACTTTGTCCTTACGATAAAAACTTTGTGCGCGTGTCCTTTTGATTAATTATTCACATTAATTTGTCCTTCAAATTTTTTTCCACTTCAGATTCAAAATTCAATTTAAATTTTAAAATTCAAAATTTCAAAGTTTGAATACTAAAATCTCAAAATTTTAAATTACATTGATATTTTGCTCTCTCTGTGGAAGGTCTGTTAATTAAACTTTTTTTTTTTGAAACCTAGTTGAACTCGGCTTGCCGGTAAACTCTTAAGGAGGGTATAATAAAATCGTTCGTTGCGCAAGCCTCCTTTACACTGCGCCGCACCCGCGGACAACTAATTAAACTTTTTATTTTAAGAAAATTCAGTTTGAGAAAGACGAATTTCAAATTTAATTTTGTCCTTTAAAAATTCAAAATTTCAATTCAAAATTTAAATCTTTATGTTTGAATTCTCTTCAGAATTATACAATTGAACGGTTGGTTTTTTCACCGTTCCACGGTTATACTAGTTTTTAAATTGGAGGGATATTCAAAATACATCAAACGAAAAAAACGTTTTGTAGAGACACCTAGCATCTTCTTGATTCCCACTACATCCGAAATTATTTCCCATATAAAATGAAGAGTTCGTGAATGCATGCAGCCTTCAAAATTATATTCATACCTATATTTTATAAAAGGCCATCAAATCTAAATTTCAAACTTAGGTCCAACCTCCCATTAAAATAATCAAACTAACTTAGATTATAACAAAAAAGGGCTCAATAAATCCAAAAATTATATCCATGTCCCCGACCTCTCTTCTCCATTACAATCTCACCCCTCTTATCTTCAACCCCAAAAAAATAAGAAAAATAAAAAAAGTCTCTTCCCATCTCGACGTAAAACCCAAACCCGTCATTATGACCTCATGGCTCAAGCAAACCCTAAGCCAGCGCTTCAACCCATCCGGTATCTCCTCCTTCACGGAAGTCATTGCTCGAGATCCACAGCTGGCGCTGCCACATGTGTCGGTTCCGGACATCCGCCACGTCGACTGGCAGGAGCTGAGCAAGTTAGGGTTTCGAGGCGTGGTGTTCGATAAAGATAATACAATCACCGCACCTTACGCGCTTTCGCTTTGGCCGGCTATTGCTGATTCGTTTTTGAATTGCGGGTCGATATTCCGCGGTAAAGTTGCGGTCTTTAGTAATTCTGCAGGTAAAAGTTTTGATTCTGATTGAGTTTTCCTTTGGATTAATGTTGTGTGAACCCCTTTATAGATTTTAGGGGTGTTGCCTAACTTAGGTTAATTGGGGGTACTGACTTAAATATGTGAATATTTGGGACAGGTCTGTATCAGTATGATCCGGATGGGGAAGAAGCAAAGAAGGTAGAAGAATCTATAGGAGGTGTTCATGTAATAAGGCATGGCAAGTGAATTTTCTTTATCCTTTTCTATAACTTGTTCTATTACATTTTTTTTTAAATGAATATCATATATAAAATTTGGTAGAATTGAGCTCATAGAATGTGTATTAAGGGTGTGCTAGAATATTGATAACATTTTTATTGCATGATAATAAGTATTGTTAGGATGATGTTCTTAGAGTTCACTGGGATCAGTTTCTTTTAAACTAAATTTTTGGTAATTTAGTTAACGGTAAAAATTTAGAATGTTTAAATAGATTAGAAGTTGTAAAAAATGAAATAATTCGTAAGCTTATTTTTCTTAGTTATACCTTACTAAGGTTTTTGTTATTTCTGAGTCAAAAAAATTAAACTGTTGCAAACACTTCAAAACACAGAAGTAACTTACATGCTACTACCAAACCCCCTTTTGAATATAGTGTTTTAGCAAGCATGTCTTTCAAATGTTTCACTTGCACATTCATACGAGATTCACAAATAATTATAAACAAAAGGAACTCACAATTAATGTGACCAACTCATATTTATACTCTACAACTATGCAAATTTGCCCATGTGAGATACCATATCCAACCAACCAACCAATGATTCGAAACATCAATGTGATAAGCAATGGATGCACATGTATACATGATTGGAGCAATGAAATAGAGCACAACAACTAGAGCTAATTGCACGATAGGTTAATACACCATCTAATGAATATATAATGAATCCAATTAGGACTTCTTCTTTGGTTAAGATTAAGACATGATGCTTCATGCTTGTTTAGCTTTCCATGAGGAAGTAATAAACAATGCAACCTTTCACAACTAGCTATGGATATGTGCATTTGTTAACATTTTTTTATTGTTATAATCTGTGAAGAATTCATAACAAGTCCCATGTTTATTATCACACATACATAAAATCAAGCCACTAAGTATAAAATCAATATCTTCAAACTTAAGGAACATATGCGGCGTGATTCCATTTGCAGTTTCATTTTCTATTTTTCTTGTTCTATTCTAACCAACTTAAAGTCAAACTGTGGTGGCAACAAGTTTAAGAGTTTGTTTGGAATTTTTATTTTTATATCAACTATAGTTTTTAGTTAAAGAGTTAAAGTAATTTTAACTGAATTTAATGAAGTAAAAGAGTTTGGAAGATTAAATTGAAATATCGATAAAATTATGTAGGATAAGTAAAGAAAAAAAAAACTTATAGCTTATGAAATTTATTACTTGGATTTAAGTTAAAAAATTAACTTGTACCTACACACTTCAAATTACATACGCATGATTTACCATCAAACATCGAACTAAAATGTTCCACTGTATGCAGAAATTAAAAAGCCAGGTGGAACAGCAGAAGACATTGAGAAGTACTTTGGCTGTTCAGCTTCTGATCTAGTTTTGGTAAAATAGTGATTTTCAGTTATATTATATTTTTAGTTTATTTTGCAGAATGCAGAAGAATTATATTTCCTGCATTATTATATTTGATAACAGGTAGGAGACAGACATTTCACAGATATTGTATATGGAAATAGACATGGTTTCCTTACTATTTTAACCCAGCCGTTGAGCCCTGATGATGACCCTTACATTGTCAAACAGGTAGTTTTTTTTCAAAAATTATTAATTAGTTTTACATATTGTCTGAACTAGATATATATATTTGATTTCAGGTTCGAAAATTGGAAAGCTATTTTGTGAATAGATGGTACCAGCAAGGGGTAGAACCAGTAAAGCATAGTCTGTTGGCAGAGGCAAAGCAGTGTTTGAAAGATCCAAATTTGTAATCACATTTTTAAAACGGTTTTGTAATGTAGCAATAGGAAATTATAATCTAATCTCCCTTCTTTTTTCCTTTGGTTTACCAATATATATGATTTTTCAAGAATTCATTTGTTAAATAAATTTAAATTGAGTATAGGCTTGTGGACGGATACTTTTTAATGCTGATTATCTACATCAATGGACACAGATGTATATCGAATGTTTATCCGTTTTGCTCACAATTAATAAAACCATAAAATTAAACGGAAAATTTTGGTTTATCATAAATCCTTTTCTGTTACGATGTTAATACAAACACAAGAAAACAAGGTTAAAACAAACACAAGAAACTAAAAGTACGATGAGACAAATCATTTTTTACAACAAATATATATTTATAAACGCATAATATGAATTATTACCTTGATAAAACAACAGATAGAATTCATTTTATGTACAAAAATATACATAATTTCAATTATTATCTTGATAAAATTTCAAATGGATAATTTTCAGATGCGAGAACACTATCTAATTCGGATTTCGAATATTTTCTCATTTTTTGTATATAAATTTAGGCAAATTTTTGATTTTACAGGTATTGCCATTACAGGAAACTGGGCACAGGGAAGAAGTTGTAAAAAAAATTAATTTCAAAGACAACAAGTTTGCTTTTTAGCATGAATGACACTTTTTAGTATAAACAGCAAATGATAGTTACAACTATCATTCTGTGATTTGCACTAGAAAGTGTCCTTCAACCTAAAAAGCAAACTTTTTGTCCCTGAGATTATTTTTTTTCAACTTTTTCCTTTAGCCTAAAACCACTTGGTTTTCACAAAGATTGAATCCAAAACAATAGGAAATCGGAGGCACAAGATTGGCAAAGAGAATGTTCCTGCCCATGGATTCAGTCCATAACCATGAGTTTTAATGCACGAGATCTTATGGCGTTTATCAATAAGACACTATCAATTAGTATTACACGGAACAAATCAATTATAAAAACTAATACAATTAATAATTTAAATTAGCGACTATGATAAATATTTTTTACATGCAATATGTTGCATGACAAAATTTGATAATTCAAATGTATCAAAATATGGTATACTTTGCAAAGATGATGTTGATAATAGGTAAATCACACATGCAAAAATTGTTGGATTTGAACAACCGTAGATATAAAAAAATGAGTTGTTACAACTCAGAGATAACAGTTAGGGATACATGTGTGTTTATTTATGCATGGATTTGTGTATGTATATGCATGTGTGTGTACAAAAGACACATCTGCATATATGAAAGTTGGTTTGTTTTTATTGTTTTCTTAATATATAAAATACAAGCGTACATCACATCACACTGCTGTCTAACTCACGGTTAAACACACAATTACTAATCTTGCATATATGGATGCAGTATTACGTGATCAACTGACAATGGTTGTTATTGGTTGTTTATATATGGATTTGTACACGCTATCTATTAAAGCAGATCTATTATTTAGTAACGTTAAATTGAAAATCTGTAATGGTCGAAAAGCACTATGCGCTTTAGCGGAGATATAACGATGCTTTAGCTACATAGATATGGATATAGTATTTCTCATGGTTAAACACACAACTATAGGTCTACGTAGAACAAATCGCTTATCAACAGTCTATAGTTGTTATTGTTCTGAATTATCAAATCCTCTTTGCATATCATGTCTTGCAACGACCCATAAAATTTCTGCCTAACAATTAAAATAGTTAATTTAATAAATTGTTAACTAAATAATAAAGGGTAAAAAGGAATTTTTTTTAAACTACATAATTAAAGCTTGAAATCATTACCATTGCGTAGATGAGAATTTTGTGGTCGAGACAAACTATAGATTTGTTATGTTCGGAGCCACGGAGAGAGTGTTATGACTAAAATACGAGTTTTATAAAACTAGACAGAATTTTAGCAATGGAAAATTCCGCCTGACCCACTTAGCTAATTTCAGCCAAATTTAAGTGCTGCAGGAATCATTTTTTCAAATCACTAGTTACATCTTCAAGCTCCTCATCTCCATTTCTCTAACTTTCTCTCAAAGAAATCCACCTCTAGGCCAAAATAAAATGACTAAAATCAATCAAAGTAAAATCATGTTAATTCAAATTAAGGCTAGAGCAATCTATTTATAGAAGAAAATCTCATTTTTGGGGAGGATCAATCCCAAGGCAGCGAATCTACATTAGATTTGGGCTTGTTTGAATGTTTTTATTGCTTACACGAAGGTTCTATGTGAGTGGGTGACTATCTCTAACGGTATTATGATCTATATTTATGCATATGCCTATTTATATGGATTGACCTTAGGAATATTGCTAGATCAGTACCATATATGAATTATACATTGGTATATGGTCAGGCTATGATTAGTTATCACCTCAAAATCCCAGGTATGTTGCAACACCCCGGCTCCCGTTAACGAAATATCAGATGGAATTTATCATTCGATAACTCGGATTGATAGGCATGGAAGATGAAACACCCCACACCCCTCAGTATACCTAAAAAGACACACTAAAAGTGGTGCGTTGTAGGTATAACTAAAACTAGTAGAGATTAAGATTCACAAGACAAAATATATAGATAATAACACAGCGGAAGTAATTAAAAACAATAAGTGATTTTAAAAATTAATACTTCATGATTACCTCACACAAACCACATATGTTCCAAATACCAAATACAATTGTCTTATGAAAATAAAATCTCAGTCTCATCAGAAAAACCAGAGTACAAACACAAACTTTCCCTCAATACAGTACCACTACGATAAAAGAACAAAAAGCTGAAGATAAAACGAAGGAATACATGATAAGGACTCCAAGTCTCCAAGAAGCCGCGGTCTATTTTCCTTGCCCCTGATTGCCTATAGGGGAAAAAGGGAAAATAGAAGAGTTGGTCGGACTAAAAGTCTGATGAATGATAATAATTACTAGAATCTTTAAGCAAAGTAAAAGTAATAGACCTTACAACAGTTCTAGTATATATAAAAGAAACAAAAGAAATATGAAGAAGGAATAAGCTGAAAATAAATACGATTTAACTAAATTAACATAATTATTTAACTTTGATTGTTTGCACTTGTTTTTGATAGCTGCTAAGATTAGGCTGAATCCCTAATACTACCCTTTGATCGGTCTGCTACTTCATAGAATCTACTGTGGACCGGACGCTAAAGCTCCCTACGCAGTAAACATTGGTGCCTACGAAAGGCACACACTAAGCTCTTAGAACTCATAACGATTACTGAGCATCCGAATGGAAGTCGCACGCATAACCGCCACCATGCTCATGTTACCCGTTGTTCCACATATTGGGTCTTCTTATTACCTCAAGCTCCAGCATAAGCGTGCCCCTCGTCTCACTTCAGGGTTATGTGAGACACCTCGTCTCACTTCAGGGTTATGTGAAACACCGTGTCCACAGAAATAATAGGGGAAATGCTGTTGGTATGACCTGCCATCCAAACAATATCTAGTTGCTCCCCTTTGCCCAAATCCCCATGATTTGGATTTTTAATTATTGACCATTTACTACCGTTATTAACATAAGTGTGCCCCTCGTCTCACTTCAGGGTTATGTGAAACACCTCATTTCACTTCAGGGTTATGTGAAACACCGTGTCCATAGAAATAGAGGAATGTTATTTGGTACAAGTCCTACTTTAATTCTTTGCTTATTAATTTAGATAAATTATTTAAATAAGCCTTTACCTTCGTTCTTATCATCTGTGCTTATTAATTTATCCTAAGTCTTAAAATAAGCTCCACTCTGTTCTATTTCTTATTATAACCTACGTTATAATCATGCTTATTACTTAACCCAAGGTCTAAGTGTAAAAATAAGCTTCTTTCATGTTATAATCTTTTTAGTTATAATTCTAAGTTATAACTAGGCCAAATATATTTAATTAGTCCAATTCTAACATCAATATCATAATTAGACTCAGTTTTAGTCTTAATTTCATTTTTATTACAGTCTTTACAGTTTACGTCTTATCTTCCGTTATTTCAGTATTCTTATAATTTTAATCCATTTTCGCGTTTAATCTATTCTAATCCATACGCGAAGAAGAAATAAAAGAAAATTGAAAATAGAAGAAAATCCAAAGCGTAGGAAAAAGATGTAAATAACGCATAAATAACAGTAAATAAATTAAAATACTGTAAATAAACTGTAAATAAATTGAAAAGCTATAATTAACAGAAATAAACTAAAATTAACTAAAAAGAATAGCTAAAAGAAATAGACTGAAAATAATTATAAAAACTGTAAATAAACTACTAAAAAGGTTATCCCAAAAATCATAGTAAAACTACAACTATTGGAAACCCTATTATTTTAAATTATTTAAAGAAATTTAGAATAATTGCAATCACTCACCCGTGGTTCTAAGCTCTTCCCTTTTGGTCTTCTCGGATCCACTTGAGGGTATTAAAATATTTTTATTAAAAAGATTCTCTCCTTGGAAAATTATTCCTTTTAGGGTCCTTCTTGAAAAGGTGAATTCAAGTGGAGAAAATATAGAATGAGAAAAAGTGTTAGGCCTAGGGTCTTATTTATTGGGGTAGAAGTGGATCTCAGACCGTTGAATTTGGAGATTGAATAGGATGCAACCACGTTATAGGTTAAATAGGAGCCGTCGGATGGAAGCACGAAGGGACCGGATCAGGCTAAAGAATGAAAAATACGTGTTCGAAATCCTCTGGAACGAAGAAAATTTTCTTCGTTCCATACCCGTAGGCGGGTCGACCGGGCGGTCGACTACCCCTCCCCATAGGTCGACCGGCCGGTCGACCTAGGGCGCGGTTGGGTCGACCTAGGCCATCTTATTTTTTTCTTTTCTTCTTTACTTTTGTTTAATTCATAACTTGCTTATATTAGCTAGGATTCTGACGTTCTATATATGGAAATTGATTAGAAAATTACCACGGACACAATGGTGCAACTCCCGTAGCTCAATTCTGATAATTTCACAAAGTTATTTTATTATTTCATTAATTAATGAATTAATTATTATGGGTTAAATTTCAGGTTGTTACATTCTCCCCTCCTTAAGGGATTTCGTCCTCAAAATGTAATGACCCGGAATTTTGGACATCCCGAGTTATGAATATTAATTTATAATATTCAATAATATTGTATTTTAATATACAATATTCCCATTAATCAATGATTAATAATTGTATACAATTTTCCAAATCAATATAACTTGAGTTTCAAATCTATATTAAAATACAGATTGATTTAAATAGAATTTCTTAAATATATATTTTGTTTTAAAAGTAAAATATGTAAAATTGTTTTAGATTAAATATATGTATTTTGTTTTAAAGATAAATATATATTATTAATAGAGCATTAAATAAATTGGAATAGTCAAATGCATATATTTTACATATAGGAATAATAAATTTATATGTAATGATAAGTTAAAGAGGAAATTTATAATATTTAAATTGATAAAATGTTATAAATAAAAAGATGTGTATAACAATCACTTTAGTGATTTATGAGAAACTATATATATATATACATTAGTTTATTTGGAAATAATATATTTCAATATTATAAATTAGAAGATGTATATATGGGTACAAGTACCCATATGTGAATGCTTAAAAATAATTTTTAACATCTTATTGTCCTTATAATACATATGAATATAGGGTGTTTATTATAGAATGTTATTCTATTTCATTTTGTTTTAAGGAACGTATATATATATTTGTATAAAATAAATTAGCCAAGAGGGTTATTTTAAATTTCTAGTCTCTTATTTTTGTTTTAAAATGTATAGGATATGTTGAGACAAATACAAATACAACTTTGTGAATATTAACTTTGGGCTGCCTATCTTCTTGAGTATACATACTTATACTTTAAAGTATTTTATAGTTTATATATAAATAAGAGATTTCAAGTCATAAGCTGTGAAAAAGAAAACAGGCTACAAAAACTGGTTTAAATCAAGTCAAACCATGGGTAAGTAAGAAGAAAATTTTATCAGTAAGCATATTTACATTTGGCAGTAAAACAACTGATAGGACATTGTAATAATTATCTTTCCTTCTCAAATTTCACCCAGCGGAGACAATATCAACTTCAACCTCCAAAATATCATTGCAGCTAACAAATTGTCAAATCTGTTCATTTTCTGTTGACTGCAAATTGTATATATTTGAACTCCTCAGATCTGTGTGGTTTTGAAAATTAAAAGCCTGTGACTTAAACATCCTCTGTCTAAACTGTAAGCAAGCCTTAAATCAAAACTATAAAAAGAAGAAGAAGAAGCTACTCTGTAACTTGTCTGGGAGCTTAAGAAACATTCTCTGTTTTTAAATTCAAACCACCAGGAGGATTCAAAAGCAAGTTTAGATTCGGTTTTAAAGATTTCAAGTTTTCAATCAAAGATTTCAACTTCAAAGTTCTGGAACCAAAATGTTTAAGGTGAGAAACTAAAATTTTTAAAACCTGGAAATTGAATTACTCTGTTGACTGTAAATACATTGTTCATCCCAGTATTCAAAAATATATATCTCTTCACCAAGATCATTTTGCATGTTGATGTAAACTAGGAATATGTTCGTTTTCTAGTATAGTATTAGTTAAAAATAGTTTGTGAGAAAATTATGCTGTGTAGTTCGATAGGGTTCCATTTTACAGTAAACGATCCAATTTAGGGGAAAATAAATATTTTTAATTCTAGGATTTAAACATGCAGTCTTGATCCTTGTATGAAATTATGAATTTTAGTGGTAAAGTTATAATTTTTAGTGTTTTATATTGTGAGAAATTGTTAGATGAACGGTTTTCATTCAAAAATATATTTCCGTTGACTTCATCGACGAGAGGTGTTGCGGCCTGTCCTGGAAGGGGCAGGTGGTCATAGGGGAGGCGTCAACCGTGGACAAATCTTGAAATTTGGTTTGGTTTGGGAGAGCGAGTGGGCTTTAGGGTTTTGGGATGGTTTTTGGTGGTCGGCGAACGCAAGTGAACTGGGAAGTGATGGGGTGATCGGAGTTCAAGGGAATTGGCTTGGAGGTGGCTGCATGGGTGAGCTTTCGATCGAGGTAGGTGGCGTGCGAGGTTGCAGTCAGTCGTGGAGGTGGTGGGTAGATTTGTGGTGGTAGTGTGGTTTCGTGGTTTGAAATTCGTGAACTGGAGATCGATTTTTCGATCGGGGGTGAAGTTTGCATCGGTGAGTGGCAAATCTGGATCTGGTAATGATGGGTGACTGAGTGGTGGTGTCGTGGCGGTGAGATGGTCAGAGGCGAGGACTTACACGTGCACGCGTGTCATCGTGCATGATGGTTTCAGGCAGGCTGGGTTGTTCGTCGATGTGGTGGATGGTGCGAATCGGAACGGGCTCAGCGATGGTCTCAAATGAATCGCGAGTGTATCGATTTTCAAGTGGCGATGTTGTTGCCGTTCGATTTTGTGTTGTGTTCCTGGAGATGGAACTGGAGTGGGATTCAAATGAGAATTTGGGAGAGAAGAAGGCTGGTATTTGGGTTTGGGCTTCGGCCCGATTAAATTTAAATGAGATTTTTTTTTTAAAATAAGGGTCTAGTTAATAAGCATAGTTTTTAAAGAAAAACTAATCTTCCTAAAGTATTTAACAAGTTAGTTGGTTGAGGAAAAATATTTTAAATAAATTTTCTTTTATATTAAAATGTTTATTTTAAGTTAATATGGACTAAAGAATTTAAAGAAGGAAAAATAAAGCTTGTTCTTCATTAGGGTGTTATAAATTATTAATTAAGCTTTGAAAATCATTTTATTATTAATACTTGAGTTTTATCTGAATATATTGAGGAACAGTTAAGCAAATGATTGGGAAAATAACATGTTAAACTTTGACTTAATTTAAGTTCCTAAGTAATTTTATATTTATAATAATTATTTAATTTCACATATAATAAAGTGTCATTAAGTGAATGGTTCGTATCGACGGATGCTACGCCGTCGTACGATCCACTGTGAAGTTAAATAAGTAAAATTTTATAAGCTTGTTCAGATTGAATTTGATTACCGTTTAGTAATGAATATCGTTCTATAATTTTCTACGGCCTATCTGTTAAGATGTTCCCAAACGAAGAGTTGTGTAGATTGTAGATTATTCTACTGGTTGACATCTGGACAGCGGAAACAACCACCATTCCGCTGAATAATTAATTTAACCTCTGTAGATAGTATAAGTCATCTATCTGATATTATCTGTGTAAGTGTTAATAGCAATGATAATCTCTGATCTGTTATCCATGCATATAACTGTTATATTGTTTGTTAATTATATTCGAGAATGTAATGTGAATCGATCTATGGAAGCTGATTGATTTGAATATCGGTGAATTGTGAATTGTGAATTGATAAGTACTGTTGAGACTGATAAGCCTTATTCTGTTTGGCGTGATTTTGAAACTAGTTTGATTCAAAATAAATATTATTTTTAGAAATGTTTTAAAGGAATGGATAAATATTTTGAGAATATCAAATATAGATATTTGCTATTATTTTAGAAATCCTTATAAAGGTATTATTTAAACTATTTTCAAGTATTTAACTATTTTGTAATGATCCTTTAAAGATTAATTTTTTTTATTTAATTTATGTTTAAGTATATTTTCTTTAATATAAATCTATTTAATATAAATTTTGTTTTGAATAATATTTTATAATAACTTTCATAAAGAGTATTTTATTTATTTAAACTTGAAATAATATTTGAAAATTTATATGTATGATTTAGAAAGAAATGCTTTGGATATATATATATATATATTCAAATGAAATAAGCTTTCCGAGTAAAGTGAAATCCGTTTGTATTTTTAAAGGTGAACAAGGCTTAAAGATTGTAACGGGAAATTACTTGGTTTAACTGATTGTTTGATAGTTAAATAACCGACTATCAAATCTGGACAAAACCTAACTTTGGAAATATCTAGAGGAGACTCGAGAATTATATGGTACGGTTACCGTTCGAGGTGCTATACCGTACGTATAAACTTGTGTATTCTCTAGGACGAATTATAAGGAGACCCGTCCACAAATGGTTAGGAGGTGAACTCCGATCTTGTTTTTCGTCGGTGTATTTTCTAAAGAACCGGGGTTGAGTTTACCGGGAAATAACGAACGTTGTTTCGAAGAGACCGAGATCGGATTTGTAATCCGAAAACCACTTCGATCCAACGAGTACGTTTTCGTGAAGAAGACAAGAGCTTGGAGTCGAAGATGGAGCAGTGAAGTGCAAGGGCTAATCGCTACTAATCCTGAGGGTGATTCCAAAATGGATGTAGTAGGAGTAGTGCCTTCGGTTTCGTTCGGACCCGGAACAGACTTGTATGGATGAATGCTTTCAGAACATCGTCAGGTGGACGGTGAGCATTCCAAGTGATATGTTCTAAAAAGGTAACGCTTAGCCTCGAGCCTCATCAACCGAAAATGACTGAAAATCAGGGGTTATGCAGCAAGGCTAAGTGGGTAGCACCCATTAGGGTGAGGTCATCCCTGTCTAGATGTCCCTTTTATTTTGGCTTAGTGGGCGGTTGCTGAGCCCAACCGCGGAGTGATCTTACTCGAGATTATCCACTAATGGGTAGTCCCGGTCTTGTGTTCCAGGGGATTGGGAGTGATCCTCGGTATTGTGATCTAGGCCACGTACTGTGACATGTGGTACCCCAGTGTCTAGTAATTAGTTGGAAATCCATTCTCCCTACGAGCCTTTACGGTTTTGATTGTAGAAACCACTTTGTGGCTAGTATGCTGGAATTTAATCATGTAACAATTTCAGCTATTTGAATAAGTATTTGTATATAGACACTACTATAATATCAGAGGATCTTGATAAGAAAGTGTTTTGGTTATCATAAGGTAAAAACCCGACATGTTTATTTGTGGCGAGGCCTTACGAGATACATTTGATTTCAAAAGGATTTTTAAACCTTAATTAATCAAGTTTAGTGTGTTTCTCACGCTGGTTTACCAAACTGACCCGGGCTTGGTGTTTTTCCTATATGCTCGGGTCAGACCGAGCATATCTCCAGGTTTAGCTGGAAGACTGGAAGCTTTAGGAGAAGAGTTGGAATCAGAAGACGTATTCACGTAGATGCTTCTATCCAGTTGTATTTGGTTGTGTTGTCAACAAGTTGTAAGGACATGATTGTTATAAACTGTCCAAGTTGTATGGTTGTAACTCTGATGTAAAGTCTATATATGTTATATAAAGAAACAGTTTTGGCTTCATGTAAAGATTTGTTCATATTATAGTTTATTCGTTCCGCTGTGAGATTCTGATTTGATCTTTTTCTTCTATCTTCTTTCTATTTCTACCTTCTTTCTTTCTTTCTCTACCCGTCTTTCCATGCCATTTGGCTGACAAGAGGGGTTTAAAGTCGGTTTAAATCGGTACGGAAAAATGGGTCATGACACGAAATCTCTAAGGATAAAAGAATGAACTAAATGTTTTCATCCAAGTTCTACAACCAACTACTCAATCATCATCCATTCATCCATTGTCCTTATGTTTTTTTGATTCAATTTATGATACTTATGAAATTTGTGTAGTGTAAATGTCCCTAACTAATGCAAAAGATTAGGCAGTCCACTGATTCAGTTGACCTCCTTTTATGCAGTCATGTCCGTGCCATGTATCCAAATGAATGCAAATTCACTAATGATAACTGATAGTTCTATATGCGTGCTACAAACATCATCCAAATGCAACAATCATATGAAAATCATCCATTTTTAGCAACCATGGAAAATAGGATAAAAATGCGCACACATCCATATGCACATGCTCTAGTGTCCTAGTTAGGTCGATCCCTAAGAGATAATAGTGCCTAGTGTAAGTATATGTGTCCATAGCATCCACGAGCAAACACTTGCAACCACTAGCATACATCATACATGACATGTTCTATTAACATGTTTACATCAAACCCTACCATCCATAGGTTAAATCCTAAGTTCTACCCTCCTAAAGGGTAATAAAGGAAAGAACCTATTGAAAACTAAAGATGGAAAATAGAAAATTATGAAACTTACTATCGAAAAGATGAGGATAGGAAGTACGAATTTTCTCTTCAGTCTCCCACGAAGCGTCTGCAACATCGTTCCCCATTGCACCTTTACTAGCGGAACCTCCTTATTCCTCAGTCGCTTGGTGTCTCTTCCAACAAGCTTTGTGGGGATACGCCGAACTAACGCTTCCCTTTCTACCTCCACCTCTTCCAACTGACTAGTCTCTACGACCTCCGCTGAGTCATGTAAGCACTTCCGCAAGTGCGAAACATGAAAAACATCGTGCACTCCTGCGAGCCTTTCTGGTAGCTTCACTCGGTAAGCCATCTTCCCAACTCTCTCCATGATAGGAAATGGTCCAAAAAATCTGAGGGCTAACTTTCCATTCGATCCGAACCTTACCACCTTCCTAAGCGGGGATACTTTGATAAAAATTAAGTCTCCAACCTCAAACTCAATGTCTCCCCTCCACTTGTCCACATAAGATTTCTGCCTGTCTTGAGCTATCTTCATCCTTCGCCGAATCAAATCCACTTTCTCTGATTTCTCCCTCACCATGTCAAGCCCAAGCAGCAACTTCTCCGTAGACTCCACCCAACATGAAGGTGACTTACAAGGTCTCCCATACAAAGCCTCGAATGGTGCCATTCCTAGCATGCTTGGTAACTGTTATTATACGCAAACTCAACCAACTGAAGATGCTCTTCCCAAGTTCCTCCATAGTCCAAAATGCACATCCGCAGCAAATCCTTAAGCACTCTATTCACTCTCTCAGTTTGGCCATCTGTCTGTGGGTGATAAGCCGTACTCAACCTAAGCTGCGTCCCTAGCGCCTCCTGTAAGCTTCTCCAAAACTCACTAGTGAAAATGGGGTCTCTATCGCTTACTATGCTAGAGGGAACTCCATGTAGTCGGACCATCTCTCAAACATATAGGGATGCCAAATAAGATGCCGTCCTCTTGCTCTTAACAGGAATGAAGTGGGCACTATTGGTCAAACGGTCTACTATTATCCAAATGCTAGTATTCCCCTTTCTAGAATGGGGTAAACCATCTATGAAATCCATCGAAATGCTGTCCCACTTCCACTCTGGCACATCTAAAGGCTGAAGTAATCCATCGGGTTTTTGCTGCTCCGCCTTAACCCTTTGGCATACAAGACACTTAGCTACGAACTCCGCCACATCCTTCTTCATGCCATTCCATTAAAATATCCTCTTTATGTCCCTATACATATTGTCACCACCCGGATAAATAGTCATACGGAAATGGTGTGCTTCCTCTAAAACTGCTCTCAACAAGTCACTAGTGCAGGGAACACAAAGCCTTCCATCTCTCCTAAGCCACCCTCTGGTATCTATGGAATAACGTTGGAGATGTCTAGAGACCTCTCCTTGGCTAATCCTATCCATAATGTCCATGAGCTCCGAATCCTCTCGCTGCCTCGAGCAAATCTAATCCATAAGGGTAGGCCTCACTTCAAGCGTAGCTAACAATCCAGGGGTAATATCCGTAAAGGGCTTAAAATGAAAAGTAGAAATAAACTCCAAGCTCCTCCATTCTACGAACAAAGGACTAAGGGTTGCCTTCTTCCTACTTAGTGCATCTGCAACCACATTACCCTTGCCAGGGGTATAAGCTATCTCAAAATCATACGACGCCAAAAACTCCATCCACCGCTGCTACCTCAAGTTCAAATCCTTCTGCGAGAATAGGTACTTCAATGACTTATGGTCGGTGAAAAGCTCAAACCTCTCTCTAAGAAAATACTGCCTCCAAGACTTGAGTGCCAAAACTATGGCAGCTAACTTTAAATCGTGGGTAGGGTAGTTCTTCTCATGCATCCTCAACTGCCTACTACCATAACATACTACCCTCCCTTCTTGCATCAACACCACTCCTAAACCTGTCCCACATGCATTAGTGTATACAGTAAAAGGCTTAGCTCCATCCGGTAAAACTAACACTGGTGCACTAGTAAGGACTCTCTTAAGTTTCGTGAAGGAATCCTCACAATCCACATCCCATACGAATGCTTTATTTTTCTTAGTAAGGTGCGTGAGTGGTGTCGAAATCTTAGCAAAGTATCTAATGAACTTCCTATAGCAGCCCGCCAATCCTAGGAAGCTCTTAACTTCGGTGACGTTCTTGGGGGCCTTCCAATCTTGCACTGCAATCACCTTAGCGGGCTCAACAGCCAAACCTTCCTTCGAGACCACGTGCCCCAAGAAACGTACCTCCTCTCTCCAAAAGCGACACTTCGAAAACTTAGCTCTCAAATGATGACTACGAAGTGTGCAAAGAACCTCCTCTAATTGAACATCATGTTCTTCCATATTCTTGGAAAATACCAAGATGTCATCCACGAATACCACCACAAACTTATTTAGGACCTTTTTAAAGACGCGGCTCATCAAGTCCACAAAGTAGGCCGGGGCATTGGTTAGCCCAAAAGGCATAACCAACCACTCGTAAAATCCGTCTGGAGTCCTAAATGCAATCTTATCTATGCTGTCATCGACGACCCTAAGCTGATGGAATCCTGTGGCTAAATCAAGCTGGGAGAATACCGAAGAGCCAACTAACTGGTCAAAAAGATCATCAATCCTAGGGAGGGGATATCGGTTCTTATTTGTGAGCTTATTTAATTCTTTATAATCAATGCAAAGTCGAAGAGAACCATCCGCCTTAGTAGCGAAGACAACTGCTGCTCCCTACTCCGATATGCTCCTCCTTATGAAACCCTTCTCCAAAAGATCATGGATCTGCTTGCTCAATTCCTTCCTCTCCCTAAGTGCCATGTGCCTCACAGGTAATGTTATTGGCTTAGCATTATCTATCAAATAAATCCTGAAGTCAATCTCTTTCTTAGGGGGTAGTCCCCTAACCTCCTCAAAGACGTCTGGAAAATCTCTGATGACAAGAACCGAGCCTAGCTCTGCTGAAGATGAATCGAGGGAATATAGAAAACTCAACATGACTGACCCTTGCAGGTCGCAAGAAACCTCGAGAGTCCTACCGCTGCATGTCTTTAGTCTAACGACTCTCCTCTCGCAGTCTAATTAGCTCCATATGTGGATAGCCAATCCATCCCCAAAATTATCCCATACCCCGAAAATCCCAAAACATAGGCGTCGTAGTCGAATTCTACACCTAGGATAAAAATATTTAAACCCCTACAAACCATAGATAAGTGTGCCGATCCTCCTATGGGGTTTGAAACAACAATGGGGTCTACTACTAAAGAAATGTCTAAGTACAAACAATCCACAAGTGAACTAGAGATAAAAGAGTGTGATGCTCCATAATCGAATAGAGTTCGAATGGGAAAATCAGAAATAGAAATCAAACCTTCAACTGTGACTTTCCTACCTCTATCCGGAATGCTGCCTGAAGGTGCTGCGTCTAACGCCTGAATCTGCGCGATCGGTGTACTGGCTCCCTGTCCCGTCTTCTAGGGACAATTCCTACTCAAGTGACCGGGCTGTCCGCAATTAAAGCACTTTCCCTTCTTCTTCTCCCTCTTGCAATCCTTGGCGATATGTCCCATAATTCCACAGCTACCACACTCAATCCTTTCTTAATATGCTCCTGAGGGCCATCACCTTTCTTCTTCTCTTTATTGTTCCTCCACCATTTCTTCTTCGGACCTTCCGACTTAACAACTTCCTTTGACTCTCCTTCCTTGACTGCATCAGACATAAGCGCCATCTCTACCAAAGACTCATAAGTAGCTCCCATCGGCACGTGAGTCACCAACAATCTCTGAAGGGGCTGATTCAATCCCTTTGCAAGCTACATAGATTTCTTGTGCGGCATATTCACCACTCTACTCCGAACCGTGACAATTTATTGAACTGATTGATATACTCCTTCACCGACAAACTTCATTGCTTCAAATTAATAAACCGCTCTAACTGAACACTCTCCTCTGCTTGAGACAAAAACTTCCTATCAAACCGCTCCCAGAATCCATTCCAAGTCACCTTCCTTCCTTCTAACTCCATGACCTCCCACCAATACAAAGCCTCCTCTTTCAGCTGCCAGGATGCTAGTTGAACTAGCTGCTGATCATCCAATTATAATAGTTTGAATATCCTCTCTATGTCTCTAAGCCAAGCTCTCGCCTCTACAAAAGTCTCCTTACCCGAAAAAGACTTTCCACCCAAACTCGCAAAATTCTTACAAAGCTTAGAGAAATTGGCGGTGGCAAGTAGGTTGATGGATCCCACCCGCTGGTGCTGGATTGGGCGCTTGCCTACGCACCTCTGGAGTCGTGGCTTGTAGATACCTACGAAACTAGGCTGGGACTGGAATGCCCTCGGGAAGGTTCGGGGCATCCTCCATTCTACAAAAAGAAATGGATAGTTTAGGAAAGAGTCGAAGGGAGATTGAACTGGACTTTTGAGGGGATTTTTATAAAAAATCTTTTATACTTAAAAACTACTTTTAAGAGTTCTTTTCTGAAAAATACTTTAAATAAAGTTATATTTGAAAAATACTTTATTTTTAAAATAAATTTTTAGGAATCCTGTAACCTTAGGCTCTGATACCAAATGAAACACCCCACACCCCTTAGTACACCCAAAAGGACACTCTAAAAGATGTGGTGTGTTGTACGTATAACTAAAACTAGCCGAGACTAAGATTCACAAGACAAAATAGATAGATAATAACACAGCGGAAGTAATTAAAAACAATAAGTGATTTTAAAAATTAATACTTCATAATTACCTTAGACAAACCACATATGTTTCAAATACCAAATACAATTGTCTTATGAAAATAAAATCTCAGTCTCATCAGAAAAACCAAAGTACAAACACAAACTTTCTCTCAATACAGTGCTGGTATAATAAAAGAACAAAAAGCTGGAGATAAAAAGAAGGAATACATGATAGAGACTCCAAGTCTCCAAGAAGCTGCGGTCTATCTTCCTTGCCCCTGATTACCTATGGGGGGGAAAGGGAATATAGAGGAGTGGGTTAGACTAAAAGTCTGGTGAATGATAATAATTACTAGAATCTTCAAGCAAAGTAAAAGTAACAGGCATTACAACAGTTCTAGTATATATATAAAGGAAACAAAGGAAATATGAAGAAGGAATAAGCTGGAAATAAATACGATCTAACTAAATTAACATAATTGTTTAACTTTGATTGTTTGCACTTGTTTTTGACAGCGCTAAGATTAGGCTGAATACCCAATACTATCCTTTGATCGGCCTGCTACTCCATAGAATCTACTGTGGACCGGACGCTAAAGCTCCCTACACAGTAGACATTGGTGCCTATGAAAGGCACACACTAAGCGCTTAGAACTCATAACGATTACTGAGCACCCGAATGGAAGTCGCACGCGTAACCGCCACCATGCTCATGTTACCTGTTGTTCCACCTATTGGGTCTTCTTATTACCTCAAGCTCCAGCATAAGCGTGCCCTTCATCTCACTTCAGGGTTATGTGAGACACCTCGTCTCACTTTAGGGTTATGTGAGACACCTCATTTCACTTCCGGGTTATGTGAAACACCGTGTCCATAGAAATAATAAAGGAAATGCTTTTGGTATGGCCCGTCATCCAAACAATCTCTAGTTGCGCTCCTTTGCCCAAATCCCCATGATTTGGATTTTCTACTTATTGACCATTTACTACCGTTATTAATATATAAGTGTGCCCCTCGTCTCACTTCAGGGTTATGTGAGACACCTCGTTTCACTTTAGGGTTATGTGAAACACCGTGTGCATAAAAATAGGGGAATGTTATTTGGTACAGATCCTACTTTCATTCTTTGCTTATTAACTTAGATAAATTATTTAAATAATTCTTTACCTTCGTTCTTACCATCTGTGCTTATTAATTTATCCTAAGTCTTAAAATAAGCTCCACTCTGTTCTATTTCTTATTATAACCTACGTTATAATCATGCTTATTACTTAACCCAAGGTTTAAATGTAAAAATAAGCTTCTTTCATCTTATACTCTTTTTAGTTATAATTCTAAGTTATTCCTAGGCCAAATATCTTTAATTAGTCCAATTCTAACATCAATATCATAATTAGGCTCAGTTTCAGTCTTAATTCCATTTTTATTACAGTCTTTACAATTTACGTCTTATCTTCCGTTATTTCAGTATTCTTATAATTTTAATCCATATTCGCGTTTAATCTATTCTAATCCATACGCGAAGAAGAAGAAGAAATAAAAGAAAACTGAAAATAGAAGAAAATCCAAAGCGTAGGAAAAAGAAATAAATAAATTAAAATAATGTAAATAAACTGTAAATAAATGGAAAATCTATAATTAACAGAAATAAACTAAAATTAACTGAAAAGAATAGCTAAAAGAAATAGACTGAAAATAATTCTAAAAACTGTAAATAAACTACTAGAAAGGTTATCCCAAAAATCGTAGAAAAACTACAACTATTGGAAACCCTATTATTTTAAATTACTTAAAGAAATCTAAAATAATTACAATCACTCACTTGTGGACCTAAGCTCTTCCCTTTTGGTCTTCCCGGATCCACTTAAGGGTATTAAAATATTTTTATTAAAAAGGTTCTCTCCTTGGAAAATTATTCCTTTTAGGGTCCTTCTTGAAAAGGTGAATTCAAGTGGAGAAAATATAGAATGAGAAAAAGTGTTAGGCCTAGGGTCTTATTTATAGGGGTAGAAATGGATCTCAGACCGTTGGATTTGGAGATTGAATAGGATGCAACCACATCATAGGCTGAATAGGAGCCGTCAGATGGAAGCACGAAGGGACCAGATTAGGCTAAAGAATGAAAAATACGTGTTCGAAAACCTCTTGAACGAAGAAAATTTTCTTCGTTCCATACCCGTAGGCGGGTCGACCGGGCGGTCGACCGCCCCTCCCCCTAGGTCGACCGACCGGTCGACCTAGGGCGCAGTTGGGTCGACCTTTCGGTCGACCTAGCCCATCTTATTTTATTTTATTTTGTTTTATTCTTTTCCTTTATTTTTGTTTAATTCATAACTTGGTCATATTTGCTCGGATTCTGACGTTCTATATATGGAAATTGACCAGAAAATTACCACGGACACAATGGTGCAACTCCCATGGCTCAATTTTGATAATTTCATAAAGTTATTTTATTATTTCATTAATTAACGAATTAATTATTATGGGTTAGATTTCGGATTGCTACAGAAGAAGCGATCTCTAGTATACACTAATGTTGGGTCAACACGGATACATTTCAATACCTGAATATATCTGAAATAATACGTATCTCGTCTCGATGCGAGGCAATGTACACGAGTTACAGGCTTGAAAAATACAGTATTAGAGATAGATAAAAATTTCTCAACTAATAGAATTGGAGTAAATAAAAATGATGAATTTTATATCATATCTGAATATCTAATACATTATCTTAAAAATGATGAATTTCATATCATATTTGAATTCAGATATGATATAAAATTCATCATTTTTAAGGTAATGTATCAAATATTCAGATATGATATGAAATTCATCATTTTTATTTACTCCAATTTAGACACACACACACAACTCATCCCACGAATACATCACATCGACCAATACAATGGAATCTCGATATAATTATAGACAAAGTAAATATTTGTCATCATCATCGACTCCAACTCCATATCACAGCCCACAAAGCATATACAGTCACATCAAATCTATAGAACAACCTCGGTCTGACCTGAGGAGTTGTCACAAAACAAAATCTTGATTCAGGCTAGACATCTAGTTGTGAATATAATTGTGTAATAAGATATAAATGAATGAGTGGTGTCGAGTTCTATGGGGTATATAAGTTACATACAAGGTCGCATACACCAAACAAATTCTTAAATCTCAATTTCACAAATCGGCAATAGCACCCATTTCATGGCACTATCCGATATATAATATACACAGTTGCAACTCTAATCAACCGGGATATCATATCATATCATTTTGCTTATGAGTTGTCATGTGTTGTATAAATTCAATGGAAACTATCATTTTTCGAGTTAAATGACATTTCTACTAATACTTATGAAAAGGCTTAAATCATCTTCTCATCTTGTGAATCTAGGAGGATTGCACGTTGATAAATCTCATCTATGGATTTACCCTCTACAAAGACTAATCTGCCCCGGCAAGTCTTCCCGGCCTATTTCATATATACACTTCTGGTCAGTTGTGATATGCACTTCACACGATCCCTTAGTTGTCGTACCCTTCAGTTAATCTGGTGGTGTGATAAATCTTACTGGTCAAGTGCATTATATCCCCGTCGATGGTGCTACTTCTCTTCATTTGCACTATGTCTTCGAAAATCTTCATTATCCTCAATAGCTTTAAATGTCTCGACAATAGATCATTTGGACATAGTAACAAGGGATAAGGTCATCACGATTTGGGTTGTGACCATCGAATCAGTCCACTAGGATGGATATTAGCAGTTTTGTAGTTAATATCCTATGCTGAATTCGAGAAATGTTAAATTTATTACTTTTAAGATCATTTAGCCATCCCAAATGACATTCATCCCCGAAATGTCATTTTAAACCCATCATATATCCCATTTGATTTGTCATGTTTGTGGAACAGAGTTTACTTGCAGGTAACAACATTATTTATAACAATAAAGAATTAAACATGACATTCAATATTAATAATCAGGCTAAAAGTAAGTAAATAATATAAATGATGGATTTAGACTAAATGAACATGTATAATATTATCTAAACAAGTAAATAATCATACCAATTTTATATTACAATCTAAGTGGATTTGAATTACTAAACTAGGATTTATTCCTTTAATCCTAGTTTAAATTCAAAATAATGCTAACTAAGTCAAATATAAACTTTAAAAATATGATTTTCATCTCAAAATTATTTTAAATATGTATTCAAGAATTTTCAAAGGCACAAACTTGAATTTAATTATTTTCTCATCCTTTAAAAATATTTTATGCCTTTTAATTCGATTTTGAATTCAATTTAAATTCAAATAATTCAAATTTAATCTTTAAAAATCCAACTTTTACTTAAAGTAATTCAAATATGATTTTAGGATTTTTCAAATCAATATACTTGAATTTTTCCCAAATTCACTTTATAAATATTTATATTTTGAAAAATATCCCATTTTGAGTTTAAATTCGAAATAATCTAAAACATTTTAAAACATCCAAGTTTAATATTTTTAAAATATCATTTATAGATCAAAGTTATTTTTATAAATTCCAGAAGTTTTAAAATTTGAAGTTCTGAATTTTAAATGAAATTTTAAAATCACTTAACATTTTTTGGAAATAAAAGAAATTTTCGGTAAATGAAAAATGCCTTTTAAATAAATACTGCAATTTTTTTAGCAAAGTAACCAGTTTTATAATGGACTGTCTACTTTTTTTGAATGAAATAAGTAACAGGTGTTCAACACATGCGTCGGAATAACTAAAAACAAATACAAGCACATGAGATAGGCAAAAAGCCCATTTTACGAATATAGACCATACTAGTCCTCCTCCGCAAAGGAGGCTCCACTCCCATCCTCAGATGAGGCAGGGCCAATGACATGGAAGTACCCAAAAAATAAAGAAACTAAAGAAAGTACAAAATCCACCAAATCAGGATCGTACAAATACTTTCTATCCCAAGTATCTTCTGCCAACATGGATGAATTACTATCATCAAGCTCGCCAAAACACATAGAGAAAGCACATCATCATTCGCTTGATAGAAAAAATGTCTCGCCTCACGTTCAACACCTATGAATTTGTAAAATCTTCCACTAGGCGGCTCATATCTCATCTCCGAAAGCTCATGAACCCAAACTTGCTCAGGCGAACTCCAAAAAACATTAAGAGGGGAAGGATCTACCTTTGGATCCTCTAAGGTTTGAGAATCAGATGAACTAACCAGAGGCAGAGTAGTATCAAGTGCTGAGTCCACCAAACCAAAGGAGAAATAATGGAAGATGCCACAAGATCAACATAATCAATCACCTCTACAGATCTTTGCTTAGGAACCCACTTCCTAGTCGGAGGACAAGGAAGAGGAACCTCAGGAGTAAAAGAAAGAGGCACGTCACCCACCGAAAGAGAAATATCAAGGCTGCCATGCTTGCAAGAATCAGCTATATGACCAAAGGAACAACATATCGTGCAAATATCTGGCTTCTATCTATAGTGAATATCTATTATTACCACATGGCCTGGTGCAGGGCAAACCCTAAGCTTAGATGGCTGAGGCTTATCTGGAGTAATTTCAATCAATGCCTTAGCATAAACAAGATTTTTCCTAGCTACTATATTAACATCGAAACATTTTAGTTTGCTCATAAGACACGTAAGACAACCTAAACCAATCATCGGTTGCAAAATAGACAGAATGTGAGAGAAATGGGCCTAGACATAAATAGATAACCCTTGCTCCCTAGCACTATCAATATATGCACTCCAAGTGGTACTAATAAATGGCTACCCCTCGATGAAAAAAGGATCGGCTTCGAGAACACGAAGCCTCTCCTCAGGCTTAGAGAACTTAAAATAAAACATTGAGTTGTCATATTGCACTTGCAAACCACCCCTAAGCTTCCAATTTTGCCGGCATTTGTCCTTTGCCACATAATAAGCGGGGTTGGAGTCAAGGAAAAAACCAACCTAATATTTCGACCAATAGTCTACACTTCCTTGAATTATCTCAGGAGGAGGGACCATCACTCCATCCATAAACAGTAGTTTCAAAAGATCGAGGAGTATATTCACCAGCATTCCTAGGCAACAAACGAAATAGAGATGACCAAGAATTACGCTTGTCTGAAGCAGTAATAGCATTCCGGCGAGAAGCTGCCTTAGTATCGCTAATATTACAGAAAGATTACTGAGTACACAGGAAGGGGTCTGCATAATCAGGGCTGTGCTCAAATGGAGCAGTAGCACCAGGATTTATTTTTTGGATTGGTCAATTTCACATACACTAGACGTGCACTTATTAGAGTATCCATTTGCAAGTCCTTCCCCTACAATCTGATCATCCAAACCATCACCAAGAAACAAATCCCCAACAACCACATCAGTAGTATCGATAATCTACAACTATTTAGAGATACAATTTGCAGCAAGCATCGAAGACAATGAGGATACGGTAGGCATATCAGAAATATGATCCATCAAGGTCTCCAGAACACTGAACGGATTCGAAGTTTGCACAACTGAAGGCGCGGAAACATTGCCAAAATTCGAAGTGGAGGGGAGGCTTGCTAAAGCAATTAGAGAGCCGGATGCTGCTGAAGTCGAGTTGAAAGCGCGTCTAGATCGAGTTGTTGCAAGCGAGATCCCATCTGAACGAAGCGGAGGAGTGATTGTTTTCGAGCTAGGCATGAAGGAGTGATTGGGAGAGAGGTGGATTGATAGAAAAGCTTAGTGAAGAGAGCAGACGATAAGAAACCAACGAAAGAAATATTTGCACTTTCATTTAGTTTTGGAATCAATACAAATAGATATTTTTTTATCATTATAAAACAATTAAAATTCCTTTATAATTCAAAAAAATAATTCATACCGTATTATTTTTAATAAAAATAAAAATATATGTATATATATATCAACTTTCTTTTAAATAAAGTAATTTCAACTTCATTCAAAAACAAATTCAAATATACTTCAAAATAAAATTCTTTCACCACCATAATAGCTTTTAATATCATATCATATCCTATATTTCATTTTCTTTAAATAAGCTATCTAGTATATTTATATATTGTGTATTATTTATTTATTTCAATTGAAAATCAAAAATATAATTCTCATCAACCACATAAAATTCAATTCAACCATTCATCGATCAAACAATTCAACCATCAAACATCTACTAATGGCACTCAAGGCTACCAAGCCACCATAACCTATATAAATTAATTCAATTTAAAAGTAGAAATGTAAATTTTATTTATTTTGTTTTTCTTTTACAAATGATTTATATTTTACTTAAATTGATTTCATGAAGCAATTCAACTTAAATCAATTGCTTAAATCAATATCAAACATCCTAGTTTATTCAATACGAATTCACAATAGCAAATAAACTTAAGCAACATCAATCGATACACTCAATTTAAACTATATAATTTAATCCAGCATTTAATTCGAGGAATTATATATTTGAATTTAAATAAAAGTAAGTTAAATTATACTCACTTTAAAATTCAAAAGTGATTATAATGAGTGATCAAAGGAGAAGAAGTGGCGATCAAAATAGTAAGGTGAAAGCATTACAGTAAAACAGGTTATACTCACAGTGATTTTATCTAAAACCCTATTCCAACATTTGTTAATACCTCAATTATTTATTTTGATGACAACAACCTTAATAAATAACAATATACATTCATATAAAATATAGATACTAATGTTTTGTCAAATTATATAGTATATAGTACATGATATTATACAGGTATTGAATCGAAGACTTTATAGTATAAAGACTCGAGGAATGGACATGAAAGCTTATTAGTATAAAGACCAAAATATGAAGATCACAAGACTATAGTATAGTGTATAGAGTCGTAGAATATTGTTAAAGTCCTTCGTAACAATCTTTGATCTTTATCTCTTATTTTTCTACCTTTTATATTTTCAAAATTATACTTTATAGAAGTTTTTTAAAATTCAAAATATTTATAAACTATGTTTAAAATGTTTTACAAAGTATCAAACTATTTTACAAAGTATAGAGTTTTTAAAACAATTTTTAAAGAAACTAGTTTTCAAAATTTTCATGTATATATCAACATACATGTTGTAGATATGTCGACATACATGCCACAATTTAGTTTTTCAAATTTTGAATTGAAGTGTCTATTTTTCGCAACTCTTCATGAACGAACACATCTATTTATGCACTATATAAGGGATTTCAAACGAATTGTTGAGTAGTTATAATCTTGTTTTCTTCCCTCTTCTTACTCTCTTAAAATCTCCATTAAAAATATACAAAATTCTCTTCAAAATTAAATAGAATCAATTCATACCTTTGTATATTGATTCAATATTACTTTCTTACTGTTTTGAAATCACCTCTCTCAAATCAAAGATCAAAGTGCTGTTCAATAGGCTATAGATCCATCGTATCCAAAGTTCAAGAAATTGTCTTTGGAAAAACTATCAAACTCTATTTGCATTTGCTTGGGTATGATTGTAGCCTGTTCAAATCAATTAGGTGTGCTTGGTTGCCCAAAAATCCAAGTGGGTGTGCTTTAGCTCATCTAAATTAAGTGGGTGTACCCTAAGCCCGAAAAATTAGGAGGGTGTGTCTCGTAGCCTCGGAATCGAGATTGTAATTGGGTTTGCCTTCTGCCCATTTAAAGATTGGCATTTGAAAAGAAATCTGTACAAGCAATTATACGAGACTGGATGTAGGAGAAATCTAAATCAGTATAAAATCTCCGGTGTCATCTTTCTAACTCTTTACTTTATTTCTTTTATTTTAACTGTGATTGCATCTATGATTAATCGTTGATATAATTCTGCGTTGAAAATCGATTTAATATTAAACTTGAATTTTTTTTAAAAAGATTTACAAAAGTTAGAAAACACTATTCACCCCTCTAGTGTTTAATTAGCCTTAAGATCCATAATTCCACAACCCAAACTTGGTATCAGAGCACTAGGTTTTCAAAAACTCATAATTTAATTTTTGAAAAGATTAAATGGCCAGTAATATTATTAACACTTTATAGAAAACAATTTTGTGAAACTAATTGCGTTATTAGAAACTAATTATTTTGAAAAGTCACCAGATCTCGTGGAAAGGTATGATTTTGAATTGCTGGAACAAATTTGTTGTATGGCTTACGGTTAATTGACACTTCAAAATCAAACATTTTAAATCAAGAAGGACAAGTGGATACTAGACAGCGGATGCCCAAAACACATGATTGAAAATCCAGATATCTTGAAATATAATGTCTATAAAGATGGTGGATCGGTTAATTTCGAAGACAACTCAAATGGATATGTGATTGGCATCGGGAATATTGGTAACTCTAAAACTCCTACTGTTTCTAATGTTTTGTTAATTAGGAATCTGAAATATAATCTGCATAGTATTATTCAATTGGGTGATAAGGGTTTAAAATTAAGTTTGAAAAGGATAATTTTCATATCGAAGTTAATGAGTCAAACATTATATTTTAAGGTATTAGGAAACATAACACTTATATTTTAAGTATGAAAGTATCCAATGACAATTTAGGTCTTTTGGCTGAATCTAACGACTCTTGGATTTGGCACAAAAGATTTGGTCATTTGAATTTTAAACACCTTTCTAAAGTTGCGCAATATGAACTAGTTAGGGGTCTTCTTAAAATGTGTTTCAATGTCAATAATCTATTTGACGTCTATCAATTAGGAAAACTTCGTAAAAGCTCTTTTAAATCCAAATATCTGATTTCTATTTCTCATTTCCTTGAACTTCTTCATCTAGATCTTTTTGGACCTTTGCAAATACTACCAATAAATTATAATAGACATGTCATTCTAATTGTAGATGATTTCTCCAGATTTACATGGACAATTTTCTTAAAACTTACAATGAAGGTTTTGCAATGGTCATTATTTTTACTAAAAGAATTCAAAATCAAATTTCAACTAAAATTAAAACAATTAGAAGCGATCATGAAGGAGAATTCGAAAACGATAATTTTGAAATCTTTTGTAATAAAAAAGGAATTACACGTAACTTTTCATTTCCAAGTACACCACAACAAAATGGAGTAGTAGAACATAAGAATATAACTGTACAAGAATGTGCTAGAATAATATTAAATGATAGTGAATTAC
This sequence comes from Allium fistulosum, assembly GCA_030737815.1. NCBI lineage: Eukaryota > Viridiplantae > Streptophyta > Magnoliopsida > Asparagales > Amaryllidaceae > Allium > Allium fistulosum. The sequence continues at coordinate 786,237,502 of CM060902.1, read as the reverse complement.
CTAAAAGCTGTTAGGGTGAAGCAGTTGCTAAGGCATGTTATATTAATACGACATTCAAATAATAAAATTCCATATGAATTATTATATAATAAAAAACCTAAAGTGTCTTATTTTAGAGTTTTTGATAGCAAAAGCTTAATATTAAACACAAAAGATAATTTAGATAAATTTGATGCTGAATCAGATAAAGGAATATTTATTGGTTATTCTAATAGGAGTAAAGCTTATAGAGTTTTCAACACCAGAACTAATACCATTAAAGAAACATTACATGTTTCATTTGATGAGAATTTTAAAGTCAATAATTCTAGTTTTGATGAAGAAGAAAATATTGATAAAACAAATGAAAATATTGAAATCACTAATGATGAAAATAATAATAGCTCTGAGAATTTACAACACAATAAATGAACAAAATATTTGAAAGATCACCCTCTAGAAAATATTCTAAGAAATATAGAATATGTTGTAAAAACAAGAAATCAATTAAATAAAACGAGTAATGTTGCTTATCTCAACCGTTGAACCTAAAAATCCAAAAGAAGCATCATTAGATGATTCATGGATTCTTGCTATGCAAGAAGTACTAAATCAATTTACTAGAAATGATGTTTGGGAATTAGTTCCAAGACCTGAAGATAAGTATGTGATAGGAAGTAAATGGGTGTATATAAATAAAATGAATGAACATGGAGAAGTTATTAGAAATTTAACACGTTTAGTTGCTCAAGGTTATAGTCAGGAAAAATGTATAGCTTTTGATGAAACTTTTGCTCCTATAGCCAGATTGGAAGCTATCAAAATTTTACTTGCTTTTGCAAATCATAATAACTTTAAATTATTTCAAATGGATGTCAAAAGTGCCTTTTAAATGGATTTATTAAAGAAGATGTCTATGTAGAACAACCTCCACTTTCTGAAGATGAAAAATTACCTAATCACATTTATATATTAAAAAAAGCTTTATATGGTCTAAAACAAGCTTCTAAAGCATGGTATGATATTCAACTTATACAAATATACGTAGATGGTATTATTTTTGGATCAACAAATGAATAGTTAAATAAAAAGTTTTCAAATATAATGACTAAGAATTTGAAATGAGTCATATGGGAGAACTAACATTCTTTTTAGAATTACAAATAAGGCAATTGAATAATGGAATGTTTATAAGTCTAGAAAAATATGCCAAAGACTTGGTTAAGAAATTTGGTATGTCAAATGCTAGTGGAAAACCAACTCTTATGGCAACAAATGAGAGATTAAATAAAGAAGAAAACTCAAAAGATGTAGATCAAAAATTATACAGAGGTATGATAGGATTATTACTCTATATAACTGCTAGTAGACCAGATATAATGTGTAGTGTCTGTCTATGTATAAGATGTCAATCTCAACCAAAAGAAACTCATCTAAAACAACAAAAAGAATATTACAATATGTAAACAATACACTAGACTATGGACTCTTATATCCAAAAGAATATTCATTTAATTTAATTTCATATAGTGATGCTGACGATGCTGGATGCAAATCAGGTTGAAAAAGTACAAGATGAGCTTATCACTTTTTGAGACACTCTTGTTTCATAGTTTAGCAAAAAGCAAAATTCTGTATCTCTGTCTACAACAGAAGCAGAATATATTTCAACAGCAATAGCCTGTTCACAAGTTATTTTATGCAACAAACGTTAAAAGATTTCATTTTAAGTTTTACTAAATCACCAGTATACTGTGATAATACTAGTGCAATAAATCTATCTAAAAACCCAACTCATCATGCTATAACCAAACATATAGATATAAGACATCATTTTATGAGAGATAACGTAAATAAAGAAGTAATTTCACTCGAATATATAAATACTAAAAATCAAATGGTCGATATTTTAACAAAAACCATTAACTCAAACATTTTTTATTAAACTTAGAAGAGAGTAGGAATATGTTCTTTCTGTGATTATAAATATAACTAAATAAAGTTATAAATTTATTAAAAAAAATAAAATATAAAATAAAACTACATTACCCAGACAACATATGTCGACATATCTTGGAAATTTTAGAAAACAGATTTCCCTCCTAAATTCAAAATGCAACCATATAACCACCAAATTTTGAAATAATTCTCATTTTTTGTCTTCTTCCTTCTGTAAATTTTGAATAAAAATAAATCCATGGATTCCTCAAGTTCCAAATGTCCAAGAGAAGAGACCGCGCCCTTTTCTTTCCAAACTCCCACTCTAAACCCCTTCCAAACCAACACCACGGCCAAAGTCACTAAGATTGAAGATGATTTAAAGCATGCAATATATATGCTTTAAGAAATAGGGGTTGTTCAACTATGCCTCTTGAAAGAGCAGGAGGAGCAAGACTGGATTCTTCGCAATCTCTAGAAATATCTATTGCATAATCCAACAAATCCAATTGTAATCAAAGAGGATACTCTTAACCTGGTCATTCACAATCCTGTGAATAATAAGGAGGAGGAAGAAGAGGAAGAAAAGGAAGAACATGATGATGCCGAGGATGACGAAGAAGACAAATGTGTGGGTGAATTATGCTTCGATCGGGATGGAAATCTCATAGAACAAAAGGGAAACTTTTGTCTTCACTATCCTTTTTGCCCCATCCATAAGTCCCCCATAATCAAAGGAAACCCATAGTCTTAAGTTTAGTACATATTAGTTTGGTTTGTTAGGATTTGATTTGGTTTTATGTGTATTTTGGATTGCTATTTGGATTTATGTGTTTTAGTTTGGTTTGATTGGATTGTACACATGAATTGGATTTGTTTACGAACAGTTTAAGTTAGATTAATAAAATCTAATTTATAAGTCTTCATCATCATATTCAATCATGCTTAGTATAAAAAAGTGCATTGTTTCTAAGTATATTGTATAATCATGATTTATCCATCATAATCATTTTTAACTTAGTTATTGATTTTGAATCTATAGTTTTTAAGTATTTGTTATAGGGAAGTTTTAAATTTTTCATTCATTTTTGTTGATGACAAAAGGGGAGAAAATATAAACTATACATAGACACTTATTCGGGAGGAGTTATCTAACTATGGAGGAGTTATATCATATTTTATATACATGATATTAATGGTTGTCATCATCAAAAATGGAGAGATTTTTAATACCTTAATTATTTTTTTTGATGATAACAACCTTAATAAACAGCAATATACATTCATATAAAATAAGGATACTAATGTTTAGCCAAGTTATATAGTATGTAGTACATGATATTATATAGGTATTGAATCGAAGGCTGTACAGTATAAAGACACAAGAAATGGACACAAGGACTCATGAGTATAAAGACCAAGATATGAAGATCTTAAGACTGTAGTATAATATACAGAGCCATAGAATATTATTAAAATCCTTGGTAAAATCTTTGATCTCTATCTCTTATATTTCTATCTTTTATATTTTTAAAATAAAATAAATTTTCAAAATACTAGTCTATAAAAGTTTTTCAAAGTTCAAAATGTTTATAAACAATGTTTAAAATGTTTTACAAAGTATCAAACTATTTTACAAAGTATAGAGTTTTCAAAACAAATTTTAAAAGAACTAGTTTTTAAAATTTCATGAATATGTCGATGTACATATTATAGATATGTTGACATACAAGCCGCAATTTAGTCTTTCAAATTTTTAATTGAAGTGTCTATTCATCGCAACTCTTCATGAACGGACATATCTGTTTCACAATATATAAGGGGTTTCAAATGAATTTTTGGAGTAGTTATAATCTTGTTTTCTTCCCCTTTCTTACTCTCTCAAAATCTCCATTAAAAATATAAAAAATTCTCTTCAAAATCAAATAGAATCAATTCATACCTATGTGCATTAATTCAATATAACTTTCTTACTATTTTGAAATCATCTCTCTTTCAAATCAAAATCAAAGTGATGTCCAAGAGGCTATAGGATCCATTGTATCCAAAGTTTGAGAAATTGTCTTTGGAAAACCCATCAAACTCAATTTGCATTTGATTGGGTGTGATTGTAGCCCATTCAAATCAATTGGGTGTGCTTGAGTGGGTGTGCTTGTAGACCGTCCAAATCAAGTGGGTGTACCTAAGCCCGAAAAATCAGAAAGGTGTGTCTCGTAGCCTCAGAATCGAGATTGTAATTGGGTTTGCCTTCTGCCCGTTTAAAGATTGGCATTTGAAAAGAAATATGTACAAGTAATTGTACGTTACTGGATGTAGGAGAAAACCGAACTAGTATAAAATCTCTGGTGTCATCTCTCTAACTCTTAACATTATTGCTTTTATTTTTTCTGTGATTGCATCTATGATTGTTTGTTGATATAATTTTGTGTTAAAAATATGCAATTTAGTATTAAACTTGAAAGAAATTTAAAAAGATTTACAAAAGTTAGAAAACACTATTCACCGCCCCTTTAGTGTTTAATTAGCCTCAAGATCCATAATTTCCGAACCCACAACATTCAACTCCATCGTTCTACCACTCTACTACCATTGCCCTAGAATCATGCACAAGCCTAGATGTCATCGTCAGCCCTACCTTCCTAAGCATCGTGCATAGCTTCCTCCGCAAGCTAGCCCGTCGCCAGCCATCACACCGCACAGCCAAAATCGCGTTGCTAACCTCCAAACACCGTCGCGATGCCATACTTGCTTCTGCCAAGCCCTAATGTCGTCACCTTTCATTCGTGAACATGATGTGGAAAGCGGAGTTGAAAGGGAACGTATGAGTTAACGATCTTGGGTCCAGTGAAATAAAAGGAATATTTTCTCTTTTAAATTAAATGATACTCCTAACCACTTATAAACCCAACCGCCTTTTAATCAACATTTTACATCGATTTAAAAATTCGCTTAAGACATTTTCTAAAAAAGTTATTTCATATTATAATAATTCCTTCTTTTATTGAAATATAAATTTTGATTTCAACAAATTTAAAATAATTGTTTTATTTTCCAAAATTATACAAATATAATTATAATTTATTTTACCAAAATAATTTTTTTAAACAACTTCGGATTTTTAGAACATAGTTGAAATTCCCAATTTGAATTTTTAATCAATGCTTTCTTTTTATTATCAAATAAATGAAAAATTCAATTTGTTGGATTAAATTCAATAAAATATTCAAATAACTTTTTAACTATATTTATCCATTTAAAATACTTATTCAACATTTAAATTTAATTTGAATCTCGGTTTTAAGTTTATATATTTAAATATTTAAATTTGTAATTTAGATACCCAATTGAAATTTCAAAATACATTGTAGTATATGTAATTTATTCTAACTCCAAAATGGGATGTTACAGACTCCCCTCCTTAAAAAAATTACGTCCTCCCAATTTACTAGAGAGTATTGTAATCAATTTAACCAATAATATTAACTTCAAAATATAATATACATATCATACGTTATTGCGCTTTCGTTGCGTCACTCTAATAAAATCCCATATAATATATATTACTTATTACAATTTATTTTGCTCCAATAAATCATATGATGTTATAAATATAGCGAACGACATATGTATTGCATTCAATTGTCTATTACATGCAAACTTACAGAACAACCCACTGATGATGCGGGCCCCAAACTTAGACTTGCTTATGAGAAATGGGTTTCATACCTAGAGATCACCCAAAATTTTATGTTGTCTACGTTAGACAAGCCATTGTAGAGGCGACATGAAAACATGTCTATCCATGAGACATTTGATAATCTCAAGGCCTTATTTGCTGAGAAAACACGTTCCGCAAGGTACGAGCTTATTAAGAAGTTGTTCAATACCAAAACGATAGAAAATTGACTATTACATACTAATGATGAAGGGCTATTGGTAGGCTTTCATAATTGAACGACAGATAAGCAATGGACTACAAGTTGATTTAATCCTTGGTTCTCTTACAGGTCACTATGGACCGTTCATGTTGAATTACAATATGAACCAGTTGAATGTGAATCTCATGGAGCTCTTCAATATGTTGAGGTTAGTCAAGTCTACGTCCAAGGATCAAAGGGATGTGCCTACTATAAAGGGTGGTGCATCATCTTCAAAAAGTCCGAAGAAGCCGAAAAGAGAAGGTAAGAAGAATAATAAAAGTAAGAAGAGTGATGACAAGGGTGAATGTCACTATTACCACAGGAAATGTCACTAGAAAAGGAACTACCCTGATTACCTAAAGATTATTAGAGAAAGAAAGCAGAATGGTTCTACAGCTCTATCAGGTACATTTATGATTCAAAATTATTTTGTAATAAATAAAATATCTTTGGTTTTGATACTTGATCAGGAACTCATATATGTAATTCATTATGGGGGCTTAGGAACTAGCGCCACATAGCAAAAGGAGAGATGCTGCTCCAAGTTGCTGATGGATCCATCATAGGTGCAACGATAGTAGGGGATTATCATTTATGTTTTCCTAGTGGAGTAGTAGTGATATTAAATAATTGGTATTCTGTAAAAGACTTCATTTGCGGAATTGTATTTTTTTCAAGATTGTTTGAGACTGAATATATTCTTTACTGTGTGAATAATGTTATAAACATTTGTTTGAATGAAAATAAGGTACGCGATGGTGTTCTTGAAAGTGGCATCTATGTGATTAATACTAATTATGTATGTTCTATGAATAGTTCTTCTAACAATATAAACGATAGTCATCTTTGGCATTGTATGATAAGTCATATTAGTGAGAAACGACTATTCAAACTGAAAACTGAAGGTTTTCTCCCATCACTTGATTCTAGATCATTTAATATGTGCAAGTTGTGTCTCAAACTTAAATTGACCAAGCACCCCTTCAATGGGAGCAATGCAAGAGTTGATGAACTCTTAGGGTTAGTACATGGTGATGTATGTGGCCCGATGTCTGTAATCACTAAGGATAATAGTTATTACTTTGTTACTCTCATTGATGATTTTTTGAGACTAGGATATGTGTATCTTATGAAGAACAAATCCGACGTCTATGAGAAATTTGTTGAGTATAAGAATGTAGCAGAAAACCAAACAAATCAAAAGGTTAAGATACTTAGATCTGATCGAGGAGGTGAGTATGTTAGACGGGATCTCTAACAGTACTTAAAAGATAATAAGATTGTCTCTCAGGTTATTCCATCTTATACTCTACAACAAAATAGTATGTCGGAGCAAAGGAACCGAAACCAAAACCTATTAGATATGCTTCATTCTATGATGAGTAAAACTGAGTTACCTCTGTACTACTGGGAATATACGCTGGAAGCTGTAGTGCATACGTTGAATTTTTCGCCCCCTAATCTATGCCTAAAACACCATATGAGATGTGGTATGGTAAGAAACCCCAACTCAAATATTTGAAGATATGGGGTTGTCCGGCCTACGTTAAGAATGTTGGTCCGAATAAACTAGAGTGCAAGGTCGATACTGTGCAAATTTATAGGATATCTTAAAAACTCAATGAGATATATATTCTACAATACCAAGGAACAAAAGGCTTTTGTTTCTCGGCATGCCGTCTTTTTGGAAAATGAATTTCTATCCCAGGAAATTAACAACAAAGTTGTAGACTTGGATGAGATCCAAGAAATTAGCAGGGAGGCTGAACCAGTGGGAGAACCAAGTTCACTCATATACGAAAACACAACCTATTAGAAGGTCTAGTAGAGAATTTCACGCACTGGAAAGATACTACAGTTTTCTTGTGCATGGCTAGAAAGAGGACCGTCACTCCTCTACCTTTCCAACAAGCACTATAGAGTAAAGACTCTTCACTCTGGCTTAGAGCAATGAAATACAAGATGGATTTCATGTACAAAAACAAAGTATGGACTTTTTCGAACTTACCTAAAGGGATAACACCCATCAGTTGCAATGGATTTTTAAGAAAAGGCTAAATGCAAATGGACAAGTATAGACTCATAAGGCTAGGCTAGTTGCAAAAGGATTTTGTCAAATTCAAGGTGTTGGTTTGTTTATTATGGCGAGACCTTTTTGCTCATAGCCACACTTAAGTCAATTCGGATTATGTCGGCAACTACTGCATTCTATGACTACAAAATATGACTAATGAATGTAAATATAACATTTCTAAATGGTTATTTAGATGAAACCGTCTATATGTTGCAGTCCGAGGGTTTTATCGCAAGTGGGAGTGAGGGCAAGGCTTGTAAGTTATTAAAGTCCATTTATGGACTTAAACAAGCTTTAAACAGTTGGAAAAGGTGTTTTGATAAGGTAATCAAACAGTTTGGTTTTTAGTAGAACACAAAGGAAGCATGTGTATACAAAAAGGAACATGGCAATGCTATCTTATTCTTAGTGCTATTTGTCGACGATATTCTATTGATTGGCAATAACATTAGCTATTGCAATCAGTGAAAGCTTGGCTTTTCAAGAAATTCTCCATGAAGGATTTGGGAGAAGCAGTCTATATACTAGGTATAAAGATCTATATAGATAGATCTAAGAGGCTGTTGGGATTGTTCCAATCTCTGTACATAGATACCATACCAAAGAGGTTTGGTATGGAGAATTCTTAGCGTGGAAACCTTTCAACATAGTCTAAAATGGGATTTCCTAAGAAGGACGCTCTTCATACCGACGAAGAGGAAGAGCGTATGAAGAGGATCCACTATGCTTCAACCATAGGATCAATAATGTACGCTATGCTATGTAATAGACTGGATGTGGCATATGCATTAGGATGTGTAAGCCGATGTCATTCTAATCTTGGAGAAAAGCATTGGGTAACCATAAAATATATACTGAAGTATTTAAGAAATACTCGAGACTTATTCCTCATATACAAAAATGGAGACCTCCTTACGAGGGGGTATATGGATTCGAGCTTTCAGAGTGACATTGATGATAGTTAATCAGGGTCTGGTTATGTCTTTATGCTTAACGGCGCAACCATTAGTTAAAAGTTCAAAATAAGGAAAGGTAGTTGATGTGACGATGGTGGTCGAGTACACTGCCCTCAATGAAGCAGCTAAAGAGGCAGTCTAGAAGTGCAAGTTTTTGAGTGAGCTTGGAGTGATTTCCAATACTGAGAATCTAATGGAATTTCTCTATGATAACAATGGGGCAATGCAGATCACAAAAGAGCCTAGAGCACACAAGAAATCACGGCATATTCTTCGGAAGTTACACTTCATTGGAGAATTCATTGAGAAGAAAGAGGTCACGATACAAAGCGTAGATACCAGGGACAACATAATAGACCCTTTGCTAAGAGCCTAGCTCGGTTGGCTCTCGAGAAGCTGGTTGAAGGAATAGGATTGAGATTCCATAATTTGCCCAAAGTGCAAGTGAGAGATTGATAGAATTAGGGGTACGCCCTAGGGGTAATTCTATAATTCTATAGGTTGAAGGAATTAGGGGTAATAAGCACATCATTTTTAAATATTCCTGGTCAAGATGCATAGAAACTAGATATCGATGCATCAGTTGAGACTAGATTACGAAACGCTCTTTGAATTTTAGACAGTGTATTACTCATGACTATTAGGAAAGCCTAGAGGTTATGTATTGATAGTTATTCCATTACCAGGGAATGACTCACCCAGTAGTTTCATGTTGGTTAATATAACTAAGGTTAGACAGAATATATCGATATAACTAATTTACATAGTTCTCTTGAATTGAGAATACCGTCGATCTTCAATATGAAATCTCTGCTTTGATTATAGTCAATTCATGGCACAGAGTCCATCGAATGACTATAGTTGGGTCGAGTGGAAGTATTGGAAGTGAAATACTATTTATGATAGGATTCGACTCCTTAGTTATATGGATTAGTATCACAATCAACTGAAGTCAACTCAAAGTCAAAATCTCTAGCCAGAGTAGTTCGATTAATAATAATTGTTATTATTGAACCAAAAACTTCACGTTTGGACTATAGAGTTGAATATGGACGATAATGGAATTTTAACCATCACCAAATTCCATAAGTTCAAAGTGATATAGTTTGGCGAAGAGAATTGGTGTAAATAATTATCACTAATGGGTAACGCTTATAATAAGTAAAATTGGATTTTTACCAGAAAATGTGTAAACCATAAATTTGGCTAAAATGTCACACTTCTAGATAAGGTGACGTGTAAACGTTAATATTTAAATTGTTCAATACTAATCGCTAACTGATTTTACACATTTAAAAAACACAACCGAAATGATGAATATTCCAAACAATTCACATGAATATTTAAAAATTAATTGATAGTTATGAAAGGTTAATTATAAAATTTTATTTAATTTATTTACATGCCATTAATATTTAGTAAAGTGCATATATAAAAGTTATAAATACGTGTATCGATATACGATATTGGTAGAATGTTTAAATTCGATTTAAATAGAATAAATAATAAAAATGGTAAATAATTTAAATTAATTAATATTTACGAAATATTAATTGTTAAAAAAAATTCTCATTAAATTTGTTTGATTACCATTAGTATATAACAAGGTGTGTATATAAAAGTTGTAAATGCACGTACCGGTATACGATATCGATAGTTAATTTAAATTAGATTTAAATAGAGCTAATACTAATTGGATTACGGAAAATTTATGGACCCAAAGCCCACAAATGATGGTCGACCACAATGTAGAGAAGGGGATAGTTTTTAAATTTTAAATTAAAGGGCAATCTTAATTAAAGGAAAGAAAAAGAGCATATAGTAATTACACATTTATTTCCTCCTTTAATTGGATATTGTTCTGTCAGTTTCCTCTCTACATGGAAACATCAAAGGCTGAATTCAAATGGCGGCAAAAGCTCCGAAACTCCAAAACTTGTTCAAAAAAATTAAAAAGAAATAGGTAGTTGACGCAGCCTACAGGATCAAACACTCACGAATTGATGAATTCGCGGAAAATGATTCGATGAAATAAAATGAATCGATGAATTGATGATACCAAAGTGCCCAAATCCTTTGATCTCTCGAGATACCGGATTCTAGCTATCTTCAACACGTTGATCGCGCACGATGTCGCGTTAGAAGATCTACGATTCTTCGACGTTGATCTCGCGCACGAGATTCCGTGAATTGGCTTCAAGTTCGTTGATTCGAGCGCACTCGAATAACCGAAGATGGAGAAAGGAGATAACACTCAACTTCCAATTTTAATGGAGGCACAAAGCTGTCAACAAATTTTATTCAAAAATCAACTACTTTTTACAATGACATCACACCCCTATTTATAGGGATTACAACACATCCACACGACTTAACACGTTCGACACACGAGTTAACATATACACGACTTAACAGATACAGGTTACAACACACGCGACATACGACTTACGACATACGAAAATATCAACATCACGCGACATAACAACATACAACTCAAACGACACAATAACAATGCGACTTAACATTTGGAGCGACATAACACTGGAACGACTTAAGGTTCAGCGACATAACGAAGTGCTTGCGACCTTGGCTGGAAACAATCAACGACATAAGGCATCTCACGAGTTACTGGAATTGGCATAGGTCGCTCGCGACCTAAGGAGGAGGAGGGCATAGGTCGTTCACGACCTTCTGGAGCATCACACGCGCGACCTAAGGAGGAGGAGCGACCTTCGTTTCAGCGACATACGGAATTCCGCAACTTAGGGTTAGGTTGGAATTTGATGGAGCTCGCGACTTAGGGTTAGGTCGTGACTTAAGCTGGACAACTTAGTCTTCGTTCGCGACCTGAGGGGGAAGCGCGATTCGTTCGCGACCTATGGAGGCGACTTTCAGGCAGCGACTTAAGGTAAGTCTTTTAGCTTTGATTCGCGCTGCATCATCCTCCCCTGGTTGAAAAGAATTCGTCCCGAATTCACACTTTTTCCTTCTTCGAGTCGCTGTCTTCCATTCATTATCCGGTCTGATGTGTCTCAGGTGATAACCACTCTTGATATTGATCTTGTCTTGACCCTTTGAAGCTGCGGCTCGACATAAGGAACGCATGGCATAAAGAAGACGTGGCATTAGGTAGGCGGCATAAGGAAGTGACCTGTGGGAGATGACATCATGATGCTTGTTCCAATAGGAAGGTGTGATATAGGACCAAATCGTGACAAAAATGCGAGACGATATAAGGAAGTTTAAAATCGTGGAGCGATTTAGGAAGTTACGACTGAAGAAGTGTGACGACTCATGCCCAGATTCTTGTCTTTCCTTATCTCGTTCAAGTGTATCATCATTTAGAATCTTCCCTTGATGGGTTGCAACAATCTCCCCTGTCTGAAATGAATTCCCACTCGCTTCTTCTTTGATATGTTTATTTTCATGAAACGGTTCCAAGCAGTTGACGTTGACAATGTCAGCAGTACGGACATGATCAGGCAACTCCAACTGATAATCATTCTCTTCCTTTTGTCTTTTCAACTCTTCCTGTTCTTTCAGATTCACAAGATCATACGATCCCCACAGTAAAATAGCATCTGGTACTAGTTCAGTTTGATGCTGAATGTCCTATAGTGGCGGTAACTCTTCGGGTAATTCCTCAGGATATTTGACTTCAGACTTATCGAATTCTGATCCAACTTCCTCAAAAACATCAAGATTTTTACTCGTTCCTTGCCCGGTCAATACAAACAATTCATTACTATTTTCCACCTTTTCAAAAGACTCTTCCAAAAATACAAGACTAGTTTCTTCAGGCAGTTCCTCAGAAATCTCATCTTCAAACTTTTCAAATACTTCAACCTCTTCAGGATTCTCAAAATCAGAACTTTCTCTAGATTCAATCAACATTGATAATTATCACTATCTTTCATTTTATTGACGAACTCTTTTAAAGACAATAAACTATCTGATTCTGTCTTCTCTTCTGTTTCACTTTCACTTTGTTCGGGCCTTTCGGAAACTAAGGAATTTACACTTGGCTGGCTCTCATCCATAAGCTCAGGTGTTAAGCAAGAGTCCTCCATCATCAAGTTATTTCCCTCAACTCCGAACACAATTTCTTCTTCCATACTATCGACATCAATCTTTGGCGGTGAAGAGTAATCAACTTCTACATCCATATACTTTGACGTTGAATAAAATCCCATCAACAAATTACATTCATCGTTCTCTAACTCAACCTCTTTATCTTCGTTGTCAAACTTTGGTGGTAATTCTTCGAACGATTCTGTAGGACCGACCTCTTCAAATTCTTTTAACATTGGTTTAACCTCCTCAGGAGTTTCAAGTTCTTCACTTGCCTCATCCCTAACCAACGATTCAGCACTACCTTCCGCTTCTTCAACACTTTCGCTTAAAAATAATGGACTAGTCGATTCCTCTTCTTTTTCCGACTCACTCTCAGTAGAATCATCCACATCTTCGTTTTCACATTCTTCTACAACTAAGGCTTTCTTCTTGGACTCCGTATATTCAATACTTCTATGGTCAGACTCCTGATAATGATAGCGCTTAATTCGGTCATCAACATTTGTCTTAGTGATTCCATGTACAACTGGTTCGTTGACTCTCTTAGAAACATTTATACTGCAACTAACACCGTTATTCTGATTGCTGGAGCTTGTAATCACACCCTTTCCTCGACTTAACTACTGCAACTGTTGGTTCATACGAGCTTGATAATTGTAGGGTAAGAAATTTGCCTTCATCATCCTTTTCATCTTATCCCACGTGACAACTTTGGATTTTCCCATTCTCTCTCTGGTTGATTTAGTTTGTTGCCACCAATCCATAGCTCTTCCTCTCAGTCTTGTAGCAACTAACTTAACTTGACGATCTTCAGACACGTTGTTGAGTTTTAAAATCTTTTTAACCTTTGATAACCAATCATAGAATTCCTCTGCTTGTAGACCACCTCGGAATTCTGGAATTTCTGTGTCCATCTTTGACTCCCGTGTATGACCATTCTCTTCAACATTCCTATATTGATTTTGCCCTTGGCCTGGGTACCGAAAGTGAACACTATCACCATAACTATCTACTTCCAAATTAGATGAGCTTCGATGTCGATTCTGAACATTGACTCTTCTATGACCATGCACGTCCTCTCTACTTCTTCTTTCCTCTACTCGACATCTTTCATAATCACAATATGGTCCATGCTCATAGCCACGATAAGCTCTTCTTTCTTCATTCCGATAATCATGATTGTCTCGAAATCCACGATCTCGATTTATCGACAATGATGGTTCTCTCCTTTGATTTCGATCATGTCAGTCATCATTCTCCCTACTCTCTCGAAACCTTTATTGAACCTCTTATCGATACGTTGTCCCATCTGTTCAGTATCTTCTCTCCCATACAAATCTGCAACATTATGATGACGGTTAACACGTCTCGGAGGCATGATCAAATCTTCAACAAATCCAAACACAAAACTTCACAAAACTTCAAATCTTGAAACTTCACACCCAACGAACTTGGAAAAGTTCGTCTCCTCGCTCTGATACCAAATGACGCAGCCTACAGGATCAAACACTCATGAATTGATGAATTCGCGGAAAATGATTCGATGAAATAAAATGAATCGATGAATTGATGATACCAAAGTGCCCAAATCCGTTGATCTCTCGAGATACTGGATTCTAGCTATCTTCAACACGTTGATCGCGCACGATGCCGCGTTAGAAGATCTACGATTCTTCGACGTTGATCTCGCGCATGAGATTCCGTGAATCGGCTTCAAGTTCGTTGATTCGAGTGCACTCGAATAACCGAAGATGGAGAAGGGAGATAACACTCAACTTCCAATTTTAATGGAGGCACAAAGCTCTCAACAAATTTTATTCAAAAATCAACTACCTTTTATAATGACATCACACCCCTATTTATAGGGATTACAACACATCCACACGACTTAACACGTTCGACACACGAGTTAACATATACACGACTTAACAGATACAGGTTACAACACACGCGACATACGACTTACGACATAAGAAAATATCAACATCACGCGACATAACAACATACAACTCAAACGACACAATAACAATGCGACTTAACATCTGGAGCGACATAACACTGGAACGACTTAAGCTTCAGCGACATAACGAAGTGCTTCCGACCTAGGCTGGAAACAATCAACGACATAAGGCATCTCGCGAGTTACTGGAATTGGCATAGGTCGCTCGCGACCTAAGGAGGAGGAGGGCATAGGTCGTTCGCGACCTTCTGGAGCATCACGCGCGCGACCTAAGGAGGAAGAGCGACCTTCGTTTCAGCGACATACGGAATTCCGCGACTTAGGGTTAGGTTGGAATTTGATGGAACTCGCGACTTAGGGTTAGGTCGCGACTTAAGCTGGACAACTTAGTCTTCGTTCGCGACCTGAGGGGGAAGCGCGATTTGTTCGCGACCTATGGAGGCGACTTTCAGGCAATGACTTAAGGTAAGTCTTTTAGCTTTAATTCACGCTGCATCAGTAGTTATCTCTTAATTGGTGCAAATATAGAGATAGGTCTATTGGATCTTGGGTTTATTCTATCATTCAAGGTGTTTCTCCTGGCTTCATCTTAAGTAATTCTATGTTTTTCTCATATATCCTTTGATTTTTTTTACATCCCTTTAATTCTCTCGCTCCTTTATGTTCAAATGTGTGAATTTGGATTATGACTTGAATATCTCAATTCTTCCTTTTTGTATCAACTGTATATTCTTATCATGTTGATTTAATTGAAGAACCATACGTTATGATCTTTGTTATTTGTATGTTATGAACAATAATAATTTTATTCATCCCTATTTTGTATGTTTATTCATCTTATATGTTTTACTTAGATCTAGACCTTGTTATCACAAATTTGTATATGCCTATATCGTTTATTTTATTATTGTTTAAAAAAATTCTAGAATGATCTTGTCAATAAATCAGTTTCCATGATACAAGATTTAGATTTGATTGTTTCCATATAATTATGTGAATAAAACTTTAAAATAATTTCATTAATTAATTATAGTTGACAAAAAATATGAAGACTTAATTGTCTTATGTTTAAATTATTTTTAAAAAAATTTCTAATTAAAAAAAGAAAATATTGATGTAGAAATTTGTTTCTTATTTTAATAATATAATTGAATCTAGGCTAGTACAAGATCTTTGTTTTAAAGCCACATATTCTAAGTCATAACCTATTTGGATATAATTTTTATTTTGTTTTACTTCAAATTTTGTTTTGGTTTTTGTATGTGTAGGTTGTGTATGTATGTAATAATATTTATAATGTGTTTGTGTGTGTATATGCTTTTAACTCAAAGCTTCAAAGGGGTTTTATGTAAAATATAGTAGTAAAGTTTTGAGCTATTTTAATTAGAACTAACTTCATTGATTTAATACATGTTACATAAATAAAGTCTATTTTATACAAACTACTATATAATACACAAACACACACAAACATACAAATATACATACTCAATTAATAAAAAAGACATTTCTTGTTTTGGAAAACAAAGACATATATAAAGGGGAAATGTGTCTGTTGTGGTATAAATCCCAGCACCTAAAAAACGTTCACATTAGCTATGTACACTTATCATATGTTGCACTTGCACTTTTACACATTGGTGCATTTGATGTGCTCATCATAATATACAAATAAATAAAAATTAAATTAAACTAATTTTAACCAATTATAATAAAAAGAACATTTTATTTAAAAGATAATTAAAAAATTCTAAATGAATTTAGACTACATAGGCCCAACAAAAATCCAAAAGAATTTTTTTTGAAATTTACTCAATTACACCACTTCCGACTGTCCTGATTTCTACAATAATTTTGTATCTATTTATTGTAATTCCCCATTACCGATACACTCTTTTATCATGTGTTAAATACATAAAACATATCTCGACTTCTTATAAAGCTATCGGTTCCCATTGCAATCTATATTGCATTACTCTAATCACAATACGTTATTGGATTTGCAATAGAGGAAACAACCCTTGCCCTCTTATAAATTGCGCACATACACTCTTTCATTGAGGAATTATTCAAGGCAGGTACTTAGCCTTTCTATTTGTATCTACCACAACCTCTTGTTTGGAACGTTTCTAACTCAAAGCTCCGTAGTAAAGGGTGAAAATGAATTTAAGAATCTATATTCGATGCCACTTAAGAAGTTAGAGTCCGAATCTTCTTTGTAAGGAGTTTGTTATCTCCATAAACAATTCTTAGTTGATTCGTAAATACTCGAGAATATCTTAACTACCATTCGTTGATTTTTATCTTAGATTTAATATTCGTTCAATATAGTAAGTGTATAAGAGAAGCTTGATATATCACATGGCATAACATACACGATGATTCCTATTGTCGATGCATAAGGTAACAACATCATATGTTCCATATTATATATTTTAATATGGTGTTTGAGTATATAGATTGGGATAAACCCAACATCCTCTTATACCAATTATAAAAGATGTCTATTTCATATCCTCAAACTTCAAGTAATTTTAACATAAGTAGATCATTAACAATATGTAGCATGTTGTTTACTTAGTGTTAGAAATGATTTAGCATCTTTGATTTTCTTTCTTAAAGACACATGATTCCCTGCATTTCAATTTAAACCAAACTTTATATGCTTTATATGCTTTATATGCTTGTTGGATGCCCCTGTTTTATCAGCTCTAGGATTATATTCAAAAACCCACACACTTTTCTCGCTCCTACTAATTTTTAAACATTTT
The DNA here is from genome assembly GCA_030737815.1 of Allium fistulosum. Lineage (NCBI taxonomy): Eukaryota > Viridiplantae > Streptophyta > Magnoliopsida > Asparagales > Amaryllidaceae > Allium > Allium fistulosum. The sequence continues at coordinate 786,219,830 of CM060902.1, read as the reverse complement.
GGATGTTGTGTGTAAAGAGTCTCCTATAAATCATCATTTAGAAGTTCTGTTTCCAACATCTATGTGCGAAAACTCAAAATCAATTGTGCGATAATTGGGAGTGGGATACGGGTGAACTTAAGCATGTTAACTAGCGAAACTTCTACATTAATTTCAACATTTGAAATAGATGAAGTCATTTCCTATCAACATTACTATATACAATTCAAATTGGATTGACCTTCTTCTCAAAAACTCATTTGTAGTCGGTGGGTCATATCTTTTTGGGTACAATTATCAACATCATATTTTACCAGTGTACATGGAATCCAATTAGGATTTAAAGCATCACGTCATATGGCAGAGTGTATACTCTCCATAGCCCATCAACAACTTAGAAGATTGTGTTAGGAAATTAAATCCATGGTTTTATTGACAACAACTATACAATGAAAATCAAATGTACATATATAAGTATATATACAGGAACTTGCTAGAACAATATCACTAGAAAGGCAAGAACAAGGCTCAAAGAACATTACAAGAGACTACAGGTCAATAGGATCAATGGAGCAACAAGATAGATGCACAGAGTAAACATGCACAGTTTTTAGACGTCTGGGTGCATTAGCCAGACGTCTGAAGAAATCCTCTGGAATACAAAACAGATAGGATCAGACGTCTGGTCGATGCACTCAGACGTTTGAAAGGCTACTATATACAAAAAATATATATAGCCAGACGTCTGAAACACATACCAGACATCTGATGCTGAACTCGGAATTTAAAATTCAAATTATAACTGCCGCATTTGAAAAGACATCTTCGCTTCTCTTCGCTGCAACTCTTCATCATCAACAGAAGCAACTATAGAGCACTCATTAATGGATGCAACTACTCAATATACCTATCTACAACTATATATAGCATCAGGAATCAAGAGAAAGAATACACTTGACTACCTTACAACTCGACTCTCTATCTTAATCATCTCTTGTTCAAATCATCCACTTGCTATACAATCTGAAAATATGAGATCATACACTTCTATATTCTCTCGAACAATATCGTATTCAATCATCCAAGATATATAGGAAGTTCAATTGTACTATATAGTCAAAATCCGTGTAATAGAGAACACATAGTTGACAAAGAAACTCTACTATTGTAAACCTGTTCCTCCAGGTGAAGTGAGGGTTATTTGGTGAAAGGAAATTCCGAAGAGGAGCTTCGGGACTAGACATGGGACGGGAGGTCCGAACCAGTATAAAATCCTGGTGTGCTTATTCTATATTTACTTAGATTAGTATTGATTTAGTTGCATTATATATTTAGCCACATATACTTGCATATACACTACACGATCCACCCCGTAATACTTTCAATTGGTATCAGAGCCTGGGATTCTAGAGATCGTAACAACATCCTAGAATAAATGGCTATAAACAGATCTACTCAAGGCAATAGGAAGAGGAAGAGCAATAAAGAAGAATCAAAGGAGAAAACAAACAATTGCTTTATGGCTAAACTCAGATCACAATCGGTATACTTAGATTCTTTATATAAAGATCTTCTGTTAGCACATGATGAATTATTAAAATATTGTAAAACCTTGAATAAAGTTAATAAAATTGCTTTAGAAAAGTTAAAAGATTGTGAGCAAGAAATTTCCAGTTTAAAAGAGGAAAATAAATTTTTGATAAAACAAACTAAATGTTTTGAAAATACCGTAGAAGAACTTGTTTCACAAAAAAAATTCCTACAAAAAGAAAATGAGCAGTTAGAAGATAAAAACAATGATCTTTTAGAGGAAATTAATGTTTTGCAAAATAAAAATACTATGTTTGAAAAAGAAAAAGAATTTTTTTCAAAAGAAATTACGGATTTGAAAAGACAAAAATTACAATCATCTTTAGATAATTCAGAATCTCGAATTTTTCTTCTCGAAAATGAGAACTGTACAATAAAAAGGGAGAATTCTGAATTAAACAAGCAAATTGATATTTTGAAAAATAGCAATATTTCTTTTGAAAATAATAATTTTGACTTCAAAGCGAAATTTGATAAACTTAACACTGAAGTCACAAAATTTAATAAAGGTCAAAACGATTTAAACATGATTTTATCTAGTTCTAGACCTTTACATGACAAAAGTGGTTTAGGATATAATAAAACTGATCGTAGAAATAGCACTAGATACGCTTTCATGAATAGAAAAATGATAGTGCTAGTACTAAATTTCGAGTAAAGTCTAGATCAAATTCTTATAGAAATTCAAATACTGCTATGGTCAATAATATTTATAATTTCTCTAGAAGTACAAAATCATTGAACGGAAATATGAATAAAAATTATCTAAGTATTTGGGTTCCTGTTAATTGGAAAAATAGAGAAAAATACATTGATGATTATTTTGATATGGTAGTTAATAATGAAAATTATATTTATAAAAGTTCAACCGCACCCAAATGGGTATGGTTTCCAAGGATCTAACCCCCCGGACCCTAACATAGTAAGTGGGTACCAAAAAATGATTTTTATTTATTACAGGTACTCGGAGAAACAAAAGGAAAGATTTTTGAATTTGCAAATATGATTCCCTCATTCTTTTTTGATAATGACAAAGGGGGAGAGATAATGGAAATCACATATTCGGGGGGAGATTTATAAAAATTATAAGTACATTGTATAGTTGTCATCATCAAAACGGGGGAGATTGTTAGGAAATCAAATCCATGGTTATAATGACAACAACTATACAATGAAAATCAAATGTACATAAATAAGTATATATACAGGAACTTGATAGAACAACATCACTAGAAAGACAAGAACAAGGCTCAAAGAACATTACAAGAGACTACAAGTCAATAGGATCGATGGAGCAACAAGATAGATGCACAGAGTAAACATGCACAGTTTTCAGATGTCTAGGTGCACTAGCCAGACGTTTGAAGAAATCCTCTGGAATACAAAATAGACAGGATCAGACATCAGGTCGATGCACTCAGACGTCTGAAAGGCTACTGTATACAAAAAATATATATAGCCAGACGTCTGAAACACATACCAGACGTCCGATGGTGAACTCGGAATTTAAAATTCAAATTACAACTACCGCATTTGAAAAGACATCTTCGCTTCTCGTCGCTGCAACTCTTCATCATCAACAGAAGCAACTATAGAGCACTCATTAATGGATGCAACTACTCAACATACCTATCTACAACTATATATAGCATCAGGAATCAAGAGAAAGAATACACCTGACTACCTTACAACTCGACTCTCTATCTTAATCATCTCTTGTTCAAATCATCCACTTGCTATACAATCTGAAAATATGAGATCATACACTTCTATATTCTCTCGAACAATATTGTATTCAATCATCCAAGAGATATAGGAAGTTCAATTGTACTATATAGTCAAAATCCGTGTAATAGAGAACACATAGTTGACAAAGAAACTCTACTATTGTAAACCTGTTCCTCCAGGTGAAGTGAGGGTTATTTGGTGAAAGGAAATTCCGAAGAGTAGCTTCGGGACTGGACGTAGGACGGGAGGTCCGAACCAGTATAAAATCCTGGTGTGCTTATTCTATATTTACTTAGATTAGTATTGGTTTAGTTGCATTATATATTTAGCCACATATACTTGCATATACACTACACGATCCACCATATAGACTTTCAGATTGTAATTACTAAAATTTCATTTTCTTAACATTGATAATAAACTCATAGTTTCACTTCAATATACTAGAACCGTTATTAGACGATCTAATGAGCTGCATCAGTTCTGGGCTTGGTTAAATTGACTTCATCTATGTAATTAATTACTACGAGTATATATGCACGCCCAAGTGGACATGCTCTTATCACAATGTGCATGCATTAATTCAATAACACGCTTTTGTATGAGGCGTAGTAAATATAGATGGTTGTTGTCACATAGAAAGTAATTCTATGCCATGCAATCAATCTCATAAAAACAACATGTAGATATTAATTACCCATATTGAAATCAGCAGAGATTATTGTACAACATGGGTAACTTTCTTGACATCATTAAATTATGGAAGCAACTTGAATGGATAATTGTCACTGTTTCGCAAGGTTAACACAACCATTCTTCAAACTTATGCACTCAAGGTTGAAGGATTTGGAGTACGAAGAAGATAATTTTTTCCTATAGATTTTGTCTTTTTTAGGAAAGGGATAGAATCCAATAAACATATCTTCTTCTCTCTTAAACCTATCAATCGCAATAAATAAGCATCTCATAAATAATAACGTTTTTTCATTAATAAAGAATGTAAAAGGTCAAACAATGAAAAGGCTTTGGTTTTTTAAATTATCCAACATCTATCACTTTCTATACATATAATATGTAACCTTGATCTATTTTCCTTTAAAATTGTATTTTTCCGACATTTGAAAATAACATTATTTAAAACCTTGACACGACTACTAAAAAAATTATTTATTTCTCATTCTAAGTGAACGCAAATTCTAATTTGATATGCTTGCACGGTGACTATACAAAATGGTATCCTCCTCCATAGTCGCTTACTATAACTATATTCTACAGCTGTTTGATTTTGTTATGTGATGGCACATCCATCCCTCAATTAAAAACATCATTTAAAGAGCAATCTAGGCTACTATAATAATAGTATGAACCCAAATAAAATATACTTGAACTATAAAGATAAACATTGTATGAACATTTACATCTTGTGTGCCCCTAACTGGATTTGCATAGCATATGCACTATATATTTTGGGTGAGCCACATTTACAGAATTTCCAACATGATATCCTAAACAACATTACAGTTTGTCAGAGAATCTTTCGAATATCTTCCAATACCATAGTAATGATCATAAAGTCACATATCATATATACTCATGCCACCTTTAAATTCCTCATGTGCTCTCATCCACTACAAAAACAATCTAAAACAAACTTTTCATTTCCGTTGGAAAATCCCGTTATCAAAATCAACAGGATTCTCACTCTCCTCTTCATCATTACCACACTCTAACATGCTCGGAAGCTGCAGTTGCTCAAAAGCTCTTTTTGAAGGGGGACAGTGCTTATAAGCTCCAATCCAAAACTTGCGAAGCTACTTATGTCAATCACATCAAATGCTGATGAGGCATTTGAAAAGATTTGTTATTGGATAAGTACTGCACTGTTCTGCTGTTGTATCTATTGAGTTTCGGTTAGTGCATTGGCAGCTGTAAGTTTGCTGCTTATCAAGTGGGACCGTACTATTGATAGCTCGATTTGTAGCGATACCATCTTACAGATAAATTTGTTAGAAAGCGTTCCGCTCTGTGTCGCCTTATAAGTAGCAGAAATAACTTATAAGTTACTCATACAACTTTATTTGGTTTTTGACAATAGTTTGATATTTTGGCTTAGAGTTGCATTTGAGCAAAATTTGAACTTATACGACATGATTATTCATTTGAAACTACTTAAAAGCTATGTTCTAAAACTGCTTCTCAAGTCGAAAGTTACAAATGGGCTAATATATATTAGCATTTTTTATGTCATGCACAACTTTAGTTATAAGTAGTAACAAATGCAAGTATTTGGAAAAAAAATCAAGTTAGTTTTCTAATTTTATCAAAATTTTATCATGGTTTACTATAAATTTCAATTATAGAAAAATAATATCATGTAAAAAATAATTCTTCATGCACTCTATAAAATTTTATTGGGATGGGTAGATGCTAATTGAGATTCAAAATAAAAAACAATGGTTAATTGCCACTTTTTTAACTATGTTTGTCAAGATATAATGCGTACTGAACTATTTGCATAAGTTATCTGTGATTATAATATAAGATTTTTTGTCCCTTATGAATTTAAACGCAAAATTAAGCTTTTGAATAAGTTATTGTTATTACAATTTTAGTGTTGGCGATGAATTTAAACCTAACCCAAAATTACCTTATGGCATTACATAGAAGTTTACAACATTTTATGTATGATAGGGTTACTTCATGCATTGTTCTTGTCCCGTTCGTTAGGAAAGTGCATAGCCTGGACCTTAGGGTTTTGATTCCCTTAAACAAAATCAACCAAAAAATAAAGGCCACAAAACTTTTTATAATACCAAATTAAGATCATGCAAGCTCATCTCAAAATATTAATCTCGTCATATACAAAGTTTCCAGCACCGCTACTCTAACAACAACTTCAGAATAATTTAAACGTACATACTAATTAAATATCAATAACTTGGTTACATCCCAATAAAACACATCAAATAACACACATGAATATAGAACCATTATACTTTGCTTTTTGTTGTTCGGTACATGGTTGAAGTTTACAAAATCACCACAAATTTCATGTATCTTACCAACTATTCTTGAAATATACATGCTAATTATTACATTAGTTTATATAAGCATACATGGTAATCCAAAGAAGTAGTTCTACAACAAATAGTAGCCTAGCATCCTCAAGCAACATAGGGCAGAAGTAGTTTGAGCATGAAAGTACCATTCACACAGTGATCGTAGTAATAAACTTGCAACTGAGGAGGACCTCACATAGTTTGTGGGTAATCATCACTAAAATAATGTTGTAACCATGAATGGGTTCTATATTTGGTAGGGTGGCCGTGATTGTTGGGGATGTATTCATATCCACTTTGGTGACTATTTCCTACATCCAAATATTAAAAGTCAAATCAAGCATAAAGCAACTTGAACATGTAAAATTAATAAATGCAAATAAAGAAAAATGTAGAATAAATTGTAAAATCGGAGCAATCTATGAGAATGTTACATTGGATGTCATGGTGTTGTACAGAACTACTATTTTTCAATATATGGATTCTAAATTGCAAATATTGCAAGTGGATAGTGGTCTATTTTCTTCAATGTGTTGAAATCTCCACTATTGGATGTCTACTATAAAACTGAGTCCTGTCTTTTCTATATCTTTTTGTTTCTTCCTGCTATCAACTTCAATGCATTTTGAATACAGTTGCTGAAAATGTGCAAAAAAATGTTAAATAAAATTATCTTTAAAACTTGTGGAAATTGAATGATTGGCATTCTATATTTAAACTATGAAATAACACCTTGTTCGCACAAACATGAAGCGGATCCAAATAAAAGCATTTAAGTTATTACTTGATATGTTCATGGTGCAAAGGAAACACAAAATGAAATATACTTGTCTTTGAGCACTATATCATTCTTTTTCCACTATTGGAGATACAAAGGAAATATGTATATGTGTAGCTAAAACAACACAGTAAATTATATCATTAATTGCTATTTGTGTCTGTATATTCATGTAAACTATGCCTTAGTCTGTGGTTGGGAGTGTAGACTGCTTGTTGTGAATTACTGGTCGGAAGTCGTATGTCGCAGCAGCCTGCTAGTAACAATGAGTTTGTGGCCCCAACCATTTGTTAATATGGTGTAAGTGAAGCCTGGTATAATATTAATGGTTGTAGAACCCGTATTATATTAGTTGGTTTAAAATGTAAAGCAACTTGTAATTCATTAAGTACTTGCTGGCAAAAAATGTATAACTTTTAGGAATTTAGTTGCAACAGTGAAGTAAGGGAGGTGCGTGTTCGATTCTAATTAGATCATGTCATCAACCATAACGCTATGTTTTGTTAACTGGAATAAAAAAAACAACTTGCAAAGAACTACAAAGAAAGAACAATAAGTCTAAACTTGCTAAAGAAAAAACATTATATGGAAGCCCAATGTATACTGAATAACGGATATGATTGTGGCGTCCAACAAAAATAAAACAACGTCGAAAGTAATTCAAAACACAATAAAATTAAGAAAGAAAAGCATACCATAACCTATGATGAAGCTTCATTCACCAACTGCAAACACAGCTGCCAAAACTAAAATTAAATATGATTAACTAATATATAGAATTAAAAGATGGTTAACTAATATATAGAGTTTGTTAACATACCTTTTGCCGTTGCAAAGCTTTTAATGGTGAAAGAGCCCATTTATATATGGGATCATGGATAAAGACCTATATATTATTTCAGTTTTGTTTTCAATAGGAATGTATAAACAGCAAAAGAAATGCAACTATTTTGTCTTACTTCAATGGTAGTCAGCAATGCTTCGTTGTTCATTCTCACTACAGAGAGAATTTCTTCACGGCATCTTCTGAAAACTCAATCCACTCCCATGTTCATTAAAATAAAATATTATACATTTTAGTAGTCTGTTAATGAGCATAGGCTTTTTGAAATTGGTAAATAGTCATTTAATACTCATTAAAATTTGGTAAGCAGTTATTTGTTCAGTATTATATGCATGTCAAGGTCATTAGATGTATATTTATTCATCTTTATTTATTTTTGCTGATGTAAAATACATATATAATTATCAACTTATTATCTAGAATCAGAAAATGGATCGTGTGACAGCTAATTTATTGTCATGCTCGTTGTTTTGAAGCTACCCAACGTGTAATTTTGGAACATTGCTTTCAGAACTTGATATCACTCACCCTGTCACCCCTTAATTGTTGTGACTTTGATGTAACTTTTAGCCAACATTTTTGTGTTCTGCAGTGAGTGCGTTTAATGTAACAGCACAGAAAATGACCCTAATTATTTATTTATGCAAGATAAATGGATTTGAATGCAACTGCTTTTTGAATTTTGTAAATGAAGATCTGCTTCATGTGACTGTATGTGTTGGCTCTACTCTGAAGGTTTATCTTTCATTGCATACAAAAATAATATATTTTTAGACTATTCATGAGGAAATGAATAGATTCATTCACATCCTTCAAAGCACTTGCTTCATTAGATGTCATGTTAATAAACAATAGAGAAGGTGTGTGTTTTTTAATACCAATGTCATCTTAAAAGAAAAAAAAAGATGAAACATGATTACACTGTGCCCTTTTTTAAAATTTCATATAATTAGCCATGTACTTTGTTTTAAAGGTATCATCACAGATACACAAATCTATCACCACGTTCATCTTTTTAACCTATAAGTTCATCTACAATAGTGTACATGTATATATGAATATTATGCTATAATCTTTTACCAGTGTATATAAAATTTAATTTTGTAAGCAACTTTTGAACAGCCCTTGCCTGTGGATACATTTTATGCGATTAAATTTGGTTTTGTTTCTCAACTCATGACAGATATTTCTAAAACAAAGTTGCTGCTAATGCGAAGCATCTTCAGCCGTTAACCTAAATATGAAATATCATGTTTATCATGGTTTCTGAATATCAAATAGAAAATATGAAAAGAAAAAGATAAAGAAAATGCAGATAGGTCTCGGTTATATGGAAATTGTTACTGATTCTAAAATTTCCAAGTTTGATTCAATTTCCATGCTTAAATATTTGGCATAAAAGAGGACTGTCAATATCTGGCATAATGATGTATTCCAAATTGTCAAGGAAGAAAATTTTACTATGGCAGACAGTTGAAACGTCTCACTAATCGTTAATGGAATCCATGAACAATATTTTCTTGAAACCTACTATATCTTAATATCCAAATGAAGCTGAAAATTAGGGAACTATGTACCTAAAATTCCAAATTTGAGAAAATAATCATCCAAGATTCCAAATATTAAGATGTTCATGGCTAAATGGAAATTAATGGATTAGCAGAAGTTAACTATACAGTTAAATGATAGGGTGCCAAACCTTTAGCAACACATTATATATGACAGAATACAAATTTGTATGTTGCCTTTAAAAGTTGTCAAATTTATGTTTCACAGTTTTAGACACTTTGACAGTAGAGTTCTTTGTTTATAGACTCATAAATGCATCTAATTTTAACCTGTTTAGTTCTAAGCTCCACTATACTTATACATTTATCCTTTGTGCTGTATGGTATTAGTCAGAGATTGTGTATAAATAGCAAGTTATACATGGGTCAGTATTGTTGCAAAAACTCCATTCATTGATTCGATAATAAATTTATTATGAGGTGAAAAACGTAAAAGTTGTCAATGATCCACTGTTATTGCATCCATGAAGAATTAGTTGATGAGAGGAATTTAACACTTCAACCTCTTTCACTCGTTTTGTAACAGTAAATTATATTATAGCTTAAAAAGGTTTCACAGCAGGTATAATTACCACAGTAAGTGTGTTTGTGCCACTGAAAATTAAGTTCCTTATATATGCACTTAATCTATTAATTTTGTTGCTTATTTAGTTATCTCAATAAGTATAACATGCATCTTTCTAAAGTACTCAGGTCTACCTCAAGTATAACTCGACAATCGTCTCAAATACTTGTTGTTTATATAGTTAATGTTGGATGGAGGAGAACAACGTTATCTACCAAGATCTATCCTAGTAACCAGACAAATTCTAGACAATACTCCATAGCTTATCAACCATAAATAAATATTTAAACACCATTGAATAAAATTAAGCACAAGAAACACACGGTATTGGTAAATGTTAAATGTAGAACCGCAGATTAGTGACTAACCTTAATCGATCGACAATTAATCCGTAAGCGTTGATCATACGCCGAAGTTGGAGAAGACATTGTCTGGAATAGCACCGAAGTTAGAGAAGACATTGTCTGGAATAGCGCCGAAGTAACCCTGGTTTGTGCGATTCGCTGGAGAAGACATGGGACTGCAATCGCCTTGGATGTGGAATCGCGTGCGTTAGAGAAGACGTTGTCTGGAATAGCGCTGATGTAACCCTAGTTTGTGCTATTTGCTGGAGAAGATGGTGGGACTGCAATCGCCCTTGGATGTGGAATCGCGTGCATTGGAGAAGACGTTGGGTGAGGAATCACCTGGATTTGGAATCGCGTGCATTGGAGAAGACGTTGGGTGAGGAATCGCCTGGATCTAGAATCGCGTTGCTTGTGTTTTTTAGTTTTTGGTTAGCGGACAAAAGCGAGAAAGCAAGGTTAAAATGTACGAAGGGCAATCCCGGAATTTCAAAAAGACAAGGTTGATTTTCTGTAGGTTGAATTATCATTATTAGTAGTAGAGATAGAGATGTTTGAATCTTGGATCATTTTCAAGTTTGTCGTACTACCACCAATTCCTCTAGAAAGAAATTCCTTTGGCAAGCAAGTGGTATGTTATGAAACATCAATTTATTTCTCAGTGGGATGGAATAGGCATTCAAAACATTTTATAAACTACCCTTAAAATCACATAAAATAGATCGAGTTTTGAGTTTACGAAACTTATGTTTATAAAATAAATTGGACAACTACATAGCTCAAACTATTTAAGATTTCCCAATTCATGTCTTCTATGAATTCTCAATCTTTACTTCTAGATGATATCAAATTTAATATATGTACGTACTTTTAAGTACATATATCCTTATAGTAAGAAGTAACTCAACTTTAATCATTATTAATCGTACTTTATCCCACGGAGTGTGATTACTCCTTATCCATACATCAATATGCAGCATAGGTAGGATTGACTTTGAGAGTGAATCTTTTTCACTTTCAGGTACTGCTGGAACTCTAATCTTGGATACTTACCCATTCAATCAAAACAAATTATTTTATTTCTTTTCATGGTATATTTTCTACTTCTATTATATATTTTATGAACTAAACATAAATATCTAACTTGTGTATCAAATAAAACATTCATATATAAGATAATTCATCAGTGAATTTAAGAAAGTAAGATGATCCACTTTTGGTATCATTAGACGTTGGACTACATACATCTATATGTATCAATCTAAAGAGTTTGTTAGATCCTTTTGTCACTCTCGCTGAATGAGTGTTTTGACCTTAATTATTTGAGAAACAATTCAAAAGTACCTTATGATTCATAATCGTATGGTTAAAGAACCATTTCTCAAATATACGGTTCAGTCCATAATTCCAAAATCAACTGTTAATTATTTTAGGTGCTTCTGTAATATTTATAACTAATGCACCACTATTATTACAAAAAAATAACATCATCCAAATACCAAAAATATATTCATTTTATAACAAATATTCATATTAAAACATAACTACATCCGTGTTCGATCAAAATTGAAAATAGTTATAATGTCATAAATAATATTTTGGCATACATGAAAGTAATCTGTCAAAAAACTTGATATGTCTACTAGACTGCTAGTAAGTGACATATGGTACGCTCCTACTATTTACGCTGTTACAATAACAACATTTGAAATACGAATCTCCATTTAACCACTTATCACGGGCTATTCATTTCTTCTACTAGCACTAATTTGCAGTTGAGAGTTATAATTGAGAGTTTCGAATCAAATATCTCGAACTCAAAAAACATCTTATAGAGAATAATTTTCTATATGAAAAATACATTAGGAATTGAAATCACATTTCTCATTCCTTACTTAGCGTGTACAAATGTTTTAAACAATTTCCTTTTCAATGTTTCTTCACGAAGCAGAGGTGACTATGCACTCTCTTTATTCCAACCGTGGCAAATATTATTACCATTCCTAGACTTTCGCTTTCTCCTTGAAAGTGTCGAATAATTCAACAGAGAAACTCTTTACTTCAAGCCTGCAATGGATTGCTTTACAAAAGTGAATTCAATCATCCTTAACCTTTCAAGGATATCGATTAAGTTGCACTAAGTAAATAGATCAAAACTGATAGTTAAGTGATTAAAATTCTAGGTCTGTCTGTTTTTACATTTCCTAGTAAGTAAATTTTTACATTTCTTCACCAATTTTTAATTCAATTTTTTAGTATATTTTAGTCGATAAAAAATTTGATCAATTATATTAGTTGCTCAATTTCATTAAAGTATATTTCATAATATCACATGTGTTGTTATAATTATTAGATTTGTTTATTATATTTATCTTAAAGGCTCCCATTGAATTCTGCATCTCTCAAAGACCCTAAAAGATATACAGGAATTTCATGAATTCCTGCTATGTATGTTAGGACGCCATTATCATGTCACTACAACCTTAAGGTTGCTCTACAAATTGTAGTCCCCATAAACAGTAAGTAACTCTTTACTAATTATGTCTTATATATAATTCATAACCTTACTTTTGTTTACTCATAATCTTCTTTATGACCTTGGGGTAACAAATCATAAAGTATATTAGATACTCTAAACCCATCATTTCCTGATAGTCTAAAGGTAATTATGTAACCCTTAAGGATACTCAACAAAGTCATATAATATTCTTACCGATCTAGGGATAATACAAACACCACTTTAGTTATTCTATGGCTTAAGGTTGCTCAATAATCATAGGTATGTAAAGTATTATTTATATTGTAAATGATACGGAGCAATTATTTTAGATTCGTAATATATAATATAATATTAACCAAGTATTATTACATTATAAATGAGAAGAGTATATACTCATGATATCATATGTCTTTACATCCATGTATATTCCCTTAAGTGTATATGGGTTTTAATTCATTTAAACCTCCCGTTTTCTTATACATAATACACACACATATATAATTTATTATAACAGTAATAATTTATTAAATTATATATATATATATATATGTATGTATATATATCTGTGTGTGTGTGTATGTATGTATGTCACGTTCATATATGTATGTATGTGTGTATGTATCCATTTATTAATTCATCATTTTAATTGATTATAAATACAATATTTATATTTATATAAATTTAAAACAAATTTAAATTTACTTATTTATAACCTTTATAAATGTAAGTTTAAAAAAAATTAAATTATATTCATAACCCTTATAAATTTTAATTTTAATTCAAAACAATTTCAAGTTAATTTATTTAGAACCATTATAAATTTAAATATAAATTTAAACCAAATTTTAAATTTATATATTATAACTCTTTATACAAAATTTATTATATTCAAACACGCTTATTAAACGCATATTTGAATCCACATAAGGCACTAAACACTTTTGAGCCTTCCACTAGGGCATACCCATGAAATAGACTAATTCGACCAGCCAGGTAAATATCAGGAGATCGAGAGGTTTTTCGTTCATAAGAACATTCTTTAGTTCGAGTAACTTTCTCCTTAGTTAAAACACCTTTTCCTAGACACCCATCTGATTGGTTTTTCCAAGAGACTGGCCTACGTATTGGGTAATTATTCACGTGAACACAATGCGGGCTCTGATACCATTGTTGGATCGTGTGCATTTTAAATAAAACTAAGGTTCATACAAAAATAAAAACAATAGTCCTAATCTAAAATCTAAGTATTTCGGAGTCCAATGAAAATGACAAGTGACCAATGACTATAAATAGGAAAAATAAAGTCGACCACTCTAAAACATCAATAATATGACTAAGAGTGAAATAAATCATCTAAGTTCACTAGCAACAAATTATATCAGATCTAGTCGCTCCAAAGACCCAATCTAATCCAAATCACAGTTGATCATCAATAATAATAAAATCAGTATTCCAACAAATTCAGCTCTCCCAATCGATGAAACAACTATATCCATCAAAACCATAGTAATATCTGAAACTGTAAAAAGAACTCAACAACAAATGTAAGACCAATTCATATCTTTAATAATAGTTGTAATAGCTTTGGTGTCACACTTTTTTGGTATCAACGTGAACTACTAAAAACTCCCCTCTGAATATTATCAAATCTTAATCGTTTAAAAATAAGATCTAATATCAAACTTCTTTTACAAATTCAACGTCTCTAAAAGTAAGATTTAACAATTAAACATGATTTACAAATTCAAAACGCTTCTAATAATAGGATCTAAAATTAAAATTCCTTTACAAATTCAAAATACTTCTTTACAAATATACAAATCTTAATATATTTTTTGACCGACTTAAACATATATAAAAATTCCTCGGTTTTAAAGGAAAGACAAAGAACGACTGAAATTTAATAATAACAAAGACATCAAACGGCTATAATCTATCCATATAAGCACAAAACTAACATTCGTTACTCCATTAACACTTCCATCAAAATAATTAATCCCAAGAGTTTCTGTTTCTTCTTCCTTACTCCACGACTGATCCAGAAACCCATATTCTTTTCAAAACTACAAACAGTTGTATGTAGCAACAATTTCTCATCCTCCTTTTGTTTACCTCTTTTCCATGTAAAAGAAATTCTTCATCCGTGAATTTTCATTTTTCCATCCTTCATCTCCACTCATCGTCCTCTTCTCATTGGTACCATATATGCAGGATCCTACTCATGACACATTCATTTTAGTCGGTCTTTTCCTACTACTTCCGTCTTCACTAGCATTGAAATCCTCAGATGGTGTTTCAATCATTGGTAAGCTTTTCCACTATGTTATCATTTTTTTTTCTAATAATTCAGTTTTTTATTTTGTAAATTGATTGAATTATGTAATATTAGGTTGCGAGTCATGTTGATTACGTTTGATTCGTGATAACATGCTATTACACTGAATTTCGAACACTACAAAAAAGAGGACTGTTTTCCAACCAAGAATTCCCTACGCCATACCTACGCCGCGTAGGCGCGGCGTAGGGAAAACGTGGAAACATAGGGAAGGGGTAGGGGCGGCGTAGAGAATTCCCTACACATTTCCTACGCGCGCCAGGTTCTCCAACAATTGACTACGGCGTAGGGAATGTGTAGGGAATTGCCTACCCATTCCATACACCTTATTATTCTCCCTACGCATTCCCTGCGCCTGTGGAAGAAAGAGGTTGGAATTTCTCTACGCTTTACCTACGCCAGACAATTATTAACTTTTGTAGTTTAACTTGAAATTATATTATAAAAATATATAATTTAATTTTTCAGTAAATCGTATTAACTTTCGAAACTAAAATAAAATTATATGTATATATATATATATTAAACTTAAATTATAATAATTAACTTTTAGATGTTTAATTAACTAAAAAAGAATAATAATTAAATTTAATAAGTTGAAATACCAAATTAATAGTCCGAAATATGAAAATTATGATTCAAGAAAAGTAAGCAAGAAATTTACATTATATAAAAAAATTAAATTCAGTTAAACTTAAAAATAAAACTGATTAAACTTTGTGGAAAATCTGCTTTTGTTAGAAATGTGACATTTTTTAATGAGTTATTGTTTTTCTATATTATTGTAAAAGTCTTTTTTTTCTTTTGATAATTGATTATACTTGGGTTTAAATTTTAACCTAGTTAACGTAAATTTGCAAAATATAGACATTGAGATATATCTGTTCAACTTTTGCATCCAAAATACGACTAAACTACATGCGCATCTATCGAAACCCTAAATCGTTTCCACCTCCAAAACGACTAAACTACCAAAACCCTAAATCCTAAATCGTTTCCACCTCCAACCGACTACGGCAGCAACCGATCGAGCATTCCACGACTACAGGCGCATCTATCGAAGAAACTCCATCATCGGCTTTGATCAGGTAACACATTCTTTAGCTTCTCGATCCTTGATGTCTCACTGCCTCTCTTTCCACAGTTGTGCTCTGCTACTCCACTTCAAGTTACAAGGATGATCACCAAGTTACAATATTAAAATTGGATAAACAGTGGTACTATCGTCCAAGTTCATGCACTAGATTTTATATTTAAAAATTATGGAAATTACATGGAAGAACTCGTGAGAACTATAGGCTAGCTAGCAGCAGTGCAACTTGTGCTTTAACTTGAAGTGGAGTAGCGGAATCTGAATCTGAACCTGAATCTTTTTATTCAGTTCTTTGGTAAATAATTTTTATATCAATTTGCAATTAAGTTTTTTTGTACTAATATATAATTATTTTGCAAATTTTAGTTGACCTCTCTTGAGACTAATCAATGGATCAGTGCGAGCAACACGAAACATAAGTTCTTCACCGTCACTTCCAGATTTATTTTTTCTTTCTTTTGGGCTAAAATTTGTTAACAAGCTTTGGCTTCCATGCATGCTTCTAGATTGACACTAGATTAATTGCATCTTTTTTTCTTACATGGGTGTTCCTGCCTACATATATTTTTCACACCCCAATTCTAAACACTTTGATGAAATCTTAATTTGATATAAGATTTGAAACGATAGAAAATTAAGTTGCTTCTGACAGTTTGATTAGCTCACGACTTTAATTATAGTTTGAGGTATTTATAGGATGTGATAATTATTACATGCGATAACTTATTGTATGAATGTTAAAATTTGCAGTATCTCATGTATTGCTGACACTACACCAAAACAGTCATTTGGCAACACTTTTTTTTTTCATTTGGCGACACTTATATGGGTTGCATTTTAGTCTCGCTAATAAGTGTCGCTATCCAATATAAGTGTTATTGAAAATAAAAATTTACACTTTTAAATACGGCGACACTTATTTTCGTTTTAAGCCTTGGTTTAATTAGAGTTAATTGAAATATACTAGGGCAAAATTGTAATTGAATAACATATCACGCTTACCCCTAGCCACGCTAATCCCTGGCCGCATTTTCCCCAATTATAGTTTGGTTCACATATTGAAGAATGTATCAACTAGTCCATATGCACCTGAGTATGACATTTCTGGGATTACGGATCCTTTTCTGCACATTCGAGTGCTTAAGCTTATGAGGATGTTTGGGCAAGGAGATGCTGACTCTAGTGAGTATATGAATGATATTCTTGCGCAGGTTAGTTTCTCTAGTTGATTGTAATTTCAGTTTTCCTTAATGTTGGAAGTTTGACCATAAGTATTAATATGTAGCTGAGATTCAAATAGGTACAACTTTAAACTGATATACCGTTATTTATTTTCCGTTCCATTCACAACAATATTTGATTTGATTGTTAAATAGTCTCATTTATTGAGAAAAAAGAAAGTTTAGTTATCAATTTGTAACTCCAATAAATAAAAGCATGCGTTGGAGATACAAAACTATGGAGTTTGGTTTGTAGGTAAATAAAATCACTGAAACTTATGTCATTGCGTTTGAAATTTTATGTAAATGTTTTATCATAATCAATTATGATGCAGGTTTCTACCATTTTTCTGTGGAGTTAATCATATAATTACCGTCTCAAGTTTAATTGCTGGAGTTTGCTGAGGTCGCGGTTTGAGGTAGTGATTTCATGAAGGTGATGGTGCCGTGTTTCGGCAGTTCAGGCAGTGAGTGATGCAGGCAATTATGGTATCGATGTTGAGTAGGATGGTGTTGATGAAGTCGAAGGATGGTGGATGAAGTGGAGATTTCGTTATATGGCCGGAGTTTCGTATTCGGTATTTGTAGAATTTCACTATGAAATTTACGTTGTCTTTTGTATTCCAATTTGACATTGTTATGAAGTAGTTGATTATGTATTGAATTAACCAACTTAATTATGTATTGTACTTGTTATGAAGTAGTTGACATTGTTATAAAGTAGTTGACTATGAAATTTATGTTGTTATTTGATCATGAATATTGTAAATTTTGGGTTCCTATTGAATGTAGTATAATAATGCATATCATGTTAGTTATTAATTGTTTATTAATGTTAAAATAATTGACTATATTGAGAATGAAAATATTTCAGCGTTATAAGCGTTGGCAATTAAAATTTACCAACGCTTATAAGCGTCAGCATAGAAAATTAAACAATGTTGGATGGTTAATTTGTCAACGTTTATAAGCGTTGCTAAATAATATACACCAACGTTTATAAGCGTTGGCGAATACAACCTTCCAACGCTTATAAGCGTTGGCAAACTAAACTCCCCAACGCTTATAAGCGTTGGCAATAAATTGCGACGCCCCTACAGCGACGCTAATAAGCGTTGCTGAAACTGTTTGCGACAGTTATACTCGTTGGGAATCACCTGTTTTGGTGTAGTGTGAATTTATGAGGTGTAATTTGATATTTAGTTCAGTGTTGCTTGATACATATTTTCGTTTATTATGAAATAAACTGACATGATATTAAAGTTCTACACTGTAGGGTGGTAACTGGTTCTACACTGTAGGGTGGTAACTAGTTCAATGTTGCTTGATACATATTTTCGTTTATTATGAAATAAACTGACATGATATTTTCATTTAGTTCAGTGTTGCTTGATACACTATAGGGTGGTAATCAATTTTTTAACCAAAGGATTTGAAGAGCATGCTCAATAATATGATATTAGTAGGGTGGTAACTGGTTCTCTCGGTGAATACTATTAATTAGTATGGTTTATTGAGAATTTGAGATGCTAAAGAAAAGAATAGAGATCTGTGCATCACTAGACAATATGGAAACATTGGGCTTTTAATGGTGTAAGAATATACTACTTCTAGGTAGAAATTGATTGTTCAAGCCAAAATAAAAAATAGAAGAAAAGGACATTGGTAGCAATAAATTTATTCTTAGTTATGAAGTTGCCGAGTTCAGTATTGAGCCAGTGGGTTAATGTTGTGGAAGGGGTTGAAACTTCGAGGAGGAAAAGCTTGAATGTTGGCAATTTTTTTGTTAAACTAGCATGTATAGTTACGTTGACAAACATGCATTTGACTGCATTTGACTGCATTTGCATTTGACTGTGTTTACCATAGAGGTTTGGTTGCAAGCATTTGACTGCATTTGCAGAAAAGCTTACTTGACATGAATTTAAGGCTACAAGGTACTAATATTGAGATGCCAGTTCCATGTGGTTATTGTATTCCTGGACCTAAAACTTGAATTGAGGTTTTACTGGGTTTTGCTCTTCAAAATGTTTGTTACGTCATGATGGTTATACTGGAATAAACCATGTAGAAGAATTTTAATGACCATCCATTAACAAGGTTTGGTCTGAGTTTTCCAGGTCTGAATCAACTGGTTTGTATACGATCGACTGATACACTTTTTTGTTGATTCAAGCTCAAATTGATTGCTACATAAATTCATGTCATGCAAATGTTTTGTTAACTCATTTGGTTTGAGTTTCCAAGTGACTATATTTTATGGGTAAGTAGAATGATACTTGATGGAAGAAAAAAAAATCCTAATTATTGGAAATGCAAGGCTTAAAAAGATAAGTCGATGCATGCGCGCATGAGTTGCAAATTAAAGATAAGAGGAAAATTGCAGTGGACAATACTTTGAGTTTCTTATTTCTTCTCGTGACAAGAATGAGACTTTTATGTCCATTTTGTTCAATTATTTGTCACTAGTCACTCAGAAAGGCTATGTAATCCAAATGTACGTATGAATTTGGTGTAAATGGGATAAAACAGTATGAAATTGGTAGTGTAAATTTCTTGTTTAAGCCCGCAACAAATAAATGAATATTGTTGTTAGTTTGAGTTCTGCGAAAATGATAAAAGATCCGAATTTCTTTAGAACAAAATGCCCAGCTCTGTTTTTCACGCATTGATAATTGATTCATGTGTGCTCAGTTTTGTGTTAATATAAGCTACCATATCCTCTGTGCTATTTTGAATTTGTATAATATTTATTTTATCACTCACACAATTTGATTCATGTGTGCTCAGTTTTGTGTTAATATTATGATGTGTTTGTGCCATCTGGATCATGTTAATATTTTCGTTGTACTAATTTGATTAAATAATTTATATGTAGATATATAGAGACAATACATATACTGCTAGGTTTGAAGTTTCAGATGACAGAAAGAAACTTGTAGAGGAAGTAGAAGAGCTAAGAAGTAAAAATCAAGAACTGGATGTTACAATTAACAAACTACAAGGGGATTTATTTTCCATGCAGGAAGAGATGAATTCTGTGCAAGAGTTTATACGGGGATTGCGGCGGGAGCAAAGATCGGAGATATGACATACTTCGTGAGTTAGTCTTCTTTTGACTGTGGGTTTGATGTTCTATTTTTATAAGGTACATTGTATGATGTTTGAATTATAGATGAAACAACTATATTTGAGTTATGTAACAACTTTATTTTATTGTTGGACATGATTTTTTTAAATACATTTGTAGCAATTTTATGGTAATTTGACAATGATATGCATTCTACATTAATGTTTTGTAATGATATATATTGTTACGATTTTGCATGTGGTTATATATTATATTTAATGATTTATGTTGCTAATGTTCGGGTTTATTATATTTTATTATGATCTGTGGCAGATGAAGATAAATACAATAGAATCATATTGAATTTTGGTGTACGGTGGCGTAGGGAAGGCGTATGGAACTCGTAAGGAAAATTCGTATGGAAATAGACGTAGGGAATGCGTATGAAATGCGGCGTAGGGAAGGCGTATGGAATGCGGCATAGGGAATGCGTATGGAAATAGGCGTAGGGAATGCGTATGGAAAAAGGCGTAGGTAAGGCGTATGGAATGCGGCGTAGGGAAGACGTATGGAATTAGGCGTAGGGAATGTGTAACAACCCGGTTTTTCGCGTCAGTTTATAAATGACGATTAAATCATTGTTAATTGCTAATGTAGATTTTAATCGAGTCGGAATCCTTTTTGTAAAAGTTTGTTATCGTCACTAGACGATTGAAATTGATAACAAATTTCTATCAGCAATTTTGATCGAATTGAAATTCTTTTTAAGTTGTAAAATTCTTTAATAAATGTTTGGGTAAATGTTGAAGGGCTTTAACTTATAATCTCGGCCCATATTTATTTGGAATGCTGTGATATCTATCAAAGAAAACCCATTTCCTTTTTCATTCTTTTCCATTCACTCTCGTAACCCTAAACCTAGTCAAAGAAATGAGAATGGCGGCCTCGTCTTCGTCTTCAAAAACTAGAGCTCGCATAAATCAGAGGCGTCGAATTTAGGGTTCGATTAATTCGAAGAGCTGCTGGATGTTGTCGATCATCCTTGAGGACCACAACATCGACCCTTCCAATTCGAACGGCTGCTCCTCGTGTTCGAATTCGTTGTCGCTCCATTCCAAGGTGAGTGAAACTTTCACTCACATCAAATTCAAACTCCCTGATTCTTCTGTTTTATTCGTATGACATTCGTTTTTGCTGTTGTTGATGATTTCTCGGATTTGGTCGATTTCATGTGTTTTGATGACGGCGTTGATTTTCTAGTGACTTCGGTTATGCTTTGTTTTACCATGGCCTTGGATTGTTAGAACTTGCCGTCATGGTTGGTTCATCTCTGCTTTATTTTCTGTTGCACTTGGTATCACTTGTTTGTACATCCCTTTGTAGTCAAGTGTATTTATCCCTGTAGTGTTTTCAAAGCTGATGCGTGTTGCTGCCTCTGTTTTGCGTGAGTTTGAATGTGCCTGCTGTTTCATGGTTTGGCAATTGTTGACTATATTTTCGTTGTAAATATTGGGGTTTCACTGTGGTTCGCTTGATTTTGACGAAGTAATTTCGTTTGCCTTTGGCAAATTCTTTGTTATTAAATTGATGACTTCGGCCTGATTTCCATTTGACTTTGATCTGCAGTGTTTTCGACATCGAACTTGATTTTGTGATGTCGATCCTGTTCGACTTTTGCCATACTATTCTCTATCTTTGGTAGTACGTTCAACCTTATTCATTTAATTATATACTTATGTAACGTTAGCTGGGCATGTTGCATACAAATTTGATTGCATTATGTGGTCTGATTCATATGTAGTCTACTGCCCCCTATGCAGTTTGTACTTGGGTATACAGGCGCATGTTTATGTTAGTGTTGATTCGCCTCACTGCTCGTTCCTGTATCACCTTATGGTTTGAGGTTACACATGTTTATAGGGTCATTTTGACTATGTATGTTTCACTGTGTTCATTTGTCCGCACTTGCAGTGTTCACATATGGCTTTGACTTTACCATTACCTGACTTCAGCACTGCCTTCATGTAAATGCATCAAAGTCTGGGGTAGATAGATTGGCCACTATGTACATTGTTGGTTTATATTCCTATAAGTTAATTTCATACATGTGTGATTATACCTTCATGCTACCCTGACCTGTAGTATGCATTGTCACTCTGGGTTTCCACTTGTCTTGGTGGAGCTCGTACTGTTGTCACACTATTCTGGTCTGGTCATTGTGTAGTTGCATTGCATTGAGTTCCTGTTGTACCATACACTTGAACTCAGTTGCCTTTGTCTGGTTAAGTCTTGTACCACTTGCTGATATTTTCTCTGTTCATTGATGCAGTGGCCATTTCCACTTGTTCAATACAGGATCTAGTTCATTTAAGTTATGTGTGTTGATCTCCCGTGTAGTTTAGTTTGACATTGAATTAGGGTTCATGTCTGAACCTACCAGTCAGGTCTGGTTACCTCATATGTATGCTCTGTCCACTGCCTTTGTTCTCGAATCTGATACATTGCATTGATGCCTTGTATCATTTGCATTTTGTCATTTTGCTTCACTAATGACCTTGATTTCTAATGAGGCTGATCTGCGTCTTTTCTGTTGAGTGTTGTAGTGCCATATCTTTGGTGCTCTCGCCTTCAGTTTGCTATTTCCCTGTGCCTTGCTTTGCGACATGTTGAACTTGTTTCACTTGTTGCCTCTGATCTTGTTTAGTATTGCTTTGAGTTGTTTTGTAGTGGCGAGGCAGTACACGCGTGCGTGTACTGCAGCCCTAGCAGGATTGACAGATTTGGTTGATATTTCGATTGTTAAATGGTTTCGTTGGTTAAATTTAATATTTTGAAGGGTATTTTGAGATGGTTCATTCTTACTTGAGTTGGATTCGTTTGCTTTTTGGATTCATTGATCTTATGAGCATTTCGTGGACTGTATTGGCGAGGCAGTACACGTTAGCGTGTACTGCAGCCAATCAGCATTGTTGTTTTTAAATTGGCATTTCAATTGTTTAAATTGACTTGGATTGTTGATTTTTTGTTTAACACTGTATAGTGTTATATCTGCCGTTATCCGATTCTTTTATCGAGGAGCCGGGTATACGAGATTTCTGTGACTGTCGTCTATTTGACTATTTGATTATTATTGCTTCTGTGCATTAATAACTGAGTTTGAATTAGACTGACCCGTGTATTATTTTCTTTTGAATGTAATACTCGGGTCAGACCCGAGTTATTTCAGGTTGTAGATTTCCTTCTTTGAGTTGCTGTTCGGGATTTGAAGACTTTTCACATCTTCTGAAGTTGTCTTTGTCATTTTGTAGAAGTCGTGTCATTGTATAGGATGATATGTATTCATGTATATTAGTCAATAATGTACTTGTATATATAACTTCCAGAGTCGACAGTTGTAGTTGTATCATATGTATTGTGTCAACTATATTGTAACTGACATCAGTTATATATATATACATGAGATTTTGTTATTTGTGTTCCGCATTCTCTGTGTATCTGTGTTGTTATTATATTCATTGTCCTAAACTATTATGAACCGTCGTAGTTCGTTTTATACTAGAATTGGGTGTGTCGATGGGAGTAAATAAATAATAAATGAAAAATAAAAAGTATATACCACTCCTATCGAGATAACCAATATTAGTGTAAGGCCAACTACGGATGGTCGCTCCTATCCAACCTTATTCTTCGTAATAATAGACAGTATTTCTTTTAATACTCTTTGTTATTATGAGCATAGAGGTGGGGCGTCACAAAATGCGTATGGAAATAGGCGTAGGAAATGCGTATGGAAAAAGGCGTAGGTAAGGCGTATGGAATGCGGCGTAGGAAAGGCGTATGGAAGGAGGCGTAGGGAACCCGTAGGGATTTTTTTACGACGCATTGTTTTCCAACCTCTTCTTTCGCATAGGGATGACGTATGTAAAAGCTTTTCCCTACGCCGCGCCTACGCCAAACTGGCGTAGGGAATCCAAAATTCTTTTGTAGTGGAAAACTTTGAAAACTAATAGATTAAGTTAATTTTCTCATCTATAATTCTTGATAAGGTATTTCACCGATAATGGCTTTGTTTGATTTATGTAATATTAGGTGTGAAGGTTTTTGCGTTCTTCGGTTTTGGAGGACAGATTCAAGAGGATTACAAAGGTATTTTGTTGCATGTTAGAATTAATCATTTTTACAACTTAGGAGACAACTGCTTGGTTATTCCTTATTGTGCATTATGTAAAAAGCTTTCATATCCTACTATTTTATCAATATTCCTTAATTTTTCAATCCAAAACTAATATTGTGCGTGCTCTAAGATTAGGCAACCCTTTTGATTGTTGTTAGGTGTTAATTTATCTCAGTTCTATTTGTGGTATTAACAAATGATAGAAATTAGTTATGATAATGGTTGATTTTTATGTGCGTAGCTTCTGCGATCATAGTTTGATCCATCAATTAATGAAAAGGCTTATGCCATTTTAAAGTGTTTATGGGTTTTGTACATACCTAATTAAGCGACATGGTCATCTATGGTAAAACATTCCTATTTTACTGTAATCTTGATATATGTTCATTTATAGGTTATCTTATTATGGATATGTTATTACATATGAAAGTAGAATTGTCATTTGTTTTGCTCGACTCATCAGAGCATAAAAGGTATTATTTTATTTCACAAGAATTAATGAGATTGAAGAAGAGAGTTTTGTAGGATTGCCCAAAATTATGGTAACTAACTAATATACCAAACAGTAACTTTCGTAAAAATGAATAGTCAATAGTGATTGCTTCAGTGTAAAATTGTAGTATGGGGTATTTAATTAGTTGTTGAAATTATGCAAAAGCATACGTTTACTTGGCATTTATGAAATTGATGTTCATATTAGATATGGATATTACGTTTCTTTGTTTCTTTTTTTAGAAAATGGTTTCACTAAATGGTAAATATTATTAATTTACCATATATCCATAGCTTATTTTGTCTTTTGATATAGTTAAGACTTTGGGTTATTGATTGAATTATATATATTTAAAAATACTATATTACTTGTATTAGATTGCTTTGCCTAGATCATTCTCTTTTACACTTGTATCACAATGGAAGAAACAAAAGTATTTGATACATGTAATAGTGTATAAATATAACAAGTTTTAGGGTGAACTCTATTATTTGATGTCTTAATGTAACAGTTTATAATACTTAAAACTACATCATACAAAGTTTAATAAACTACCATTTTGTTTCAATGATAGTTATTTTTTCAATATTATTAATTATCGTCGCTGGGGCTGTTATGGTAACGGTAAATTTACCAAAACCAGTCAATCGGTTACCATTTTCAAGTGAAATCGGTATACCAGTTTAATCGTTATGGTAATAGTAAATTTACCATTTTCTACGATAAATCACCGGTAACATTTCTTCAATACCAGCGGTAACGGTAATTTTACCAGTCAATTTATAATTCATGTATATTCATGTAACACGCTTTACTATAGACATTTAGAACCAAACAAATGATTAAATTTAATCTATTAAGTAAAATAATGTTAAATACACTTCACTTCTTTCTCATTTTCGTCTTTTATTAAGTAACACTATAAATTGTATAATGAAGCACCGTTATGGTATGAATACGTGTTATGTTACTAACCTTTTTTAGACAAACGGTAATTTACCATTATCAGTGTAACGATTACCAAATTATCGGTATACCAGTCTTCGAAATACCAGCCTATCAGTAATGGTAACGATAAGAAATTTTCGCTTACCAGTAAAAATGGTACGGTAATGATATTTGTGAAATGATAACGGTAACCATTACCATAACAGCCCTAATCGTCATAGTATATTTTCAAACATCCTATGTTACTTATTGAAGAAATGCATCACTTAATCATTTTATATTGGATGGTTTTAAAGTTAAATTGCATGCGAATTGGTATTGGTACGCTCAGCAAATCATACTTTCACTCAACAAACTATTTTTAGGAAGGTTTTTCTTACCGATTGAAAGATATCATGCATATATAAGAAACAAGAAGCTTGAGTAAAATAGTTTGTCTCTCCCATTGTAATAACATATGGCATCGCTACATAGTTCAAAATATGAAGAAAAACGATCCTCGACCTTTGTAGATTGCTTAATAAATTTTCAAAAATCTGTTATCCATATAAAGGAATCAACATTTGATTTGTTTCCGTATTAAGGAATCAATATTTGGAGACCGTTGTTGACTTCATTTGGATTACTAAAAAGGAAGGATTTCGCATTTAATTTGCTGGCCAGAGATAAATTTCCTCTGAGCAGCAGGCACTTATGAATAGACTAATTAGTTCAGACTTTTAGCATTGTCACTGTACCAAAAAAGAAGATTCCCAACTAGTATAAATGTTGCCAAGAATTTCAGTAACACTTATATGTGTCGCTATAGGGGCGTGGGTATATATTTGCAAAGCTTATAAGTATTGGAAGATATTTTTCGCCAACGCTTATCAACGTTACAAATAAATACAAACAAATAAACACTTATCAGTAATGTGAATGTTTGA
Source organism: Allium fistulosum (assembly GCA_030737815.1). Lineage (NCBI taxonomy): Eukaryota > Viridiplantae > Streptophyta > Magnoliopsida > Asparagales > Amaryllidaceae > Allium > Allium fistulosum. The sequence continues at coordinate 786,192,616 of CM060902.1, read as the reverse complement.
TATAATAATTTGAATGTTAAAAGATATAATGAGGACTATATTTAAAATGAAATATTATCTTAATTTAGCGAATTATAATCCAATCAATATCGATAAACAATATTCATAATCAATAATAAAACAGAGTATCAATTAATAAAAGAGAAGTTCAATACATAATTAAGTTATCAATACATAGTTTACCAATTCCATACTAATACCAATTGCAATAACAAAAGATAAGACATAGTTCATAGTTAAAGTCTACAAATACCGAATACGAAACTTTGGCCATATAACGAAGCCTCCATCAGAAAATTCACATAGCTTGTTAGCAGAACCATACCTCATTTAGCATGTTATAGTACTATAACATGTTATTTCATTCAACAATACAAATTCAAATTTATAGTGCTGTAACATGTTATCATATTTCATTTCCTAAAGCATATTACTTCAAAATACAAAGTAGCATATAATAATTTTCTAAAGCATATACAACAATATATCACAATTCGTTTTTTGAAGCATAAAATAATTTCATTTCCCAAAGCAAATTTCATTTGAACGAACATAAAATATCACAATTCAACGTACAACCATTCTCCTTAAGTGATAAAACTCAAATTATCACAGTACAACATACAATCGTTCTCCTTACATAACAAACATCAAAATACCAAATAACTTTAAAGTATCACAGCCTAGTTCAACTATCACAACCTAGAAAACAGTCAAGAAGCATCAATATGAAGAACATTAAAAACTAGTACAATTTACTTTAAAGTTGTTTTAGCTGTTTGAAGTCCCAAACCCAACCCAATTTTATGTGATGCTATTATACTTCTGCACATTGTAAATTGATAAAAAAATTGCATGTTTTTTAATGTAAAAATAAGTAAACTGTAACTGAATTGTGCACTCAGTTGCAGTGTGCAACTGAGTTGCACTCAGTTGCTTACAACCGAGTCCAACTGAGTGCGCAACAATGCTTTCGTTGCAACTGAGTTGCACACTCAGTTAAAAGCAACTGAGTGCAACTCAGTTGCACACTGCAACTGAGTTCACAAGCTGCGTGCTCAGTTGCTGTTGCAACTGAGAGTTCACAAGTTATGAACTCAGTTGCAACAACAACTGAGTGGGCAATGTACTTAGTTGTAGTGTGCAACTCAGTTGCAACAGCAACTGAGTACAACTCAATTGAGTGCGCAACTCAGTTGCAACAGCTCTATGCCAAAAAATTTCTATGTGTGCATTCGCCTAGTCTAAGAAGCAAAATCAGCCAATTGAAAATTATGGGGTCGGCTTGTTGAGTACCTCACATGTTCAGAATTTGTATCTTCTATAACGTGAATCTCATTTATGTGATGTATGCTGTTGTCCTTTTAGAATTTGGACATATACATCATTGTACTTATCATTTATCACTTATAAGTGTAAATTTTGTTATGTTTGTAGTCCATGTTTCCAAATCCACTTCTTTCCATTTATGTGAAGAATATACAAATAAGCAAGCATGTAAGTGATACCGGGGTCTATGTCAATTAAGGGAGGTAATATATAACTAAATCAAGGTTAAGGACAATGTAGAAATAAGAAACGAAATAAGGAATTTTATTCTATAATGCATTATTGAAATCGTTATTGGTTTGTTGAAGCAAATTTTGAAGCGATATTTACAAAACATGCTCATACAAACCCAGCTGCATTAGCTGAAGAAGTGAATGAGATGTTGCAGGCCAATAAGCAACCTAATGATAAATCTGGGCAGTAGGAATAAATTTATGAGAAACCAACACAAAAAATAAAAACCTGAATTCATGGCATCATGAACTCTTAGTCACTTTGTTGAACTTTGATTTGTTTTTCTGCAACCCCCGATTTTTTTTCTATTTTGATATATAAAGTTAAAAATTAGAAGAAGAAAAAGAGAGAAGGAGACGAGAGAAAAGGAGAAATGAAATGAGAGAAGAAGAGGTGACAGTACAAAAGGAAGAGAAAAGAAAAGAAAGAGTGAGAAATGTAAACAGCTAGCGTTACTAAGCTATATTCTTTTTAACTTCATTTGACTTGTATTAGTGTATAATGTTTCATATGTTATCAATAAGCAAGTGGTTGGGTACAGAAAAGAAATGACCAGTTTTTTGTATGTGTATAATGGTATTGGTAGTTCCTCTAAGCTCAGGTTTAATTGTTATGTTTAAATATATACAAGTTCTTTAAGTTAATTATAAATTGTACATTTGATTTGATTAAGTTTACTTTAGTTTAATCGAGTTCAACTTAATTTGTTTCATTAAAAAAAATACCAGTATTTGAAAGTATGATCGAAACCGAAACCAAAACCAAAATCCCCGAATTTTCCGAAATTGAACAAACTAAGAAAAATTCAAATGGCTGAAACCGAGTTCTAAAACCTTGGTAAATATGTATGTGCGTGCATGCATGTTCATTGCCATAGTCAATTATACTCGTTTGGTTCACAAAGCATTACTAGCAGTTCAACCTTTTTTAAGAACATAGGATGAATATGCGAGCTATTACTAATATATATAGATATATAGGTCAAATTTGTGTAATATATACCTACAAAGTTTATCCCTTGATTAGTTCACAACAAGCTACAAAAATCACCATCTCAAACACACATATAAAATAATTTAATTGTTTATTTAACTCAGCAAGCCTTTTTTTTTTTTGGCAAAGCCAGCCGGTTTTTATAGTGGACCGTCCACTTTTTTATTATAGCAAATAATAAAACAATACAAAGCAGGAGATAAGCGGAAAGCCTATCTACTAATACAAGGTTTTTAAAGTGGACCGACCACTATATCTAAACTAGATTATAGCACAGGAGTCTGGCAACACACCCGAACTACTAATACAAGCTGCACATGGCAGTCAGAAAAACTTTGGGGCCATGGATACTTTGTATTCCATAGCCTTTGGTTAAGCCGGTTTTATAAGTGGCCGTGCACTATGTCTCATTATTGTGGCCGCTGGGTATCGAACCGGTGCCACTACAACACAATGTAGCAACTCCACTATGTCTTAACCACTGGACCACTAGAACTACTAATACAAGCCTTATTGATAACTAATATTAGCAAAATATGTTAATAAACTATGACTTATAAATAATATAAAATTTTAGTGACGTACCGAATTTTTGCAGTAACCAATTTGATTATTTAACTCTTTTAGAAGCATCCATCATAGTTGTCTATCAAGATTCAATTAGAAGTAGACCTCCAAATTAAAATACCTAAACAAAATGAAATAAAAAATACATGAATAAAAATACTTCAACCAGATTCAATTCGAACTAAAATCAAACTTCGAATACAAAAAAAAACTAGACTACAGTTTGTTAAAAAATGAAAATTACCTAACCGATTGCACGAAGCGACGGGTGTGCGATAACCCTAAATTGAAGGAGGAAATTTATAATGACCCGGGTTTTTGGTCATTGATTTTGAACATTTAAATTATTTTATATGTTGAGTTTTGAAAGGTGAATGGAATTTTAATATGAAGTTATCGATCAAAAATAGTGTAATAAAAATTTAAGTTCCAAATATAGCGACTTAATTTATAAATTTAATTGTTGAGTTAATAATTAGAAATCAATTAAATATTTGAATTGGAGTTGAATATGAAACCGAAATGATTTCTAATGTTGATATAAATTCTATTAGAATTAAAATTGAGTAAAAAAGTTTGTAAAACTGAAAATTCGAGCAATTTCGATAATTTTTGGAAATCGTCGATTAAATCGACGCGTTAAAATAGCGATCCGGGGCACCGTCTCGGAATTCGACGAAACCAGTTCCATTGGATCTATAATAGTGTATTATTATCGAATTTTAATTTTTGTAGCGTTTGGAGTTACCATTTGGTCGTACGGAATAGAAATGCATAGAAATAAATTAAATTAATTTAATTTAAATAGTCGATTTAAAAAGCTATCTTCTTCATACGATCGAATTGGGACTCGGAACTTACTCCATTGGGTTCGTAATAGAGGTACAACATTAGGAATGCCAGACGGCAGGCCTAAATAGGGGTTCGAAATTGCGAGGTACGTAACGAGATAATTTCAATATAAAATTTTATCAAATCAAATCAAGGTCAGACTCAGTCAAACCCTACCTTCTAAAACACGCCACCCTTCTTATCCTCCATCCCGTCCCTTCTTTTAAATCATGCGTGCACTCCTCTCCCTTCTTCCCTCTTCAAAGCTTTCTCACGAAAAAAAACCCTCTGTTCCTTCTTCTGCCTTGTGAAAACAAAACCGTGAATCCTTTTTCCCTTTATACAAAAATGAGAGCCTCCCTTCCTTGGTTTTCTTGAATTCGAAAATCATTCAAAGAAGAAAAAAAAGAAACAAAAATTGAATTCGTTCAACTGAAAAAAAATGGGGTAGGCTCGATGAATCGCGACTCCACATGAGGAGGGTGGGCGACTTCGGCACGCAGCGTAGAGTGATTGGCTGGAGGTATTGTTGAGGTCCTGCTCGCGTTCGTCTTTGTAGGGTGTGAAGTTTGCTCAGCCTGAGGAGAAACGACAACTTTTAGGGTTTGTTCTGGTGATGGAGCCTTGCGCGTGTGGTTGTGGGGTTTGAGGGTCATGCAGTTTTGGGTTGATTGGAGCTTAGCCGAGGCAGAGGGCACGGCGAGGTTAGGTAGTGGCCGTGACTGTAGGTTGTAGAGGCAGCTTGTATTGATTGGAATAGTGGTGGCCGCAATGGGAAAACGAGGAGCTATGGAGGCAAGTGTGCAGGTTCTGAGCAGTCGTGAATGCAAGATTGAGGCTGTGCAGTCGTCTCGTGAAGAGGAAGGGTAATTTAAATTTAATACTTAAAACTGTAATTAGTTTGATTGATTAGAAACTGGAATAGTTAACTTATCTATGTCGTGATTGCTTTTATACGAGGATCAAAATTAACATAGCAAATCACGTTGGACTCGGGGCAGCAATGCTACGCAGAGAAGAGAATTTAAATTGAAATGGATTGCAAATAAAATCAAAGGTGAGAAAAAAATTCTCACTCATTTGGATTACCAAAATTTAAAATTTAAATAGTTGAATTAAATTTTGGATGCCTGTTGAATTTATAATTATTGTCTGTTGAATGAAATAATATATATAGTTGTGTGTGTGTGTGTGTGTGTGTGTATATATATTAATAGTTTGTAACGACCTAGATTTTTTTTAACATCTGTTGATTGGGTGATTAACTGATTTAAATTATTGGGATATTAATTTTAATTGATCGAATAAATAAATTTTCTGATGTTAAAAATACCTGAATATTGATTAAAAACTATATTAAATATTGAATTTTAATTTTTTGGATATGATAAATATTATAGTTATATGTATATATATATATATATATAAACTCTACCATTTAAATTAAGGTAAAACAACCAAAGATATATATAGATAAATATATATATACAAGCTTTATGAGGTTGAACATATTTATAAGTATTTATGTGGGTATGTTATAAATCTATTGTAAATGTATATATATATATACATGAATGTAAAACTGCCTAATGGAGAAATTCAAAACTTGTAGGTATATGTATATATGTCGAACATGTGAATGTATATAGCAGGGGTGTATTTAAAAGTATATAGAAATATATAGGTATATAAATTTAATATATGTATATATGCCCATATGTAAGTAAAAATAAATGTATTTATATGATGGTAAAAACATATGTAGGTGAATAAATATGTGTAGATGTAGGTAAGCAATGCATATCCAAATATAGATAAAAATGTAAAGAGGGAATAATGTGAATATATATATATATGTGTGTATGTATGTATATGTATGTATGTATATAATATGATGACAATATACAAGTAAATGTAATATATATATTAAATAGTGGTAATGCAAGTATAATAGGATAAAATACATGTAAAGGCCCGCAAATCCGTACCCCTTTGAGCCGACAATATTCCATACCAATTCAACTCAAAATGGGCGGAAATGCGAATATTTAGGGTTAAAGAAAGAAAGAGATAGAAGAAGAAAGAAAAAGAAACAGAAACAATATCAGAATCTCACATTCGCAGCGGAACAATATATAATAGATGAATGAATAATCTTTATAACAAAGAACTATATCAGTTTATACAATACATCATCAGAGTTTACAACAACAACACACATCACTGGACAGTTATATAAACTTGTCCACATAACAGAATACACAGCGGAATAATACTAGTATAAGTGATACGTCTCGCCATCCAGCTCGCCTCCAGATCTCCACAGCAATCCATCCAGATCCAGCTGATAACCTGATTCTAGGCTGCCCGTGTGGAAAATTATGGGCACCCAGAGTTTAGAAAGGGAACAATAAACTCCAGGTCAGTCATGGGACTGGTGTGAGATCTTAAAAATAGATATTAGTATTAAAAAGAAATCCGCAATGCTTTTGGAAAATGAAACTACCATAAGGCCTCTCGCCACACACACAATGCAAACGCAGAATTGGAGGAGATTTCTCCTTATGATAGTCAAACATGCTTGATACGCAAAATCTTTTTAATATTATCATTAGTGCCTAGTGTGGAAAACATCTCGAAAGTATAATATTAATCTTAGCCAGCATACAACCATTATTGTATGCCTACTATAGCTACCATGTTTTGTGGCAGGTTACCGCCACGCTGCATGGCAGGTTATACAACTAAACCGTACAAGGTTCGTATTGTTTCTTTGCACTACGCCATAAATGACCTTCTGCAACATTTTTGCAAGGTGTTGCCAGCTAAAATGTTGCGATAGCTATAAAATTTTGGTCCTACTGCAACGTTGTATTTTTAGTGTTACCTTAGCCATAAAAATGTGTTGCTCTAGCTAAACAAGTGTAACACGATGCAACATTTTTATATAGTGTTGCTATAGATGTTTTCAAATTAAAAAATTAATAAAATTAGCAATCCGCGTGAATACGATCCAACGGTCTACATTTAATCTGATTGTTAACATGGATCACCGCTACAATTTGCCCTAAATTTTCGTTTTCCCACTTTACTGTTCATACCATTTCGTTCTCACCCCCAATTTCCAAATCCAAATCCCCAATTTCCAAATCCCTAATTTCCAAATCATATTTTCGTTCCCATTTCGTTCTCACCCCCAATTTCGCTGATGTTTGCCTACATGTCGATACGCAACCTCTCCCAAATCCTACCAACCGCAGCCCCCAACAAAACTCCACTACCCCACTGCCGTTTCTACAGCCTGATTCCGATGGTCATCGAGCACACATCCCGTGGCCAGCGTGCCTGCGATATCTTTTCCCGGCTTCTCAAAGAGCGCGTCATCTGCCTTAACGGACCCATCAAGGAGTATACGTCGACGATAGTTGTGGCTCAGCCGCTGTTCCTCGAATCTGGTGGTTTCGTGACGGCAGGGTTGGCAATTTATGATACTTCGACCAGATCTGATGCATGAATCTTTCTCGCCAATGTTCAGAAGAAGTTCGATTCTGATGAAGCTTTGCTTGATTGCTTCAAAAAGTACCATTTCGGATTCAAGGAAGATGTCAAACGCAGATTTCTTGTTTGAGAGAATGCCGCTTAAATTTTCAAATTGGCCAGCAATCATAAAACCAATTTCAATTCCTTGATTGATTGCTCGAATTGCTTTGACTTCGTCGTCGGGTGCGATGTGATATTATTTGGTATGTTTTATGCCTTCTGGTTTACTTGATTATTCTCGATTTTGGTTACACTCGCATGCTTTTGCCGATGATGAATTGGGATTTATTTATAGGCTTTATTTCCTATAATCTCGGGTTTAATCTTTCTGTTGGACTTTGATAAATCTGGTATGTTGGATTGCGATGATGTATTGGTATGTTGGATTTTGGTTCACTGGCTTGATTTTGCTTTGCCGATGATGAATTGCGATGTGATATTATTTGGTTTGTTGGATTTTGGTTCACTGGCTTGTTTTTGATTTATGGTCTGAGCTTGTTAGCTCCTTTCTGCTGCATTTGTTAAACTAGAACATGAACTGGTGCTCCAAGTCCTCTGTATATCATATTACTGCCTATGTTTCTCTTGTACATGCCTGATGCATTCACTGTTTTTGCTTGATGGGCTGCCTATGTGTACTGCTGTGTTTCTTGCACTGGCTTGTCTATATTTTGCTGAACCTGGTTCTTGTTTGTTTTGTTGGTTGCTTGGCCCTGAGTTGAATCCAGTCGATGACTCGGGTTTGACCTTGTGCCGTGTCCTTGTATCCATGTGTTGCATTCATGTTTGGCTTATGCACTTATGAAAAGAAACAACCCAAATACCTGAGGCAAATATTATAACAAAAATATTTTCATTTTCTGTTCGAGTTAAATATTATTTTCCAGATTACTGCTTTTGAATTATATGTGACAGGTATTGAAGACTGGACAGCTGGATACAAGCTTGAAGACAGAGTCAAATCAAATGTGCATGAGTGTATGAATGCATGAGCTGAAGACAGGTTTCAAAGAAGGCTCGATCTTCCAAAATCGGATGAATCGGGCGGTGCCCACCGGGACTGCGCCCGGACCCCCGCCGGGACTGCGGTGCCTCGGACCCCCGCCGGCGCTGCGCCCGGACCCGCTTCTCGGCTAGCCTTCGGCTCGGCATATATTTGTCAGTGTCGGTGTATGTATAAATTGAAACTGCATATGTAATGAGTGAACTGAGTGATGTAGTGAGGAATATCTGTATATGTGAATATCAGTGTTATATATCATTGAATTGTAAAATAGTGGAGTCAGGAATTTGTACTATTTCAAATGTTGAAATAAAATATTTATTTAAATAAATTACTGTTTAAATATCAAATTCTGTGTAATAGCATTTTATTAAATAAATATTTATTTTTATTAAAAAATCAAATATGCTCTACATTGTGGGCCCTACAAATTCAAAAAGTTCATATCTATAGCAACATTTTGGAATGTTGCTACAGATACCTATGGGTGTTGCCATAGACCCAAATAGGGTTCTATTGCAACAATATTACTTATGTTGCCTTAGATAGTCAAAATGTTGCCTTTGAGGTCTAAGGCAACGACAAAAATTGCATCACCCTAAAAGTGTTGCCATAGACCTATGGCAACATTTTTCGGGCCTGAGCCAACTTTTTTTTGTGTTGCAGTAGGCCATTTATGGCGTAGTGTTGGATTTTCCAACAAATGGTCAGGCTAAGGAACTTCCTATGCCACATGGGTACGCCTCTGAAGGGATGTCCCGAGAACTTAACCAGCTCTCTGCCAACACAAGGCCGGGTTACCTCTGTAACTAGGCAACTACTACTCGAGTATGCCACCCCCCGGTCGTTTGCGACCTTTATCCGAGGGCCCTCAATCACAAAGCAACAACCACACTGTAAATGAGATTGCAGCAACCACATAGGTAAAGTATCTGGGCTCCATACCATGATACCACCTTTTTCCAAGAGGAAATGACATATCCTAAAGGGTGCGACCCTCATAACCTTGCCGCATCTTTCCTGTTTCGACCATTTCCGGGGTGTGAGGTTCGATGAGGTCTCGTCCACAAAGCTACGCTTTACACGAAAGACTTGCTTTGATCAACAAATGATCAACAACACACAGCAGCACTCAGCATGCCACATTACCAAATTGGGAGTATATCACTGATAACCTTCAACTACATAACCTCCGAGCTCGTACGTCTCAGAGAAGGGTGTTAAGCTAAGAGAATAAATTCTCCGCCACCAAACGGAAATGTATTTGAAAGAAATCTGCTTTATATCTCAAAGTGTAATGTCAGACATACGAACATACAAGTCTATTCCGGGTTCGAACAGAATCGTAGGTACTTCGTCCAAATAAGGAAGAAGCCCTTGCAAATCCGGGTATATACAATCCCGATCGGACTCCCCATCACATGTGGAGATCTCTATGCTGGAGTAACTCAGTGTAGAGACATTCGATAGGTTATCCTATCGTTCTCGCAAACACCCGGTCTTCAACACCGGTCTTCCATTGCGATCCATAACGTCGTATCATTATTCGGAATGGGTTATATGACACAAAGTCCTCTCCCGACTAAACCGAATAATGAGCGCTTGTTTTAAAAACAAATTCAAGTTCCATTTCTAAGGCAAATATTGAAAGTCGGTTATTTAACTATCAAACAACATTCACAATAATCAAGCCTCAATAATTTCCCCAAATTGTTTATACTGATAGTTGGATATTTTACTATCAAACAATATTCACAATAATCAACCAATCTAAATAATTTTTCCAAATTATTAAATTTCAAAATATCTTTGCAAGATATATATTTTCCACACTTCATCACTTTGAAAACCAATTTCAAATCACTTTTCACTCACGGGATAAAATTCTCGATATTATTTATTGCCACTGGAAATCTGCCAAGTCCGAAAACTTTTAAGTAATTTGAATCACTTATCCAAAATACACTTAGAAATATTTTAAAATAAAACTATCTTTAAACTCTTACTTAAATATTAGTTATGAAAATATTATACCAATATTTCATATAAAACTTCAAGTCCAAACTAATAAAATTAGTAGATAGAGTATTAAATATTTCCAAATAACAAACATTTGCAAATCGATTTCCAAATTAATTTTCAACACAAAATTAATTATTCATTCAACACCAAATCAATTTTCATACTGATTTTCCAAAGATTTATTTTCCAATACCAAATCAATTATCAAATGGATTTCAAAAAAATTTATCACCTTTTAAATAAATCCCTTTATTCTTTCCAAATTATTTAAAATTCCATTTTCAATAAATGCTTCAACTTTTAAACAATATTATTCAAAACCCGTTTATTAATATCCTTTCCCATATTTTGGAAATAATTCGATAAGATTTCAAAAATCAACTTTATGCTTTTAGATTCCTTCTTTTAAATTCACCCAATTCTTTCAAAAGGGATTGACTTAAAATTTCCTACTTTAATTTCAAAAATCCAATTTTATTTATTTCTCGTATCCAACAATACCAAAAATACATTCGGCTAAATTATAGCCTTCAACAAATTCAATCATCAATATAATCATTCATAGATTATCAATAAATCATCACACAACATATGAAACAAATTCATACAATTTGAGGAATCCAGTTGGTTCCCTCCAACCTGTTTCCCTGCATCCACATATTTTAGCACAACTATTAAATACCCATTCCACTTCGAGGTGGAATATCGCGGTATATGGGATTTATATAATATCATCCGCTATTATGTGGCGCATAGGGTCTCATCCGCTATATAATGCGGGAAATCAATTACTCCAATATATATATATATATATATATATATATATATCCTACTATATCTAATATCATCAATAGATAAATCATCCAATTCATCCAAACACATCCAGAATTTAAATTCAACTATTTAAATTCAATAATAAACCAAGTGAGTGAGGAGATCTCACCTTGAGTTTTTAATTTGCAATCCAATCCATCTCAACTTGTTTCTCCTTGATTTTAGACCTTGTATAAATATTTATACGGTTGATTAATATTTTAGATAACCAAACAATTAATTACTACTTATTTATTTAATTTAAACTAATAAATTGGTTTTAAACTAATAATTTAGCTTAACAATTTAATCACCTTAATAAATTATTTGAAATCAACTATTAAATTGTATTTTATCTTTTTCCCATCTCTGAACTGCTTCCCATGAATATATTCTGAATAAAAGAGTTATTATTTTAGCCTTCATCACTTTGCCTGTTAGAGTACGATCGCCCATGAAGCCTCGCCACCGCCCTAATCGACCACATCCATCCAACTAATCGAACGTAGTCACGTTCGTTCCCCTCCATCGAAATTCGCGACTTCACCACATGCGATGTCGCATGCTGCCGAGTACGACTTCATCCAATTGGAACAACGTTGCGGCTTCCCCCTTCGTCTTGCTTCGACCCTCACGAGACATGATATATCGCGATTCGCTAAAACCCTAGATTTCGAACGAAGAAGAATTGGGGTAGCTGGGGTTTATAACGAAACACTGCGTTCGATTTTGACTTTCGAATCGAGCAGTGGGAAAGGGAAGTTCAATTATGATTTTGGTTAGAGATGAAGAAAGGAGTGCGGTTGTTTCGTGATTTTGGAGGGTTTGATTTCGATCTGCAAAATTTTTCGAACGCGATTTTATTTTTTTCTTTATATTTTAAAAGAAGGATGCGGCTGAAGTTCCTTTTAAAGAGAAAGATACAAGTTAAAAAGGATAAGGATCACGTACACATCGCTCATTTGATTTGATGGAATTTCAGCTGAAATGAAATGCTTGAATTTGACAATATATATTAATTTAAATTTTCAAATGACTCGAATTATGCAGCTTAAAATCTTGACCTCCTATCGAGGTGTGCCGCTAGGCGTTCATAATTTTATACCCCTATTTCGAACGCAATGGAAAAGGTTTCGAGTCCAAATTCGATCGTATGGAGAAGATAGCTTTTTGGATCGACTATTAAAATTAATTCAATTAATTATTTTCTAGGCGTTTATATCTCGTACGATCACACGATAACTCCAAATGCTACGAAACTTGGAATCCGATAATAACACATTATTACGGATCCAATGGTACTGGTTTTGTCGAATTCCGAGACTGTGCCTCGGAAGGCTATTTTTAAATATCGATTTAAACGATAAAATTTCAAAACTGAACAAAACACTATTAAATTCAATTTCAAAATTTCTATCACCTTCAGGATTGTCAATGTAAATTTTCCAAGCCTTCAAATTATTTTTAACAGGCTTAAAACCGAAGATTCAATAATTTACCCAACTGCAATAAATTAAATTCAATAATTAAATTGCCAAATTCATTCTGATATTTGAATTTCAAATTAAACTAACTTCGAGATATTTAAAAATCAATTAAATATTCTGATTTCTAATGTCAAAAATTCAGGGTCGTCACAATACATAACAATACATATATATACATACAAAAGGATATATATACATATATCAATTAATATAAAAATATTTATAAACACAAAAGGAGACAACATCGTAAATGTATATCAATTCAAGTCACATGAGAAATCAAAATCAACATAATAAATCAAAAACCTTAAATCAAATCATCTTTATTCAAATCAAGGCAAACATCAAAGCTTTTCATATGAAATCAAAAAAAGAAAAAAAAGAAAATAAAAAGAAAGCTTATTGAACACAAAGGAAAACTGCAGCCTACCTTCTCTTATAAGTACCACTGCTTTGATTCATTTGTCTCATTCAATCAACTAAAGTAAAAAGAAAACAAACAGCCATTACAACTTTAATGGAAGCAGAAGTAACTCAAAGTTCAGTAGATCAAATCAAAAGCTAGCAGTTCTTTTCAAAAAATAATAATATGTCTCTAAGATAATAATAGGTGAATAGAACTAAATCTTTTTATATACTCTGATATATCCCTGGTCATGGAGATATAAGTGCTGTGGGGATGTATACATGTACCGAAACATATACATATACTCATATATGGATATACGTAAGTGTTTAACCAGAGAAGCTTAGGCATGCACATGTTTTTCTTCACCTCTGCTCTGTCAATTTTAAATGTCATAACTAACTTCAAAATTTCCTACCTCTTGATCCAATTAATTAGGATATGATGTTAGAAGAATTTTTTTTTTTCGATTATACTTTGTTTTAAAAATGATTTTGTGGGATATTATCAAGTATAAGTGTGAAAAATATAATTTATAGATAGTTAACCCGATTTTTACAAAAATTCGAATATCATGACAGGACGATTGGATCATACGACCTTGTTCGCTGTTTAAAATCATGAATTTTAAACATTGTTTGGTGATTTCTAGTATTGTATAGAGGGAGGAATATCAAGTCGAACGGAATTTGGTATTTTATCAATTTACGGCAGGTCAGGCGATGTTGGAGGTTGGCGACAGGTCAGAAGGTGGCTGCGGAAGTGGGGAGTGGGGGAAAAATGGTGTTGGATTTTATAAAAGGTCGTGGTGGTCGGAGGTGGTTAGGGCTTGAAGGTCAGTTTTGGGATGGTTTCGGTTATGAGGTGATGGCGGTGTCGAGGAGGTGATAGGGGCTGCGGTATGGGAGGAAGGGAAAGGGAAGGCCACAACGGTGATGCTGGTGAATTTTGGGAACCTCCAGTGGTCGAAGGTCGCTGGACGAGGCGCGGAAGGGTGATGGTTCTTTGCCTGGATTTGGATTTGTATACCAGAATTTGATTTTGGGGTTGCCGAGGAATTTTGGGATGGTAGGAGGTTTGGGAAGGAAGGATGTGACCTGGGAAGGTGGTCGGAGATGAGCGGCGGGCAATCGCCGGCATGAGGACGCGCACGGCGAAGTTTATGAACAGGCAATGGAAGGAAAAAAGGGAAGCAAAGGAAACCTGGGAAGAAAGGAAAAGAAGAATGGGCCGGAGAGAAAGGAAAAAAGTGAAATTGGGCCAGTTGGGCTGAAGGATAGGGAAAAAGAAAATAAAAGAGAAAAATTAAAGAAAAGGAAAGAAGAGAAAAGAAAGAAAAGTAGAAGTAAAAGATAAATAAAAAGGGCAAAGAAAAGGAAGTAGGAAAAAATAAAGAGAAGAAGAAATCAAAGGATAAGGAAAAATAAAAAGGAAAAAGAAGAGAAGGAATAAATTTATATATATACATATGATAATTTATTTATTTTTTCTTTTAACTAAAAATCTATTTTTATTTTATTTTAAACCCGTAATCTAAAATTTAACGATATTTATAATGGTAATTAATTTATTAATTGACTTAAACTTATGGGTAATTAATGGTATTTTATAATTTATTATTAGTTAATAAAATTGTTTGATTTGAACTTAATTTGGAATAAAAATATAAATGAGATCGGCTAAGTAAAGTTAATAAAGTCCAAAGGAGCGAATCGCCTTGATATTTTTTATTGATAGTTAAATTTGTAGCAATCTACGTCTCTGCTTAACTCTATTGGGCATTTATTCCTATTATCCTTGTATGAGCCATCAAGTGGTCAGGCGAGTTAAAATAATTAGATTAAAATTATAATATGTTTTGTTGGAAATAAGAATCTGTAATAAATTCCTATATTGAATATTGTCACCCTAATTAATAAATTGTTTATTTTAAACAATTTACCCCTTTTAAATCTATTATTTGGATTCGAAGAGATCGAAATCGGATATCTATGTTATCCGGAACCGCCTCAATTTAATAATCACTCTAAACTTTATGGAGTTTGATTATAGAGTTTAATAGGCTGGAATTGGGCTAATTTCACAAATTCAATTATTTTTAATAAGTAATTGTACTTAGACATTAGTATAATATCAATAGATTTCTAGGAAAGTGTTTTTGGTTAAAATCAGATAAAACTCGTCGAGTTGTACGAGTTACCTTGGTTTTTCAAGAGATTTTTATAACCTAAATATTTCAATTTAAGTTGGTTTACTCACGCTGGTTTCCAGCCTGACTCGGGTGTTACTTTAATGTAATGCTCGGGACAGACCGAGTATTGCAGAATTTCAGGTAAGGACGCTTCTTTTTGAGTTCAGGAGGCGAGCTGGATGGAAGAGGCGTATCGCACGTATTGACTATATTCCGCTGTGTATTATAGGCTGTTTATTTCAGTATTTAGGGACAAGTTATTATAACTATCCAGATTTATTTGTTGATAATTATACTCCGATAACTTGTGTGTATAATAACAGTTACAGCTTTTCTTGTATAAAATGCTGCTATAGTATATTATATTTTGTTCCACTGTGATTGTGAGATTCTATGCTGTTGTTTATGTTTTTCTTCTATCTTCTTTTTTCTTCTTAACCATAACGGCCTGGTGTTTTCGGCACTCGACTGCTCGGCACTCTATACAGTGGACGTATTAGTATCGATTTTCGGGGGTCGAAAATCGCCTGACCGTTACACGTGGTATCAGAGCTGAAGGTTAAGCGTGAACCTTAGATATGGTGGGAATTACTCATTAGAGATAGGGTCAGTAGTACCCTAGAATGAGTTGAGTGTATTATATGAGGGCGTACTTGTTATTTTCTTATATAATGATTTTAAAAATGATTTTTAAATAATTTTAATATATAAAGAAATAATTTTTCTAAATTATTATAGTATAGTAAGGTAATTGATTGTTGTTATTGAAATTAAATAAGATCATAAGTATTAAGTGGTAATATATATAACCAAATAGAAATTTGGGTAAGAATGAACTATACAAGTAAGTTAAGCTGAAAATAGAATGAAACCAGAAATTTAAGATTCCGAAAGTATTTTTTTAAAGTATTTGAAATAAGTTACCCTGATTATATTTTTCCAGTAAGTTATGATGAAATATATAGTGTGTTTGATTTCTAGATATGATAATTATCATAGATTGGGTATTGTGTCTTAATAAAGTGATGTTTATTATGGAATAAACAATGATGAAACAAAGTGAAATGTTATAAGCTGAATTTATAAGTGTGACTTATAAAATTAAAATGGATTTAAATTTTGAAGTTTTAAATCTAAGCCATAGAAAATTTTTGGAACTGTTTCAAAGTGTTTAAGGAAATAATAAATACTATTATTTAGAATATTTTTGAATATAAAAATCCTTGTTTTAAAAACAAAAGCTGTTTTGAAGATGAATTTGTTTTGGATTAAAAACCAAGAATGATTTAAAGTTTGAAGTGGGAATTGGTATGTAAATGAGATATATATATATATATATATATATATATATGGATATATATGTATGATTTCAAAGTTGATTTGAAATAAGTAACTGGGTGTTTGAATTCTGAAATCCCACTTGAAAAACGAGAAGTATAACCCAAAGAAAAATAAGTTTTTGAACTTATAAGTGGGGAGTGATATTGATAAGGAATTTAAATTTGGGGTGTAAAGGTTTAAATTGAGTAAGTAAAAAGGGAATAAAAACGGGTTTGAATTTTGGGAATTTGAAATGAACTAGATTATCAAATGAGTGGATTAAATTATAAAAATGATCGGGAATAAATAAAAGAATAATTGGGAATAAGGATAGAGCTGGAAATTTCGACTAATCAAGGCTTAATTATAGGTTAGGAAGTCCTACTAGAATCTAGCCCAAGTTGTAAGAGATGGCAAAAGGAGAAGAATGGAAGGCAAGGCGTAAGGAGCGGAGAGCAGCTGCTCGTAAGGCACGGGAAGAAGTGATACTAGAGCATGAGAAACGGGTTAGGGAGAGGGTTGGACTAGGTCCTTATGATGATGTCACATGCTATAGATGTCACAGTAAAGGGCATTAAGCAGCTAAGTGCAGTAAACCAAGAAAGGAAAAGAATAAAGAAGTCAAACTGTTCCGCTCTGAGATTGTGTGTTTTAAGTGTCAAAAGAAAGGACATTTTCTAAACCATTGCCCTAAAGTGAGGAAGGTGAAGCGTAAACCCATAGTACCAGTCGATGGATCAACCATTTGCTACCATTGCAAAATGACGGGACACATCGCTAGGGATTGCCCTAAGAGATGGAAGAAAAGAGAAGTTGTGGAATGGCCCGCGGAAGACGTGAAAGTCGTCCATGAAGATGGAAGTGTAGAGGATCTTTTGGCCAAATGTTTTAAGTGGGGACACTCTGTTGCGGATTGCCTGAATGAGCTTTGGCAAGTTGGAGGGAAGTCCTCAAGGAAGTTTTTATGAAGGATGCTAAGACTCTGTTCTTTTCTTAGAACCTAGATAGTTATTAAGGCATCTTGATTTATGACCTTTTGTAAGATTTTTATATGGATAGATGGATGTAATGTTTAGAACTCACAAGTGTGGTAGTCCATTGATGTGTGAAATATTTTGTGGGGATTCGATCTAATATAAAATCACTTTTTATATTAATTTGAACGGAAATTTATAACTGCAGCATTATTAATGTTGTAATTGAATTGAATTAATTGGAATTGTAATCGAAGTTGAATTAATTTGAATTTAAAATGGGAATCGAAGTTAATTCAAATTGAAATCGGAATTGAATCAATGAAAGAGAAAATTGAAAATTTGATTTGAATTGGAGATTGGGAATTGAACCGGTTTGACCCTGAAACTATTTTCAAATAAATTATTCTAATATAAACTGTCTAAAATCTATCTTCTTAAATATTCAAACTATTCTGATTTTCCAAGCTATTTACTATACAAACCATTCTTTTTAAAACTCAAACTATCTTATATTAACTATTTAACTATTTAACTATTTTAAAACTATTCAAACTATTTTCTGATTCAAACCAGTTAGTGTGAAAATTGATTTTATTTAAATCATAGATTTAAATAGGAATTGGGATAAAATTGAAGTTATAATCCAAATGGGAATTGAAGCAATTCTGAATTGGAACCGAAAACGGGATATCAAGATAAAAATGATTTTGAAGTAAAATAGTATATTTTGAGAAAAATATGATGATTTTAAAATGAAGATTGGATAATACCATAACTAAAAACTTACTTTATAAGAAGTAAGTAATGTTACGAATGCCTCTGAAAAAGGAAATGAAACTTGGAAATTTTGATTTGGCATTAATGAGGTTATATATATATATATTTGTTATATCTTAAAAACTCCCCTTATTGAAATTATAACCAGAAGAAGGATCTTTGAAACTAAATGGGGTTTATATGAGTATGAAGTTGACTCAGAAATTATTGATCTAAAAAAATTATTCGAGTTATAAGGAATGATTTTATATGTATATGAGAATCAAACTAAGAAGGTTTTGGAACCCCTTGATTTGAAAGGTTTTTGAT
This sequence comes from Allium fistulosum, assembly GCA_030737815.1. Lineage (NCBI taxonomy): Eukaryota > Viridiplantae > Streptophyta > Magnoliopsida > Asparagales > Amaryllidaceae > Allium > Allium fistulosum. The sequence continues at coordinate 786,173,817 of CM060902.1, read as the reverse complement.
TTGGCAAAAAGCAAAATTTGGAAATTTGGTAAACCAAATTTGAGAATTATCGATTTTGTATAAATGAAGTTTATATGTGATGCATATAAAGAGTATGATTTGAAAGGTACTATATATGTATATAGTATGATATGTTTTGAGAAAGGTATGGGAAAAATGGCACCTCCATTGAGAGTCGAAACTTATAGTAGGAGATCCATTGGGTGGTTCTGCCTGGAACCCTAAGGGCGGGTTCAAAATTAGGATCCCAGAGGATGTCCGGACAAAAACTTGAGTTCCTGATGATCATTTGTTGGGTAGCGTAAGTCGGGTGGTGCTGATGCCTACAGTTACATTGGGTTTTGTCGTGATGGCAACGTAACCTTTGTTGGAACTGCGATCTATCGCAGTTCCATAGCGTAAGTCGAGTGGCAGTGATTGCCTACAATCTACATTTGATTTCGCTAGGATAGCGACGTAACATCGGTAGATTGCAATCTATGTAGTTTGGTTCCATAGCGTAATTCGTATGGTAGTGAGTGCCTACAGTCTACACTGGATTCCACTGGAACAGTGACATAATTTTGTGTGATCTATGTGGTGAAGTTTCGTTTGGCAGCGTAATTCGAGGGGCGTTGATGCCTACAGTTACATGGGTTTTGCTGTGATAGCAACGCAACCTTGGGTGTAGCTGCGATCTGTGTAGTTTCAATGGCGAAAGTCGAGAGGTGCGGATGACTACAATTTTCTTATGAATTTCGCCAGGATGGCGACGCAATCATCATGCTAACCGCGATCCATGGAGGGGGTGATGATTTCCATTGAATTTTTGAAAAGGTTTTCCAAGTATTTTCACTGGGTGTTGAAACATGTCTACTAAGTACTTATAGATTTTCAGTCCTACGCCTGATCAACGTATGACTAAATTTCTGTGAGAACAATGATGGACTTGTTTGGACATCGAGTTATGAAAAGTATTTTTATATAAAACCAATTTGGTAATATTATGTAATTTTAAAGTGTTTTAAATTTTATATAATAAAAAGAGCAAGGAGTTAAAATGTTCGAACCAATAATAAACGTCGAAAATTAAAAATTTCATTTCGTTTCTTTACGGGGACGAAAAGTTCTAAAGGGGGAAGGAATGTAATGACCCAGATTTTTTTAACATCTGTTAATTGGGTGATTAACTGATTTAAATTATTGGGATATTATATTTGATTGATCGAATAAATAAATTTTCTTATGTTAAAAATACCTGAATCTATATATTGATTAAAAATTATATTAAATATTGAATTTTAATTTTTTGGATATGATAAATATTATAGTTATATGTATATATATAAACTCCACCATTTAAATTAAGATAAACAACCATAAATATATATTGATAAATATATATATACAAGCTTTATGAGGTTGAAAATATTTATAAGTATTTATGTGGGTATGTTATATGTGACGACCCGGAATTTTTGAGCATTTGAAATTGGAATATTTAATTAATTTTAAATATTCAGAGGTTAATTATAAACTTAAATTTCAAATATCGCTGTTTATTGAGTAATTTAATAATTAAATTAAATTTATTTGAAGTTGGATAAAATAGTAAATCTGGTATTCTAAGCTAATTGAAAATATTTTGAAAGCTCGTAAAATTCGTAATGATAATACTAAAGATAATAGAAGCTTCAGAATGTAATTTCAAACTGTTTTATTCAGTTTTGAAATTATATCGTTTGAATCGATATTTAAAAATAGCCTTCCGAGGCATAGTCTCGGAATTTGACGAAACCAGTTCCATTGAATCCGTAATATTGTATTATTATCGGATTTCAAATTTCATAGTGATTGGAGTTGTTGTGTGACCGTACGATATATAACCGCATAGAAATCTATACTGAGACCAATTGAATTTAAATAAATTATATTCTCTCTCTTTTAAACCGACAATACGTACATCCCGCACCCAACTTGTTTCCGTACCCTTTCTCTTCTCTAAGAAGCTATCGAACAAAAATATCTGAGGCAAATTTTAATACTTCGAAGTATCGCGTCTCCTTCCATTTTCTCTCAGAACAAATTAACTTCAACAAAAAAAAATGGCTGAAGGAAGTAATTCCCGCATTCGAAATTTATACCCTCCTCTTTCTATTCGTAACCAAACAGAAGTCTTTTTCAAAATCAAAACCCACAAGATAACTCATAGCTGCCTCCTGCCCAGATCTGGGCCTCAACTTCGAATCTCGACGCTCGTCTTCAGGAAGTAAGGTCGAGGCGCGTGGAGTTTTCTGTCGCGCGGAGATAGGATTTGAGCCCTTCGTTTCTGACAAGGGTATCGCGATGGGGCGGCGCTCGATGGTGGGGAGTTCGTCGCCGAAGTAGCGGTGGGTTAGGAAGGAGGTCGTATCGATTAGGGCTGGAAGTTGGAAGATCGTCGAGTAGCAGTTGCGAGGTGTTCGATTTGACAGCAGCGAGTGGATCGATTGGGGCAATCACGTCGCCGTGATAGGCGATATTAGCTCGGTGATGAAGCTCGATGTTTTCCCTCGCGAGCTTAGCTGTGTGTCAGAGGGATTTTGGTCGCGATGTTCTCGAGCGTTGGTGGGTCGGTCGATGCATGATGCCGCCTCAGCTCAAATTGATGGTGGTCTGGCGTTGGCTTGTGTGTGATGGAGGCGATTACGGCGCTGCTCGAGGGGTGGTGTCTGGTAGGGGACTCGTGTAGGCTTGGGCAGTAAGGTATTTATGCTTATTGTTTTTCAATTTAAGGATTTACACTTTTACTTAAATTTTATAAGTTAACAGAAGAAAAAATGTTGTAGGGTTTATGAAGGTTTGATTTTTAGGTATAAGTAAATTCAAGCAGGAAATAAAAATGAATATTTTTATTCTACTAGTTTAATTTTAAAATAAATGGGTTTGAAGATTTAACTATTTTAGTTACAAAAAGGATTTTAAAGAAAGTTGGTCTAAATTAAATTATTCAACGAAATAAATTATTGGTTTAAACCCAACTTATTTGTGTAGAATGATTTATTGGTCAATTCAAATTTTAAAATGGAAAATAATTAAGCGGTAATGAATTGTTTGGTAAGTCCAAATAATAATAAATTGTGAATTGTTTATTCAAGGTCAAAATCTGAAGTGAACAAGTCGAGATGGGATTGGATTTCATATTAAAAAGCAAAGGTGAGTTAATCTCACTCAGTTAAACTTAAATTTAAATGGTTAAATTTAAATAATTGATTGAATGATTGATTTGGTTTGATGTGATACTATATATATAGTAGTATATAGCAATATATACATATTGGCATATGTATATATTGGAGTTGTTGATATTCCCGCATTATATAGCGGATGAGACCCTATGCGCCGCATAATAGCGGATGATATTTTATAAAACCCATATACCGCGATATTCCACCTCGAAGTGGAATTGGTATTGTGCTAACATCTGTGGATGCAAAGAAACAGGTTGGAGGGATCCAACTGGATTCCTCAAAAATATTTAATTTTGTTTAAATATTCTGTGATATGATTGTTGATATCCTGTGATGAATTATATGGATAATTGGATGTTATGGTTTGGTTGGACCGATTTGGATATGCTGAGTTATCAAAATCTCTAGAATAGAATTTTTGAAAAGAAATAAAGAGTAAATTTTTAAGTAAAATAATTTTAAAGAATTTTGAATAAATAGAGAAATATTGAATTTAAAGAAAACTTATGTGATATTATTTAAAGGGATAAAAATTTATTTTAATTCAATGTTTAAATGTAATTAAAAAGAAAGAAGGAATTTGGGATATCTGAAACTTGTGTTTCAGTTTAAAGATTTTAAATCATAATGAGAAATAAAATCTGGAAGTTAATGAATTTGGAAATAAATGGATTAAGTAAAGGAATTTATTTCAAAGTAAAATAAATTGGGAAATCAATTATAAATTTGATTTAAATACTTTGGGATTTGGAATTTAAAAGAGAAATGAGATTTTGGAGATATAAACTGGGTTTATAAAGTAAAATAAAATATCAGTGGATATTTGAAAATATAAATTCAAGGTGGGAATTTATAAAGGGATATGAATTGGTTTAAAAATAAATGTTGATTTATTTTTAAAAGTTGCGAAGAGAAGTGTATTTCCTTGGATAGCCAAGTACGTTTTCAAAGCAATTTTTAATATAAGTTAAAAGTTCTAGTATGGTTTAAAAATGCATGTTTTAGAAAATTGATTTTTTCTAAAGGTTAATTTCCAAAGTAAGTATTTTCAAAAATCTATTATTGTAGTAATTATATAAAAGTAATTTGGTATTATGTTTTAAAGAGGAAGTCAGCTTATATTTATAAAGTGGTTTTATTTTAAATATTCTTAAAATATATATTTTGTTAAGATATTAAAGTAGTTTTTAAATTTCAATATTATAAAGTATATTTATAATAAAGTGTTTTTAAATTATTTTAAAATTAAAAGTATTTTGTACTTGGTGATTCAGTGGAAATAATTATTTGGGAAATGTATTCCGTAAGCGGAAATTGTTTTGAAATTGTTTTCAAATGAGTTTTGGAAAATTCGGAAATATATCTTGGAAAGATATTTGGGCAAATAAATAATGTGGGAAATTATTTATTGTGTGATGGTTGCTTGTGGATGTTAATTGATAATTAAATAACCGACTATCAATATTGGCCAAATGCGCTGATCGTTTCGAAGAGACCGGGATCGGGTTTGCTACATTACAGCGTGATAGGGGGTTCTCGCTTTGCGTTAGGTGGCGAATGAGAGACTCTTACCCCTACATGCCCCCGGGGGTAGTATAAGGCCTTGCGGGGTTGGTTGCGAGTCGAGAGGCTGGCCGTAAAAGCAAACCCGAGGTATCACTGTGAGCCACAGCGGGGCTGGGATGGTTGAAAAGCCTACCGGTCATGAGCCGTTGCTGATGGTTGAAAAGCCTAGGTCGTTACAGTGGTATCAGAGCTTAGGCTGGCGATAACCTTGGCTCTGGTGGGAATTTTGAGAGTATTAATAGATATGAGCGCGTATTTGTTAGTGAATATAAAATGGTTTTATATTGTGTTGGTTGGTTTATTGAGTGGCATATGAACCTTCGTCGGCACAGTCTGGACAACTGTATCGAAGGGGTTTCTAAACACTTAAATAGAACAGTTCGACACAGTATTATTTTAAATAGGGTGAATGAAATAATTTTGCCAAATTATTTTGTATATAAAAGAAAAATTATTTGAAATTTATTATAGTTATATATTTGGATGCTTGGTTGTTAGAAAATGACAATAATGAGTTAGTCTCATTATTGAGTAGAAATTGAAAACTTATAACCTAAGTTGAAGAATAAATTTATATAACAAAATGGAATTTGAAATATAGACTAAATGAAATTTATAAATTGAAATAAACTTTATATACAAATGTGAATTACAAATGTGATTTAAAATCAAAGGAGATAAATTCATAAACAAATGAAATTTGTAAATGTAAATTGTAAATGTGACTTATAACTTGAAATAAAATGTGATAGAATTCCAGAGTAATGTTTGGATATAAAATTGAATGGATTTTGAAGTTTTGGGAAAGGTTTAAATTCCTTTGGATTTAAAAATAGTTTTAAAGGTTTTGGGGAAATAATGGTGATATTATTTCATGAATATTTTTAGAATTGAATTGAGATCTGGTGGGATTTGGGATTTAAAAATATTGAAAAGTTTTAAAGTGATAAAAGCATTAAATTCTCTTTCGGTCGCTGGAAAATAATTTCGGTGATGACTGCAGCATCATCGATGTCTATTTTCGAGTTTCCAAAGAGAAATTGCTACCAAACTGTTTTAAATTGGAAATGATTGTGAACTGGGTTGGTTTTGAAATTCAAAGGGAAAATTGTTTGGTAAAAGCAGATTGTTTTGGAAATTGGGGTTTGAGGTGATATACCAGATATGTATGAGTTATTTATGGATTCAAAATGGTTTTTGAAATAAAACCGGGCAATTGGAGTCTGGGAATTCTATTTAAAATATAAATGTGGGAATTTAAATGAATCAACAATATAAAGTATTAGAATGAAGTTGATTGAAATAAGAAGGGAATGAAAGTTTAATTCTGGGATTATAATTATGAGATGAAAATAACTCAATGAGTAATATAAGTTGGTAGATAAAAGAGTTAGAGAACTTGAAGGTGAATGAATTGTAAAACTTGTACAAAATTGTATCCTAGAATTAAAATTTAATTCGAGTATATGAAGGTGAATAAAATATATTTGAATTTAACTTAAGATAAGTTAAATAAAATTGAGAATTGGAATTGAATTAAATGTAAATAAGTTGAAGTCGAATTGAATTGGATATAAAGGTAATGTAAAATGCTTATAATTGTGTAAAGAAATTCATATTCTTAAGTTCTTAAGTGTAATAATTTGAGATTTGATTGTAAAGATGAAAATGGACTTAAATGAATAGTCCCAGGTCATCAGTAAGTAAGTTAAAACTTATGAATAGAAATGAAATTGTAAGTCATAAATGGGAATTCATTTCTTTGAACCATTAAGAGTTATAATTTGAAATTGTAATTATCAAATGGAAACGACTAAGATGAGCAATCTTAATTTTTAAATAAATCCAAACTTGAATTATAAAATAAATTGAACTTAAGATGATTAAGTGAAGTGATATTTGGGATTTAAAAAGCAAGTATTTAATTTTAACCAGCGGAGGAACTAATTTGATAATAATTTAGTTAATGAAATTGAATTGTGAGTTAATGAAATTGGATTAACATAGTGATGGTTTGAATTGCAAATGAAATCCAAATAAGTAAAATAAATTGGAAATGACCTGGTTATTAATAAAATAATTCCAGATGAATTGAGTATGGAAATTAAAATTCATAATGATTGAGTGAATAAACCAATTATATTAAATAAATAAATGGATGGAATTTGATTAAATAAGAATCAAATGAAAGATGGAAATAAAACTTTAAAGGGTTGGTTAAATGGAAAATAAACTTAAGTTATTGACTTAAGTAAATGTTGAATGGAAACTGAACTCAAACAGAAGAGTGGTTTAAATAAGTTGAGCAATAGTTATCGAATGAATTAACTTGGATTGTTTTCGAGCTAAATAAAATTCAATTTTTGGAAGTTGGAGATGAATTGAATTTAAGGAAAAAATTGGAAATGAAGTAGTAAATTGAAGTAAGTTGAGATTCATATGAAATGGGAGTTCAATTTGAATATATACACTTCGGTGGTGAAGTAGTAAATAAATATAAGAAAATTTATATTGAACTTAAGAATTGAAGAATGAAATTCTTAAGGAAATTGGTATTGGGAATATACTTAGTAATTTTGGAAAAAAAATATACTAAGTGAATAGTTGAATGAAGACTAAAACTGAAGTTGTGAAATGGGATAGTTGTGAATAAGGGGATAACAATCAAAAGGAATGTGAATAAAAGAGAATTGATATAATTGGTAATCAATTGGAATTTATACGTAAGATGTACGTATATTATTTTATTCGCATAGCTATTTGGTCCAGTCGAACACAGAATTTCGAGATAATTTTATCGATCTGAATTAGGATTTTTCACTCGATTTTCAACGGCGAGCCTGGATATGGATTGTTGATTGATTCTGGATATTCTCTATCATAGTTGGTGGCTATGCAAGGAGAATGACGGTTGGTTTCTGATCAAGAAACCAGATCTGAGTCCGCACTAGGAAGTCGGGTGGACGATACTAGTTTGGAAGTGAAATTTAAGTGAAATTGTGTGATCGATTGAGCGATCGAATGTGATATTGCGTACGGATGATATATGTGCATCGTACGGGCTTAAGTAAAACAAATATTGAAAATTTGTAAGGAAAGTATAAAATGACTTTGGAATTGTGATTGAATATTATTGCTTAGTAGGATATACAGGTGTATAAAAGCAATGGATAATTGGGATTTTTGATTTTAGAAGATAAAATTTAATGGCCCGACAAAAGGTATGTATTTGAATTTCTATATGAAATTTGATTAGGTTTTGATCCAGCCACTTGGCTTTTTGTTTTCTTTTTGAGTTTGGGAGGCCGTAGAGCCATTTTGTAGTAGTACCGAGCTAGCCGCGCAAAGGAGACACTGGCAAAAATTTTTGGAAATTTAGGGAGTTAGAAAAATTTTGGAAAATTTTGATAAGTTAAAATTTGAATTCAAATTTAAATTTGAATGGATAAGTAGGTGGTATGGGTTGAACTTATGAATAAGTTTGGGAAGTTAAAAGATGATTAGTGTATCATTAATAAAGGATTGTTGGGTATTGTTAAAACTGTTTGAATTTGGGAAATAGTTAACGGGGATTGAATCATTCTTACTAACTAGTAATTTCGGGGACGAAATTCTTTTAAGGGGGGAGGAATGTGACGACCCGGAATTTTTGAGCATTTGAAATTGGAATATTTAGTTAATTTTAAATATTGAGAGGTTAATTATAAACTTAAATTTCAAATATCGCTGTTTATTGAGTAATTTAATAATTAAATTAAATTTATTTGAAGTTGGATAAAATAGTAAATCTGGTATTCTAAGCTAATTGAAAATATTTTGAAAGCTCGTAAAATTCGTAATGATAATACTAAAGATAATAGAAGCTTCAGAATGTAATTTCAAACTGTTTATTCAGTTTTGAAATTATATCGTTTGAATCGATATTTAAAAATAGCCTTCCGAGGCACAGTCTCGGAATTTGACGAAACCAGTTCCATTGAATCCGTAATATTGTATTATTATCGGATTTCAAATTTCATAGTGATTGGAGTTGTTGTGTGACCGTACGATATATAACCGCATAGAAATCTATACTGAGACCAATTGAATTTAAATAAATTATATTCTCTCTCTTTTAAACCGACAATACGTACATCCCGCACCCAACTTGTTTCCTTCGTACCGTTTCTCTTCTCTAAGAAGCTATCGAACAAAAATATCTGAGGCAAATTTTAATACTTCGAAGTATCGCGTCTCCTTCCATTTTCTCTCAGAACAAATTAACTTCAACAAAAAAAATGGCTGAAGGAAGTAATTCCCGCATTCGAAATTTATACCCTCCTCTTTCTATTCGTAACCAAACAGAAGTCTTTTTCAAAATCAAAACCCACAAGATAACTCATAGCTGCCTCCTGCCCAGATCTGGGCCTCAACTTCGAATCTCGACGCTCGTCTTTAGGAAGTAAGGTCGAGGCGCGTGGAGTTTTCTGTCGCGCGGAGATAGGATTTGAGCCCTTCGTTTCTGACAAGGGTATCGCGATGGGGCGGCGCTCGATGGTGGGGAGTTCGTCGCCGAAGTAGCGGTGGGTTAGGAGGGAGGTCGTATCGATTAGGGCTGGAAGTTGGAAGATCGTCGAGTAGCAGTTGCGAGGTGTTCGATTTGACAGCAGCGAGTGGATCGATTGGGGCAATCACGTCGCCGTGATAGGCGATATTAGCTCGGTGATGAAGCTCGATGTTTTCCCTCGCGAGCTTAGCTGTGTGTCAGAGGGATTTTGGTCGCGATGTTCTCGAGCGTTGGTGGGTCGGTCGATGCATGATGCCGCCTCAGCTCAAATTGATGGTGGTCTGGCGTTGGCTTGTGTGTGATGGAGGCGATTACGGCGCTGCTCGAGGGGTGGTGTCTGGTAGGGGACTCGTGTAGGCCTGGGCAGTAAGGTATTTATGCTTATTGTTTTTCAATTTAAGGATTTACACTTTTACTTAAATTTTATAAGTTAACAGAAGAAAAAATGTTGTAGGGTTTATGAAGGTTTGATTTTTAGGTATAAGTAAATTCAAGTAGGAAATAAAAATGAATATTTTTATTCTACTAGTTTAATTTTAAAATAAATGGGTTTGAAGATTTAACTATTTTAGTTACAAAAAGGATTTTAAAGAAAGTTGGTCTAAATTAAATTATTCAACGAAATAAATTATTGGTTTAAACCCAACTTATTTGTGTAGAATGATTTATTGGTCAATTCAAATTTTAAAATGGAAAATAATTAAGCGGTAATGAATTGTTTGGTAAGTCCAAATAATAATAAATTGTGAATTGTTTATTCAAGGTCAAAATCTGAAGTGAACAAGTCGAGATGGGATTGGATTTCATATTAAAAAGCAAAGGTGAGTTAATCTCACTCAGTTAAATTTAAATTTAAATGGTTAAATTTAAATAATTGATTGAATGATTGATTTGGTTTGATGTGATACTATATATATAGTAGTATATAGCAATATATACATATTGGCATATGTATATATTGGAGTTGTTGATATTCCCGCATTATATAGCGGATGAGACCCTATGCGCCGCATAATAGCGGATGATATTTTATAAAACCCATATACCGCGATATTCCACCTCGAAGTGGAATTGGTATTGTGCTAACATCTGTGGATGCAAAGAAACAGGTTGGAGGGATCCAACTGGATTCCTCAAAAATATTTAATTTTGTTTAAATATTCTGTGATATGATTGTTGATATCCTGTGATGAATTATATGGATAATTGGATGTTATGGTTTGGTTGGACCGATTTGGATATGCTGAGTTATCAAAATCTCTAGAATAGAATTTTTGAAAAGAAATAAAGAGTAAATTTTTAAGTAAAATAATTTTAAAGAATTTTGAATAAATAGAGAAATATTGAATTTAAAGAAAACTTATGTGATATTATTTAAAGGGATAAAAATTTATTTTAATTCAATGTTTAAATGTAATTAAAAAGAAAGAAGGAATTTGGGATATCTGAAACTTGTGTTTCAGTTTAAAGATTTTAAATCATAATGAGAAATAAAATCTGGAAGTTAATGAATTTGGAAATAAATGGATTAAGTAAAGGAATTTATTTCAAAGTAAAATAAATTGGGAAATCAATTATAAATTTGATTTAAATACTTTGGGATTTGGAATTTAAAAGAGAAATGAGATTTTGGAGATATAAACTGGGTTTATAAAGTAAAATAAAATATCAGTGGATATTTGAAAATATAAATTCAAGGTGGGAATTTATAAAGGGATATGAATTGGTTTAAAAATAAATGTTGATTTATTTTTAAAAGTTGTGAAGAGAAGTGTATTTCCTTGGATAGCCAAGTACATTTTCAAAGCAATTTTTAATATAAGTTAAAAGTTCTAGTATGGTTTAAAAATGCATGTTTTAGAAAATTGATTTTTTCTAAAGGTTAATTTCCAAAGTAAGTATTTTCAAAAATCTATTATTGTAGTAATTATATAAAAGTAATTTGGTATTATGTTTTAAAGAGGAAGTCAGCTTATATTTATAAAGTGGTTTTATTTTAAATATTCTTAAAATATATATTTTGTTAAGATATTAAAGTAGTTTTTAAATTTCAATATTATAAAGTATATTTATAATAAAGTGTTTTTAAATTATTTTAAAATTAAAAGTATTTTGTATTTGGTGATTCAGTGGAAATAATTATTTGGGAAATGTATTCCGTAAGCGGAAACTGTTTTGAAATTGTTTTCAAATGAGTTTTGGAAAATTCGGAAATATATCTTGGAAAGATATTTGGGCAAATAAATAATGTGGGAAATTATTTATTGTGTGATGGTTGCTTGTGGATGTTAATTGATAGTTAAATAACCGACTATCAATATTGGCCAAATGCGCTGATCGTTTCGAAGAGACCGGGATCGGGTTTCCGTATACCGGGATTCTAGGTCTGGAGACTCGAATACCACTTCGATCCGGTTTGTACGTTTCGTGTAACGATTTCGGAGTCGAAGATGGAGCAGTGAAGTGCAAGGGCTAGTCGCTACTAATCCTGAGGATATTTCCAAAATGGATGTAGTAGGAATAGTGCCTTCGGTTCCGTTCGGACCCGGGACGGACTTGTATGGACGAATGCTTTCGTGACATCGTCAGGTGGACGATGGGCATTCTAAGGGATATGTTCTGAAAAGGTATCGTTTAGCCTCGAGCCTCATCAACCGGGAATGACTGAAAATCAGGGGTTATGCAGCAAGGCTTTGTGGGTAGGCCCCACTTGAGAGTAAGGTCATCCCTGTCTAGATGTCCCTTTTATTTCAGCTTAGTGGTGCGGTTGCTGATCCCAACCGTGGGGTGATTTTATTTGGAATTATCCAGTAAGGGATGATTCCGGCCTTGTGTTGCAGGGGAGCGGGCGTACTCCTCGGTACTGTGATCTAGGCCACGTACTGTGACAGGTGGTACCCCAGTGCCTAGTCATTCGTTGGAAATCCATTCTCCCTACGTGCCTTGTACGGTATTTGTTTGTATACCTAGTATGCTGGAATTTAATCATGTAACAATTTCAGCTATTTGAATAAGTATTTGTATATAGACACTATTATAATATCAGAGGATTTTATAAAAAGTGTTTTAGCTATCGTAAGGTAAAACCCGACATGTTTATTTGTGGCGTGGTCTTACGAGATGCCTTTATTTTCAAAGGATTTTGAAACTTTAATAGTAAATTTGAGTGTGATTTTCTCACGCTGGTATTCCAGACTGACTCGGGTATTGTTTTATATGATGCTCGGGTCAGACCGAGATAAACAGGTTCAGGATATGATGCTGTGGAGCTCAGGAGACGAGCTGGATGCCGATACGTACTCCTGTACTTGCTATTATTTTTCCGCTGTGTATTCAGTTGTATGTTATGGATGTTGATGTACTCTGATGATGTACTCTGATGATGTATTGTATAAACAGATATAGTTTTTGATTTGTGTAAAGATCTGTTGATATATATTATATTTTATTCCGCTGCGATGGTTAGATTCTGATGTTGTTTTCTATTTTTTCTTCTTCTACCTCTTCTTCTTAACTAAAATGGTTCGATTTTCCGGGTCAGGAAAGTCGGGTCGTTACATTATAAATCTATTGTAAAAGTATATATACATACACATGAATGTAAAGCTGCCTAATGGAGAAATTCAAAACTTGTAGGTATATGTATATATGTCAAACATGCGAATGTATATAGCGTGGGTGTATTTAAAAGTATATAGAAATATATAGGTATATAAATGTAATATATGTATATATGCCCATATGTAAGTAAAAATAAATGTATGTATATGATGGTAAAAACATATGTGGGTAAATAAATATGTGTAGATGTAGGTAAGCAATGCATATCCAAATATAGATAAAAATGTAAAGAAGTAATAATGTGAATACATACATACATACATACATATATATATATATATGTATGTATGTATGTATGTAATATGATGACAATATACAAGCAAATGTAATATATATATATTAAATAGTGGTAAAGCAAGTATAATAGGATAAAATACATAACTATACATATATATACATACAAAAGGATATATATATATATATATCAATTCATATAAAAATATTTGTAAACACAAAAGGAGACAATATCATAAATGTATATCAATTCAAGTCACATGAGAAATCAAAATCAACATAATAAATCAAATCAAAAACCTTAAATCAAATCATCTTTATTCAAATCAAGGCAAACATCAAAGCTTTTCATATGAAATCAAAAAAAAAAGAAAAAAAAGAAATAATAAGAAAGCTTACTGTACACAAAGGAAAACTGCAGCCTACCTTCTCTTATAAGTACCACTGCTTTGATTTATTTTTCTCATTCGATCAACTAAAGTAACAAGAAAAAAAACAGTCATTACAACTTTAAGGGAAGTAGAAGCAACTCAAAGTTCAGGAGATCAAATCAAAAGCTAGCAGTTCTTTTCAAAAAAAAACATTGCTCTGTCTCCAAGATAATAATAGGTGAGTAGAACTAAATCATTTTATATACTCTGATATATGCCTAGTCATGCAGATATAAGTGTTGTGGGAATGTATACATGTACCGGAACATATACATATACTCATATATGGATATATGTAAGTGTTTTACCAGAGAAGCTCAGGCCTGCACATGTTTTTCTTCACCTCTGCTCTGTCAATTTTAAATGTCATGACTAACTTCAAAATTTCCTACCTCTTGATCCAATCAGATTTAGGATATGATGTTAGAAGAAAAATTGTTTGTTTTCGATTATACTTTGTTTTAAAAATGATTTTGTGGGATATTATCAAGTATAAGTGTGAAAAATATAATTTATAGATAGTTAACCCAATTTTGCCAAAAAATTCGAATATCATGAGTGGATGATTGGATCATATGACCTTGTTCGTTGTTTAAAATCATGAATTTTAAACATTTTTTGGTGATTTCTAGTATTATAGAGGGAGGAATATCAAGTCGAACGGAATTTGGTATTTGATCAATTTACGGTGGGTCAGGCGATGTTGGAGGTCGGCGACAGGTCAGAAGGTGGCTGCGGAGGTGGGGAGCAAGGGAAAAATGGTGTTGGATTTTATAAAAGTTCGGGGTGGTCGGTCGGAGTTGGTTAGGGCTTAAAGGTCAGTTTTGGGATGGTTTCGGTTATGAGGTGATGGCGGCGTCGAGGATGTGATAGGGGGCCGCGGTATGGGAGGAAGGGAAAGGAAAGGCCACAGCGGTGATGCTGGTGAATTTTGGGAATCTTCAGTGGTCGGAGGTCGCTGGACGAGGCGGGGAAGGGTGATGGTTCTTTGCCTAGGTTTGGGTTTGTATTCCAGAATTTGATTTTGGGGTTACCAAGGAATTTTGGGATGGCAGGAGGTTTGGGAAGGACGGAGGTGACCTGGGAAGGTGGTCGGAGATGAGCGGCGGGCAATCGCCGGCATGTGCACGTGCACGACGAAGTTTACGAACATGCAATGGAAGGAATAAAAAGTGAAGCTAAGGAAACCTAGGAAGAAAGGAAAAGAAGAATGGGCTGGAGAGAAAGGAAAAAAAAGGAAAATTGGGCCGGTTGGGCTGAAGGATAGGGAAAAAGAAAATAAAAGAGAAAAAGAAAAGGAAAGAAGAGAAAAGAAAGAAAAGTAAAAGATAAAGAAAAAGGGAAAAGAAAAGGAAGTAGGAAAAAAAATAAAGAGAAGATGAAATCAAAGGATAAGGAAAAATTAAAAGGAAAAAGAAGAGAAGGAATAAATATATATATATATATACATATGATAATTTATATTTTCTTTCCTTTAACTAAAAATCTATTTTTATTTTATTTTAAACCCGTAATCTAAAATTTAACGATATTTATAATGGTAATTAATTTATTAATTGACTTAAACTTATGGGTAATTAATGGTATTTTATAATTTATTATTAGTTAATAAAATTGTTTAATTTGAACTTAATTTGGAATAAAAATATAAATGAGATCAGCTAAGTAAAGTTAATAAAGTCCTAAGGAGCGAACTGCCTTGATATTTGTTATTGATAGTTAAATTTGTAGCAATCTTCGTCTCTGCTTAACTCTATTGGGCATTTATTCCTATTATTCTTGTATGAGCCATCAAGTGGTCAGGCGAGTTAAAATAATTAGACTAAAATGATAATATGTTTTGTTTGAAATAAAAATCTGTAATAAATTCCCATATTGAATATTGTCACCCTAATTAATAAATTGTTTATTTTAAACAATTTACCCCTTTTAAACTATTATTTGGATTCGAAGAGACCGGAATCAGATATCTGTGTTATCCGGAACCGCCTCAATTTAATAATCACTCTAAACTTCATGGGGTTTGATTATAGAGTTTAATAGGCTGGAATTGGGCTAATTTCACAAATTCAACTATTTTTCATAAGTAACTGTACTTAGACATTAGTATAATATCAATGGATTTCTGGGAAAGTGTTTTTGGTTAAAATCAGATAAAACTCATCGAGTTGTACGAGTTACCTTGGTTTTTCAAGAGATTTTTATAACCTAAATATTTCAATTTAAGTTGGTTTACTCACGCCGGTTTCCAGCCTGACTCAGGTGTTACTTTAATGTAATGCTCGAGTCAGACCAAGTATTACATAATTTCAGGTAAGGACGCTTCTTTTTAAGTTCAGGAGGCGAGCTGGATGGCAGAGGCGTATCGCACGTATTGACTATATTCCGCTGTGTATTATAGGCTGTTTATTTTAGTATTTAGGGACAAGTTATTATAACTGTCCAGATTTATTTGTTGATAATTGTACTCTGATAACTTGTGTGTATAATAACAGTTACAGCTTTTCTTGTATAAAATGGTGCTATTGTATATTATATTTTGTTCTGCTGCGATTGTGAGATTCTATGCTGTTTTTTCTGTTCTTCTTCTATCTTTTTTTATTTTCTACTTAACCCTAACAGCTTGGTGTTTTCGACACTTGACTGCTCGGCACTCTACACAGTGGACGTATTAGTGTTGATTTTTGAGGGTCGAAAATCGCCCGGCCATTACATTGTTGGAGTGATATTCCCGCACATTATAGCGGATGAGACCCTATGCGCCCCGCATAATAGCGGATGACCCGATATACCGTGATATCCCCCTCGAAGTGGGATTGGTATTATTTTTATGTTGTATTAACATCTGTGGATGCACGGAAACAGGTTAGAGGGATCCAACTGGATTCCTCAAAATATATTGTTTATTTTTCATATATTGTTATATTGGGATTGTGTAGAATAATCTAGTATAGATTATTGTAGTGATTGAAATTATTTGATGCTACTGTAGCACTGGCCTGAATTTTGATATTTAAATACCATAAATATAATTTTAAAATGGCAGGAATTAAAGGGAAGTTTTGATATAAAAATATTTATATTGGAATTGGGTTTATTTAAAAGAAATTGAATTAGAAAAATATATTTGATTTTTGTTTATACTTAACTATTGTGAATTATTAAATGGAGGTTTTAAAAATGAATTATATAAAAGAATTTATAAATGGTATTCTGGGAATATCAAAAGGAGTTAAAGTCAATGTTAAAAATAGATTGGAAGTATAAATGGAATTTATAAGAAATGAATTAATATAATGGAATTTTATAAATAAGATTTGTTTTATAAACATGTAAAACCAAAGAGGTTCTAAAATTTATAAACAATGTTTATAAATAAAGGAATTCGATATTAGATGATAATTGGAAATATAAATTCATAGGGTGAATTTATATTAGAATATGGAAACAGAGTTGAGAAAAATAGTAGATTCTATTTTTGAAATGAGAATGGTTATGGAATCGATGATGAATCGATATGTTGTGAAATCGAGAGGAAGTTATAAATTAAATTAGTTACTGAGATTTTAAAATATATTTTTATTTTAGGAAGTTTAGTTCATTTTTCAAAAGGAAAACTTTATTATTTAAACTATGAAATTTTCAACTAGTTAGTATTGGAATACTTTGGAAAATGGATTTTTAAATATTTAATATTTATTGAAATAAAATTTTAATTTTTATAATCAGCTTTGTAAATTGATTTGTTTTATTTGAGTTATTGATGGTTTATTAAAAGTGTTTAATATTTTAATTAATAACTTAAACCATTTTTTTAAAAATAAAAATAAATTACTATTATTTAAAAATGCTCATTATATATATATAGTTTGAAATGATTGAATATTTATTTATAAAATTCTCTTGAGATGTGTAAACAGGTTTTAATTTAAGGATGAGATTTTATAAGAGAAATCGTATAAATGGAATTTTAGAGACTTAAGAAAATTTCCAATGTTTAGATGCGATAATTTCAGAAAGAATTTGAATTCATTTAAAGATGCTATAAATGGTTGGTTGGGATTATAAATAAGTATAATCGGTTTGGAAATCGTAGGAAGAATTTATTAAAATTCCGAAGACTTATGAGATAAGTTATGAAATATTTCCAAGTTTAACATTAAGATGGTTTTGGAAATTATACGTATAAATATTTTCCTAAGTATTGAAAGGAAGTTTTTGGAAACATTTTTAGTGGGAAATGATTTGGAATAGAAATATTTTTAAGTGTTATAAAAATGGAAGTTGGAAATATTTCTAAGTATTGAAAATGATGAAATATCTTGTTATGGATACAAGTGTTGAAATTGTTTTCAAATATAGAAATATTGAAAGAGATGGAATATATATATCTTGGTGAAGATGTTTTGGGCTAAATATTTTGGAGATATATAAAATTGGGCCTAGTGACCGCTTATGGATGTTTTATTGATAGTTAAATAACCGACTATCAATATTGGCCAATTTCGTTAATCGTTTTGAAGAGACCAGGATCAGATTTAATTATCCGAAAACCACTTCGATCCGGTTTGAACGTTACGAATGAATACCGTGAAGATGATGAAGACGGTGATTCGGTTTGTCCAGATCCAGGACAACTTGTATGGACGAATGCTATCAGAACATCGTCATTGGAGGACGATGAGCATTCTAAGTAGAATTGTCCCTTGAAAGGTAACGCTTAGCCTCAAGACTCATCAACCGGGAATGACTAAAACATGGGAGATGCAGCAAGGCTAAGTGGGTCGCACACAAGTAAGGTATGTTATCACCTTTCTAGATGTCCTCGGAAACCTATATATTATGGATATGGTTGTGCATGAAAGAAGGAGTGCTCGATTGTAAGGGTGGGAACACCCGGGGTGGTAACATATTCGGTCTATCCAGGTTAGGGGTAGGCCGGTCTTGTGTAGTAGGGGATCCCGGCGATGGTCCTCGGTACATTGTTCTAGAGGTGTACTGTGATGGGCGGTACCCCAGTGGCCCAGTTATTATATGGAATCCATTCTCCAATACGAGCCTTACGGTTTTGTTTGTAGAGCCTAGTATGCTGGAATTCAATTAATGTAACAATTTTGTCTATTTGAATAAGTATTTGTGTTTAGACACTATTATAATATCAGAGGATTTTCTATAAAATTGTTTTGGTTATTGTAAGGTAAAAACCTATCGTGTTTATGTGTGACGCGGTCTTACAAGATACCTTTGTTTTCAAAGGATTTTGATAACTCTAATAATTCAAATTGAGTGTGTTTTCTTACACTAGTTTTCCAGACTGACTTGGGTGTTATTTTATTATAATGCTCGGGTCAGACCGAGTATTACAGATTCAGAATAGGATGCTATGGAGCTCAGGAGACGAGCTGGATGACAGAGACGTATTTCTGTACTTGGCATATATTTCTGCTGTATGGGGACAAGTTATTATAACTGTCCAGATTGATGTATTGATTATTGTATTATGATGATTGTATGTATAAAACAGTTATAGATTCCTTTGTATAAAAACCTGTTATTATATATTATATTTTGTTCTGCTGCGATTGTGAGATTCTGTGTTATTGTTCCTATTTTTCTTCTATCTCTTTCTTCTTCTTTACGCTAGTTATTCGCTCTTTCGTACACTTTGGGTTGAGCGAGGAAGAATTATTATCAACTCAAAGGGTATGGAACTGCGGGTCGCTACAAAATTGAATGGACCAGCCGATGGTGCACGATGACACTAAACTAAAAGAGTAAATCGAATGGATGAAGCGGTGCAGTGCAGTGATCGAAAGCGGAATACTACTGAGCGAAGCTTGGCACGTGGTAACCTAGATCGAAACATGGAGGAAAGGGAAAACAGTAGTTGTGTTAGAACGATGATAGGTAAAAAGAAATAATGAAATTACGGCTTTGTCCACTTCCATTTTATTTACAAAGTTCATGATTATAACCGTGGTGAACTGGTCCTAACGGAATTATCCATTGGTAATTACTAACAATAATAAACGTGACAAATTATAAATTTAAAACTGTTGCAAAATTGCCTATTTTGTGTAGTGTAGGTTTTGATAATAATATGATAATGTAGGTATCTTGTTACAGATGCATTAATTAAACACTACTGTAGTTTCCATATTCAGGATATGGAAACAAACCACACAAAAACCTATTTTACCAGTATGCCTAGTGAGTAAAATATAAAGTACGTAACCTGAAAAGCAGATGAACGAGGATTGACACTGTAACGACCACGACTTTCTCTCCACAGAAAGTCGTATCGCTAATAAGAAAGAAAGGGATAGAAAAGAGAAAAGAAGAGAAAGAAAGAACTAAACAATATCAGAATCTCACAGCGGAACGAAACAAAATATAATATATCACATAACTATTACATAGTCTTTACATAATCAGAGTTACACAACTTATACAAAAAAATAGACAGTTATAATTTCTGTCTATTATACAACTCAATATACACTTCAAACAAAAGACTCAGATCAACCAACACAGCGGAATACTATCTATCTACGAATGCTGAAGCCTCCTGCTCCATATCTCCTCCATAGATTCGTCAAAGCTAACCTGAATCCCTTGGCTACTCGTAAAAATTGAGTACCCAAGAGTTTAATAAAACAGAAAATAAACACTTGGGTCAGACATGGGTCTGGTGTGAGTAAACGGGTTAAAATTGTTTAACTTCAAAACCTTTTGAAAACAAAGGTATCACGTAAGACTTCCCACACATAAACATGGAAAATTTTTTACCTTACGCTAACCAAAACATTTGATAGGAAATCCAGTTATATTATAATAGGGTCTAGGGTTTTCAAGTAAAATACAGAAATAGCTGAAATGCTTACATCTCACATTCCAACATAGTTGGGCACAACTAATACGTACAGCACTTATTGGAGTTTGGATTCCATACAATGGCAGGGCTACTGGGGTACCGCCCGTCACAGTACGTGGCCTAGATCACCGTACCGAGGAGTACGCCCGCTCCCCTGCAACACAAAGCCGGAACCATCCCTTACTGGATAATCCCGAACAAGATAACCCCGTAGTTGGCGCGACCAACCACACACTAAGCCGAATGAAAAGAAAAGGGACCTCTAGACAGGGATCTATCTTGCTCTCAGTGGGTGCTACCCACGAAGCCTTGCTGCACCTCCCCTGTTTTAGCCATTCCCGGTTGATGAGGCTTGAGGTTACGATTACCTTTAATCAGAACATATCACTTAGAATGCTCATCGTCCGCCTGACGATGTGCTGAAAGCATTCAATCCATACAAGTTCGTTCCGGGTTCGAACGAAACCGAAGGCATTATCTCGTTACACTCGTTTTGGAATCACCCTCAGAGTTAACGACAATAACCCTTGCACTCTAAATCTTCATCTTCACTTGAGATTCACGACCTATCGTTAATTTGGATCGATGTGGTATTCGGGTCTCCAGACCTGGAATTCCGGTATACGGAAACCCGATCCCGGTCTCATCGAAATCCAAAACGTATCTTTTAAGGCCAAGTTGTTTAAAGGTTTAAACAATTTAACTTATCTATATTCATACAGATAGATAATTCACAAATCACAATTGATAATCACATTATCAAATAAACAAATGATCTATAACCAAATAGGTAATCCATATCAACATCACAATAGTTAATCTATATTACCATCATAATGCAACCAAACATTCATACTACACAACATTTCTTATCTCATTTCTGAGATTACATCCATTCAAGACAATCAAT
Organism: Allium fistulosum; assembly: GCA_030737815.1. Lineage (NCBI taxonomy): Eukaryota > Viridiplantae > Streptophyta > Magnoliopsida > Asparagales > Amaryllidaceae > Allium > Allium fistulosum. The sequence goes on along the minus strand of CM060902.1, from coordinate 786,152,426 downwards.
GTCATCCATTCTTATATAAGCAATGATTTACTTAATCACAACATAATTAATTTAAAATGAATTAAATTAACTATCTCTATCTTTAATTAATTTAAAGTGAATTAAATTAATTACTTCATCTCTTAATTAATTTAAAATAAATTAAATTAATTACTTCATTATAAATCTTACTTATATAATCATTAATTAATTACAAATAAATTAATTAATCATTCTCTAATTATCCACTTTAATTAATCACCTGGATTAATTATATTTTAATTACATTTAAGTAATTATCTTTAATTAATTTCACAAATTAATTATCCTTAATTAAATACAGTAATTAACCTTTAATTACTTCATTAATTAATTAATTAATTATAATCAATTACTTTAATTCTTAATTAATTACAATTAATCACTTATCATTTGATTAATTAATCTTAATTAATCAATTCTTAATTACATCATTAATTATAAACTAATGATCCCTAATTACACCTTAATTAATTACTCTCTTTTAATTAATTACCTTAACTAGTAATTAATCACATTTTTAATTAACCTTAATCCTTTAATTAATTAATTACTCTTTAATTAATTAATTTCAAATCAATTATATTAATTAATCCTCTAATTAATAACATCAAGTGATTAACCCTTAATCACATCCATTTAATTACTTCCATAATTAATTCTCTTTCTTAATTACATTCAGTAATTATCCATTAATTACTTTACTAAGTAATTATACTTAATTAATCATGAATGATTATCTTAATTAATTAGACTAATTAATTAACCTAAAATTAATTACATTAATTAATTAATCAATTAATCATCACTTAATCTTTAATTTATTTATTTCTTAATTACAAATAAGTAATTAACTTTTAATTTATTCGAAATGCTTGGGAATTTCAAAACAATAAATTTTAACTAAAAAAAAATCAAATCTTTAAAACTTGTTTTGAAAAACTTGTTTATAAGTTTAATTTGAAAACTTGTTTAAACATTTACTTTGAAAACTTTGTTTTGAAAACTTCTCTTCCTATTGCTTTTGAAAACCAGTAAATAAATATTTTGAAACTTTGCTGACCAAATTTACTTTTGTTTTTGCTTTTAGTCTGGTTTTCTTTTAAACATTTAAACCTGGTTACTTATTAAAATAACCCGAGCCAAACACGATTCTTTCCCGAGTCACTCGCGAGGAAACTCACGCACGTCTTCTGCTTCGAGACTTCCCTTCATTTGCACGAGCCAAAACCCGAGACTTCTTCGTCTTCTCCAACGCTAAGTCCACCAGAACGAAACCAACGTGCACGTGCACGTGCACCACCAACGGTGAACTTCCGACCACCGCCAAAGCTTCCCACATACCCACTATTGCTCCAGCAACCCATCGCAAACATCAAAACACCATCATATGCCAAGATTCAAAATCGAGCTTCTCAGCAGAAACACGAACTTGAACATCACCAGAAATCGCCTCGAACTTCTCGTCTCCGATCATTGGAGTCGCGGCAACACCGACTACATCTTCCCTATCATTCCAAGCCACTATCTTTAAAATCTAACATCACTCGATCAACTCGAGATACAATAATGCCCTCATTTTCAGATTCGAACATTCTTTGGGTTTTAACCCTACTCTGACGAACTGCTGCCGCCACGGTGGAAATTAAAGCCACCTACCATTTTTGCCATGATCAACGACCTCACAGCCACCTTCAGTAGCAATCCCGTCCACCCCAAACTCCTTGATCGTCAGAGAAGACCAAAAACCCACTTTCTAATAAATCTTGAATATCTCATTCAATACCATCTTAAAAATTATGATTTAACTCTTAAAAATCATTATCTAAGACAAGGATTTAGATTATAAAAGAAAATCAAAAGAGTATATAGTTTGAATTTTAACATATATTAAAATTCCTACTGCCACTTTCTTTTCCAGGTAATATTTAAACTTTCCTTACTCAATTTTATTTTCAAAACTTAGACTAGGATTAAACAAACAAATCTTGTTTGAATTACAAAACCTGACAGAGAGTAGATGACCAGATTTTTGAATTTTGATCACAACTTTAAACTGTGAACCATAAACAGAGATATACTCTATCAACCAACATGCACACATGGTTTCAACAATTCATATATACATGTATTCAGGTCTAAAAACAAACATGCATAAATATATTTCAAACATACATTCCAATTTTATTAACATATATTATCTGCATCAAATCTAAAGGGGATTTATGTTCACAGTTTATAGGCAGAGGATTTTGACTAACAATAAGATGTTTTAAAAATAACAGATATGCACATCTTTAAAAATATACAAGGCTTACATAATTACAGACATGCAAAGCAATTATCAACACATTAAATCACATGCAATAAATATTTGATACTTAGGTTTTTAATTTAAAGATTTACTCACCAATTATAAGCAGAGAACAAATAGAGTAGGTTTCCCAGGCTCTGAACAATTTGCAGATCAAATTTTTGCTTTGCTGTTGAAAATTGAATCCATGCATGCATACAAGTTTTTGATTTAAAGAGTTGTTGAAACAGCTGAGTTGCTCATCCATTTGCATTGCCATTCATTTGAAGTTGCAGATTTGATTTGCAGGTTGAATTTCATTAGCTTTTAGTTTCAAAATCTCAGGTTTCAGATTTGCTTTTAGTTTTCACTTCCAGTTTTAGAAAAATAGTTTTCTGGTTTGAGTTAACTTTGAAACAAGGAAGAAAAGAAAATGAGAGGCAGAGAAGGTTTGGAACAAATTTTCTTATACGTTTTTTAAATTTTCAAATAAATAAAATGAAGGCCACTTGTTCTCAAGAATTTACACTTGTCACTAATATAAATTAATTGACTTACAAATGTTGTTAAGATAGCTAATATGGTTACACATGTTACTTAAGTATTTTAATAAACCTTTATTTAATTTAAATGTAGATATAAACTTACATTTTTAATTTACTTTATTAAAGAAATACTCTAAAGCTAGTTATAATATAAATATACATCTTATACATGTATTTAAAATCTAAAACATTTATATATACATTTATAACCATTTTATTTTGAGCATTTTTAAAACAAAGCTTGTTTAAATCCTTTTTTTTAAATAATCATATTTAAAACAACAATTATCTTATATATATATATATTTTTAAACAATTGAATTAATCTAAATTAACTTTTGAAAATATTAATTTTAAAACAAAGCTTTAAATCACAATTCATACATATATAAATTATCAATAGATTAAATTAAAAACAATCCAAATTATAACATATATATACATATATATTATAATCTGAAAACACATCTCTACTTTAAACAAAAGATTCTTTATTCACAATCAATATATACATTATAAATAGAATCTATTTTTATTAGCTTTTAAAAGATTAAATTTATCAATTTATATTAAAATTAGAAAGGAAAATTATCAAATCAATTAAATTATCAATACAGATTATTAAATTTAAATTGCCCAAAAACCCGGGATATCACATTCCTCCCCCCTTAAAATAATTTCGTCCCCGAAATTAAAAGCAAAGTTAATTTAATAATCCAACAAATATTTTAATTTCAAACACAAACCTATCATCCAATTTCTAACAACCAAAGCAACCAATCAAACAATCTAATCTAACTAACTATTCTGATATAAATCAGAATAGACTTCATAATACTATCTCGAGTTTCCCCGAGTATAAATCACTGGGAGACTCGCTCTACAGAAACTAAACAAACAACACCACTATGATCCAGAGCTCCTCTCTTCTCTAGATCTACAAATATGAACAGAATATCAGACCACACTCAAGTCCAGCTCAACTTCCAAATCCATCTGAACTGCAGATTCCACAACTTGCGATGAATCATACACGTACTCCCTCAGATATACGTGAAATAAAATGAATTCCAGTTATCCAAACTGGCCATTCATTCCTGTAGATCAAAGAACTACTCCTCTCAAGAACACAAGAAAATCCAAAATACTTTTGGAGCTAACTTTCCAGACTTACCAAATCTTATAGCTCTTTAATCGGAGAAAAACTTAAACAATTTCCAATTTCCAACTCCGAATTCCAAACTCTGACTCATATCTGCATAGCTCACCAGACGATCCCGAGCTACCTCATCTCTTCCTGATCAGCTCAACCTTTGCTGATGCTTTTTGAAACAATTATGAACCAAGCACAAAATGATCTTCAAATCTGCTGAAATCCACAAACTCTTCTCCACAAGAAATAGAAGACTGAACTTCCTTCTCCCAGATTCCAGAAAATTCTATACCCACTTAGAAATTCACATAAACTTCTTGTAGAAATCTGAGGTTACTTCCTTTCTTGCACAGCTACTACCTTTGCTTTCGCTGCACAACTCTGATTTTGAAATAGATGAGAATGTCGATGAACTCGAGCACAAACTAGATCCACAAACAAGCGGGAACATTGGTTATCTTAAAGACATAGCCAACTACTCAAAGAATGGACGAGTCCTCGGTCAATGGTACTGTCTTCAGCTATCCTTAGCTAGAGGAAACTCAAAATTAGAAACAGAAGAGAAAACACAGATACTCCATAAAATTCTAAGATGCTTCACCAATCCTTCTCTAGGAACAAATCGATATAAACTAAATCTTTGACCTCTTCGATAACTTTTACTTCCTCTTGAGATGTCTCAATTTCATACAAAAGATTACTCAAGATGAACTCTCAAAATAATCGCAATTCACTTTTGCGATCCTACCTAGTTCGGATTCCAAAGAAACTGTTCTCTCTTTACTAATTAAAACAGCCTTAAACTTTTCCGAACAAGGTTAACCCTTCAAGAAAAACTTCACTATCTACTCGGACTGCTGATAAAAGAACCACAAAGATTCCGGGACCATCGAAGAAACGGACCACACTGCTGCTTCCAAACTCTATCTCGACAGCACACCGAACACTCCGAGCTGCACTGCTATCACAGCTAACCAAGAACTTCTAATCCAAAGGCTTCTCAAAACTAAAACCATCAACAAACCTCTCAACGAATCTCCGAGATGGCAGACATCCAAAAGAAACTCGGGCTCCAAACCAATCGCCAATAACTTACTCTTCTTAAGGAAACAATGAGACCATGTCCGAAGAACAACTAATCGACCTTAGTCCCATACTTCAAAATAGACAAAACTCTCTTACTTGATATCAGAGAATTCCTATACAGTCGAGTCTTTCCTGCGGTAGACATCAATTGTTCCTCCAATACCTTCTTAATCTTGTTCCAAAAAGAAAATCTCCTTCGGGAACATCCATAGATACTGCGTCTTATCACACAACTGCTCCTTCCTGAAGTCGCCAAGCTACCATCACTTACTTCTGCACAACTGATAGATTCAACTCTAGAAAATCTGCTCACCCGAGCTCAACCAATCTTACATTCCAATAATGGACTCCGAATCTTGAAAAGGATTTTCTTCAGAGATCCGAGACATCCTTACTCCATACTGCCAACTTACTCGAGACGATATTGGGTTTACAGTCTCGATATATACTTCCAACTTCAAACATTCAAACTCCAACTATTGGTAATTGTGTTACACACACTACCACCTTATCTACCTTTATAGCTTATATTGGAAAACCCGAACAGGTAACCCAATAAATAGGTAGAAATACATAAATATATATATTTAAAATGATATTATTATTTTTATATAGAATTTATTTCTGGGTAAAATTATTTCATTTACCTCTTTAAAACAATATTGTGTCCGTTGGCCTGGTTCAAGTGTTTAGAGATCCCTATCAATAACGTTAGCTACTCGTATTGACCAGAATCCATATACCACTCAACCGATCAATTAACACAATATAAAACCATTTTTATATAACTAACAATTACGCGCTCTCAAGATAGACACCACTTCAGAGCCTAGGTATTCACTCAACCTACTACTCTGATACCACTGTAACGACCACGACTTTCTCTCCACAGAAAGTCGTATCGCTAATAAGAAAGAAAGGGATAGAAAAGAGAAAAGAAGAGAAAGAAAGAACTAAACAATATCAGAATCTCACAGCGGAACGAAACAAAATATAATATATCACATAACTATTACATAGTCTTTACATAATCAGAGTTACACAACTTATACAACAAAATAGACAGTTATAATTTCTGTCTATTATACAACTCAATATACACTTCAAACAAAAGACTCAGATCAACCAACACAGCGGAATACTATCTATCTACGAATGCTGAAGCCTCCTGCTCCATATCTCCTCCATAGATTCGTCAAAGCTAACCTGAATCCCTTGGCTACTCGTAAAAATTGAGTACCCAAGAGTTTAATAAAACAGAAAATAAACACTTGGGTCAGACATGGGTCTGGTGTGAGTAAACGAGTTAAAATTGTTTAACTTCAAAACCTTTTGAAAACAAAGGTATCACGTAAGACTTCCCACACATAAACATGGAAAAGTTTTTACCTTACGCTAACCAAAACATTTGATAGGAAATCCAGTTATATTATAATAGGGTCTAGGGTTTTCAAGTAAAATACAGAAATAGCTGAAATGCTTACATCTCACATTCCAACATAGTTGGGCACAACTAATACGTACGGCACTTATTGGAGTTTGGATTCCATACAATGGCAGGGCTACTGGGGTACCGCCCGTCACAGTACGTGGCCTAGATCACCGTACCGAGGAGTACGCCCGCTCCCCTGCAACACAAAGCCGGAACCATCCCTTACTGGATAATCCCGAACAAGATAACCCCGTAGTTGGCGCGACCAACCACACACTGAGCCGAATGAAAAGAAAAGGGACCTCTAGACAGGGATCTATCTTGCTCTCAGTGGGTGCTACCCACGAAGCCTTGCTGCACCTCCCCTGTTTTAGCCATTCCCGGTTGATGAGGCTTGAGGTTACGATTACCTTTAATCAAAACATATCACTTAGAATGCTCATCGTCCGCCTGACGATGTGCTGAAAGCATACAATCCATACAAGTTCGTTCCGGGTTCGAACGAAACCGAAGGCATTATCTCGTTACACTCGTTTTGGAATCACCCTCAGAGTTAACGACAATAACCCTTGCACTCTAAATCTTCATCTTCACTTGAGATTCACGACCTATCGTTAATTTGGATCGATGTGGTATTCGGGTCTCCAGACCTGGAATTCCGGTATACGGAAACCCGATCCCGGTCTCATCGAAATCCAAAACGTATCTTTTAAGGCCAAGTTGTTTAAAGGTTTAAACAATTTAACTTATCTATATTCATACAGATAGATAATTCACAAATCACAATTGATAATCACATTATCAAATAAACAAATGATCTATAACCAAATAGGTAATCCATATCAACATCACAATAGTTAATCTATATTACCATCATAATGCAACCAAGCATTCATACTACACAACATTTCTTATCTCATTTCTGAGATTACATCCATTCAAGACAATCAATGTCATCCATTCTTATATAAGCAATGATTTACTTAATCACAACATAATTAATTTAAAATGAATTAAATTAACTATCTCTATCTTTAATTAATTTAAAGTGAATTAAATTAATTACTTCATCTCTTAATTAATTTAAAATAAATTAAATTAATTACTTCATTATAAATCTTACTTATATAATCATTAATTAATTACAAATAAATTAATTAATCATTCTCTAATTATCCACTTTAATTAATCACCTGGATTAATTATATTTTAATTACATTTAAGTAATTATCTTTAATTAATTTCACAAATTAATTATCCTTAATTAAATACAGTAATTAACCTTTAATTACTTCATTAATTAATTAATTAATTATAATCAATTACTTTAATTCTTAATTAATTACAATTAATCACTTATCATTTGATTAATTAATCTTAATTAATCAATTCTTAATTACATCATTAATTATAAACTAATGATCCCTAATTACACCTTAATTAATTACTCTCTTTTAATTAATTACCTTAACTAGTAATTAATCACATTTTTAATTAACCTTAATCCTTTAATTAATTAATTACTCTTTAATTAATTAATTTCAAATCAATTATATTAATTAATCCTCTAATTAATAACATCAAGTGATTAACCCTTAATCACATCCATTTAATTACTTCCATAATTAATTCTCTTTCTTAATTACATTCAGTAATTATCCATTAATTACTTTACTAAGTAATTATACTTAATTAATCATGAATGATTATCTTAATTAATTAGACTAATTAATTAACCTAAAATTAATTACATTAATTAATTAATCAATTAATCATCACTTAATCTTTAATTTATTTATTTCTTAATTACAAATAAGTAATTAACTTTTAATTTATTCGAAATGCTTGGGAATTTCAAAACAACAAATTTTAACTAAAAAAAAATCAAATCTTTAAAACTTGTTTTGAAAAACTTGTTTATAAGTTTAATTTGAAAACTTGTTTAAACATTTACTTTGAAAACTTTGTTTTGAAAACTTCTCTTCCTATTGCTTTTGAAAACCAGTAAATAAATATTTTGAAACTTTGCTGACCAAATTTACTTTTGTTTTTGCTTTTAGTCTGGTTTTCTTTTAAACATTTAAACCTGGTTACTTATTAAAATAACCCGAGCCAAACACGATTCTTTCCCGAGTCACTCGCGAGGAAACTCACGCACGTCTTCTGCTTCGAGACTTCCCTTCATTTGCACGAGCCAAAACCCGAGACTTCTTCGTCTTCTCCAACGCTAAGTCCACCAGAACGAAACCAACGTGCACGTGCACGTGCACCACCAACGGTGAACTTCCGACCACCGCCAAAGCTTCCCACATACCCACTATTGCTCCAGCAACCCATCGCAAACATCAAAACACCATCATATGCCAAGATTCAAAATCGAGCTTCTCAGCAGAAACACGAACTTAAACATCACCAGAAATCGCCTCGAACTTCTCGTCTCCGATCATTGGAGTCGCGGCAACACCGACTACATCTTCCCTATCATTCCAAGCCACTATCTTTAAAATCTAACATCACTCGATCAACTCGAGATACAATAATGCCCTCATTTTCAGATTCGAACATTCTTTGGGTTTTAACCCTACTCTGACGAACTGCTGCCGCCACGGTGGAAATTAAAGCCACCTACCATTTTTGCCATGATCAACGACCTCACAGCCACCTTCAATAGCAATCTCGTCCACCCCAAACTCCTTGATCGTCAGAGAAGACCAAAAACCCACTTTCTAATAAATCTTGAATATCTCATTCAATACCATCTTAAAAATTATGATTTAACTCTTAAAAATCATTATCTAAGACAAGGATTTAGATTATAAAAGAAAATCAAAAGAGTATATAGTTTGAATTTTAACATATATTAAAATTCCTACTGCCACTTTCTTTTCCAGGTAATATTTAAACTTTCCTTACTCAATTTTATTTTCAAAACTTAGACTAGGATTAAACAAACAAATCTTGTTTGAATTACAAAACCTGACAGAGAGCAGATGACCAGATTTTTGAATTTTGATCACAACTTTAAACTGTGAACCATAAACAGAGATATACTCTAGCAACCAACATGCACACATGGTTTCAACAATTCATATATACATGTATTCAGGTCTAAAAACAAACATGCATAAATATATTTCAAACATACATTCCAATTTTATTAACATATATTATCTGCATCAAATCTAAAGGGGATTTATGTTCACAGTTTATAGGCAGAGGATTTTGACTAACAATAAGATGTTTTAAAAATAACAGATATGCACATCTTTAAAAATATACAAGGCTTACATAATTACAGACATGCAAAGCAATTATCAACACATTAAATCACATGCAATAAATATTTGATACTTAGGTTTTTAATTTAAAGATTTACTCACCAATTATAAGCAGAGAACAAACAGAGTAGGTTTCCCAGGCTCTGAACAATTTGCAGATCAAATTTTTGCTTTGCTGTTGAAAATTGAATCCATGCATGCATACAAGTTTTTGATTTAAAGAGTTGTTGAAACAGCTGAGTTGCTCATCCATTTGCATTGCCATTCATTTGAAGTTGCAGATTTGATTTGCAGGTTGAATTTCATTAGCTTTTAGTTTCAAAATCTCAGGTTTCAGATTTGCTTTTAGTTTTCACTTCCAGTTTTAGAAAAATAGTTTTCTGGTTTGAGTTAACTTTGAAACAAGGAAGAAAAGAAAATGAGAGGCAGAGAAGGTTTGGAACAAATTTTCTTATACGTTTTTTAAATTTTCAAATAAATAAAATGAAGGCCACTTGTTCTCAAGAATTTACACTTGTCACTAATATAAATTAATTGACTTACAAATGTTGTTAAGATAGCTAATATGGTTACACATGTTACTTAAGTATTTTAATAAACCTTTATTTAATTTAAATGTAGATATAAACTTACATTTTTAATTTACTTTATTAAAGAAATACTCTAAAGCTAGTTATAATATAAATATACATCTTATACATGTATTTAAAATCTAAAACATTTATATATACATTTATAACCATTTTATTTTGAGCATTTTTAAAACAAAGCTTGTTTAAATCCTTTTTTTTTAAATAATCATATTTAAAACAACAATTATCTTATATATATATATATTTTTAAACAATTGAATTAATCTAAATTAACTTTTGAAAATATTAATTTTAAAACAAAGCTTTAAATCACAATTCATACATATATAAATTATCAATAGATTAAATTATAAACAATCCAAATTATAACATATATATACATATATATTATAATCTGAAAACACATCTCTAATTTAAACAAAAGATTCTTTATTCACAATCAATATATACATTATAAATAGAATCTATTTTTATTAGCTTTTAAAAGATTAAATTTATCAATTTATATTAAAATTAGAAAGGAAAATTATCAAATCAATTAAATTATCAATACAGATTATTAAATTTAAATTGTCCAAAAACCCGGGATATCACAGACACCAACCACCGTTTTACCAGCAAAATCTTCTATCTTAAGTAAATATAAGTTCTCTTCACGTGAACATAAAGCGAATGTTGCTACTTCCATATATCCTACAGCTGATACCTGTAATATGATTTCATTACAAAAATAATTCAAAGGTTCACACCCTCCTATTGTCACACTTTGCAGCTTTAACTTGGTAATATTATTGAACCCATAAGCAATTGCAACATCCTGTATTATATCGCAAATCACTTTTTTTATTTACATTTGTAAACTTGTGTATATAACATAATACACATGCAAATCTGTTTTTTAATATAAAGAACATTTCCCTCTACAATTAATTGGACTACCGTCCATGCCATAGTTAATTTTATAAACTTAGTCATTTTTATAAAACTTAGTTAATTTTATAAAATAAGTTAATTATTATAAATTTAGGTAATTTTTATAGAACTTGATTAATCTACCAAATACTTATATATAAGTTTATTTAAATTTTATAAAACTTAGTCCACTTAGTTAATTTTTATAAACTTAGTTAATTTTTATAAAATAGAGTTAAATTTTAGAAACTTACTTAATTCTTATAAAACTTGGTTTACTTAGTTAACTTTTTTAAAACTTAGTTAAAATTTATAAAACTAATTTAATTTTTATAAAATTATTCAACTTAGTTAATTTTTTAATAAACTTAATTTAATTCTATAAACTTAGTTATTTTTTATAAACACCTCATTAATTGTTGGGACTAATCCCAATAACTTAGGGTACCAATATTGAAGTTGGACTATAAAATGGCAAGTGCAAGGAGGGAATAACCTTATAATAGGAACTACATTACTGGAAGCATTGAAGTCCATGGTATCTCCAACCACTGAAATACTTTACTATGAGTTTCCAAACATCAAAAATTAAGATGATAAAAGAATTAATTCCATATGATATAGTTGCAATAGAAGAATACCCATATGTAGGGACAGCATGTGATAGATTCGCTCTGGAAATGACTAAGACGAACCAGATACAGTGGCACAGCGACATAGGTCAGATCTGACCAGATTGAGATCGATGGTCGTAGTTGTGAACATTTGCAAAATCACATTACAAAATGGATTATACTCCCAAGTTGAACATTTGAAAGTTGGAATTGGTATTGCATTCATGTTTCTTATTACCACCAATATACAATTTCATGTAGCAATTCCAGTTGGTATATATTCATATAATACTCAAACTAACTAGTTTTTGCCATAACAAATAATATAGAAATTGATGAAATCTTAGGAAAAAAAGCGATTCTAATTTTGGAAAGTTCATAAAAATAAACTCTCATAACATGTATGATGTGGTTGTACTTGCACCTACAAAACTGCATATCAAATTAAAATGGATAAATGTATTAAACTGTACATGCACTAGGTAGAATGATGATGGCAACCATCTAATAAATTTGATTATTTAAAGAGATTCATGATATCAAATTGAAAAACTATAAACACCATGACATATTTGTATGTTCACTGTACTCAACATACCTTATGTATGACTCTAGATATTTCCATTCCCATCTCACCCTTTCTCGAAAAAGGGCAGCAAACCACTCAGCTGGAACAGTTGGCAAGGATGAAATGCTAAAAGCCCTAATCCAATTCTCTAATCCAGTCTTTCATAAAACCTTGCCTTCTAGCATAGTGACGTAGGTCGGATCTGACCAGATTGAGACGGATGGTCGTAGTTGTGAGTTTAGGGAGAAACCCTAGTTTCAAAACAATAAATGTTGATCAAATGAGCCAAATCTTAAGTGAATAGATCTGGTTACAGCGAAGAACAATGCGTATGGTGGAGAGAGAGGATAGACGAGAACGAAAGAGCAAGGGAGAAGCGAAGATGAGCGTTGAATGAAGAATTTAGATGGGGGCTGTAATTCCCAATTCCATTAGCAAGGGGTTTCATTGTTTACTAAAAAATTAATAAAGCTTTGGCTAGAGTATGCTCATAAAAGAGAAAATTACTAAGCACTCTAGCAAAGTTTGATATATCTACGGTATTACCAACTTTTGTAACGGTAATAAGCGTGGTAATATTTTTTAATGGTTATAACCATTAGTAATTTGTAATGGAAATAACTGTTACAAATTGGGACGAGAAAAGTATTGCAAAATGGGCTGTTTGGTGTAGTGGTTATCAGTTGACTATGAATTTCAAAGTTAAATGATTGAGCATAAATGACAAAAAGAAGATTAAGGTCCTTTGGATATTTCTTACTTTTCATTAGGTGATTTTATGGCAGGCAAATGAAATTAAAATTCGTAAACAATCAAAGCTCTTACAATAAGAAAACTTGAGCTAAGGTGTAAAGGTTCAAAAATTCTAACTCTTATGCTTTTAAATACATTGTGAGCTTATTTCATTTATTTAGACACTCATGCTAATTGTATTTTAGTTAGTAGAGTAGTTTATTCATCTGAGTACTGTAAGTCGTAGGTTGTTTGCACATATTATTTTCATTTATATAAGACTCTTTTCGTTCCAATATATGGTTAATATATTATGCGAAGAGTTGCCACCTAAAAAGAATTCCTTTTTCACCGTACTAATGGAAAATGTTGAATATCACTCTATTTAGGGTCCCTTTCAAACATGTATATAACCTTTTTACATTCTTCATAAATTGGCTTCAATTTGAAGAATACAAAATGAATTGTCTCTCAAAAGCAGTGGATAATCAAATTGATATTTCATCATATAGTTTATATTAACATATATAAATTAGTAACCTAACATGTCTAGAAGGCAATTTCCTACAAAGCTAGCTTATGCAATGACTATAAACAAAGCGCAAGGACAGTCCATGCGTATGTTGGTATTGATTAACGGACTCCTTTCTTCTATCATGGACAATTATATATAGGCCTATCAATGGTACGGGCTTCGGCCCGAGCCCGGCCCGAACCCACCCTATTTATGCGGGTACGGGTTTTGTCTTTTACTATCCAAACCCGGCTCAGGCCGGATCCGAGTCGGGTACGGTTTTATCAAAACCCGGCCAGGTTAGGGTCCGACCCGACTATTAGTATTTCGTCGTATCAAAACATGAGTGCGTATGTTATTTATTTATCATTTTGTTTGTTTACATGTAGATGTTTTTGCATACTTTTGTTATGAGCTTGGTTTGTATACAAATTTTAACAAAGTTGCAGTTTTAAAATATTGTTTTAACATAAATATTCTGAGTTAGGTAAATATAGTTATTACCCAGCGGACTTAAAAAACCCGATGGGCCGGGCTTGGATATTGAGTTAAAATACCCTGCGGGTTCGGGTCGGGCTCGGATTTAAATTATTGTAATTGGACTTGGGTCCGGGTTTTATAATACCCGGACCGAACCCTACCCTTTGCCTAATTATATGTAGCTATATCTAGATGCACTACATTCAACGAAGTGTCAGTTCTTCTACCGACAAAAGAGGAGACAAATAATACAAATGTCGCATATCTTGAAGTTCTTTTCTAATCCTATGCAAAATGATAAAATTAAAGGAACCTCTGCATTTCGCTAACATGAAGGTATCGCTTTTTATACTGCATAGTTCACATACACAGCAAGCACATGCATTACATATCATTACACTCTTTTTTTAACATTCATAAACTGTTAATCATTATATCATAATAAATTTGAATAGCTGATTAATTTATCTAAAATTATGCTCTTCGCAATTTAAAATACTTACCAAAATAACATAAAATCCATGTTTCATCTCTACCATAATTTATACAACGTCTACGAAATATGCCAACTACATGTGATCCTAAAAATAGTTTAGATCATAATCATTTGTATTCAAATAGTGCTTATGGTCTAATTTCTTTAGATTTACTATATTTTGTCATGAAAGTATGCAAAAGAAGTCAAAATTATCAGACTACAACATACAAATAAATCATTTGCGTTTCTTAAAACATTAAATACATTATCCTCTAATATTAAGGTAATTACTAACATGTTTGCCAAAAATAAAACAATATAATATTAAAATATGAATTTAAATCAAATCTATCTTACTTTGGTCAAACCATTAATGCAGGAGCACATTTATGCATATGGAGTATCCAACACACTTGCTGCGACGCCACCATACAACAACCAGAACAATGCTGATGTTGAAACTACTATATATTTTTTCCAATCTATTTTTTAGGGACATCGTTTGTTTTCATATTAATATTCATTTCCTTATGATAGAATCAATCTGATCGGTAATAACTTTTTATTTATGTGTGTATTTTTTAGTATTCCGTACTTATATATTCTCACCATAATGGGCAAGCATTAAAAATTACATTGGAAATGCTTGCATAATTTGAATGGTCATATACCATTTCAGAAATACATATTTTCATCGACTCAACAAATATACAGAATCTAGCAAAGTTTGGAATACATACACGTTGTAGCCACTAGCTATACATACATCAATCAATGCTTCATGCAAAATTTAATTTCTACAAAAAATCATAAGAAATATAGATCTGACTTACATCATAAATATTACTTTCATATAATATATTATTCCTACATGCAAACTACAACACTCAGTATTCTATGCTCTGCATCGCAAGGGTTTCCACTTGTCTATATAACAAAAAGCATATGTTGTGATGACCAGGACAAAATAACAGACAGAATGGATGAGATCAAATGATAGAAAGACATCCAACGGTGAAAAAACACATGTTTAATAACATTGTCATTAATCCATTACATAAGTAAATACATGCTCAACAAGGTGTTCATTCGTTAATCACGATGTGTAATACTCACGATCCTCGCCACGATCTAATCAAACCATTCTATTATGTTGTCTCTGCCTCGTTTCTCTTTTACAAATGAAATTGCCTTTGTTATCAACAAATGTCACGGAATTATAAATAATAATAATCCAATTCTTGATTTTGGCAAAGGCGTCTGAAATAAAAACTACTGTAAGTTTAATCAGTTATTGTCTCAATTTTTTTTTCTGTGATTCATCGATTAATTAATTACTTATTATGCTATTAGAAAATTGAAATTCTATAACTTGAGTGCATGCTTTAAGTTCGTGGATAATGAAGACTAAATGGACAACGGCTTTACGAAATAGAGGCTGGTTGATATCGTAATCCTTTCTTCTGCCTAAATCTATGTATGTATTGATTTTGATTACAAAGGTAAAAGTTTTGATTTAATTGTTTTAGTTTTACAATAAGTCATGCAAAATAGTTTTGTTTTCTTCCTATTATAGTAGGTATGCTTTTTCAGGTTTATGACATATAATAAACATTGACGTCATTTTTGTGAAAACTAATTGTAAATTAAACTATAGTATTCAGTCCATATATGGAGATAATGTCAATATGTTCATAGGAACGGAGCAATATCATAAGACAGATCTATTTTTGTTCCTTTTAGTGATCACAAATGAACATTTTCTCTTTCAAAATCATTTACTGTTAAGGTAAACAGCTATATGTATTAATCTAGGTTGAGTAGTAATTGGTTTATTATTCAAATTTGTAATAGTTGTTTTGGACATGAATTACCTTCTACTGAAATGTAAGTACTGTACGTAATTGTATTTAAGTTAGCTTGCTTATTACTTCATTCACTATCCTAATCATCACTGACATATCAAACCCACATAGACTATTTGTTCTCAGCTTCTTCGGGACTTTTTCTCTACTTATGTATGAACATTATTTTATTGACTTAACTACATTGTCAACTTATCATCATTATTTTAAATTTATTTCCCGTTAATTATTATAGTCAATTTCGAGATGGAAGGTTCCAAAATTGTTGGTTACATTTGAAAAAGTAAAAGTTTCCCTTCATTTTGCTTAACTATAATTTAAAAGTACTACATTGGGGTTCGTCGATTATTTAATACATTATTCTACTTTATAATTTAGATCACCCGATTGGAAATTTCGTTGGACAATATGCTGACCTAAAGATTGAACTTCTCCGTTCTTTCAAGCAATAATCGACAGAAATTGTAACGATCGCATTTCCGACCCCTGAGTATTGACATTAATACATCCGTAGTATTTGCGTGCCAAGCACCAAAGTGCCAGAAAGATAAAACATTAGGGTAAAATAAAAGAAGAAAAGAAAAAGAATAAGAAAGAAAAGAACGAAAACATCAGAATCTCACAACGGAACGATAACATATAATATGAAAATGATCTTTTACAAATAAAACTGTATGGATATAATAATCAGAGCAAACTAACATATCATCAGCATGGACAGTTATAACTGCCTGTCCTTATAATTGCCGACATATTTAAACAAAGTAATGAAGTGGAAATAAAACTACGGTAGCTAAACATCTAGCTTCTCTCCAAGAGCTCCAATGAACATCAACGGAATTTGAACATATACACGGGGCTAACCCGAGCATTATAAGAAAATAACACCTGGATCAGTCTGGTACACCAGCGTGAGAAACTCAAATCATTTGAGTTATTTAATGTTATAAAACCTTTAGAAATAAAGATATCTCGTAAGACCACATCGCAAATAAACACGTATAAGTTTTTACCTTATGATAACCAGACCATTTCTATTAGAAACTCCAGTGATATTATAATAATTTCTAGGGTGTTTAATATAAATATAAAATAGCTGAAATGGTTACATTGGTTGCGTTTAGTAGCATATTTAGGTGTACAAACAAAACTACTAAGGCACGTTCGTATAAATGGATTTTCCATGGAGATGCCTCCAGCTTAAAAACTGAAGCGGATCTCCTATGACAAGGATCAGAAACTACCTTCCAGGCGCTGTATATCTTTAGATAAAATATACCATAAGATAAACACAACTAGCCCACGCCCGAACGAGCGAACCTAAAACACGTGGAACCAAATATCAACAACTCCCCACGTGCAACATATCGATAAGCATATTCTAGATAATGGAGTTTTGACAGTTCTGTGGGTTAGCAAAACCCCTGGATTGTGTATCCTACTCCGTCTTTGGTCATTTTTCCGATGTCGAGGCTATGTTCGGCATCTTTACATGAGTCTTAAATACTCAAATAAATAATGAATCCTACATGGATTCCATCATCTCAACAGATTTATAAACCATACATGGACTCCATCATTCACTTCCAAAATATAGAACCCGTATCTTAGTCATGAAGTGGTCTTCGATAAGTAGAACACTAACTGATTCCGGTCTCTCCAAGACTGAATCGATGAATTTAGTCTTATTCAATAATAACGTGAATGATCGCATATGGAAACTAATTCCCGTATACTCTCCATAAGCAAGTAAACATACAAGCACAATTAATTCATCCAAAGCATAATCAAGTCACATAAACGACTTTTAATCCTTTTTAATTAATTTATCCTTTATTAATTAAAAACATCTTTTTATCTAATAAAACTTCTATCATTAATCAAAACTTTCTTTATAAATTAATACTCCATTATTAAAAATCTAATTATACTTATAATATTATTCCATTCTAAAATATAGTTTAAGGGTTTTAAAAACAAATGTTACTAAAACACTGTTTATTACAAACCCAAAATACTTCACATTTAATCATTTTCTTTAAAACTCTCTTTTAAAGTTTCAATTACAATTACAAGGGCTCAAGACAAGTGTTACTCAAACATTGTCATAACAAAACCAAATCTATTTCATACTTTAAAAATATTTGTCTTTAAAACTCCCTTTTAAAGATTCAATTATATTTATGGGTTAAAGACAAGTGTTGTTTAAAACATTGTCATAATAAACCCAAAACATTCATTTATACTTAACCCTTAAGTATTGATTATTAAATTTCTAATTATAATCCTAAGTATAATTAATAATAAGTATTAAAAACAAATGTTACTAAACATTGTTTACCACAACCCAAAACATTTCTACGCTTATCATTACCTTTAAAACATTTCTTTAAAGTTCAAAGCATATCCACACTTATTAACAATGGTAATACACTTTTAAATAATTCCACAAAACCATTTATTTTAACTTAAGTGTTAAAACCCAAATCTACCCTTTATTACATTTATAAAATACTTAATTTAATATTTAAAACACATATATATATATATAAGTATCTTTAAAATACTTATTAATATGTTAAAACACTTTTAAAACTATTTAAAATATATGATAATTATTTATATAGAATATTATGTAAAAATAAGGAATTTTTGAAATAAATAGAAAAACCAAAATAAACATTGTTTTATTTTAAAAGCCACTTAGTTTAAAAATTCATAATTAATTGTTAAAAATATATTTAAACTTGAAACCAATTTTAAATCACTCTATTATAAGTTAGAAAATAACCCTAAAAAGATTAGAGAAAAACACTTAATTTAAATATCATTTTTACACAATTTATAGCTTCAAACAGCAAAGACAGCATTTCTGCAAATGCTACCAAAACAATTCGCAATAGCCCATAAGTGTTTCAGAAGCAAAGACGGCTCTTCAGAAGTGCATCCAAAAGTCCCAGGCTGTCGTTACCGTGATTTTGCTACGACTTTGCGCCTAGTTTTTGATGCTTAAATAAATGACTTTTGATCCATTATTTGTGAAATAGTTAGTATACTTTGGGTACTTGAAAACCATGAAGAAAAATCCTAAAGAATATCTTTTAATTATTTTATAGAAATTTCCGAAAACAAAGTATTTTACCAAAGTGCACATATAGTGACTATTTCACTATAACTTTTGCCTCTTTGTTCAACTATCTATAAAATGATTTAAGCTTCAAAACTTTTACAATAAGAAAAATATATTATTTACTTGTTAAAATGGTAAAGAAAATCCTAAGAAAGTTTTCACAAAATTAAACTTTATTTCTCAAAAACAAGTGATTTAAAAGTGTCGATATAGCGACTATTTTGCTATTAACTTTTACAACTTTGGCTTGCATTTTCTATAACTTATCAAAACATATACTTTGCTTTTCAAAATACTTATAAAAGTTTAGGTAACGATCAAGGCAAGTTATATAAGATATGTTCACAAATCACTAATTTACACAAGTTGTAGTAAAGGGATTCAAAGTGCATTTATAGCGACTATTACTATAAGGACAATTCCGTATTTAATTCAATATTTAATATCATTCTATTTTATTCTCATATATGACTTCCGAATTCAAACACATTCCATGAAACATATTATAACATATGTATTCAAATCACTTGTCCATTTTAAATGTCCAAGTTAACTTATCACAATTCAATGGTTTAATAAGCAACAACTTTATCAATTTACATACTTAACAAAACATATAATCAACGGTTTAAATTTAAGTAGTTAATTTCTATTATTGCTAATATATAGCAAGTATTTTAACAAGTGATTTAGCAAGCAATTATCAAGTTATTAACTTGATTCAAAGTGAGAATAACTCCCTTTTATCAAACCAAATCTCTTCCTACTAACATACAATCATAACCACACTTCAACTAACACATCCTAATTCAACAAAACATCACTAAAACAACATTTCCTCCTATATAGCTTATGGCTCAAGCCCTCCCCCTCTCTTCCTTGCTCATGGCCATAGGCCACCATCCCTTCTTGCTCGCACAATCATTCCACCACCACAATACCCACGCCCTTAGCCTCCTTCCTCTCTCTTAATACCCACGGACATAGGCCATTTTCCTCCCTCCAAAAGCACACGGCCTAAAGCCAAAAAGAAGAGGAAAAGAGAGAATGAAGACATGTGTAAAAGAAGAGGATTTGTTGTAGGAAATGAAGTGAGTATGTGTGTATTTATAGACTTAGGAAATGAGTGGAAAAGATGTTAAAAACCCCTCTCCATCCAAGCTAAAGAACATGCACACCATACCCTTACACATTCATACTTATATGTGCATATGATAATTTAGTAGTGTACAAATATCCAAACAACTTTTACTTAACGTAAAGTTGATTTTTAACAAAAGGTTTTCCGGTCACATTTTCAGTATTTAGTCGGAGTGTATATTTTTTAAACACATTTCAAAAATAAGTTTTCTAACATTAGTTATTAATTAAAAAGTGTTTAACAAGGTTATAAAATCATATTTAATCACATTAAACCTTAGACACAAATATTTAAACAATTCAGATATTTAAATATGAAGTGTTCGAAATTCCTGGTCGTTATAGGAATAGTGAATTTTGAAGGCAGGAAGAAATCAAGCAAAAGATTATAATCATCCAAAAAAGAAGTGATAAAGGCTCTAAAGGATTCATCTGATGCATTATAAACTTTTTGTATCTCACTTTGTACATAAAGTGTTAACACTACAACTTCTAAAAGCTGTTTAAAATGATAATATACCGATTTTGGTATTATTCTTTTGTTTTATCTAATAAGGTTTAGTTCTTAAATAATATGCATTATGCTACACATTTCAAATATTGATGTATTAAATGAATCCATTTTGCAACGCATGTTGTATTAATTATTATAAAAAATATGTTTTAAACAACAAAGTTAAAAACACTTCAACCAATAGATAGAAAATTCAAACATTCTTTAGCCTACAAATCAATTTAATGTTTTACTCCATTTTTTATAGAAAAAATCAAGATAAATACTACTGTTTAATATTTATATATAAATATATATCTGTGTATTACACAGTGGTAAACAAAACATGTCCTTTTAGATATGTGCAATACTTTTGCATGGTAAATATATTTTCAGGAATATCACCTGTACTATAGATCTTAAATATTTGTTATTAAGAAATGACTATTAGGGAAATATACAATGATGAAGCTTACAAAGTTGTGATATCAATCAAGGGCAAAACATAAAATTTTATAATATTGCAAGATGTGAATACAAGATTACAGAAGGTTTTATGTTTGAAATCCAATATATAGTTTATGTATCTAACGGTAAAGTACCCAAGGATACTTGAAATTTACTCATTAGTGTATTTAGCTTCTAACTGTTATCGTCGTTTATTTCGCCGGTGCAAAGAAAAATCATTTTTGTATGTTTTAAATTACAAGTTTAAGCATGTTAGGGATCAGTTATTAACTTTACTATCATTCATATTGAGTTTCTATGCAAGTTAAATCTAATCCATTATAAATTTGCTTCAGCATTAGAAATAACATTAAACTTTTCGATTTTTCATCTAGAAATCCTTAACGTAAAAATTAAATAAGAATTGATGCTTATACTATAACGTTTTGGGTTTTTACCCCAAAAGTAGCTATGGGTAATTGAAGTCAACAACCGATAACAAAGATTCAGTTGATTTTTAGAAATATGTGCGAGTAAGGTTTTAATATATTATTTGCAAATGCATAGTATTCTTAGGTACCTATACATGTTTTTCCAATTATAACCTTCATGGATTATATGAAAAGTCTATTTGAACACAAATTGGTGACAAAGAGATCTTAACCATTGGGTCTTCTTTGATTTCCATTTTTCATTTATAGACAAAGAAAAACAATCTCCAATAGTTATCAAATTTTATGTTTGTTTTTTGTCATAATAGACGCTCCCTATATATGTTTAACACATGAAATTTACATATTTTAAAATTCATGTCGATGAACCATTTTATAAGCAAAGCCTATATTATCTTTATATGCACATATACACACACAATAAATTATGTATGATCTATTATAATACAATTGTATTTGAATTGGCATAATATAATGTAATATAATTTTTATAGGTATTAAGTTATAAGTTTTATATATAAATTATAATATATTTTTAAATATTATGTATAAACAAACACACACATGTATAAAGGTTATATTGTATATTTGTACATAACTTATATAAACTAATACATAATATAATATAATATATGATATGATATGATATGATATGATACGATACAACATAATACGATAAAAATACTATGATACATATTAAAATTAATTTATATATATATATATATGTGTGTGTGTGTGTGTGTGTTTAAAACATAATATTATAAATAAAAAGGAAATTAAGGGCTATGGACTTATCCGACATCCTACAAACTTGAGTAATAACTTATCTGAGTTTCGAAAAGTTGGGTAAGTCATTTTGCTTGCTATCGCTATTAAGGTAGCAGCAAAACACATTGTTACCATGTAGCAAAGTGGCAAAAGCTCACTTCTCTATTGTTGGGGATTCTCTTAGCAGCACAATACAAATATGTCGAATGTGAAAAACAAATTGTTTGTTATAACTTTAATGTATATGAGTGTGTATGTATGTATATTTCTTTTTTGGCGCATCACTTTAACAACTTTATCATACGTTTAGGCTACAATATACCATATGTCAACTTATGCTTTAATCAATGTTACGAATAAAATTACTAAAAAACATATTATTTTCAAATTTTGAATCTCCTACAAATAATGAGTTAATATTTTCCAAATGATAAGAGAGCCAAGGAGATGCTCCATAAGAGGAACAATTTTTCAATTTTATATATGGAAGGTATATTGGACCAAAAGATTGACCAATCAAACAGTAGTTAAAATAATATACAGATCTTCTAGCATTCATGATATGTTATTCATTCTCTTCTTTTGTCATTCAATAACATTTGTTGATCCTATCCAATCACCAATAGATAAAATCATACACCTTTCATTTGATTGTTGTAAAAGGAGTATTAATATTTATTTAAACAAAACAAAATATTCACTACCAGTTCAGTTGTTAAAAAATACTATTCACCAATAAGTAATATATGTCGCTATCTTTCAAATTTTCAAGCTTAAACACTCACCAAACTTCGAACCTATGCAACAACACTGGCTACCCACTTTTGTGTGTTTATATATATGTGTGTGCGTGCGTGCATGCAAGAGTATAATAATCTAGTGACAAAAATACAAGCAACAATATGGTTAAACTAGGTGAGTGCGGTATGGACTGAGTAATACATATGGAAGAAGGAATGAATTGAAGAATGAATTAATAATACAACAAAGATTAATCTAAATAATATCGTACAAGTTAAGTAAAGTTCTAGCAGGCGTATCAAAAAAGAAAACACTATTAATCAAAGCTAGTTTCCTAGTAGAAGTATAGTATTAGATGTGTCATTAGGAAAAACATTTAGTAAAACCATACTTAGAGCATTATTTTTTTTCTATTTTTAACAAAAAATTACCTTTAAAAAACCAATACAAGATTTTAGTTTTTTAAGAATCTCTTTATAACTAATATTTTTTGTTAATTTATAACTAGGGTTTGAAATATAATTAAAACTAAATAAAGCAATTACATATCAAATTCCAATGAAATGCTAATATTATTAAAACTCTTTGAATTCTTTCAAATCAAATATGCCAACATGTGATGGTGAAAATAGTGTCTAGTAGAAACCTATTATCATTAACAAAGTAAAATCTAAAACTACTCCAATAAAAATCACAATTCAAATCATTATTAGTTACATTAAAATTGAAAAATTAAGGATATTTAAGGGAATGAATTTGGAGATATGATAGTCATAATACAAGTGCATACTAGTTTCCAATAACATATTCTAAAAAATATATTTTCTATCAGTAATCACATTCTTCTTTTTCGCAATTCAATAGAATTTAGTTTCTTATGTAAAATTAACCACATATGAAGCTTAGACTTAGGCAACACATTCACTTTTCAAGTAAATTTAAATAAATTTGATTTAGTACCTCAAAAATTTAGAAATTCATATAATAAAGTAGAGATAAATTTTCTAGTCTTATCCCAACGCCAAACTTTAATATCGTTATAATTGTCTATATTACACAATCCAATTTTGTGTAAAGTAAAGCAAACTACAAAAACCTGATTCCTTCAAATGTACGATCAAAATTGAATTCCCAATGTAAGTTCTCATTTGATTTAAAAGATTTCGAAATTACCACATTTTTAAAATTACAAATTTTGAAAATCTCCCTGAAATCTACTTTAAGGAGAATAACAGATAATCAGCAACTATGCCAGAATGATGTGCTAATACCTGAACATACGAATATTACTAATTCTTAACTTAAAAATATCAAAACTTTTTAAACTGATTTCCAAAAATAGGAAATTTTTCTAGCATTGCTAGGGTTAATATGATACAGATTATTAGTGATCAATAAAATTGATTCGAGATTATTTCTTTTCGAATTAAATTATCATTGTTATTATTAAACTTCCATAACCACTCGTAATAAAGTCATATTTAGGTTCACTACAAGAAAATCGTTCATCTATAGCAAAGGAGGATTGCAACAAAACGCTGCTTGCAATAATTACTCTTCTACTACCTATCTAGAGTTAAATATGACGCTCTTTCCATGTTATTCCCACATCGAAACCAGCGATGAAAAGTTAAGCGCTAAATGATTTCGTCTCCCTCTCATTTTCTAAATAGTTTACCGCGAACCTCTTCTTTTCATCCTTCACTCGGAAACCCTAAATCCCTCTCCCTTTTTTCATCTTTCCCTTCCAGTCCATTCAATTATTACCTTTCTTCTCTAATCCTACATAATCAGGAATCCTTGACCCCAGAGTCTTCTCTCCTATGTTTTTTTTCGACGATCGACTTCTTTGCAGATAAAATAAAACATCCACCGCAGTCCACGCCAATCACGATCCAATTCTATCATGATTGGTATAAATCCAAACAAACCAAGCTTCCTCTTCTCCAGATAACGAATGCCCTCCTTGGTGGAGCAGATCCTATATCTTATTTGAAGACATCAACGATGTCGTTATGTCCTGCAAGATGCGATGTTGCACCTATCCACTTTGTCGGTGTTTAATCATCTGATTTTAAGGTATTGCATCTTTGTTATGTTGCCCTTAGGTTTTACTGATGACGAGCTACAAATATTTTGGGAATTAAAAAAAATGCAGCAGCTTTTCTGAAAATCCCCCTTTCGTTTGCATGTTTAGTTGACAACATCAAATGCGTGACTGATTTTAATTTAAAGCTATGCTTGTTTGTTTTTTTTCTTAGCTCAAAATGCAATGAAAAAGATATATCCTTGTTATGGTTTGATGAATATAATCTTAAATAAATGAGTTTGCCATGAAAATAATTTTCATTTTTTAATTCAAGTTGTTTCCAATTTTTTCTCAGTAATTTAATTTGCTGATTGATTCAAAATTATATACGCTTAAAATAAATTATGATTTGACTTAGTTATAGGAATACTTCAAAAACTCAAAAGGAAGATTAGTTAAACCCATTAAATAGTTTACCATTCAAACTCAAGGTATGCTTTTAAAAAGGGTAATTTCTACATGTTTTAAATAACTGTTGGAACAATGGTGTTGCATTTTTGTGAGATGCTGGTGTCGCATAGGATAAAGTAAAATGGGCTTTGTGGTGTGAGGCAAAACTTTGGTCGTTGTGATCAGCCTCATGCCAAATATATTGCATAATTTCAAAACACTTTTTCTTGCAATTTTTATAAGACTCATCTTCATGAGTCAATTGCAATTCTTTTTGTCACACATTATACCTTATATATTCAGGGTTTTGTTGAAGATAGTTTACATTTTTATCGTTTAGTCTTCACCTTGAGGTTTTTACTTAACAATGATGATTTTTTCCTTCAATGTAGAGTATATATTAATTTTTTGAACTTATTTAATATTATCTTCCAAGTTCAGTTATATGTTTATGATTATCATCCACTTTATGAATATTGTATAATTAGAGGAACCCATATTATCCAGCTAGCTTTTGTTTAGTTATGCCCTTTCTTTTCTACTTAACATTATTTGTATGTGGCCATCTGATTGTAATATTGATTTCCCTATAAAAAATAAAATTACATATAAATTTTATGAGCAATTGTATTTTTGATATTATTTATATGGTAATTTGAAAAAGCTGCATAATAAGTGATAATTATTATCTTTTGTATCAGAGAACTAGAACTATCTTAAGGTGGGAACAAACTGAAAACCCGAACTCTTATATTGTGAAAAGGAACTAATTTAAAAGTCAAATTTGATTATTATTCTAATACAATATTGATAAATGGTTTGTTGGCAGGATAATTTGTCATTTCCACTCTTGTGTCCAAACTAAAATGCAGATGAGGAGATATTTCTTTTTAGAGGTAATTTTTATCTAGCTTCTCATAAGTAATGTTTCTTTATGGTTCCATAGGCAGTTGTATTAATTGATTATTTATCATCATTTTGACTTGAAAAATACTTGACATACTACTTTTAAGGAATTAATGTGTACGGACTGAGAAATTGGATAGAAATTGCTGATCATATAGGCACTAAGAGTAAAGCCCAATGTATTGACCATTATGTTACAGCATATATGAATTCCCTCTGGTACCGCCTTCCAGTATTGATCAAATGTACCCAGTATGCTTTGCTTAGCTTTAAATATATGAGAGGTTCATATTTTTTATTGATTGATTATCAGACATGTCTTGCAATAATGGGTATAATAGGATGGAGTTACTTGCTATGACTGTAGTGCAAGAGGATGGAAAAAAAGGTTTTATATTGCAATGGTTTATGCTCTTTTTTTTGGTTACTAATAACTTAACAAAATATTCGAAAAAGAAAGAGAAGTCGTGATTGCTTATGCTTGTTATCATGGTTTCATATTTTTGGTCATTTGCTAGGTGCTAATATGTTTATATCAACCATTATGGAACCTTTATAAACAGATAATTGTGTATTTAGTTTGACATTAGAGCTTAAATAGATAATTGTGTATTTAGTTTGATAGTTGGATTTGGTTAATACCTTTATAAATACTACATATGCAATGCATATTCCTAAATTATTGATATTTATGTTTAATGTTAAGAAATTATAAACGGAATTCTCATAAGTAGCATGCAACTACATTGGAAGTTAATCGGGAAAGTAAAGTTAATAAAATTAACCGTTAAACAACAGCTTAAACAAGATTTAAGTTTATAAATTATAAAATGAGTCAAACTTTTCATCTTAAAACGTGTTTCCTCCTCCAATTTCCAATAATAACAGTTCATCAACAAAATCACACAAGTTTGTCTAAGCCTGGTTTTACTCCCCTGCGCCCTGGCAAAACTGAGATGGAAAGTTCATCGTTCCTGCTTTTCGAGGAGTCGAGCAAATGGGACGTGCTACTTGGCATGTTCGTTTTGTTCTCAAAAGAAGAATGTTTGGCTTCCCATGATGCATGGCTCTCGGCAGATGCAGCGGTCGCTAGCCGGGCTTGTTTTGCTTTTCTATTGTTTAGCCTGCATAAATGAAACATCAAATATATCACAATAATGTACTTCTTAATTTCTATCTTTGCTAGTAGTTGTAACATATAAAATGTCCTATATCTTATTAAGGTTTTTGAATTTTAGAAATTTTGATATTAGTTAATTTATATGCAATCTATAATTATTATTTTATCTACAAAGAAAATGATGCAATTAAGACATCTTGATTCTTCATACCAGGAGCTAAGAAGCTTCAGACTTGGGAGTAGATCAATCAGTCAAACTGTTTGCACCACCAGACTGATGATGGTTGGTAAGCCCCTTATAACACCCATTCATTACATAAGTGCTGGTATGTGATGCTCTGGTTCTGTTTGTGTTTGGATTTAAGTGTCTGATCATTACTATATTTTTTACATGCTTACCGTTTGGGCATTTGTTGAAATTTCTGTTGTTACGTTCTTTCTATATGCACCAGACTGAGGTCGAAAATACCACGCATTCTGTCTTTACTTAAAATTATTATGTTTGAATTTCTGGATGAATTTTCCAACCTCGGTCTGTAGTTAAATAACCTCTGTATGACCTACATGCCATAGGATTTTTACACCACACCTTTTCATAAGTATGTCGTGTATTTGCATTGGAAGGATAGAAGTGTAATCGTTTTTTTCCTACTCATATAAAATGTCCTATATCCACTACAAAAAAACATTAAAATAGAGACTCGATTATTAAACTTAGGTAGGAGGGGACAATGGTCATTGGTTGAATGGTTCATTATTTCTGTCATAGTCTAAAGAGAAACGTTTTGGAAGTTTAAATTATGAAAGACTCGATCGATTTTACTATGTGTGGCATAGTCTTTTCCACCCCACCAAGTAAAATTATTTCATGAGTACTGCATTTCAGTCAAACCTGTAAACAATGTAGATTTACAGACAATGCAGTCAAATATTATACTGAGCTATTTAATTCTGCCAGTAGCAATAGAAACCTTTCTACAGTCACTTGCTACATGGCATGCAAAGAATGGTTCTTTTGATTCAGTAGTTGAAGTGTACTTGCGTGCATTAAAGGTTCTTCCTGGTACTTGCATGCATTAAGTTCTTTCAATACCGAGTTATTTTAATGGAAGCTTGGTTTTTATGAACTTTTAGAAGATGGATTGCAGGTTCAAACCAAAAGTTAATATCATGCAACCTGTTGTACTTGAAGATGACCACAAATTTAAGTCTACAATGAAGATAGATAATCCATATTTTAAGTTTCATTTTATTTCCGGGATTATAATTCCATCATTCTACCAGTAGATAATCCCATTTTAACTCAATGTAGAAAATCATAATGCCATCAAAAGTTGAGATGCATACTTGGTTGATAATCCAAAACAAGTTAAACATGATTAAGTTGTTAAAATAAAAGAATGTGCAACTCACTGAATGTGTTATTTTTGAGTAAACTTGGCCTCTTAACTCAGTCTCACCTATTACCTCAATAATTAAAACAAAAGATATCTAGTAGAAATGTATCCAATATTACCAGCCACAAGAAAATCTGACAACTCGACTGTGTCGACCTAAGTGTAGCTTTTCTGTTTCCATTCATATTTTCTATTTTTTAATATTTTATTTTTTAACACCGCTTTGCCTAAATATCTAATTGTATTATGGTCTAGGCTGGGAGAAATTATATCAATTATATGTAAGATGCATCGATTCATTTTTTATACAAGTTACATACAATTCTTCAACGTAGTGCATAAGGGACAAAATAATATGATAAATATGACCATGTATAAATTAGACATAGTTTGAAGAGGCATTAGGGCATTTAGAAAATATCCAGGAGTAGATTGAAGTTTAATTCCATGATACAAAAATAGCATTGTTCAATGAATAAACAAACCGTATAAGGCACTTTTTTACTAGGCAAGTTTGTTTTACGGCAACATAGTCTTTAAAACAAGTCATTATAACTTATAGGGCCTGGAAACAGTTTACCTCTTGTTATCATACACCAGTAGTTATGTGTGTGAAATGTTTGTGCTTTAACAACATCTCCCCACTAAAGCATCTATCGCTGTCTATCTGAAAAGACAAAAATAGTCAGTATGAAATTATAATGTTAAATTAAAATATTCATATGGAAAGAGACTTTTGGTACTCCACACACAGCTTCATAAAAAAGTATTCTCTTATATATGAAGATATCAAGCCAGGCATGCACATTTGCATGTAATACCTTATATGTAGAAGTTAAACCTTATTTATCAATATTAACCCCTAGGACGGTGATGTAGAAAGCATCAATATTAAACCTTATTTGTGCTATTATAATATTTTGTGCTTATCTGTCTTGAGAACTGACCGAGGAGAGTGCTGGTGGCTTGGCCAGTATGTCAGCTTTTGTTCTGGAGATCATGTTGGTTCTGGAGATATCAAATTAAAAAAGCTTCGTATACATGGGATGATGCTTGTTACTTGACAAGGACTTCCCTCAAAGTGCCCTTAGAATCATGGTTAAGCATAGGTAAGTAAGTTTACCTGCTATACGCAATAATATTGTGCTCTAATGCTTCCATTTTGACAAAAATAGACCTTCCTTTATTGCATTAATGGCTATTTTCTCATTTAAAATTACAGCTATATTTTCATTTCACTATTTGTATACATTTAAGCATGTCTCTAGTAATCACGTTGCATCAAAAAAGATACTACAGGCCATATGGGGGTTGGTTGACAGCGGGCTTACTCCAAACATCTCGACCATTACCATCATGTTTTAGCAGCTAATATTGAATTTTATTTATCTAATGTGTGATTTCAAATTGGCTATCATTGTTATCCATCAGAACTTCTCTTTATTTTAAATACCTTATTCCGAAAACCCTGTCACATTCGAAGTAATCGTTTGAGAATCTATATTTATAACATCCGTTTAACTCTCTAGATTTGTTTTACTGTAGTTTACCTAATTCACCCTAATTTAAGTTCAGCAAGGTTATGTAAATAAAAAGGAAAAAAAATCAAGTGGAGCATTTGTGTGAAAAAACAGCCTTTGACGTACAATCAATATCCCTTCACCTTTCACAATTTTGACTTCCCAGAGTCGAAACAACCAAGCAAAATCTAAATTTTCAATTGGACATAACATTTTATCAACTCTTTCCAAGTGGACAATGATCCAAGACTAGAATAAAAAATGGGCAATTTTAAAAAGACCAGGACCTGCTCGTTCTTTCTGTAAAATAGAACGACAATGTCAAAAAGGCATGAGACAACCCCAAGAGCCCCAGATGTTAACAAATAATAATAATAATAAAATTTAACAATTTTCAAGTCGCTACAGAAATTAGCAAACATAAAAAACAACATACTTGTAGACTAGAATCTCTGAAAATGCCCATCCAAACATAAGTTGTCATATATTTGTCTTCCGTTGCTCTTCAAACGTCCAATCTAGTCTCACATGCAAAATTATATCTCTATAATACAAGTTTCCACCTCTCAACCTCCAGTCATCTTCAGCTTTTTCCCACCAGGAAAAGCGGACAAACATATGATGGTTTGCATCTTGGTGCATCTTGCCCTCTTCTAAATATTTTATGGCTCATGTATAAAATTTGGTGCAGTGCAAAATACACATACAGTAGAGGCAAAATTACAAACTAGGAAAGTATTACAATAATCAACAGTAAGAATACTTGCCCAGATAACATATAAAACTCACATACGAAGGCAAACAGATCCAAAATTATGAAATAGAAAAGGCAGTCGACTCAAGTAGTGAAGTACAGTCCACTCGTTTTTGTTGGTGATGTCATAGTCATCAAATCATTGGATATGAGGCGCATGCAATTAGTGAAACCTATGTGCACATAATTAACACTCTAGGGAAAATCAATAATGTGTGTGGTAATCAAAAAGATTTGGGAGATGATATTTACGAGCCAAACAAAATATATAGACGAACAATAGATTTGTAAAGTAAAAAAAAAACTTTGAACCACAACGAGAACAAAGTACATGATTGATGCGCACGCAACGGGTGTGTAAATACAAAAGAAACTCTTCCTACTTAATGCATGAAGCAATTCCGCTACTCTTTGAGACGAGGAATCTCTGTCTCTTTCATACACCAAGCATACAAGTACTTGTTGAGGTGTCTAAATGTGATACTTTTGTTTATCATATTATCTTTATATACAAGTGTTAGCAAATTGTTCATCATTGATCATTATAATGACATTTTGAACAGTATCCCATTGATTGTTTTTTCCTATTAATTCACAAAGTGAAATGGTTTACAATTCACTTATTTAAATTGTTACACGCTTGCTGCTTTGGTCCATATCGGTTCTCATAATAGTATGTTACCTGGATACAGTGGTACGTTAGTTGTGTGTTCTTTCCAGAATATCTTAAAATAAGGATATGAATTGTAAATATATTTATGTGATGCCATGCAACACATGGGATGCACACCTAATAATAATATTACAGTTGATTTTACAGGTATAAATAACTGTATGGAAAAGACTGAAAATCTTAACATGAAAAGAAAAGTTGTTCCAACTTATGGGGAAGGCCAACTCAAATCTTGCTGATGTGATTATTAAACTCAAGCTTTTTGACAGGTTAGTGCCTGATGCATTTACAGTTTGTTATGTGGTATCAAAAAATTACCGTATCAAATGAAATATGAGGAATAAGCTAATAAACCTAACTTTCAGCAGAATGTGTATGATTTAGAGTCAGAATAGCTAATTGAACCTTAGGTTCGACATGTGAATATGTTTGTAATTGGACAATTCATCTTGTACTTAACAAATCAACCATTTTTTTTCTCTGTTAGTTATATATATATACAAATTTTTAAAGATACATGGTCAATTCAAAAATTTTAATCTGGATGTTGTATAAATATTATATAGATACAAATTTTTATATATACATCGTCAATTCAATTAATTCTCTGTTAGCATACTTAATTCTCTGTTCGTGCAACGTTAGTAAGTATAAGTTATTTCTTTTATAGGTACAAATTTTTAAAGATGTATAAATATTTTAATCCATTTTAGTTCTGGATGTTGTATAAATGTTATATAGGTAGCCGTTGTAAAAGTCTGTTGATTGATCAAGAATTTGGAATTTGGAAGTCTATTCAATGTTCAGGTGTATATAACATTGACTATCATGTTTTTTTTAATGTGGACTTATGAACAGCTATATCGCTCTTGGAATGGGAACTCGAGTTGAAGGGGCTCTTTTGGTTAGTTTTCTGTTCTTTTTACTTAGAAATTTGTTTGTATTTGCTTGTATGGACAAGTTTGTTGTATATAGCTTATAGACAGTTCCCGCGTCTAGTAAAATATTGGTAAATATATGGTCTGGCCTTATAAAGATTATGTGATCAGCTTGAATGCTTCAATAAACTGCATATATGGATGACTGAATACAAGTGTATGCCCTTTTTTGCTATCACTAACCACACTGTGTAGAAAATACCAGTGGAATTACAGACTTCAAAATATAAGGACGAGCAAGTAAATTAGTCCTCTATGGTAACTATTTCGGTAGTGTGTAGGTAACTATTTCGGTAGAGGAGCAGAAGGTGGAGAGTGGTAGTGTAGTAGTGGTGATAGTTGAATCATATTTTTTGTTCAACTCACAAGATCTCAACAACCATTATATTAAAAATCATGATATCTCCATCAAAAATCATTATTTGCTAATACGAACTCGATTATGAAATCTAAACACGAATCCCTGATTATTGAATTTTGACTTAATTTAGATTATTACTGTTATTTTAAATTTTCAAAATATTTACTCGATATTTTCTCTTGAATCTATTTTTAGAAATGATGTTATACACATACAAACACCTTTCATTCAGAGATCAAGGTTTAAAATTGTTTGTAAGTGGAATGATTTGAAATTTTAATCAGGGTTTAAAACCTGTAACCTATAATAGAGCACTAATACACATATACACAAGCATGCACAGACTATCAACACAATTTCATCACTTTATTTCATATACATCAAGTTTATAAACAGATTCAAGCATCAATGGGTTAGTTTGCTCACCTGGAAGTTGATTAAGCAGAGAAGTTTTGTCTGGAAATTTAAAAACTAGAAGTTGCTTTGATTCTGGAAACTTGGTTTTGAACTTTTGATCAGTAGCTTTGAAACTGACATTTGGTTTTGATCTAATCTGAAACCTGAAACCGGACCTTGGATCTATACTTATGCTTTGTTTAACCTTGAAGTTATAGTTTGATTTGTTCTTTGCTTTTGAATTTGATTTGTGTTTCTTCTTCACAGGTGTTGTATGATGCTTTTGAGGTTGATACATGATGTCGCACTCTTTCTCCTTTAAATCGGTCATGCTTATCGACGGTCATTAAAATATTTTTAGTATGTATCGTTTTGGTATGCTACACTCAATTTGTGTACTTATGTTTAATTTTTATCACAAATATTTATGTTTAATTCTTCATGTATGAAATATTATGGATATATATATATATATATTTTGTGATTTGGCTTATGACTCAATTTGTGTACTAATGTTAATGTGATGAATGTGGTTTTTTGAGTTATAATATATAAGTAGAATTGAATATTGTTAAGCTTTGAATGTTATGGCAGCAAAAAATGTGCAATAGAATTTTTTTATAGCGTTCTAACTATGCAATAAAAAGAAAAATTATTCAGCTTTGTTATACTATAGCATCATGTTAGTGTTATACAAAATATTTTGCAAAGAGTAAATAGTTTTCATAGAAATAAGACGGTGCTATAATAGACAGTAATGAATTTTCTATAGCATTTAAATGTGTCATAAAAGGTTGATACGATGATTCCATAGCGCGTTCAAATGCTATAATAATATATCTTGTCGACATATTTATAGCAACTAAAATGCATCATAAAAAGTTCTATAGCACGTTTCATAATGCTATAGAAAAGTAGTTGCACCAATATGGCCTATTTTAGATGGCAAGAAAAATACGTTTTCCATTGCAAGTATGACACGCTATAGTATCTACCATACTTTTTACAACATGTTGATCTATGGAGATTATAGAATCGCTATAGAAAGTTTTTATAGCAGTTTTTACACGCTATAAAACGTCCTTTTTGTTGTAGTGGTTTTGTAAATTAATTATACCTAATCCTCCCTCTTCTCTTCATTTACATATCATTTCTCACCCAACGAGACATTTTGAAATACTACTTGGATTATCTCCACACCATAAAAAGTATCTCCTAATTTTATCTATTTTTTCAATTACCCATTTCAATAAAAGATAAAAAAATACATCTAACATATGGATAACGATGATAAAATAGAATTAGTAAGAACTATCCTAGCCGCCCTCAATAAAAATTTGTCATTCTACTTAGATAATATTTTGTTAATTTTATCAATTATTGATAACCAATCATTGTGCTTAAGTTTGGTTGGCCTTATAAAAAAATCCTAAGTATTCTACGGGAAATTTCGAAAATTTTCAATTCAGCGTGCAAGCGACTTGATTCTTTACCTTATTTAAGTCATTCGGTACTAGCATAAAATATTTATTAAAATTAATCTTTATTCCAAAAAGTAACTCCAAACAATATAAAATAAACTTAGGCGCTACAGTGGGCGTAGGAAAAGGAGATGTAAGAGCATGGTATTATCCATGAACTAGAGAACTGAGAGGCCATTACTCATAATCTCATATCCTACATTGTCTAAAATCTCATTACTAGTAGCTAGCTTGATAATCCTAGGAAAATGCTAGCGGCTAAATTAAACAAAAGAGATGGCAGTGGGTCACCTTTCCTAAGTCCACATTCCGAGTGGATTTTAATTCCTTATATACCGTCAATCACAATACTTAAATTTCTATTTTAAGTAAAGACATAATCCAACCAACCTATTTAACACTCAAATCCCTAGCCAACAAATAAATCGTTAAGAAACTTAATCAATTGAATCAAAAGCTTTTGTACAATTGAGTTTTGAAAGCGCGCAAGTGATATTATTTTTACAATAGTGATTAATAAATTCTTAAACTACTAATACCTCATTTGTAATATTTCTACTTTTGATAAAAGCGGTTTGTGTACTATCAATTAATTTATTCATTTTAGGACATAACCTATTAGCTAAAACCTTAGAAATAATTTTAAAAGAAAATTTAATAACAACATAGATCTGAAGTCTTTCAACTCATTTGCTTTCACTTTCTTAGTAAATTTACATTATTGTAATGAATGTTTATAGAATTCAATAAAAAAATTAAATATATCATATTTTAAAACATTCCAATTTTTTTGTAAAACAAAATAGGAAACCATCAGGACTAGGCGATTTATCATTGGACATACCATATATAGCTCCCAAAATCTCCTCTTACGTAAATAAGTCGTTGATCCATCTAAATCCATTCTGGTGTCATTGGGATACAATTTATTCCATTTAGCTTTAATCCAACACCCATTCTTTGATCCAAAAATTTCTTTGTAATAGTTAATAAACGTGTTGTTTAATTCATTTTAATCAAAAGTCTCAACATTGTTAATTAAAATAGAATTAAAAGTGTTACTACGTCCTACTATTAACTACTTTATGAAAAAAATTAGAGTTTTTATCCCCCTCATCCATTTATTATATCTTAGATTTGTGTTTCCACATCAATTCCTCTTGCGTTCCATTTTTTAAGAAAAATTCATAAATCTCTCAACTTACTTACGAACACTTTAGTTATGTTTCATGAAAATCTATAATATAATTACTCATAGAGAGCTTTTATTTGTAATTAAATTCGTACAATTATTCTTTAACAACCACATCTTTTCAAATATAAAAATTTAGTTTCAAATATTTTGGTTAGTGCAAGATAAAATAATAAGACAATGATCCAAGTAAATACTCGAAAGTCCAATGACTTTACGCAAAAGAAAGCTTATCTTCGCCCTCATGGCTAATGAAAAACCTACTTAATAGATCCATCAAAGGGACCCTTATTATTTGACAACTTCTATTACTAGAAGGTAATTTAAATTACCCTAACAATAAACTGGTCAAACTCTTTCATAGTGTAGAAGTCATCTTCTCGGGGAACGTTTCACTAAAAACCTAGTAACGTTAAAATCCCCACCCACTATCCAAGGGCTAGGAACGAGTGCTCTAAACTTAAGACGCTCACTCTAAAGAACCCTTCAACTAACCTTGGAATTCGGCCCATAATAGTTAGTGATGTTAAGAAATGAGCCATCGCTTAGGTTCAAAAATATAAGATGCCTCGATTGAACATTAACAATAGATTGTAAAAGCCCAAAGCAATTTTCATTCCAACCCACCATTAATCCTCCCAAGTTACCCTTAATTGAGAGATAAACCCAATAGCTAAAGTGGAGACCCCCTAGACTACTATAAAATTAGTAATTAGGATGTTCTATTTATGTTTCTTGTAATAAATCAATATCAATGTTATTAACTTAAAATAATCTCATATTACTATATTTTTCTAAATTGTGTAAACCCTTAACGTTCCAACTGGTATATCCCATGATCTAAACAATCTAAACTGCTTTAAACCCCTACTCCTAATATACTTAGTATTTTACTGATCATCATCAGAAATAAAACCTACACTATTAGATAATTCACACATAGCATTAGTAGATAAACTACTCAAAGCCAGTGTTTTAAAGACCCGACCCAACCATGGTTCAACCATGGTTAACCTTTGATCTTGGAGCGCTATGCTTTCAAAATGAAATAACCTTACGCGTGCATGAACCCACGGTCGAACCTCAAAACACTAAAAAAAACCTCTAAACCAACCTCTTTAAACAACATGATTCTTCAAATTTGAAAAAAAAACAATTCAAATTTGACAAAAAACTATCACTTTGCTCTTCATTTTTCTTCTTCACATAATCAAACTAACATATAATTTCATAACCTTAGCCACCAGATTATTAGATTACCTTATCAATTTTGGATGACGTGTTGTATTATTAATGTACATTTTATGAATCATTATTGAACTAAACCTTCTTTATCTTAAAAAATTAGGAAATTTACAATTTTACGATAAGAAGACTATTCTAGAATTACTCTAATTAATATTTGTTATCAAATATTCAAGAATAATTAATTTAAAGGTCGGTATATTAATTATAATTAGTTAAATTTTAGCACCAATTGAAATTTTGTAACATTTAAATCAATAAATAGAAAATAATGATCAACACGAACGATGGAGGACAGAGAAGAGAAGAATCATTTAGTTTGGAATAAGTCCACTATTGATTAAAATGCTATTTTGTTGAAATGCTTTTCAATAATTTAACTTAATTTTTTTTAGTTTATAATTTTTTTGGATTCATAATGCAAACATTACAATTATAATAAACATGGGATACTAGTTAGAGTATAAATAATAAATAAATGACAATTGTGCAACGATCCGGAATTTCGGACACTTCGTAGTTAAATATCCGAATTATTTAAATATTTGACTCTTGGATTTAATGTTATTAAAATAATTTAATAACCTTGATAACCCCATTTTAATCATAATTAATGATGTTAAACTTATTTTGGAAAAGTGTTTTCAAAAATAAACACTTTGAAGAATATCGATAAAGTGACCAAAAATCGTTTTATCGATAAACAGCTTTTTAACCATCAGAAGTTGTTCAAATTTTTTTACATACATTTATTTACTTAAAAGAAAATTAAAATGAAATAAAAATATTTTTCCATTTATGGAATAAACTTTTTGGATGATGTTATGGGCGATTTCATTGAATATATTTTGTGTGTAAGGGTAAAAGGGTAATTTTACTTAAGATATTTTCCATGTAAAGTGAAAAGCATGCAATGCACATGAGGGTGATCTTTTGGGCTGTTCCTGGTCATATATAGGAGAGGTTTTGGTGTGTTAAATACTTCATAATTTTGCAAAGCTTAAAAAGAAACAAAAAAATAAAATTGTTGAAAGCGGATTAGCACTAATCCACTTTGTTCTTTACTAATCTTTCTCTAATTAGTTCAAAACTTCTCCAAACTCCACCAAACTTTAACCAAGGCCTTAAAACATCTTAGGAAGGATGGATCTAAAGTCATAGTGGAAGAAAGGTGAGAAAAAGGTGGGATCTTGTTTAGGCCATGAGAATAGAAGGAAGACGAGAGCATGGTTTTTTGATTTTGGTGCTAAAGGTTGGATCTTTAGGCTTTTGATGATGGTAGAAAGTGGTTCCATGTTCTTGGGTGCTTTTGCATGGTTTATTCACGAGTATGGTGAGTTCTCTCACTATCTTGTCTTGTGTGTATATGTTGTGTTATATATGTTGTGTGCTTGAAATATAAAGTTAAAATGACATTAACTAAGACCTCTCTTACTTTTGAATGCAAATGACAACTTTATATTGTATAACATCACTTCTATTACTCTCTTAAACATGTGGCATGGCCTTGACTAGATGTTTAAATGGTTGTTTAACTTGTGCGTTGAATTGAAGTATGTTTGAAAGTGTTTGAAGCGAGAATAGTCGCTATAAGTGTACTTCGATATCCCTTAACTTTAACGTGTAAATGGAAGATTTATGATCTTAATTTGTGGTTATTCAATTTGGTTGTTCTATACACATATTTTTGTGTATTGTAAAGTAAAGAATTAGTTTGGAAAGTTATACAAATTGTGAACCAAAGTCATGAAAGTTAGAAGCGAAAAGGTCGCTATGCTTTTCATTGTTTTTAAGTACCCTAAGGGTAGTACTTGCTATAAATATTTCAAGTGTTAAATCATTTGTTTAAATGGTTAAAACTGGTCACAAAGATTGTGTTTTTCAATGTTGTTCTTTAACAAGGACTTTTAACAGCATTTATGAAAGCTATAGTAAGTTGCCTATGGTTTTACGTGATATTTAAATTTGGTGTTTTCCACTAACATTTGAGGAATGTTTTCTAACATATTTTTCAATATTTTATAGTTGGTTTGAAGTTTAAATATATTTTTTTGTATTTATTTATGAATTTTGGGAAGTAAAGGGGTTTTAAATTATAAAACATGTTTTTACTTTACATTCATGAAATTATAAATGAGTTATTTTCAAGTAATATTTACATAAATATTTAAAACCTATTTACAAGTATTTTTGAAGTATTTATATATGTATATAAGTTTTGAAAAAGGAAATTAACTATGCTTAAAACTAAAAGTCGATGAGATAGATTTATCTATTTGTGAGATTTAAAAATGAAGTGTCTAGGCAAGGCTTTGATGCAACCAGTGCTATAACTTACCTGGCTTCACTCTTGGACTAGGAATAGTTAAGTTGGAATATCGAAAATGAGATAAGTATACGAATCATGATTTCTATAAGCAATCATTTTTAACTGGATAGTCGAATAGTCGACTACTGAACTTAACTAAATATTATCTTAGTTCTTTAAAAGAATGTTTTTAAAGATGATATAAATATGAAATGGTTTTGGGTTTGTTGTGACAACGCGCTGATAACATTCATATTTAACCCATTTTTATTATACTTGTGAATGTAAATAGATCTACAAAAGAATGTTTTAAAGACAAGTATAAGTGAAATGGTTTTGGATTTGTAGTGACAATGTTTAAGTAACATTAGTCTTAAAACTTTTGAATGGATTGGTGAAAGTACTTAGATCCTTAAAATGGATATTTTGAAGAAAATTATAAGTATGAAATCTTCTGGAAAAGATAGAAAAAGTAAAGGTTTAAAGTAAGAAACCCGGTTAATGATTTGTGAATATACTTATACCACTTGAGATAAGTATATGATACATTTTGAAGTATTAAAAGAGTACGAATCGATAGTAAGGATTGATAAATGATGTTTTATTAGGTAACTGAAAATTTACTAATAAAAGAGGTTTTAATTAATTAAGGTATTAATTAAATAAAAAGGGGATTAGAAGTCGCTTGTGTGACTTGATCGTGTTTTGTGTGACTTGATATTGATTTGTGTGTTTACTCATTTATGGGAAGTATTTAGTCGTGTACTTAGCACTGAAAGTTCGAAAACTTGATAAGTATACGAGACTTGGTTTCCATATGCGGTCGTCTATTTTGAACTTAATAGTCAATTAGTCGACTATCTAAATTGACCAAAATATAACTCTGGAAATATCTAGAAGAAACATGAGAATTATATGGTGCAGTTCTCTTCGGCAATGCTATACTGTATGTATAAACTTATTTCGCTCTTCTAGGACAATTGATAAGGAAATCCGTCCGCTTAAAGAGTTAGGATGTGATCTTAGCTCTTATGTATTGTCTGTTTATTTCCCACAGAACCAGGGTTGAGTTTACCGAAAATCCATCGATTGGTTTTTGGGCCCCCGATAAGCGAATAAGTGTACTTATTTAAGATGACTTGAAACCGTAACCACTCCCAAACCATACACATTTCTATGCTTTGGAAAAGGTTCCTGATTAGTTCGAGATGCTGGAATCTATGTGGAGAATTGAGATCTATTTGAGATGCTAAAACACTTATAGTTGTTCGTGATCTATTCAGGATATAGGAATCTATGTGTGATTCTAAGATCTGTTGAGATATGGGAATATCCATGTATGGTTCTTAGATCAGTTTGAGGTGGAGCTTGTGTGGAAGATCTGTTTGAGTCATGACTCATATGCTGGATGCTGAACCTGACTTCATCACTGGTAATGACAGAAACTAGAGATAGGAGACATAGCCTATGGGGTTTAGCTAACTTAAAGGGTGCAGGCACTCCATTCTACTGATACTTACGGACATGCATATGGGAGTAATGTGACCCGGTGCCACATGTTCGGGCGTGGACCAGCTATGTTTTTCCTATAGTATATTTTATCCAAAGGTATATGATGCTCGGAAGGATATCTCTGATCCTTGTGCAGGAGGACCGTTCTATAGGTACCGAGGGCACTCCAATGGAATCCTACACAATTAGCGAATGCACCTTAGTGGTTGTGATTGTATACCTATTATTGTTGTGATGTACACTTACATGCATTGCAACTACTTGATTATCTATATTTCACACCCTAGACATTATTATAGTATCACTGGATTTTCAAATAGAAATGGTTTGGTTATCGTAAGGCAAAAGCTCGTCCGTATTTATTTACGGCATGGTCTTAGATGTACCTTTATCTTTGAAGGGTTTCATATACATGATAATACATATGATTTGAGTTTCTCACTCTAGTTCATTAGACCGATCTGGCTGTTATTTTCTTTTAATGCTCGGTCAGCCCATGTATGTTTCTAGATTTAGCTATGGTTTATTGGAGCTTTTGGAGAGGAGCTAGATGATTACTTATCGTATTTATTTTCCACTGCATTACTTATTTTGTATTTATCAGGGCCTGTGAGGACAGGCTGTTATAACTATCCAGGTTGATAATAGGTTAGTTTACTCTGATTGATGTATGTATATCAAAGTTTTCTTTATGGTAAAGACCTTTTGAGATATTATATATTATCATTTCACATGTGATTCTGATATTACGTTCTTCTTTCTTGTTTTCTTTTTTTTTTCTTTTTTACCTTAATGTTCTGTCTTTCCGACACTTGGGTGCTTGGTGCGTAAATACCGTAGATGTATTAGTGTTGACATTTGGGTGTCGAAAAGGCAGACCGTTGCATGTAGTATCAGAGATGAAGGTTAAGCGAAAACCATGGCTTTAGTGGGTATAACTCATTAAGAGATAAGGTAATGAAATGCCTTATTATGAGTTGAGTGTATTATATATAAGAGAGTGCGTATTTTTTATTGTTATAAAAATGTTTTGTATTGTGTTATTGGTTTTTGAGTGGTCTACAGATCCTGGTCAGTACGAGTTGTTATCGTTATTGATAGGGATCCCTAAACACTTGAACAAGGGAAATCGACACAGTATTGTATTTGAAATTGGTAAATGAAACAATTTTACCCAGGATTATATTTTATATATGAAAGGATAATTTTCAAAAAATTGATATAGTTATTTATGATGTGTTTGTTTGTTAGGAAATGATAATATTTAAATATTATCATTTATTATTTGATTAGGTGTGCTCGACCAGTTTATGGGCAGTTTTACCTTTTTACTGCATGGGTTGGATAGTAATTATGTGAACACTGAAACTAACACCTTGTGAATTACATTTCACAGTTTTACTATAAGACGTTCGGTGATAACATTTGGTTAAAATTTAATTTTAAATAAAAGTTGTTCATTATAGTCTTAATGAAAGGTAAGATATTTTAAAGATTAACATTTATGAAATGATTTTATATAAGAAAGTGACTTATATAAATATGGTTTATAAGTATAGTTTATAAATATGAAAAGGACTTAAATTGAGAATTTGAGAACTTAAATCCCGATGTTTTTGTAACAACCCGTATATTTGGACCATTTAAATTGACAATAATCCACACATGTCAAGTTAAATAGTACAAAACACGAATCATTAATGGAGTATATGTATATAAATGAGAATCATCACAGAATCACAGAAAATATAACAAAACAGAATAGTGCAGCGGAATTACAACAATGTCATAATAGTAGTTCATGAAGCTACTAAGTAAATACAACAATGTCTCAAATAAAAGAAATAC
This sequence comes from Allium fistulosum, assembly GCA_030737815.1. Lineage (NCBI taxonomy): Eukaryota > Viridiplantae > Streptophyta > Magnoliopsida > Asparagales > Amaryllidaceae > Allium > Allium fistulosum. The sequence goes on along the minus strand of CM060902.1, from coordinate 786,108,564 downwards.
AACAACATAGATGTCCAAATAGTCCAAATGGAAAGAACAATACTGATAAAGATAAGATAGTCTTCAAGTCTTCAGCTCCAAGTAAGCAGCAACATCAATCCTCAGTCTGATCCGAGCATATGCACAAACAAACACTCGAATCAGGACATATATTCTTATACAGATAATATGGTTCAAAATTTGAAATAACAATAACTCAAAGATGGATGGAATAAACATCTTTCAGGATCCGATAAACTATCTATACATAGTAGAGTACGATAAATAGATAATGTCTATCAGTAATATAAAGATATCAAAATAGTGTTAAGTCATGGCCCATTCCACCCTTAACACATTTTTATTCCCAAGAGCATATACAAGACCGTAGTTTCCCCAAAACCGGAAGTCACCAGAGGGCAATCCATATACTAAAGGTACAAACCAAAATTGTAGTGGTCGCGTATAAAGGAATACAAGTATGACAAGGCACATGAGGCAATACCCAAGGTAGTGACACTACCGTTCGCCTGATCCGGACTGGTGAGAACGCAACGCCGCAGCGCCCGCAACACCGTGAAACAACACTCCCAAATCAAGGGTGCGCACCAATCAATCACAAAGTAAATGAATAGTTTACGAAGAAGTGTGTCCACTTGAGGTAGCTAATCCTCCATTGGCCCGGCACGGCTCCTGTTTTAGTCATTTCCAATTTGACACAAGTGTCAAGGCTATCCATTATCGTTCACTTTCTTCAATCATCAACGTTCGTCAATCCAACCACTTCATTCTGGATCATCACTTCACGTATAGTTATTAAAGTGGTTTCCGGTTTAGACAGTGAGTATGTCCCTAACCGATTCCGGTTCCTTTAATAACCTTCGTGATTATAACACCGATTGGTCGTTAATATATTTCAAAACCAAATCAATTTCAATTAAAATTCACAAATCGACAATTCGTTAGTCTTTCTAAATCAATTTCCAAAATTACGTCACATAACTTCCCAATTTCGTTTTCAAAATCTTCTATAATCCAATTTCAAGTTTCAAATTTAAAACAATTCAAATATTCATTGCATTTCGTATATAATTTCATTTCAAAATCATTTAACTAAATTTAAAGTTCAAAACGATTTAAACCAATTATCGCTTTCATTCCATATTCATTAAATTAATTTATCCTTAAACAATTTCAATTAAATTTCCAATTCATTACGTTACGTCTTAAGTTCGATTTCATTATCAAAGTTTACAACTTATTTACAATTACATTTGTCAAATCCAATTCTTTAAATTACAAGTCTTTCATTTGTTTCGATAAAGCGATTCTATTCCTTACCAAATAAATTCCTTTCAAATTTCAAAACTTAGTTAAAGAACCTTAGTTTCACTTATTCAATAATTCAATTTCTCTTAATAAAGATATTCAATTCAATTTATTTAAATTCGATCTCATCCAATTTTCAATAATTTCAAACCTTAATTATTAACTCATTCATTAATAATTTCAAACTTAGTTGTTAACAAATTCAAAATTTAATCATTAATTATTTCAAACTTTGTTATTAACAATTTCACCACTTAATTATTAATAATTTCAAAAGTTAATTATTAATAATCTCAAAACTTAAATATTTATAATTTCAAAAATAAATTATCAAATAATTCTAAGTTTAATTATTAAATAATTAAATTTTAAACAATATTCATTTGTCAATTACTACGTTAAATATTTGTTCCAAATTCAAATATTCACATTTACATTCATTCGAAATTAAATTCCAATTTATTCAAACCTTGATATTAGTTAAATAAAACTTTATTTTGTTTAAATCAAAACATTGACCAATCGGGTTTAATTTAATTTTCTATCTTAAGTCAAAGTTATTTGGGTATTTATCATTTCAACCCGATTCCATTTCAATTTAAAATCAAAGCATACAAAGGGAACTTGCAGTGTGATAGCTGGGATGGTGTCAAAGTAAATAAACAAGCAATAGCATACATTCACAGCAATTTATCAATTTTCAAATAATCCCGAAATAATCGTATTAATTCGCGTTTGTTATTTACGCAAATTAATATAACTATTTCTAGAATCTACCCTATCATTTCAAGTAGATTAAAGATTATAACATTACGGTTTCACTTGTCGTTCAATTTCAACTACAACAGTTAGTTCAATATACGTTCAAGAGTCCAAAGTGGAATTTATCAAATTCTACATGTCAATTAACTTACAATTAAAGGGTCAATTTAACTAATCGAATTTAACATATGAAGGGGTCAGGTTTAGCAAATCAAAGTTCGACATATAAAATCCAAATTAAATTCGTTAACTATCCTATATCAAATTTACTTGCAAATTATTTGTCACTTTACATTTGCAAACAACATTCAATTCAATCACATAGCAATCGTTTATCAATCCAAACTTGTATAAGAATATAGTCGTGAAAATTAATTCACCTTTCGTGGATAAAGAAATTGGCGGCGAAGCACGAAGAAATAAGAATAGAGTCGATACAGCACGAACAACGAACACTGTAATATCGATCAAAGAAAACGATATTAATACAATGAACGTCTATATAAAATTTATAAATTAGAGATTCGCTTACCAACGACGAAGAAAGGACGAAAGCTGAAGATTGATGCTGTCGCGACAAGAAGCTCAGTCGGTCGCTGCAACAATAAGTAAAGAAAACTGGATTATTATTTTTGCAACCAAAAAATATTTGCTTAAATACTTTTCAGCAAAATCTAGAATTATAAGCCAAACTCATATCCTTTTTTTTAAGTAGGCCGTGACTTCATAGAATTGTACACGTTGCCAACACATGCATTCTCCCATTTGCAAGCTACAACCAACGCAACCCATAATACACTCACGCAACCCATTCCCATCATTCTCTTCTTTCTTTCTTTTTTTCTTTTTTTTTAAGAAAACCGAGGCTTCCCAAAAAATGCAGGTTTGCATTCATAATTCACGCAAGTGCACATCCATCATTCCCCACCCATGCACACGGCACATCTTCAAGATTTGTAATTCACGCATGAGTCACCCCTCTTCACGCATGGAACACTAACCCATACCCATATCCCAATACATGCACACACGTTCTGCAGAGCACAGGCATACGCTCGCTGACTGGCACTAGGGGTGTCTCGGGTTTGAGGGCGGTGGCAGCACGGTTCCAGGAGGCGGCGAGGAAAGGAGGTGGAGGCGTTGAAGTGGAACGGCCAATGGTCGATGGAGACAGGGCGTGGACTGACGTGAGTGGGTTGAAAGGCGCTTGCTGGCGGAAGTCCCGGGGGCGTGGGCAGAGTCGGAAGGCATGAGGCTGGGTGGTGGGGAGTGGCGGAAAGTCTGGGTGATGTAGTTGGTCATCACGTTAGTCTGGGTGAAGGGTAAGGCAAATGTCAGGGAGGGGAAGGCGGAGGTCAAAGGCTGGTGACGTGTGCGCAAGGTGGTGGTTGGGTGGTGCGAAGGGGCAAAGCATGGAGAAGATGGTGCTAGGTGAAGTGAAAGGCCATGAGGCCACGCGTGAACAAATGTGACAGGGAAGACATAATTTTTGGGTTTCCAGGCTTGTATAATGCTTTGATATAAAGTTTTATTTTTTTATTTTGAGATGAAAGTATGAGGAAGAAAGGAAGTGGTGTTCTTACCTGTAACGTGAGAACAAAGTGATTGGAAAATGAGAAATGAGAAAGTGGAGGAAGTATATGAACAGTGAACTGGTACTAGAGAACGTAATTTTCTCTTTTTTTTGTTGCTTCGTATCCCACCAATTCAATATCGAATACTGAAAAGTCATACCCCATCCCAATGCCAACCCTCAGCTTCCAACTACCATATTAATTCCATCAGCTGAGTTGATTTGTTTTTAAATTTAAGTGGATGTAATAATGGTTTTGGGCTGCAATATGTTTAACCGGTCCGTTCGGAACCGATAAATTAACACGAATAATTTTACGTCGGACTCCGATTTACACGAATGAGTATACCGTTTTGATCAGTGCGACGACGCGCTTCCAACGGTACACAGATTATTGTGGTACGATTTGATTATTAAATTTCGAACTTTTATACTACGGAAGAATGCAGGAAAAACGCAGGAAAATAAGATCGACGGAGCTAAAGAAGTCCGAATTTTGAAAAACGAAAAATAACGTTTTGGTCAGAATATGGTTTAGAATTTTTCTATATAAAAATATTCGGGTTCGGAAGATAAAAATTTTTGCGTTTTAAAATGAACTGTTATACAGTAAAACACGAACGAAATTTTCAGTGATAATTTACGACGAAACTTTACCACTATCAATAACCCACTAGGCGCATTTTATAAACAAAGTTTGGATGTTAATTGAGATCGTTTAGAATTTTCAAAATTTATATTAAAACGGTGGATTGAAAAATTTTAAATTGGGTCGGAAATTTGGGGTTGTTACAGTTTTAGAAATTGGTTTTTAAAAATTTTGAAAAGTAAATATTTGGAAAATTGGTTTATAAAATTGATATAATGGTACTTAGTAATATTTATGAAGTATTTGATATCATTGTGGAAATGATTTTGGTTAAGTCCAAAAGGCATGAGTTAGAAGTATCGAACTCACTTCTGTTGCTGGGAAATAATTCTGGTGATGACTGTAGCATCATCGGCATTTTATTTTCGAGTTTCAAAGTGGGGGATGCTACTATGATAGTGTTGCTTCAAAGTTGTTTTAGTAAACAGATTTTGATTTAAATCCTGGAAGTATGATTTGGTATACAAAAGTTATAAGTATATTTATTTCAAAATGAGTTGAAATGGAAAACCGATGTTTGGTTCTTAAGTTTTCTGTTAAGTTATATTATGGATGCATGTATCCAATGCATTAGAGCAGTTTGGTTTGTGCATCTCATTATGATATGTTGTTTGGTAGTTTTCATTTGTTTAAATGAAATGGAATTTTTAACCATTTTGGATAGTCGAAAACTCCTGAATTAGTGAGAACTTGAAGCTAAGGGATTTGGTTAAAATATAAAAGATGAGTTTTTGTAACTCTTGAATTGAGATGGTAGAGAATTTAAACAAGTTTTAAATTTTTGAACATACTTGTTAAGTAAAATAAATTAGATATTTTTGTATATACTCTTAGGATGTAGTGGAGTATTATATGAGTATGAACTTAAGTTATATAATGTTTAATAACTTGGAGTAAAGTTTTATGAAATGACACGTAAATGATTTTAATATTAAATGAGGAATACTATAAGTGATAATGAATGTGAATTAAAAGTGGAAATTAATTAGTGTAGTTAAGAAACTATTGGAATAAATATGTAAGTTGTACGAAGATCATTTTATTCACATGAGAATTCTTAATCCACATTCAAGTACATGATTTCGAGGTGGTTTACATCGGTTCGAGTAAGGATTTTTCACTCAATTTTTGACAACGAACACTTGATACAGATTTTTGATATGATCGTGAAGTTTTCTATTATAGTATATTGTTATGTAAGGAGAACATAGGTTTCTAATCAAGGAACTGGATCAGAGCCCGCACTAGAGAGGTCAGGTGTGATATACTAGTTAGGAAGTGAAATTTATGTGACCGAGCTAGTGATCAGATTTGGTATTGCGTACGGAAGATATATATGCATCGTACGGGCTTTAATAATATTTGTATGCTTTGTATGTTGGCTTATGGAGAGTTTGGGGAATGATTTTTCAAATTGTTCTAAGGTAACATGAGTGATCAAATAAGTAATACCCGAGGCCGTTGAGCGTAAGGTAACATTTAGTGGATTATTTGTCATCCTTGTGCAATAAGAGGTTTCTGAACCTGGGCGAACTATTAGCTCTGGATGCTAGTGATTGCAGAACTGTGTAGTATTATTACGTGGTTGTTCTTTGGTTGCCAATGATGGCAATACCATTAGGTATTGATGTGTGATTGTTGCTTGTGTTGCTTGTATCGATATTTCGAGGATGAAAAATTCTAAGTGGAGGAGAATGTAACGACCCGGAATTTCGGACACTTCGTATTTATATATCTAAAATATTCAAATGTTTGAATCTTGGATTAAATGTTATTAAAATAATTTAATAACCTTGTTAACCCCCTTTATGATCATAAGTAATGATGTTAAACTTGTTTTGGAAAAGTGTTTACAAAAATAAATACTTTGAAGAAATATCGATAATGTGATCGAAAATCGTTTTATCAATAAACAACTTTTTAACCATCAGAAGTTCTTCAATTTTTTTTACATACACTTATTTACTTAAGAGAACATTAAAGTGAAATAAAAATAATTTTTTCATTTATGAAAATAAACTTTTTGGATGATGTCATGGGTGATGCCATTGAATATATTTTGTGTGTAAGGGTAAAAGAGTAATTTTGCTCAAGATATTTTTCATGTAAAGTGAAAAGCATTCAAGGCACATGAGGGAGATATTTTGGGCCAGTTTTAGCCATGTATAGGAGAGTTTTTGGTGTGTTAAACACTTCATAATTTTTCAAAGCTTAAAAAGAAACAACATAATAAAATGGTGAAACTTGATTAGCACCAATCAACTTTGTTCTTCACTAATCTTTCTCTAATTACTTTAAAACTTCTCCAAACTCCATCAAAATTTAACCAAAGCCTTAGAACACCTTAGGAAGAATGGATCTAAAGTCAAAGTGGAAGCAAGATGAGAAAAAGGTGGGATCATATTTAGGCCTTAAGCATAGGAGGAAGAGGATAGCATGGTTTTGTGATTTTGGTGCTAAAGGTTGGATCTTTAGGATTTTGATGGTGGTAGGAAGTGATTCTTTGTTCTTGGGTCTTTTTGCATGATTTATTCATGGGTTTGGTGAGTTTTCTTACTATCTTGTGTGTATATGTTGTGTTATATATGTTGTGTGCTTGAAATATGAAGTTAAAATGACATTAACTAAGTAAAGTTATAAACTTTGGAGCCCTCTTGCTTTTGAATGAAAATGACACCTTTATATTATATAACATCACTTCATACCCTCTTAAACATGTGATGTGTCCTAGAATTGATGTTTAAATGGTTGTTTAACTTGTCTGTTGAATTGAAGTATGTTTGAAAGTGTCTGAAATGAGAATAGTCGTTATAAGTGCACTTCGATATCTCTTCACTTTAACTTGTGTAAATGGAAGATATATGATCTTAATTTGGGATTATTTGATTTGGTTATCCTCTACACACATTTTGGTATATTAGATAGTAAATAATTCGTTTGGAAAGTGATACAATCTATGAACCAAAGTTGTGAATGTTAGAAGCGAAAAGATCGCCATGGATGCACTTTGAAAATGTCTTATGTTAGGCGATTTTCAAAGTTAACTTTGAGAGACATCCTAGGGGCTTCTTTGCATTTTTAATAAGTATTATATGTGTACTTATTACTGGAAAAAAATTGGAGTTTAAAAGGTTTTGGAACTAGTTGAACCAAGTGGCTAAAGTTGGTCCAAAATGTGGTTGTAAATGCACTTTAAAAATATAGTTTGTTTTTGGGAATTTTTCTAAATAAATTGAAAGATATTCTCGGGGGTTTCTTTCTATTGTTTGTAGGTAACCTAAGGTTATTACTTACTGTCAAAATTCAAGTGTTAAATCATTGTTTAAATGGTTAAAACCGATCACAAAGATTGAGTTTTTCAATGTTGTTCTTTAACAAGAAATTTTAACAGCGTTTATTAATACTATAGTAAGTTACTTATTGTTTTAAGTATCTAAAAATGATATTTAAATTTGTAAGTTTTATCTAATCTTTTGAGGGATGTTTTCTAGCATATTGTTCAGTACTTTAAAGTTGGTTTGAAGTTTAAATATATTTTTAATATTTATTTTTGAATTTTGGGAAGTAAAGAGATTTTAAATTATAAAACATGTTTTTACTTTACTTTCATCGAATTATAAGTTAGTTATTTTCAAGTAATAGTTTACATAAATATTTAAAACCTATTTACAAGTATTTTTGAAGTGTGTGTGTGTGTGTGTGTATATATAAGTTTTTAAAAAGAAAATTAATTATGCTTAACACTAAAAGCCGACGAGGTAGATTTATTTGTTTGTGAGATTCAAGAATGAAGTGACTAGGCTTTGATGCAACTAGTGCTCTAACTTACCTGGCTTCACTCTTGGATAAGGAATAATTAAGTTGGAATATCATAAATGAGTTAAGTATACAAATCGTGATTTCTATAAGCAATCATTTTTAACTGGATAGTCGATTAGTCGACTATATAACTTAACTGAATATTATCTTAGATCTTTAAAAGAATATTTTTTTAAGATGATATAAGAATGAAATGATTTTGGGTTTGTTGTGGCAATGTGTTGATAAATTCATCTTTAACCCTTTTTAGTATACTTATGAATATAAATAGATCTTTAAAACAATATTTTAAAGATAAGCATAAGTGAAATGGTTTTGGGTTTGCAGTGGTAATGTTTAAGTAACATTAGTCAATTAGTCAAATATCTAAATTTATCAAAATATAACTCTGGAAATATCCATAAGAAATACGATAATTATATATGTTACAGTTATCTTCGGCGCTGCTATACTATACGTATAAACTCTTCTGCTCTTCTAGGACAAATGATAAGGAAATCCGTCCACTAAAACGGTTAGGAGGTGATCTCCACTTATATGTATTGTTTGTTTATTTCCCACAAAACCAGTGTCAAGTTTACCATAAATTCGCGGTTGGTTTTAGAACACCCGTTAAGCGAGGGAGTGTACTTATATGAGATGACTTGAAACCATAACCACTCCAAAACCATATAAATGTTATATTCTTTGAAAGGGTTTTGTACTACCACTAATTTTAGTTAAACATTATTTAGAATATTTAACTAGATAGATTAAATAGAATAATGTAAATGGTTAAGGAGAATGAGATTTGAAAATTTATAAGGTCGAGCCATTACTAATGAACTAAGTAAGATTGTTTAAATATTTATCACATAAGAGAATATATAAGAGGCGCAAAATAGGTAGATCCATCTTTTATCCCTTAAACCCTTTTCCCCTCATATCATTCTCATTTTTGGTAACATCAAAACAATTAAAGATAAAAAGTTAAGACCGACCATTAAACTAGCTGAGGAGGATCACGAAATCAAAGGGGATTCAAGAGAAAGCTAAGGGAAACCTAAGCAACCACAAATCTCAACTCCAACAATTGATTTAAAGGTCAATAATACATGAATCATCTCTTTTGCTTATGTTTATATCCGGTTATGGATAGTAATCGAATTATTATTATTTGTTTGACCAAGATATGATTGTATAATCATTGTTTGGATATAATAATGATTTATGGAAATTTTATGAAATTATTTAAGTGGGTTTTAAGGGTAAAACCTAAGTTTTTAGTCTCTAATCGAATTGATTTTCTGATATGTGATGTAAAACAATATTTTGGAGATGGGTTTTTAATTTCATAATTTTAAAAGTTGAAATAAATATTTTATGAATTTCCTGAAGTGGAAATTGGGTTAATTTTGGGTTTTAATTATTAAAAATAATTAGATATAGTTTTTGGCCCTGAAATTTTTATATGGTAAAGAAATTCATATTTCTGAATTTCTATTATTTTTGGGGATTTTTCCAAAATGATTTCGAATTATTATGGATTAATTTTGCTAGAGAAGCACTTAAGATGATAATTAACAAAGATCATTAAGCATTTGGGTTGAAAATTGATTTTGGAACTTTAAACTTGGGTGCGGAAGTTTTCAGAGAAAAATTTTTGTAAAGTATTTTGATATCCAATAGAAGTTGGACGATAGATTGGATTTGGTGAAAAGTATTTGCCATAGTAGTAATAATACAATTTTTATAAAATTTACTATGTTGCCACTTATGTGCGGCAACCCAATGAAGTTCGACATCGACAATGAAGTGCGGCAACGACATGGAACAACTCATGGGATACTTAGTATTATGAGTATGTGATGCGTTGGACCATGCATGTGGCAACAGGGCCACATACCAACAGTGTCGCCAAGCATACATGACATCACTTATCATAGTACCACATATCATTGTCGCATCTCGTTGCCGCCTTTCCGTGCCGCATGTGTTACCACTATAGTTTTATACAACGCTGCATCCCACTATGTTGATCATTTTCGATAACAACTATAATAAGATGGTGACATCGCTTATCGACTTCGACCTTATAAATTTAGTGGCATAGTAGCCGAAATATGCTAAGTAAAAGGTTTTATAATGAAGCCACTGGTCTTGTTGCCGCTATACATCAAAGTCGATAAGGTTTTAAATTATATTAGTTTGGCAACGCCGCCGCATAGCATCGATGCAGCGTTTTTTCAATGGCATCGATGAAGGCTGGTTAGGCCTTGTCGCCTTGTTTTTCGGTTAAATGAAGTTTGTTTTAAGTAGGTGGATACCTATAGGATATATAAGTCGAAAATATCATTTTCGACATGAAATTTTTGTACTTAAATAGTTTAAGTTTTGTCTTCAACCTTGGATAGAGGTCGACAATGTCTTAATGATATGTGTGTTGTATGTTATCTTATTAAAGGCGAAGAGCCTTAAGCCTCTTTGTTGACATTGTTATTGACATCGACATTGATCTATATTAAACTATTTAATGGCGATGAACCATATGGTTTATGATTTTGACTTTAACCCTTGTGGGTACCAATGTATATTATTAATAAGTTCAACATAGATCATTTGGGGATACCAATGTTTGTCACTTCGAGATGTTAAAACTTTAAGAGGAGATAATCCGATTAGGGACACCAATAGACATAGGTTAAACATGTGGGTAACATGAATTAAATTGTTAAATGATGGGTACTTAGTTATCCTAGGAAAATTATGGGATGTGAGATGAATTGTCCACATCATGCCAAAGATGGACGGTCTCTACGCAGTTAATGAAGGGTTCTTAGTTATCCTAGGAAAACTATGGGATGTGTGATGGACAGTCTATATCATTTTAAAAGAATGGAATATGTGTGATGGATAGTCACATAATTTAAATAGCTAAACCATGTGTGATGGATAGTCCATATGGTAAGGGATGGGTAATCCAAGAAATAATTACATGTGAGATGGATAATCCACATAATTTTATTGATGTAACCATGTGTGATAAGTAGTTAACATTGTAGGATATAGGTAATCCAAAGAATTAGTATATGTGAGATGGGTAGTCCACTTAAGTATAAGATGGATAGTCAATGAAAAATTTAGATGGGTGGTCCAATAACTTAGGACGTGTAATCCAGTGTATGTTGCATGTTTGCATATCAGTATATTATTATGTTATAACCATTGTGGATGTAGGAGCAAAGTATATGATTTATATATTTTAGTTATGATACTAGTGAGGGGAAAACCCATTCCGCTCAGCGGCGTGGTCTCACTAGATATCTATTAGTTCGAGATGGTAGGTTATTATTCATATCGGACTTTTTGTCTGACCCGAAGTTTTTGTTTTTCCCATTAAACTCTTGGGTACTCATTTGAATAGACCGGAACTAAGGGTTTTCAAGTTCCAGTTAGACGAATAAGCTTTTGGAGACGTGCAGGAGGCATTCTAGCTATTAGGAACTTTATCTATATCTGTTGTGTTTGTCCATTTTAATGTATGTAATGATAGAAGATTCTAACTATCAAGTAGTAGTAGTAGTAGACACTGATCAACCAAGGGGGCATCTTCATATGTCGCTCTTTGAGTATTTAGTAATAGTTATATTTTCTTTGAATGTGGAATCGCAAGTGGAATTATGTAATGAATATGAAATCATATGTTGAAATGGAATGAAAAAGTTATTTCTGAATTGTGTTTGAAAGTTTCATGTTCATGTGCTTCTGATTATTGATTTGATTTACATAGCCGCATTTTGTCGTCGGGAATTAATAACTATGGATGACTGCAGCATTCGTAACGGTTAGTTTTGGACCTCAGAATGGGGGATGTTACAGGGTGGTATCAGAGCATAGGTTTTGATTAAAAGAATTTTAAACCTAAAGAGTTTATGGAAACATATTCCTAATGAACCAGAGAACAAGATTGGTGTATGGAATAACGCTATAGTAACATATTTGTGTTTGCTATATATAAGTATGTATCCTATCATTATTCTCCCCTCTCTTAGATCATTTTTCTATATCTTACTAAGGCTCATATGCAGATTTACGAGAAAGAAAGATATGGAAGTAAGAAATAGAAGAGTGACCATAGAGGTACCAAAGGAGGAATTGACTTGGGCGGAATTTCAAAAGAGATTCAAGGAAATATTTTTGTCTGAAGTATCCATGTCTGCCTTGCTCAGAAAGTATATGGAATTGAAGCAGGGTGAAATGTCAGTGTTGGAATACTTTACTAAGTTTGATGAGCTGTCCTGATATGAATATACCACTATGGATATTGTTATCAAGAGAAATGAGAAGTTTATCCGAGGTTGAAGCCGGAGATTGCTAGGGCAACTATGCCACATCTTAGGGATCCATCGAATGTACTGGTGGAAATGACTATTCGAAATGAGGAGATGCTTTCTACTTTCGAAAAGGAGAAGCCGGTTGGAACCCCAGAGTTCTTAGAATAAGAAGAGGAAGTTCTTTAAGGGAAAGGGTGCTTAGAAGGGTGGAGCTGCTAAGAAAGGGAAGGCATATATCGTTTGTTATAAATGTGATAAGAAGAGGCACTAGGCAAATGAGTGTCAATCAGGAGATGGAATTATGGTTGTGGGCAAGAAAAATGTGATGTGCTTTAACTAGGACCAGATGGAGCATTATAAGAACAATTGTCCAAAAGCAGCCAAGGGTAATAAAGGAAAGGTGTTTGCTTTGAAGCCATCTACATCAGGACCAACAATAGCTGAGAAGGGAAAATCTGTGATGGAAGGTACACTTTTGATTCTTAGCATACCAGTTAGGGTGTTGTTTGATACCGTTGCATCACATTCATTTATACCTCAGTGTTTGGTAGAAAAGTTATGTTTTGAACCATTATACCTTGTCATTTATTTAAGGGTAGCTAATCCAAAATGAGGGTACGCAACTCTTGGGATGAGATGTGACCATCTAGGATTTGAGTTGCTAGGATATACTTTTGCCCATAGTTTGTATGTGTTCGATTTTGCGGGTTTTGGGATTATTTTGGGTATGGATTGGTTGAGAAAATATGATGTTAGGATATTTTGTCTGGATAGGAAAATATCAGTTAGACACCCTAATAGTAGTGATCGAATTATATTTCCCTAGTAGATAACTCAAGTGTGGATATTTGTACTTTGTTGGGAGCAATAGAAGTAAAAAACAAAGTGAATCAGTTTTGGTTGCAAGGAAATTTGTAGATGTTTTTGAGCCGATTACAAGACTACCATTGAAACGAGCTATTGAGTTTTAAATAGATCTTGTACCTGGAGCTGAACCTGTAAGTGGACCACCTAGCAGGATGACACCTACCGAGATGAAGGAGTTAAAGGTGCAGCTGGTGGACTTAGAAGGAATGAGTTTTATTAGACCAAGCAGTTCGCCTTAGGGAGCGGTTGCGGTGTTCATAAAGAAACCAGATGGATCGTTGAGATTATGTATTGATTATCGTAAGTTGAATGAGAAGACGATAAAGAATATATATCCTTTGTTGAGAATTGATGATTTATTTGATTAGTTGAGTGAAGCCAAAGTATTTTCCCAGTTGGATTTGGCGACAGGGTACCATCAATTAAGAGTGGCGGAGGATAGTATTCCTTTGACGGCGTTTCGAACGAGATATGGTTCGTACGAGTGGTTAGTGATGCCATTCGGATTGACTAATTCACCTGCTTTCTTTGTGGATTTGATGAACTAGATTTTCGAGAGCACTTGGATAGGTTCGTGTTGGTATACATTAGTGACATTTTGATTATTCTAAGGATGAAGGAGATCATGAGATTCATCTTAGAATAGTGCTTGAGACGTTGAGGCAACATCAACTAAAAGTGAAGTTTTCAAAGTGTCATTTCTGGAAAAGAGATGTGAAGTTTCTTGGTCATGTAGTTTTGGAAAAAGGTTGTCAGTGGATCAAGCTAAGATTGAAGTTGTATATAATTGGAAGAGGCCCAAGACGGTGACCGAGATAAGGAGTTTTCTTGGATTGGCTGGCAATTATTGGAGATTCATCAAGGATTTCTCGCGGATAGTGGGACCCCTAATTAAACTAACCAGAAAAGACATAAAGTTTATTTGGTTTGATAAATATGAGGAAGCATTCCTTGAGTTAAAGCATTTGTTGACCAATGTGCTTATATTAGTTGTTCCGGATGGGAATCAAGATTTAGTGGTGTATACAGATACGTATGGAACTGGATTGGAAGTTTTGTTGGTATAGAGGGGTAAAGTAATTGCCTGCGCTTCTCGGCATCTCAGACCACATGAAGTTAGATATCAGACTCATGATTTGGAGTTGGTAGCGGTGATTTTCACATTTAAAGTATGGAGATGCCACCTCTTAGGAGAACGATTCGAGTTGTATATGGATCACAAGTCTTTGAGGTATTTATTCTTTCAGAAAGAGTTGAATATGAGACAACAGAGGTGGCTAGAGTTTTTAGCCACTTATGACTTTGGTATCGAGTATACATTGGGGAAAGGAAATAAGGTTGTGGATGCACTTAGCAGTAAACATCAGAATGTGGTGTTAGCTGTGTTGGATGAATGGGAGGATTTGGAGGCATTGACTACTTGTAGTATGCAGCTAAGATCGACAGCTAGCTCTAGTCAAAGTACTTCCATGTTGTCTTGCTTAGAAGTTCGACCAGTACTGATCGAGAAGATTGCTTCTGGGTAGAGAAATGATCCATTGGTAGCCGAAAAGATTAGAAGGTTGGAAGGTGGAACCGAGATCGATGATTTGAAATATTTTAGTCTTGACCAGAGAGGATGGTTAAGGAAGAAGGGACAGTTATGCGTTCCTAATGTTGGTGACCTAAGAAAGGAAGTTCTTAGAGAGTGCCATCGATCGAAGTTTATTATATATCCTGGAGGAATTAGGATGTATTAGGATATGAAGAGAAGTTTATTCTGGGAAGGTATGAAGAGAGATATAGGCTTACGGGTGAAGCAATGTGCAAATTGCTAGCAAGTGAAAGCTGAACAACAGAAGCCGGGCAGATTGCTTCAGCCTTTAGATATACCAATTTGGAAATGAGATTCTATATCCATGGATTTTATTGGAGGGTTTTCAAAGTCAAACAGGGAAAATGAAAGTATATGGATCATAGTGGATAGACTGACTAAGAGTGCACATTTTATTCCCATTAAGTCAACCAGGATGGCACCTGTACTACTAAGTTGTTTATGAAGAATATTATTAGACTGCCTGGGATTTTTAGTAGTATAGTCAGTGATATAGATGCTTTGTTCGCTGGTAAATTCTAAAAGAGTCTACAAGAGGTATTAGGTACCAAGCTTAAGATGACCACCCCTTATCACCCATAGAAGGATGGATAGATAGAGAGAGTCAATAAGGTACTTGAAGATTTATTGAGGGTTTGTATACTAAATTTTAGTGGGTCGTGGGTGGACCATTTGCACTTGGTTGAGTTTTCATATAATATCAGTTTTCAGACTAGTATAGTACTGGCACCTTTTGAAGCTTTGTATGGAAGGCCGTGCAAATCACCATACTGGTCCTTTGTAACGGGCCGCTATTTCGAACCATTCGCATCCACACATGCCGGACTTGAATTGCTTAAAATACCAGATTGTTAATTTATATTTGGCAAAACTCAGCATATACAGTAAATAAATCAACCACAAAATCACAGACACAAAGTATTACAACAATAGGCAGTGGAATAGATAAATAGTAGTTCATGAAGCTACTATAAAACATTAGAGTCTAAAACAAAATACAACAGAATCTCAAATACAAATGAATCTCTAATACATAACCAACTGACGATTCTGAACATAAATGACTGGAATAAACTGAAATAACTGAAAGCTGATAGATAGATCTTCAAACAAAGCTCCAATCTCCAAAGGTGAGTCTCAAATGCTGTGACACTCAGTCTGACTCGAGCATAAAGCAAAATACAAAACATTCGAGTCAAGATTAACATTCTTATATTAATAAATTCAACTCAAGTGAAATGTCAACTGAAATACAAGTAACTTAAAGGATATTTGGGATTTCCATCCTCTAAGGATCCGTGGAACTATCTACTATATAGTAATATACGCTATTATAATATGTCTATAGTAAAGTAAACTATTAAAGTAGCGTTAAGGCGTTACCCATATCCCCCTTAACACATTTTATATATTCCCATAGTTTATACAGTACCGTAACCCCCCCTCCCCGTAAACTGGAGGGCTATCAGAGGGCACTCCATAGGTATGGTACAAACCAAACTCGTAGAAGGCGCGAAAAGGCATGCGACAAGGCACTCGAGGCAATGCCAGGTTAGATACACCAATTGCGTATTCGGACTTGTGGTAACGCATAGCAGCTACTACCGCCCACCTTGTGACACACTCCCAAATCAAAAGGTGCACCCAATCAAATCACAAAGTAATAGAATGGTATCGAAGAAATGTGTCCGATATGAGGAATGACCTCACTTGGCCTGGTCTGGCTCCTGTTTTAACCGCATCAAGCTGACTCACGGAAGTCAGGGCTACGTAAATACCATATAGAACCGTCACCAACCATCCTACTTCATTATGGAATCTCCACCACGTACATAGTTGTTAAAGTGGTTTTCGGTATTGGCAGAGAGTATGACAATATCCGATCCTGGTCTCTTTAACAACCAACCGCTTATTTCACACCGTGGTCATTTCATTTCAAATAGTTCATACTTCATACCAAAATATCATATTCTTTTCAAAACCATATCAATTCGATATCATTATTCACTTTGAAAAAATATTCATTTCCAGAATCGTAACACTTTCAAAATTATAGCACTTTCGAAATCATAACACTTTTGAAATCATGTCACTTTTGAAATCATAACACCTTTTGAAATTCATAACAGTTCCAAATTTAATTGTTTAGATATTGAAAATAGTATATATATTAAAATAGTTATAATTAAAATAGTTTATATATTAAAATAATTTATATATTAGAATAGTTTTAAATTTAAAATAGTTTATATATATTAAAATACTTTATATAATAAAATTAGTTTCTCCAATTTCGCAAGTCAATTCAAATCATCTTAAATTCCAAAATTCAATTTAAATCAATTCCAGTTTAACCATTTCAATTTAAAGGTCAAAGATTCAATTCAAATTCTCAATAAACCATTTCAATTTATCTCGATTTCAAATCCAGGTTTGAACTATCACTTCAATTCCAATGAGATTCAAAATTTAAATATTCAAACAATTTCAATATAAGTTTCATTTATATTTCAACATTTAACTTTAATTTTATTCCAATTGGAAAATATTCACTTAATCATTTTTAATAACAATTTATTAAAATCTCAATTTATAGATTTAAATCAATATTAAATATTCAGTCTAAATTTTATTTAAAGTTGAGAATATTCATTCAATCGCTTTTTTAATCAAGTTATAAATCATAGCTTACAAAACCTCAAAATCAGTAAGTTATATCAATTCTTATTTAAATTCAATTATTAACCAATGTAAATTTCAAGTTAACATTAATTTATCTTTCCAACTCCTATTATTAAAGTTATTGAAAATCTATTTTTAAAATATTAATATAAATATAAATAAATACTTAAACATATTATAAACCAATTAAATTAAAATTTTAAATTAAATCTTGTTATTAAATGTATTTTGTATTAAATCTTATTTTATATATTTTTAAAATAATAAACTTATAAGAAAAATCTTAAAAATTATATTTTCAAAACTAACTTATAAATTTAAAATTTTCAAAACATAAAATTTTAAAAATCTAAATCTTACACATATTTTAAAATAAATTTAAAAATCAATATTTAATCAAATCCATATATTCTCTTCCAAACTCTGGAAATCATTTTTCAAAACAGGCCAACGGTGTCCATATATAATTTTCTATCTTATGGTCAAGTGGTACGGATACTTATCATTTCAATCCGTAATTTATATTTTTACGGGTATATATCATTTCAACCCGGAATCCCAAAATTTAAAATAAATGAAAATCGCTTGGATTTATCATTTCAACCCATAACGATTTTCTCCTATTCTACAAGATCGTTCGGGTATGTATCATTTCAACCCATAGGGAATTCTAAACTAACAGGGAACTTGAAGAGTGAGAACAAATATGATAATAATATATCAACAACATGCATATATCATCAGTAACAAATATAATATATACACTACAGGATATGGTGTCATATCATAGGTGAACAATTACAGATAATAGCATATCATATTTAACAATTAAATAACTAACAATTCAAATTTAACAGCATATTTCAATTGTCATTTCAAGTGAAATCAAATTTACTAAATATAAGAATGTAAATTGTGAGTGATTACTCACCTTTCGAGGCTAGAGAAATTTGACAACTTGACAATCTACGAATGTTGAATCACGAACTCGACAATTTACCAATTCAAACGAAAATCCCAATGCAAAGCATGATGGAATTGAGATTGATGAAATGAAGCTGATAATTGGGAATCGATGGAAACAAATCAAAATCAACTTGATATAAATTGGAACGAGTGTATATTATATTATTATTTTATTACTTTCTTTCGTAAAATCAATGTTTAATCAAAACACGTATTTAGAAATAAGATATATATATATATATTAGTTGTTACAAAAATCTAATTTAAAATATTAATATAATTTGTAAATAAATATTTAAAACATACCGTATTATGTATAATAGCACAGCTGGCTTCAGCCAAAGTATACAAATTATGCTACATATATATATTCTATCATATAAACAGAGGAGCTAGCTACTTCGGGTCCAGAAAGGTGAAACTTTGGGCACGCATTACATTTCCTTCGAGAAAAGAAAGAAAAATAAATTGAAGCAATAGACAATATATACTTATATCCATATAAATCTTATATTCCCAAAAGCCTAACATACATGAAACCTCATGCTTTCGACATATATATATATATATATATATAACATGAAATTTTGAAACATAGACTGACATATATATAATATTAAAACAATATATATAAAAAGTATAAACTTACTTTATTGTAATATACCAGTAGGCAAGCCCGTGCGTTACATGGGTGAGAAGTTTAATTTGTACAAAAAATCTAAACTATTTAATTTACCGAATTAAAGTTTTCTAAAAAGATATATCGTTATTAATGTAAAATGTAACTTTAACTATTTTTTTGTAGGAATACTTGTTAGGTTTCTATATGCAACAATCGCATCGTAGCACTATGTTTGTGTTTTATTGTAAACTTATGCATCAAAATGGAAGATGCCTTAATGCTCAAAACAAAGAATAAATGTTATAACATATGATTAATATTTGTTTTATGTAAAGTTGATTTTTGATATATCTCTATTTAATTGAATGTTTTTCCAAACATATGTATGCTTTTATATTGTAAATGGTTCTTATCTATTTTATCGATATTTTGGGTGCTATTTTAATAAATTGTAAAGTCTCATATATACAAATATTCGTTATAACTCACTAAGTTGATGTTTTATAATAATAAATAGAATATAATTCATTTATTTATTATTTAATATCATATTGAACAAAAAAAATTCTCTACAAAACGCATGGTTATAAATATGACTCATTTCTCCAAAAAAAAGAGTCTTATTTGGTAATCTTTGAGGCAGATTCTATTTACACACCATAGATTATTTTACATACACCGAAAAAAGTTTCTAAAATCGTATACACAAATTTTTACTTTGTATACACCATACATATTACAAAACTATCATCACTTGCAATAAAACAAAGCATTTATCTCACTTTACTTTCTCTCATGCATTAATCAAATAGAGGATCCTAATTTCAAAATTCTTCGCATTCACTTTCGCTAATTTCAAATTCATATAATTTAAATGGAATTTAAAATATTTATTTATGTATAGCAGTTTGAATTCAATTTTGGATATTAAAGTGCTAAACTATTTGAATTTTAATGTTAAATTTAACCATGATTTGATTTAAATAAAAGATTGAAGATTTTAGTACTCTGAATCGTATTACCTTCAATACCTAATATTAAAATTTATTTTTTATATTTAATTAAAGTGAAAATTGTTAAAATTGATTACATATAAATGCATCTTGAAATGGTATGAATATACATTAATACCCGAATTTTTTTTAAATTTAATTCAATCAATGATGTAAAATAATTTTAGTTACGTTATGAAAGAAATTATATTGGGTATACAAAATGCAGGTAAAGAGGAATTGTGTACCATTTTCATTCTTTAATATTGATTCTATTTTTTAAAAAAAGGGCATTTTAGTCTAAAGTTTTAATTAAAATTTTATGGCGTAAGTAAAGTAATTTATGATGTATGAATAGAATTTGCCAATCCGTGATCATTCATAATATGAACCAAAAAGCCATTGTTTATATTATTAAATGTTAAATATTTGAAATGGATCAAAACATTTATTCTCCCTTCAAAAACCGCAACACTCACTTTTTGGGTCAAAATTCATTATGAAAACAGCATCATACAAATCAGTATTCATCTTTTCTACACACAAAGTTAGACTTTTTATCTTTGACCATGGTATTAATTTCAAAGATACTGAAATTCTATGCAATGAAAACATTAAAAAAATTCAAAACAATGAAAAGAAAGAAGAGATAATAAGAAATACCACTACTGGTACGGTTAATTCATAAAATAAAGTAAGATGTGTGATCAAATAATTAAATTATCAAGTTAGTGTTTATTGAGAGAAAGGAGGCATCAGTGCAAAAAATTAAATGCAGAAAGAATGCTTTTAATAGAGTAAATTATCTCATAAATTTAGTGGATATGAATACATGGAAACTAAGTGGGGCCATAACCACACTTAATACATCACATTGATTACATTAAGCCACTCAGTTTATTTTCTTCTTCAAATACACAAACCGAACTGCAGATGCATTTTGCAGATAATTTTTATAAGGGGCTTTGCACGAAAGGTCCTTATTTCTGATGGTGTTACAAAAAAAGTCCCTGTAGAAATAAGTATGTAAATTTAGTCCCTGTTTTTTCTAATCAGAAAACGCAAGGTAGCTTGCGCTTTTTAAAATTTCAAAATTTCCAAAATCAGAAAGCGCAAACCAGCTTGTGTTTTGCTGATAGAAAGCGCAAGTTACCTTGCGCTTTTCAAAAATTTCAAAATTTTTAAAATTGTCAAAAAAAAATTCAAAATTAAAAAGCGCAAGTTACCTTACGTTTTTCAAAAATTTCAAAATTAGAAAGCGCAAACTAGCTTGCACTTTCCTGGTAGAAAGTGCAAGTTAACATGCGTTTTTTAAAATTTTCAAATTTTAGAAAATTTCGAAAATTTTGAAAAATATTTTAAAATTAAAAAAGTGCAAGTTATCTTGCATTTTCTGTCAGAAAAGTGCAAGACGCTTTGCGTTTTTTTTATTTTTGAAAAATAGGGACCAAATTTACAAATTCATTTCTGTAGGGACTTTTTGTATAACAACATCAAAAATAGGGATCTGTGACTCTTATCTTGTTTTTATAACATTGAACTCAACTTTTGAACTAATAAAAGGGCTTGTACAAAAATAGAATAATAGCTCTACCCTTTCATGATATATGGACATCTCTTTAACTAATTGAACAAATTAACAAAACTGAGAATCACATGAAGACTACATGCTATATTCTAATGGTATGAATTTTTTGCATAAAACTTGTCAATTAAATGCAGGCATAAACGTGAATGGCAATATACTAATTCCAAAAAAATATTTTAAAATATTTTGAAGAATTAAAGGTAGTCTTTTGAAACTTATTAGTAAGGATTCCAATGAATATTAATAAAGGAGTATGCAATTGAAAATCAGAAATTTGCATACCTTCAGATATATAGACAAAAATGCAAAATGTACAGTTTGCAAACTAAATAGATGGCTAAATTTAAATGTACAATACAGTATAAAAATAAGAACAAAATAAATAATAGTAGTCTGTGGTTTAGGTTGATGAAGGTTGATAAGAACAAAATTAAAATTAGAAACAAAATAAGAACCTCAATATGGATTCTTCTTTACGCACTCAACACACAAAAGATGTGTATCAACTTATCTAGTTGGAATTTTTTATCAGTAGAAAAGGTGAAGCAACATCACCAATATTCATTCTATTCTGCCCACGCAAGCAACATATTCATAGAATATTGATGAGATAGAACTTGCATGCATAAGATGCTTATGTTAGAAAAAAGTTGTTCATTACATATATGAAAGATAATTCTTCAACTGAATTCTCGTCAATTCATGCCACATACATGTCCACATGTCAAGTAACCTTTGATAGGTTTTGAAGATAGTACGGGGCGACTTTCATCTTTGTCTAGATTTTTGGTTAGCTCTATACCCTTGTTGTGTTTCTGGAAAAATAACAAATATGATGGATTAACTTTTGGTTCAGAGTTTTCAACAAATAGTTGGTGTGCCTAAAATCAGACAAAAGTTGTTACAAAAACGAAATGTAGTAACAAAAAATTAACAGAGAGCATAATATGATAACCAACAAAAAAACTTAAGTCGTATATGCATAAAATGCTTGAATAAAAACTCAAACATCATAAATTTAGAGTAAGAACAACATCAACATTGGAAAAAATAATCACGAACATCGTGAACCCAAACATTTATACACGCGGTAGGGTTACAAATCTCAGAAGGCAAGTATTCTATAAAGAAGCAAAGAGAAATAATCGCAAACACCGGGTTACAAAATCTTAGAAGGCACGTGTTCTATAAATAAGCGAAGCGAAGAAGAAGAAGAAATACCTTACATTTCAGCAATATTTCGATGGAGAACAACGAATCAAATCAAGTCGTAAATAGAGTAAATAAAAGTGGGTTACAACCGATTGTATGTGAATAATATAGAAATGATGGGTAATGGTTTAAACTTGGGGAAATAATTTCATAGAGAATAGGAATTTGAAATGCGCGTTTGTAGAGATTGGGAGATGAAGAAATTAGATGGATAGTATCATTTAAGAAGGAAGAAGAAGCAGTTTCTAAAAATCGTGAATAAGAATGAAACGTGGGAAGTAACGGGTGTTATTTTTATTAATCGTGGGAACTTATACATGGTCGCTAGAGTTATTGAACCGTCTGATATTGAACGTGGGAAAACACAGTGTTAGAATTAACATGTGTTTTTAACGGCGTTGCAAGACTTAACGTAGAAACTAACGCTTTTGCTTATTTAGAGTATCCAGAACTGTCTGATGTCTTTTCCAATGTTAAATCTCAACTCTTCTTTGTCTTTTCCGTTAAACCAAAGGAAATTTGTTATATAGATCTATACTTAAACAAATCATATATATAAATTTATATAACTTATATATATGACAAACAGATATATATATATATATATATATAATATAATAGCAACGCAAGCTTAGGCTAAGTACAAAAATAAGGTAGTAGGCTCCAGACTACAACATATATAAAACTATGTATATTATACTATATTCATTATATTAATATTTGTATTTTTATTCTTTTTTTCTCAGTAAAAATAACAAGTTTTAAACTATACATACACTTACATATATGAAGCGCCGAACAAAAGAAGGAGGCAGGATCGGTTGATGTGGCAGTTTCGGGTTGCTCGGCTAGAGCTAGAGAGGAGAGGCGGTCATGGGTTTCGAGGCTGGAGCGGTGATGCGGCTTGGCAGTGGAGGGCAAAGTGGCAGAGGCACGGGTGTTGAGGCTTCAAAGTGGACGTAGGTTGATTGGTGAGTTGGGCTAATAGTCGAAGTGAAGGAGGGCCAGGGAGGACGCTACTGGGTGGATCTCGGCTGGCCGTTGTAGAGTGTGGTGCGCCGGATGAACAGGTTGGTGGAGGCTCTGGTGTTGAGCGCGGAGGTGAAGTTGGTGCCAAGGTGGCCAAGCGAGGTGGAGGCTTCGGCTTTATCACATGAAAGAAAAAAAAGATGATGCAAGCCATGAAAGGAAGCGACAGATAAAAAAAGAGGGGGAGCATATTCTTCAATCATGTATATAACGAATCATGTTCCTTTTTTATTTATTTGTATGTACCATTTTTTTTAGAGAGAAAGGAAGAGAAGTGGGTTCGGCATTAAGAAGGGAGATAAGCATGGAATGTTCAGGCATGATAAAAAAAAATAAGGAGAAGAAGATACAGAAAAGAAATTATTACGGGAACAAATATTATATTATATATTTTCAAAACAAGAACGGAAATGAAAAGGAGAAACCAACCAATAATAATATTAAAAAGGTGGAAATGGCAAAGGTCAAAATTAAATTCTGGGAATCACACAGATTTGTGGCCATTCATTTCTCACGGCTGGACAGTTGAATGTAGACAAGGAAAGCTAAAAGGTTCAAAAATGGATACCGATGCGGCTACCGTTTCGCGGTTTTCACCGCGTACCAGATACCGAAATTGACAAATGAATATACTGCAGAGATCAGCATGACGAGACGATCAGAACGGTACACAGATACGAGCAATACGACCATTCTATCAAAACTCGAATTTCAGTGCCAAAACTACTGCTAATTTACCGAAAATAATATAAACGGGGCTAGAGAAGATCAAATTTGAAAAAATGAATTATGACGTCTCACTCAGACAATGATTTACAAATTTATTGTATAAAAATATTCAGGTTTCGGAAATATTTTATTTATAACAATTTTAAATGATTTAAATTGAAATTGAAATTACACAACAAAACTAACTTCCATATTTATCAACGAAAATTTGTCATTTGCTATGTTTAAATAGACGCATACCAAATATCAAATTTTCAATGCTAAATTTTAAAGTTAAATTTCAAACAAAAGTTCAGTTAATTACGTTATAAAAACCGTTAAAATTTTCGGGTCGTTACATCCTTGGTCCAGATATGGTAAGAGAAGCCATAGAGAAGATTGAGTTAATCCGGGATAGGATGAGAGAAGCTCAGTTTAGGCAGAAAAGCTATGCAGATAAAAGACGTAAAGATTTTGAGTTCTCGGTTGGAGATCGTGTTTTCATAAAAGTACACCGATGAAGGGTGTGGTAAGATTTGGGAAGTCAGGGAAACTGGCACCGAGATATGTTGGACCATTCCCTATTATAGAGAGGATCGAGAAACTCATGTACCGAATAGAGTTACCTGTAACTTGGCAGGTGTCCACAATGTGTTTCGGGATTCTCATATTTGGAAGTATGTGCCTGATCCAGAAACTACTATCGCTCCGACTACATTAGAAGATTTAGTAGTAGAAAAGGATTTGAGTTTTGTGAGACAACCAGTTTGAGTTGTAGTGAGAGATGAGAAGAGGTTAAGGAACAAGACAATCAAGTTAGTAAAAGTCTAGTGGAGCGATAATGAGAATGACTGTACTTGAAAGATAGAGGACAAGATTAGGGATACTTATCCTAAGTTGTTATGATGGTGTGTTCTATATTTGTTGTATATAGACTTTATGGCTGGTAGGATATACTAGCATCGTTTGCATGTTTGGTATGCTTGTTAAGTAGTCCTTATTGAATTTCAAGGACAAAATTCTTTAAGGAGGGGAGATTGTAACACCCTTAATTTTAGTTAAACATTATTCATGACATTTAATTGAATATATTAAATAGAATAATGTAAATAGTTAAGGAGAATGAGATTTGAAAATTTATAAGGTCGAGCTATTACTAATGAACTAAGTAAGATTGTTTAAAGATTTATCATATAAGAGAATATATGAGAGGGACAAAATAGGTAGATCCATCTTTTATCGATAAACCTTCTCCCCCTCATATCATTCTCATTTTTCATACCATCAAAAAAATCAATGATAAGAAGTTAAGGCCGGCTATCAAAATAGCTAAGGAGGATCACAAAATCAAAAGAGATTCAAGAGAAAGCCAAGGGAAACTAAAGCAACCACTAATCTCAACTCCAACAATTAATTTACAGGTGAATAATACATGAATCTTCTCTTTTGCTTGTACTTATATTCGATTATGGATAGTACCCGAATTATTATTGTTTGTTTTACCTAGATATGGTTGTATAATCATTGTTTGGATGATATAATGATTTATGGAATTTTTATGAAATTATATAAGTGGGTTTTAAGAGTAAAACCTAAGTTTACATTGTCCAATCAATTTGATTTTTATATATGCGATGTAAAACATTATTTTGGAGATGGGTTTTTAATTTCATAACTTTTCAAGTTAAGATAAATATTTTATGAATTTTCTAAGGTGGAAATTGGGTTAATTTCGGATTTTAATTATTAAAAATATTTAAATATAGTTTTTGCCCCCAAAATTTTTATATAGTAAAGAAAATAATATTTTTGAATTTCTTTGATTTTTTGGGATTTTTTCCAGATGATTTCGAATTATTACGAATTCATTTTGCTAGAGAAGAACTTAAGTTAATAATTAACAAAGGTCACTAAGCAATTGGGTTGGCAAATGATTTTAGGACTTTAAACTTGGATGCGGTAGTTTTTAGAGAATTTTTTTTGTAAAGTATTTTGATATCCAATAGAAATTAGATAAGAGATTGGATTTGGTGAAAAGTATCTACCTTTAGTAGTAATAATACTGTTTTTATAAAATTTACTATGATGCCACTGATGTGCAACAACCCCATGAAGTTCGGCATCGACAATGAAGTGTGGCAACGACATTAACAACGCTTGGGATACTTAGTATTATAAGCATGTGATGCATTGGGCCATGCATACGGCAACAACGCCACATCCCACTATGTTGATCATTTTCGATAACAGCTACAATAAGGCAGTGGCATCGCTTGTTTGACTTCGACCTTATAAAATTAGCGGCATAGTAGTCGAAGTATAATGACGTCGTTGGTCTTGTTGTCGCTATTCATCAAAGTCGGTATGGTTTTAAGTTATACTAGTTTGGCAACGACGCCGCATAGCATCGATGCCGCGTTTCTTCAATGGCGTCGATGAAGGCTGGTTAGGCTTTGTCGCCTTGTTTTTTGGTTAAAAGAAGTTGGTTTTAAGTAGGTAGGAAATCGATAGGATATGTAAGTCGACAACATCATTTTCGACTTGAAATTTTTATACTTAAAAGAGTTTAAGATTTGTCTTGTGAGTTTAAGAGGTCGACAATGTCTTAATGTCGTGTGAGTTGTATGTTATCTTATTAAAGGCGGAGAGCCTTAAGCCTCTTTGTCGACATTGTTATTGACGTTGACATTGATCTATATTAAACTATTTAATGGCGGGAAGCTATTTGTTTTATGATTTTGACTTTAAATCATAGGTATACCAATGTAAATTTTTAATAAGTTCGATATAGATCATTTAAGGATACCAATGTATGTCACTTCGAGATGTTAAAACTTTAAGGGGAGATAAACTAATTGGGGACACCAATAGACATAGGTTAAACATGTGGGTAACATGAATTAAATTATTAAATGATGGGTTCATAGTTATCCTAGGAAAACTATAGGAGGTGAGATGGATAGTCCATATCACGCCGGAGATGGATAGTCTCTATGAGGTGAATGAAGGGTTCATAGTTATTCTAGAAAAATATGGGATGTATGATGGATAGTCTACATCATTTCAGATGAATGGAATATGTGTGATGGATAGTCCATATCATTTTAAATGAATGGATTATGTATGATGGATAGTCCATATAATTTAAATAGTTATACCGTGTGTGATGGGTAGTCCATATGGTAAGGGATGGGTAATCCAAGTAATAATTACATGTGAGATAAATAATCCACATAATTTTGTTAATTAAACCATATGTGATGGTAGTCAAAATGGTTGGGGATGAGTAATCCAAAGAATTAATATATGTGAGATGTGTAGTCCACTTAAGTATAAGACGGATAGTCAATGAAAAATTTAGATGGGTGGTCCTATAACTTAGGACGGGTAATCCAATGTATGTTGCCTGTTTGCATATCAGTATATTATTATGTTATAACCATTGTGGATGTAGGAGCAAAGTATATGATTTTGATATTTTAGTTATGATACTAATGAGGGAAAACCCGTTCCGCTCAGCGGCGTGGTCTCACTAGATATCTATTGGTTCGAGATGGTAGGTTATTATTCACACCAGACATTTTGTCTGACCCGAAGTTATTGTTTTTCCCCTTAAACTTTCAGGTACTCATTTGAGTAGGTCGGGAGTAACGGTTTTCAGGTTCCAGTTAGACGAATAAGCTTCCAGAGACATGTAGGAGGCAATCTAGCTTTTAGGAGCTCTATCTATTTTTGTTGTGTTTGTCCAATTGAGTGTATGTAATGACAGAAGATTCTAACCGTCGAGTAGTAGTAGTGGACTTTGATCAACCAAGGGGCATCTTCATATGTCGCTCTTGGAGTATTTTCTTATAATTATATTTTCTCTGATCGTGGACTTGCGAATGTGATTATGTAATGAATATGAAATCATATTTTGAAATGGAATGTAAAAGTTATTTCTGAATTGTGTTTGAAATTTTTTCATATCCACGTGATTCTGATTATTGATATAATTAACATAGCCGCATTTTATCGTCGAGAATTAATAACTATGGATGACTGTAGCATCCGTGGCGGTTAGTTTTGGGCCTCAGAATGAGGGATGTTATAGTTTCGTGATTAGTTCAAGATGTCAGAATCTATGTGGAGATTTGTGATCTATTTGAGATGCTTGAACATATGCAGTTGTTCATGATCTATTCAAGATATGGGAATCCATATATGATTCTGAGATCTGTTGAGATATGGGAATCCATGTATGGTTTTGAGATCAGTTTGAGTAGGAGCTTGTATGGAAGATCTGTTTGAGTCATGACTCGTGTGCTGGGATGCTGAACCTGACTTCACCATTGGTAATGACAAAAACTAGAGATAGGAGACATAGCCTATGGGGTTTAGCTAACTTAAAGGGTGCATGCACTCCATTCTAGTGATACTTACGGATATGCATATAAGAGTGATGTGACCCGACGCTACGTGTTCGGGCGTGGACTTGCTATGTTTTTCCTATAGTATCCAAAGATATACGATGCTCGGAAGGATATCTCTGATCCTTGTGCAGGAGGACCGTTCTTGAGGTACCGAGGCCACATCTGTGGAATCTTACACAATTAGCGAACGCACCTTAGTGGTTGTGATTGTATACCTATTATTGTTGTGGTGTACACTCACATGCATCGCAGCTACTTGATTATCTATATTTCACACCCTAGACATTA
This sequence comes from Allium fistulosum, assembly GCA_030737815.1. Classification (NCBI taxonomy): domain Eukaryota; kingdom Viridiplantae; phylum Streptophyta; class Magnoliopsida; order Asparagales; family Amaryllidaceae; genus Allium; species Allium fistulosum. Next base: position 786,079,180 of record CM060902.1, on the reverse strand, counting down.
TTATAGTATCACTGGATTTTCATATAGAAATGGTTTGGTTATCGTGAGGCAAAAGCCCATCCATATTTATTTGCTGTGTGGTCTTATGATATACCTTTATCTTCGAAGAGTTTCGTATATATTATAATCCATATGATTTGAGTTTCTCATGCTGGTTTACCAGATTGATCTAGGTGTTATTTTCTTATAATGCTCGGGTCGGCCCGTGTATATTTTTAGATTTAGTTATGGTTCATTGGAGCTCTTGGAGAGGAGTTAAATGATTACTTACCGTATTTATTTTTTGTTGCATGACTTGTTTTGTATTTATCAACGCTTGTGAGGACAGACTGTTATAACCGTCCAGGCTGATGATAGGTTAGTTACTCTGATTGATGTATGTATATCAAAGTTTACTTTTTGGTAAAGACCTTTTGAGATATTATATATTATCATTTTGCATGTGAGATACTGATATTGTGTTATTCTTTCTTGTTTGGTTTCTTTTTTTCTTTTTTTACCTTAATGTTCTGTCTTTCCGACACTTAGGGTGCTTGGTATATGAATACCGTGGATGTATTAGTGTCGACATTCAAGGGTCGAAAAGGTGGACCGTTACAATATGTATATAATTAACCAATGAGATTTATGGGTAACATAGTTTAGTGTCAAAGGTAATGATAATTAAACCACTACAAGAGGGAACGGTTATTTCGACAACTAATAGCCGTCGGCGGCTGTCGAAAGTCGACGAAAATAGCCATCGAACTAACATCCTTCGAGTAATTGCTCATCGACAGACTTTTTGATAGCTTCATCGAGCAACTTTTGGATGGCCTTTATCGGACTATATGATGGATTTCATTGCCTCATCGAGTACACGTGAGTATTGGGACGGTCAAGTTTTGGCCAATTGGCCGTCGAAAGCCATCGAAAATATGGGACCTTTTTCCAATTTAGCAGCGATTCATGCCTCAAACAACAAATATATAACAATATATATTGCAACACAATTTCACACGCATAAATCATATATATCAAAGTCCAAATCACACATATCACATATACTACTAAATATATCTCATCAATAATAAAAAATACATCAATATAATAAACATAAGTTCAATCTCAAAAGTCCATCATAAATTTCAATCTCGAACATCCCTAAACATCTCCAACTGTATCATAAATCTAATCACATATCAAACTAACCTCACCAAGAGTATATATAACTCTCATACTACCTCACAACCTCAAAGTGCATATATAAAATATCTCAACATAAATAAAAAAATCATACCTACTCATCGCCTCCTAATCACTATGATGAAGGAAATCTACCATGATGTTGCATATACGGAGCAATGTGCTCATCAAATGTAACAATCTGCCTTTCTTACACCTAAGGACGACACTTAATATATCCATTGTATTCGTGTGTTGATCATATAGGCATCCGAAAGATAGATCAATTGGGTAAAATAAAAGAAAAGACAAGAAGAGAGAAACATAGAATCTCACAACGCTTGGAAATCATATATAATAGAACATAAGATAGTACATACAATCATTTCCAAAATGAAACATTAGAGTTACAGTAGATAATAATTTCATCCAAGGACAGTTATAACTGCCTGCCCCACAATTTTGATACCTATATACAAACATGACAATGAAAATATAATAGATAACTAGATAAAGGTGAAGCCTCCTACTTAATGCTCCTCTAAAATGCATTCGAAGAACCTAGACTACTTGGTTACTCAAAAATTAGAGTACCCAAGAGTTTAAGGGAAAGAAAGAAAAACTCTGGGTCATGCATGGGTCGGATGTAAGTAAACTTAAAAGATATGCTTTGTTATTTTATAAAACCCTTCAAAAATAAAGGTATCTCATAAGACCACGCTATAAATAAACATGGACGGGTTTTTAGCTTATAATAACCAAACCCCCTTTAATAGAAAATCCAATAATATTATAATAATGTCTAGGGTTAAAATAAATATTTAGCATAGCCGGAATGGTTACATTAATTACATTCCAACATATTTAGTATATAGCTAAGTCCATAAAGGCACATATTGGAAAATGGATTCCATCATTGACAAGGCTATTGGAGTACCACCTATCATAGTATATCTCTAGAGAAAACTTACCGAGGGCCTTACATGGATCCCCTACCAACAAAGAACTGATATACCCCTTCCTGGATAGTATCTAATATAATCACTCCTCGGTTGCGTCCAACAACCATACTGGTCCTGAAGCATACATTCAAAGAAATATCGATCTGGATCGAGATGATCATACATGATGGGTGTGACCCACATAGCCCTACCGCATCTTCCCTGTTTTAGTCATTTACGGGTGTGAGGTCTAAGGCAACGATTACCATTTTTAGCAAACCCATCTTGGAATGCTAACACTGCCCTCTAAGCAACAATGCAATATCAGATTCATCCATACAAGTTGTTCCGAGATTGAACAAACACAATAACCTTACTACCTTCTATTTTGGAATCACCCTCAGAATAGATAGTACAACTCCATAGACTACTTCATGATAATTTAGATCACGAATTGTTTGTTAGTTTGAAGTGGCTTGGATAAACCCTACTTATCCGAAACAGGTGTCTCTAAACTAAAGCGATGAATTCCCGACCTTCGGTTCTTTTGAAAGTATGCGAACAAATATAAGAGTCCCCACGGGGATCTCGAATATACATTCTTAAAAGCAAACTACGTTTCATAGAAATGAGTCTTCCCCTTGGGATCTCGAATCGTATGAAATTGCCAAGCTTTTATATACTTCTCAAGTCAATATAGGTCAAGTTCATGATAATGGACAAGCAACTATCTATTGTAAGTAATTAGTTTGCATATGGAAAATCAAACATCATATACTTATCATCGCTTTTCGATTTCAACCCCATGCCATCCCTTGACTAATAATGAAGTCGGACAAGTTAGAGAACTACCCTCGCCTTGACATACATTCCTAAATTCTCACTGATAGAAATGGATTTCCATACCTCGAAATTTAGTGTCAAGTATAAAATGGAGTACCTTCCATATACTTAATTAATCATGACCTATTTATAGAAATTAATTCTCTTACACTTATCACATTTTCAAAATTTCAACTTCTCTACCCCTCGCCCAGAATCGAAGTCAGGTAAGTCGGAGCGTTGGTTGCCTTTGGTCTTGCCTTAGTTAAAATACTACGATTCTAGATCTCACAATTAGAGAAAAATTTATTCATCGGCTTTTAGTGCAAAATATAAGATGACTTACTTTCCATAAACGTGTCAATATTTTAGCACTATTTATCATATTTGTTTTGTGTTACTTAATGGTACTGATAAAGAAATCCAATGTCTAAAAGCAAAAGTCCTTTTTAAAATAATCGAAAACAAACTTTGTAAACTTATTTCTTATCTTTGATTCCAATTCTATTTATTTTAATCCAAAAATTTATTTTAAATCAACCCTTTTCCTTTATACAAGTAAATACCTTTTTAATAAATAAATTCCAAACCACCTTAAAACAACTTTGCAAAGAGTTTTGAAAACAAGAGTCGATTTTGAAAAAATCTTTTAAACATTTTTAGAAAGGTAAGGTAGTAAACCACTTTTAAAACAAATCAAGGGATTTTTAGTATCGCATAAAAACAAGTCATCAAAACAATTGACTATTGCTAAGCGACATACATATTCCATCACATCATACATAGTATGTAAAAATGTAAATAAACATCCACAAGGCGAGGAACTCCTTGGAGTCCCTCTATAAAAATTGTCCCCTACAAATCATCACATATGCACTTCGAAGTGTATCGTTGTGACCTATTCGTTACAACCACTTCGACTTCTTTCCTTTTACTAGTCCCTTGACTAAATCCTATGTGTCATCCGTTTCCAAGCAGGAACCAAACTAAACAATAATAATTATATACAATTATACACATAAGCAAACACATAAATTATTACAACCAAATACTTAAATTATACAGATATTTGAGCTTTAATCGCATAAACAAACACAAACTTCACCCAAGTTACCACGACCTTGCAAACAACACACGGACCTAGCTTCCTTCTACACAACTTACTTTTAAGGACCCAGTGAACCATGTTTGGGCTGGACCATGGCTAGGGAGGGCTTGGCCATGCCTTAAAAAGAGTTGTTTGGGTTTGAATTTTGTAGATAGGTGATGTAGAGTGGGATGGAAATGATTTTAGGAACTTGTTTATGAATTTAAAGAAGAAAAGAAGTGAATTTGAAGTGGTTTTCTTTGTAAAAACAATGGAGGAAGTGTAGTGAAGAGAGTGGAGAGGAAGAGAGTTTTGAAATGGAAAATGAAGTAAAGTGGAAAGTGGAAAAGGATGTGTTCTTTTTATAGAAACTTAAAATTGACTAATTACCAAATTACCATTCTAAAATAGCTAATACCCTCCATGAAAATTTGACAGCACACACCCCCTCCCACATGCCATGTACGCCTCCCCTCCTTGTCACACCAAGCCATCAAATCTCCTTTCTAATGTCCTTTTGTAATTATAATTTGTACTTTATTTTTTTCTAAGTAAATGAAAAGTCCACTCTCTTACTTAATTAGTTAAGTACATTTTAAATTGTTTTAAACCAGAATTTAATTAGTGAACTTTTTTTGGCAAGGCCAGCTGGTTTTAATAGTGGACCGTCCACATTTTATTACAACAAGTAATAAATACATATAAGATACATGAGTTATGCCGATTGCCTAAACTACAAAGCAAGGTTTTAAAGTGGACCGACTACTGACATCTCACACTTGAGAACATCACAAACAGAGTTACACTGGCACCGCATAAGGTACAAACAATGACAATCAAGTTGCACAAGGCAATCTCATAAACACACCTTACTAAATCACAAAACTTTGAAACGAAATGTCAAAAGGAACAAATTACCAAAGTAACTGAACCCAAATCCCCAAAGTCCATTCAACCATTTCCAATCCAGCAGCAGAGCAAGAAGTTTCTACCAACCACAGCATAAAACGAAATCAACATAACAGAAACAAGAAGCTCCAATTTAACAAGGAACAAGAAGCTCCAATATAACAAGCAAGAAGCATGAATACAAGCGAGACCAATTCGCAAGATAACCAATACCAAATTCGCAAAAGCAACAACGTGCAGGAATATGCATTGCAAAGACACAGAGCAACAACACCGAAGAACTCAAAATGAACGAGAGACCAGCAAGAACATGGCATACCGACCAATGAGGAAGACCTGCAGACAAACTGCCCGGAGCCAACCAATCACCAGAGTGCAAAAAACCAAAACATGGCAACCAACACAAAAACCCGAAAACATATCAAATAGAAAATGCTCCAGCAGACAATAGAAGCAGCGAAAAACAACAAGACCAGACCACTCACACGTACATAGTCCAGAAAGAAGACGACCAAAACTAAGAGAACCAAAACTAGTTCAAGAAGATGCCACTTCCGCTGCAGGCAGTCACCAAGGGCAATGAATGGTGCGATAGCGCGGCGGGTTGACCAGAACATGGACCAAAGTACAACAATCGGACGGCGGTTGAAATCATGCAGGAAAAGAGAAGCGAATCTGAGGATCTAAGCAAGAAAAAGGGGTTTTTAAGAATGGATAGGGTTGCAAGTCACAACATAGGGGAACGTTGGGGTTAAGGGAGAAAGAGAGCGAAAAAAATACGGGAGACTAAGAAGAGAACGAAAGAAAAAATGGAAGAGGCGGTGAGAAGAAAACCCTAGTCCCCATTGATGAAAACTTGCAAACCAAACTACTTAGTGAACTTGTTTTATTATTTGTATATATGTGTATACTAGTGTACACAACATTTTCTACAAACATTTGATCGATGAAAAGTTGAAAATCCAAAAAAACGATTTTCGATTTTTCTCCAAACTACTTATTTTTGTAAACCAAATTTCAAAACAACTTTATTATCATAAGTTATTATATAAAAAAGGTCTACCTGAGTTATAAAATCCATTATTTAATTATTTAAAAATATATTAAATATTCACATTTAAAGTGACTAAATTATGGGTCGTTACATCCAGCATCTGGTATATCTCCTCAGTCCGACGCCTGTCTTGATCCTCAAGGTCAGCAATCCGAGCTCTTAATTCTGCAAGCTCCTGATAATCCGGAGCTCTTCATAGCTGGCTTGCCTTTGTCTAACATCTAGTATTTTTTTACGACAATTATGAGGTTCATATAGTGTGGTTAATAAAATCAATTTGTTATACTTTATTCATAAATATATTATACAAAAACATTATCTCATGATTTTCAAACCATAGCATCTATTCTGCATTGGTTGTTCCATGATTGCATCAAAAACATGTCCTCGTCATTAGCAGTCCGCTTGTCTCGACCTGTTCCCTCGAGTAGTTGGTCTCGTTCTTTAAAGAATTTATCTTACGATTAAAAATTGAATTATAATTAAAATTCATATTACATTATTTTAATTATTTATAACTTTTAATTTAAAGTGATTATTAATAACTTATAATTTAAAATATGCTTACATGGACTCCTATGATTTTATGTCATGCCATGTGTATGTTTTTGCGCAATCTTCATAGACATACTTGAAGGCATGAGAATGAGTAAAAACTTTCAAGTAGGAGACATGACGACCATACTCTCTTTCATGAAATAATTATTATTATATAAGATTATACAATGCTATAAGTGTTTATAATCGCAATTTATAAATTTACCAGTCTTGACGGTAATCTCGGAATGACTTTGAACTCCTGCAATGTATGGCAGGATTTGCATTCTTATTTGCAGAATTCCACTTAGATTTTGTATGTAATTTAACATAAACATTGTATTTCACATTTATAAATTGATGCAATTATCATACTTACTTCTATACGAGACTGGTAAACTTACCATCTGGACTTTTCCAATAAGCATTTAAAGCTTTCCAGATGGTTGCAGTCATTCAGTCAAGCTTTTTATTCGCTTTTTTAATGCTTAACGTCATATCATGGTAATTTTTCCATATTTTTTGGTCCAATAATTTCTGCAATGGGATAAGTCTTTTTTCTGTAAATCTACTACACATGCACATTGAAGTTAAAATGAATTATATATTTATACTTAGTCAACAAATTGCATAATGGTTATATATAAAATGAAATGCACTTTTATACTTACGTAAAATCCTACCGAATACTCTTTACAATGTAGAGTGGGATATTCTCCCACTTAGGCCAGCAAGCTGTGATTCTGCCTTTGTAGGCAGTCTTAGAAACATCAAGCACAATATATGAGTGCTCTAATTCAAAACTTCTTATTAATTATGATATAGACATTTAATAAATCATGAATAATATATCATACACAAAATATTTATGATGTTGCAATAAATTTGATACTTGCCCACTTGCTTTACTTGCTAATCCAACTATAAGACGGACTATTTGTAACGGGTCGTCGTTATCGCCTCCCACGGTAGTCCCTCTCTGACTTGAAGAGGGGGAATTTGATGAATAAGAAGATTGCCGATGTGGAAACATAATATCTGTTATAGACATATCATTTTATTATGGGAGAACATATCATTTTATTTTGGGAAAACATATCATTTTTTTATGAGAAATCATGTAACATTAATAATCATATAAATTACCTTCTATCAAAACATACAGTAATAATCAATATTCATCATTTTATGATTCAGACTTGGTCTCGAATTCTATATCGTTTTCCTCTGTAGTCTCAAATGCTTCTATTAAAATATTTGATTCATCATTCAAAGGCCCAAAATCAGTATGATCATTAGTTATTATTATTTCATTATTTTGCTTAAGATATGCTTGATAAGCTCATTCGTTTGGAATATTATTTCCATCGAACATAAATTTTGCCTTTGTTTTAAAAACTACTGACCAATATGCTTTATCTCTTTTTAAGAATAGATACGGAGCATAATAAATGTAACGACCCAGAATTTCAAACACTTTATATTTAAATACCGAAAATGTTTAAATATTTAAATCTTGAATTTAATGTTATAAAATTGATTTAAAAAGCTTATTAATTCTTTTTAAATAATAAATAACGATGGTTAACTTTTAATTTATAATTAATGCGATTAAATTTGTTTTAATATAATTCTTTTTAAAATGCATGAAATTATCATCCTGGGTTACTATCTTAGATTTTGACGAAACCGTTTTCATTGGATCTGGAATAACGAGTTGTTGCGTGTCGTCGAGTTTCGTAGCGATTGGGCGTCTCGTGTAATTGTGCGAGCTCGGAACATTCGACGATTTAATTAAGAAAATTAAAATATAATATAATTTTACTATAAATACCCCCTTAACCTACCTTCCTCTCCACACTTCTTTCTTTCCTCTTTTCTCCTTCAAAATCAACCGCCACTATCTTTCTCCTCCTTTCAATTGTTTCGAGAGCAATAGGCGACGAATGAAGCCAATTTTGGATCCATTAGGATCGTGTGAGTGTGTATTTCAATTCAACGTGTGTAGTTTGGGGTACGTTGATGGTTGGCTGTGCTCGACTTGCCATGGCCAAAACTAGGGTTAACTTTAGGTGGTGCTGGAAAAGGCAATAGGCCTTGCCAAAGGTGGGTTTGGGGTTTTGGTCTGTAGGAAAACTTGTGGGAGGAGTTTGGTGAGCTGCGGCTACGCATGGTGTTGTGTGACATTTCGGTTGTCATTTGTGGTAGAGTAGGCCATGAGCTACGGTTCACTTTTGCGATAGTGAAAGATGGTATTAGGCGAAGTGGTGGATGTAGTTGTGTTTACCATGGCAGCATGCACCTTTTAGCAATGGTCGTCGGAGCTTCGACCATCTTAGATGAAATGCAACAATATGCTCCTCATTTGTGGCTTCCAGCTCGTTTTTGCAATAGGGATTCAAGCTTGAAGTTTTGGGGCTGGCGGTGAAGCACTCGCGAAAAGGAGCAGGATGGCGAAGGCGGTTTGTCGAATCGTCGAGCGTGAAGGGAGAATAGAGGAGAGAGAAGGTGTGATGATGGGTTGTGCGTATTTGTTCATGCTCAGTAGAGGGGAAAGATGGATTTGGGAAGTGATTAGGGTAAGTTAATTATAATTAAAGTTAATTCAATAAAATATTTTAATCCCAAATCTTGTTAAATCAATAGCGTTTTCGTATGAGGTCCAACCGAGACCCGTTTTTGCCGTTGCACTCGTAGTGAGACCCTATACTTCTTGGTTTGACTTGGGTTTATGTGAGATTATGCGCCAATTAATTTGTATCTGTTATGTATATAATGTTTGTAATGTAAATATAAATTAAAATAGATAACAATGCAAGTTATTACTTTTAGACCCCTCCTTGGTTTGGTAACGACCCACAAATTTGAATAGTTCAAGTTGATAATAAACCACATATGTCCAACCCAAATTGAATGGAAAGACGGATAGTTATGAAAAAGAAAGAAGAAAGAAGAAGAGAAGAGAAGAAGAAGAGAAAAGGAAACTAAAACAATTACAGAATCTCACAAACGCGGTTGAACAACATATAATATAATATCAATGAACTTTACAAAAGAGAAACTGTAATATACATACATCCATCAGAGTACAACAAACCACAATTATTAGCTTGGACAGTTATAATAACTTGTCCTCATAAATGCTGATATTTAAACAACAATGCAACGAAAATAAACAAATACGAGAATATTTCCTGAAGACCTCCAGCTCGCCTGCTAAAGCTCCAAAGCATCCAAATCCAAATCTGTAAATATGCTCGGTCTGACCCGAGCATTGAAAGGAAAGAACGCCCAGATCAATCTGGTAAACCAGCATGAGAAAACACATCTCAGTTGAATTTTACAGTTATAAAAACCTTTTAAAACAAAGGTATGTCGTAAGACCACACTGCATATAAACACAGATGGGTTTTACCTTACGATAACCAAAACATTTCATATCAAATTCTGAAATATTATACTAGTGTCTAGTATACAAATAATATTAATCATAGCCGAAATTGTTACATTGATTAAATTCTGACATACTATCTACAAAGTAAGTTCTACAATCAAAATGGCAGGCACGTATTGGAAAATGGATTTCCAACAAATGACCGGGTAAGGGACTACCTTCCGACAATACATCTCTAGAGGAATGTACTGAGGTTACAAAACATTTGTACCTCTACCAACCCAAGGCCAGCCTATCTCTTCCTAGATAGTACCGAATATGTCATCACATCGATCATTACCGACCTATCTGAGGGCCATCTTCGCATACACCACAATAATTTAAAACCCAACGTCATAGCGGGAATAAATATGTCTAGAAGGAGATGATCATACTCTAATGGTTGTGAATCACATAGCCTTGCTGCATCTACCCCGTTTTGGTTATTTCCGGGTGTGAGGCCTGAGGTAACGATTACCTTTCATATAACACATTTCACGGTGAATGCCACCTTGCCATTCCATAATCACACAACTGATTTCTACAAACATATAACTCCTAAGCACGTATGTTTGAGGAAAGGGTGTTAAGCTAAGAGAAGTTGCCTTCTCGCCACCAAACAGATGATACGTTTATAGAGATCAATCAATATGATTTTAAAATGCATGGTTAGACATTGTCCATTCAAGTTGTCCAGGGCCAGGACAAACCGAAGGCAATTCTCCTACCACATCCTGTTTTGGGGATCACTCCTAGGATCAGTAGCGATTAGTCCTTACAAATCGAAGATTTTCATAACAGAGCACTACTGCCACCATAAGTATACGATACGGTAATTTCCCCGAGGATCTAGTGGCAAGCAGCCCTACCTCATGAAGATCTTCATTTTCAATTGTCATCATCATAAACCTGCACTTTTGAACGCATACATTGGTCCGAAGTGGTTTTCGAATAAATCCGGTCCCAGTCTCTTCGGATCAATGACAAAGTGGCTAAATTTGACAGTCGGTTATTTAACTATCAAAGCAACAATAAAATCTAGCACATAAGTAGTCACTAGGCCCATTTAATTAATCTTTTATTAACTAAATCAATTTCCCAATATTTACTTCAATTTATCTTTAAAAAAATATATTCATAAAACCATTTCAAAATATTCGATAACGGAAAACATCCCCATATAATTATACCAACTGTATAAGTATATTCACAAATTATTTCATTTTCAACACTTAGAAAATATCTCCGTATACTTAAAACGAAAATAAGTATATATAAAAATCTTAAGGAAAGTATTCTTCAAAACACACTTTATTTGGGTCCAAACGAATGTTGCGTAATACATCGTTATGACAATCCAAAACACTAGTATATGTATTCGATTATATATATATATATATATATATCCCGTATACTATATAAAACATTTCCTTTCGGAAATCATTTACTATAACAACAGTGTTATAGTCCATGTCTTCCTTACTTCCCCAAAAACGTCTATTACAACAATAAATGTTGAAATCTATGTTTTTGATACTTATCACATTTTTTAAATCATTTTCAAACTATTAGTTCCATTTGGAATTATTATTTTCCAAAACATTGCTTTCAAAAGATAAACTACTTTTAAAACCATTAACTCCATCAAAATGTTACTTTCAAACATTCCTTTAAAAGATAAACCACTTTCAAAACGATTAACTCCATACCTAAATTTCAACATAAATCATTTTTATATTTATAAACTACATTTATAAATTTCAGTTCTATTTTATAAAACTTCTATTTATAAAATTCCTTTATTTATAAAATTCCTTTATTTATAAAATTCCTTTATTTATAAAATTCCTTTTATAAATCTATTCATTTGTAAATCTCTTTATTTATAAAAATCCATTTATAAATCTATTACTTTATAAATCTCTTTGTTTACTTATATTAAAAATCTCATTTTAATATCTAAAACTCCGTTTATACATCTATTACTTATTTATAAAATATTACTTTTATAAATCTCTTATCTAAACCATTTCAAAAATATTCACTTCTAGCTATTTTCATCTTCTTAAAAACTATAATTATTTATAATAAAAAGATGGACTTATTTATAAATTTCAAAACCTTATAATATAGTTCAAAATTCTCTATTTAACATATTTCATAAAACAGTTAAATTAATATTCCAAAAATCATATTCTTATCTTATTTCAATAATCTCCTTTTAATAATTCAAGAATTATCAAAACATATAAAATTCCAAAATCGCTTTAAAAATCATTTCCAATTCATAATCATTATTTTAGTATTTCAAAATACCAAAAATAAGGCCCGGTGCTACTATAGCACTAACTAAGTCAAATTATATTACAATCAATAATATGGCATCCAACACATCATATATTACCACATATACGAAAAGTAAAATCAACAATGGTGAGGAATCTTGTTGGATCCCTATAACCTATTCTCCTGCATCACATACAGTATATCATAAAATATAAGTCAACCTCTTCGAGGCGGGATCGTATACAAAGGATAATCCACTCTAACACAGGAACGTAATAGGGTCTCATCCGTTCTAGGGGAGGGAATATATTCAAACCAACTAATAAATATAGTAAATCATCCAAACAAGCAACAAACAGCATAAATAAAATTATTCCCACTTATATAAAAATATAAGCAGGCCAGAGAAGTGAGTTTACTCATCGAAATTCCAGTCTTTGCCAAAGCGCTCTGGTTTGAATTAAAATTGAACGAGGTTCAATTTTAACCCAAATTTGTACTAGTTCTGAATCCACCCAATCCAATTCCATAGCATAGAATTTGTCGATATAATTGCAACACAACTCGTCACGCTCAAAACAACCTCATATGAAAAAGTTATTTAGTTTACAATTTTTTCACAATTTAAATAATATAACCAATTTAATTTTAATTAACGTCATTAACTTCCTTAATTACATTTAAAGGCACTTAAATCCACGTCTTTGTTCCAGGCATCGCACCCATTCACGTGACTTTCCTCACATTGCCGCCACGCCAGTGCATCACCAGAGTCCATCACATCATCGTCATAGCATGCCCCGGTCGTCCTCTTTCCATCGCCGTAGGTCCGGCCTCCCCTAGCACCTCCGACCATCTTGAAAAGAACCCATAACCGCGCATGAAGGGAACCAGATTCCAACTCCAATCATCGATGATTCGACGATCCCACCGCACGTTATGTAGAGCTTGTTGAGCTCTACGATTTTCCTTCTTGTGCCGTGACATTTCGTTGAGCGGTTGGTGAGGAATCGAATGAGAAAGATGGGCTATTTTTGGCCATTAAAGTTTTAAAGAGGCAGCTATTGACTTTCTCATTAGGGTTTGGCAAAAGTGAGAATGTGGGTGCTTTTATAAAAAAATATCATGACACTGTTCACATGTAAAAATTTCGGACTCTAATCGAAGCGTGCCGCCTGGCGTTCTATATGTTATACCTTTATTACGGACATAGTGGAATATATATCGGGAGCCAATTCCATCATTTACAGAAGTTAACTTTCAAAATCAAGTTATATAAATTTAAATTCCTTTAATTAACTCCCACGCATTTCGAACTCGCACGACCAAACGATATGTCCGATCGCCATGAAATTTGACATCGTATAATAATTCGCTATTACGGATCCAATAGAATAGGTTTCATTGAAATCCAAGATAGTGCCCCGGAAGGCTATTTCCCTACGTTAATTAAAACAAGTTATTTCCAAAATTAGTCTAATCACTTTTAATTCAAATTTAAAAGTTTACTATCTTCCTCTTATTCAAATAGAATTTAAATCAACCTTAGAAATCATTTTCATTCACATTAAATTCAAGATTCAATTATTTAAACAATTTGAAAAATTAAATTTAACAATTTAATTATCAAGTAAATCGCTATATTTTCAAATATAAGTTACTTAACTTATGAAATTAACTTTTCAATATTTAAAATCAATTAAATATTCCAAACTTAAATGACTGAAATTCTGGGTCGTTACAGCTTTTGAAAGCAAGTGACAACGTTATATATAGTATATTCTCTTTTATAACTCTCTAAAACATGTATCATGGTCTGGACTTATTTACATGTTTGATAAAGTTGAAGTATGTATGGATGGTTGAAGCGAAATGGTTGCTAAAATGCACTTTGAAATCCCCAATAAATTGACTAATTTTAAATTGGTTAAAATGTGAATATATTATGAAAATATATATTTGGTTGTTCTTTACACTTGCTCGGGTGTGTTTTACCTAAAGAAATTGGTTTAGAAAGTTATAGAATGTGAAATGATGTTGCATAAGTTTTTATAGCGAAATGTTTGCTTTAGATGCACTTTAAAAATTCTATTTTAATAAAGTATAAAAAGGTTAGATACTTTAGATATTTTTCTAAAATCTTTTTAAGGAGTTTGTAAATGGTATTAAAGTATTTTGAAAGGAATTTTGAAGTTTGAATATGATTTTATAATCATTTATAAATGGTTTAAGTAAGGGTTTTAAATTATAAAACTTGTTTTTATGGTTTTTAAATAAATTATAAAATAGATATTTTAAGTAATATTTTGGGTAAGTGTTTTAAACCATATTATAAAAATTTTAAAGAGGTTTTTTGGATTATAACACTTATGTTATAATGAATGGTTATGTAAGAATAATTAAAAAGGTATATCACCTTGTTTAAAAAGTGAAGATGTACTCAACTCTTTAAATGGATATGATTCAAAGCTAATGACAAGTATAAAAGTAATTTTGGGTTTATAGTAATGATGTTTAAGCAACAATTGTTTTTAACCCATTTAATTGTATTGTTGAAAAGTAATATAATCCGTAAAAGAGATTTTTAAATATATTATTAAGTGTGAAGTGTTTTAGATTTGTAGCAAACGGTGTTTTAATAACATTTGTTTTTAAACCTTGAATTATATTTTAAAGCAGAAAATTATAGTTAAATGATTTTACGAAAATGCATAGATCTTTAATAATGGAATTTTAAAGATAATAACAAGTATGGAACCTTTAAAAAAAGATATAAAGTATAATTTTTAAAGTATAAAAGACCTAAGGGGTTTATAGTAACAATGTTTGAGTAACATCTATTTTTAACCTCTTTGACGGTGTTTTAAGTAAGTACAACTTGTTATTAATTTGTGAATATACTTATACCATTGAGATAAGTATATGAATACTTTTAAGAGTATTGAAATGTGTAGAATGAATAGTGAAGCTTAATTAAAAAGTGAAGTTTAATTAAGGAGCAAAGTTACATTAATAAAGAAGTTTTAAAAGGAGATTTACTAATAAAAGGAGTTTTTAATTAATAAAGGATTTATAAGATAAAAAGAGGATTAGAAGTCGTTTATATGACTTGATCGTGCTTGTGTGTGTCGATCAAGCTTTGTGTTTTACTTGCTTATGGAACGTATATGGGACTTAGTTTCCCTTATGTGATAATTCTCATTATTGTTGAAACCGACCAAATATAACTCTGGAAATATCTAAAAGAAACATGGGAATTATATGATATAGTTATCTTTGGTGATCTCATACTGCATTTTGCTCTTCTAGGACAAATGGTAAGGAAATATCTAAAAGAAGATTTATTTTCCCTTCTCGCATAATTCTCGATCCAAGGTTCGAGTACATTACTTAAGGTGTTTCACACCATTTCGAATAAGGATCTATAACTCAATTTTTGATGGCGAACACTTGGTGAGGGTTCTTAATATGGAACCAAAGTTTTCTATCATAGCATATGGCTACGTAAGGAGAACAGAGGTTTCTAATTAAGAAGTCCGATTAGAGTCTACACTAATGAGTCGAGTGAGCGATACTAGTTTGGCAGTAAAAGTTATGTATTCGAGGGAGTAATCAAATCAGATTTTACATTGAAATGATCTATGTACATCATACGTATTGATGAGCAGTGTTAAGTATTTCTAGGTTAGGACTATGGTAAAATTTTGGGGTCGAAATTCTTTTAAGGGGGGATAATGTAACGATCCGGAATTTCACCGCCTTGATTTGCAAATATTTATTTAATTTTAATACTCAAATAATAGTTTTTATAATTAAAATAAAACATTTTTTAAATAATAACAAGTGATGGAGATATATTTTTACAAATTAGCTTACAAAAATATTGAGTTCGAAGAAAAATCGAAAATATGATCGAAATTCATTTTCTGAATTTTCGACTTCCCGTTGAATAAAATTTGTCGGAAATGTTGTAACACTATTATGTACATATATACATTCATTTATAAATAAGTTAGAATCATATATATATATATGTATGTATGTATGTATATATACATATATGTGTGCATTTTCTTAAGTTAAAATAAAGGGCGATGTGACACTTTTCCTAAGAATTAAAAAATGGTTAAATTGGAAAATACATTAGGAAACATAAGTACACCAAGAATTAATTGCATGTTGGCTCATGGGGGGAGCATGCTTGCGTGAGCGACATGAAGTAGGGGGACAAAGGTGATGAGGATGCAACAATTGAGTGGGGGGGGTATGTACTAAAGGGTATTTTAGTAATTTACTAAATGCATTTTATATAAGAGAGATTTCATAATTTCTCTTTCTCATTTTATTCATTTCCATTCTTATTTTCAAACTCCATCTTTTCCATGAACTCATCCATGGCTTCTTTGTAAACATTTTCCAATAAAAACACTTTCTTTTCTACTTAAAAACATTGTTTAAAGATCCTCCTTCCACTTCTACACCACCTTCTTTCCAAAGTAAGCCCTCACCACCCCCATCCAAGCATGGTCAAACCCCTTGCTCCCCATGGCCAAACCATTTTTAACCCTTTGGCCTCTAAAACTCATTTTGCTAAGGAGAAAGCATGGATCTATGTTCGATTTAGGTTCTAGTATAATCTTAGTTGGTTTGGTTAGCTTTTAGGTGAGAAAAGCTTGTTTTTTCCTTAAAGTTTTAAACTTTAATGTTGATGGTAATTATTGCTTATCTTGGTTGTGAAAATATGTTGGTTGTTGGATAAATTGATGTTGGTTTTTATATGCATATGTATGCTTTGATGTGATGTTGTTTAGACTTGGAAGTAAAAAGTTAAAAGTTAGTAAAGTGCAAGTAAGGACCTTGCTTATATCATGATGTTATGGTCCATATATATATATATATATATATATATGTAAACATACATACAATGTTGTAGTTTAAGAAAAAATCAGTACTTGATTTGTGCTTTAATACGACATCGAAATCCCTTACTTTCTAACTTGTTTACTTATGGATTTTTCGAGAAAAGTATACAAATTTTTTAACTTTCTTTATTTGTAAAATCTTTATTCAAAGTTATAAAATAAGTTAAAACAAAAGACAAAGTTTTTGAAGGTTTTTGGAATATAAAATCAAGTTCTGAAATTACGGGTCATATAGCGATAGTCGCTATGGGTGTAGTTCGTAAAAACAAACTCTTTTGAAATTTAAAAGTGTTTTTGCTTAAATCTCATTTTGAAAAGTGTTTTCAAAACAATTTATAAGTCATAAAAAGCAATCATTTAATTAATTAATTATTTATTTATTTAATGATTATTTGATTAATAAATTAAAAAAGTTAATGAGCACTTGATCATTAGTTAATAAAGGAAATGAGTACTTAATTATAAATTAAGTAAGTAAATTATAATTAGTATGTTAATTAAAGATTAATTATTAGTTAATGATTTATTTAAGGTTTAATTTTTATTTAATTATCAATTAAGGGTTAATTATTATTTAATTATTATTTAAGAAAGGGTTTAAATATTAATTACTAATTAAGTTAAGATTTATTAGGACTTAATTAAGATTTAAATTATCATTAAATGAAGGTTTAATTTATTATTTAACTATTACTTAAAAGTAAATTTTGATTTAATTATTTATTTAGGGGTTAATTATTATTAATTATTTACTTAAAAGTTTAGTCTATATTTAATTATTAATTAAAGATTAATTATGGTTTAATTATTTATTTAAAGGTCAATTTGGGATTTAATTATTTACTTAAAAGTTAAATTGTTATTTATATAAAATTTTTAAATGTTATTTAATTATTAAATAAAGGTTTTAAAGTTTTGAACCGCATTATTTCTAAAAATCGGTTTGTTTTTAAAGCAACTCTCTTTTAAGGAATGTTTTAAATCCAAAGGATTTCTTTATCAATTACCCTTAAGTAACCTCAAATGAGTATGAAACCCAATGACATCTATTTATCAGAATAAAACATCATTCTGCTAATTAAATTATATTGGACATCTATTTGGTAGAATAAATCACAGTTCTATAATGATTCCCCAAGTAGATTATGTTGATATCTATTTAAGTAGAATATAAACCCAGTTCTGCTATTTTGGTAACTTGGATATTTACTTATATGTTGATTTGTTGTTATCGGTTTATCCCTTTTACATATTTGATTTCTATGTAAATACCCATGTTATAACTTGGAAATTTAAACTCAATTAAATGAAACCATTGTGGTTACTAACTAAGCCTCTTCTTGATTTTGTGAAGTCAAATATTTCATTTTATCCTTTTTAAAAATGGTTTAAAATTTATTATCATTTTAATTAAGATATTTAAAGGATAATTAAGCAATTATTTTATTAAAATGTTTGAAGTTAACTTAATAATTTTTAAATGGTTATTTAAAATCATTATTTTGTTAGTGAGATTTAAGGATAATTAAATGAAGGATGTTTAAATAATAAATTATTTATTTTAAAGGTGTTTTAAATAATTGATTTTTTTATCAAAGAAACTTTATTAATTAGAGTTTATTAAAGAAGTTTTGTTTAAAATAAGGAAAGTTTATAAAAGGAGTTTTATAAATTAAAAAGGAGATCTTGAAATTTGGGGAGAGTTTTATAAACGATTGTGGATATTTATAAAAGAGTTTTATAAATGATCTTGGATATTTATGAAAGGGCTTTACAAATTGTTTTGATATTTAAAGAAGAGTTTTGTAAATAAACTTGGAGATTTATAAAGAGTTTTTATAAATGGATTTAGGAATTTAAATAAGGAGATTTCATAAAATGAAAGAGATTTATTCAAAAAGGATTTATAGCAGAAGTTTATGGAAGAAATTGAGATTTGATTTCCTTAAAACGACCTTCTTAATTATGGTGCAAGGAACATTCGTTCCATACTTAACACCGAAGGAATAGTGTTTAGGGTTATACTTATCTCCATTTTTGTTAAATAAATAACTTTTGTTTTGATCATTTAGTGTGATTTTGGAGTAAGAAACCTTTTACAATGTTTTGTGAATATACTTATGCCAGTAAGATAAGTATATGAATATTTTAAGAAATAATTTGGGAAAGAGATTTAAATAAATGAAAGATTTATTTTGAGGCTTAAGGGTTGCTATGGAAATAATTAAATCTCTGGATTGTGTTTGATTGTGTATTTGATAGTTAAATAACTGACTATCAAATCTTGGCCGGTTTTGACTTAGGAACTAAATAAAAACTTCGCGTGTTCATACGGCTTGAGTTCCCTCGGAAGAACTCATTCAAGTGAGACATATCTAACTTTAAGGGATATATTAGAGATCCCTTTGGGATTGGTATAGTCTACTTACTTCTGAAAGAATCGGGAATGAGTCGACCGAAAATTTTCGGTTGTTGGTTCGGAGAGACCGGACTCGGATATGTTATGCAAAAACCACTTCGAACCAACATAAGTGTTCGAATGGAATACACTTGATGTTGTTTCGAAGATGGAGTTTTTTGAAGTGCAAGGCTACTTGCTACTAATCCTGAAGGTGGTTCCAAAATGGATGAAGTAGAGGCAGTGCCTTCAGTTTCGATCAGACCCAAAACGAACTTATATGGATGAATGCTGGCATTGCTTTTCTACCTAGAGGGCTGTGTTAGCATTCCCAGTGGGAATTGCTAAATGAAGGTAAACCGACCTCACGAGCCTCACACACCAGAAATGGCTAAAATATGGTAGATGCATCAGGGCTATGTGGGTCGCTCCTATAAAGTTGTGTCATCACCTTTCTAGATTATCATTATGAATTTGGTTGTGCATGAGAGCTCTCTATAAAGGTGGTAACAACTGGGGTGATCACATATTCGGTACTATGCAGTCAGGGTTTAGCCAGTCCTGTATTGGTAGGGTTACAAAGGTAACTACGGTCCATAATACATTTTATCTAGAGGTGTACTGTTTTTCGAAAGGTTGTTCCTTACCTTGCCATTTGTTGGAATCCATTGTCCAATAAGTGCATTTGGTTTTCGATTGTATACCTATTATTATTGTGATGTACACACACCACAGCTACTTGATTATTGATATTTTAAACCATAGACATTATTATAATATACTATATTTTTATAATAAAAATGGTTTGATTAGCTTAAGGTAAAAACCTATCCATGTTTATGCGCGACATGATTTTACGAGATACATTTTATTTTAGAAAGGGTTTTCAAATGTAGAAATCAATATGATTGACTTGATTTAGCTTTCTAACGCTGGTTTACCAGACTGATCTGAGCATTATTTTCTTATAATGTTCGGGTCATCCCAAGCATATTTTTCAGATTTAGCTGGATACTTTGGAGCTTTCAGGTGACGAGCTGGATTTTCCAAGACATATTTACGTATCTTATATTCTTCCACTGTATTCTGTTTTGTTTGTCTATATTTATCAGCAATTGTAAGGACAGGTTGTTATAACTTCCCAAGATGATAATATGATAGTGTACTTTGATGTTGGTTATAAATAAAGATGATTTCCTTTTGTAAATATTTTGTATATATTATATATTGCTCGTCAAGATGTGAGATTATGTTCTATCTTCTTCTTTCTTCACCCCAAATAAACTCTCTTCTGGACACTTAAATGATCGACACACGAATACTGAGGATGTATTAAATGTCATTTTTAGGTGTAAGAAAGTTAGATTGTTACATTCTCTTTCATAACTACCTCCCCAGGGGAGATGATTTGAGGCAAGTGATCTGATAGAATAGGGAGAGGAAGGTAAGAAGATATTCTAGGTCAAGAATTTAAGGTAGTAAGGTTATGAAAAAAGTTATTAATTTTACTAATGGTTCTAAGTCCAATGTGCTCTTATTGTGCCAACAGGATGTAGCACCAAAATTTGGCATTTTGATGAGAGAAGAGTTAGAAATAGAATCGTTCCCCGGTTGGATATCCCTTATGAAATGGGTGTTTCTACCCTTCCTATCACTAACCCATAGCGCATAGTTAAAATTTCTGAAAACTACCATGGACGAGTCTCCTATTTTAAATAAGGAAGATAGTTATGGAAAATCTATCTAGTGGAAGGAGAACTCTCGGCATAAATGAAAGTTAAATACAAAGAAGTGGAAGAAGATAAGTGTAATGACCCATAAATTAATCGCTTTGTATTTGAATATTTAAATATTTAAATAATGGATTTTAATAACCAAATAAACATATTTTAAAAATAAATTAATGATATTAAAATCATTTCAAATTTTGTTTACCAATATAATTAGTTCAAATAAAAATGGAAACTATGACCGAAAAATATTTTCCGAAATTTCGACTTTTCGACATCAGAAAGTTGTTGGAAAACATTGTGCATATTTATATATGTTAGGATTAGTAATAATAAAGCACACTTAAATATATTAACATATACATATCAATACTTAAGCATGGATGTGACATATTATGTTATAAAAGGTATATACATACATATAAACAAACTTATATGTATACAAAAAATCTCTGTACCCTAAGTGCATAAACATGGAAAGAGTAGCACGATTTAAGGAGGTTGGAGTGAGAGGTGTAACATGTGCTAGAGGTGGGAGAGGCATGGTGTAGCATGCATGAGATTATATTATTTTATGCTAAAGGTATTTTGGTAAATTCTAGTTTTCTATGCTTATAAATACAATTACCTCTTCATAATTTACACTTTTCAAATCCTCCTTCTTCATTTCCTACTTCTCTCTTCATTTTCTTCATTCACATTTTCATGGCTTCCATATTGAAGTTCATGACATAAAACACTTGTTCTTCCACTTCCATCTACTTAAAACTAGCTTATTCCTTCTCTACTTCATTCTACTTCACTTTACATTCAAAACAACACCCATAACTTCCCAATTTTCATCATGGTCTTTCCCTATAGCCTCTAGGCTGAGCACTAAAGCACCTCCAAGGCCCACTAAGTCAAGTCATTTTCATAATAGCGCATTGTTCTAGTCGCATTCGTGAAGTTAGCGCAAGTTTGGTTAAGTTAGTAAGCAATTTGGTGAGTAAAAGTCCACCCTTATAACCAAAGTTTTTAAACTATTTTAATGCTCATATTATTGAACTATGAATGCTTGTTGTAAGTGTAGTGATGGTTGGTAGTTGGTTTGGTTCGTGTTGCAAAAAAATTGTCGCATTTGGAAGTTAGTTTGCATGTAATAAGCGATATGAAAAGTTTGTGGCTAAAGTTAATTATATTGTTAGCAAATGTTTGATATATGTTGTATTATTGTAAATCACCATGTATATATGTTCATACTCTTGCTATGTGATGTTTGGTAGTAATGTTAATGCCTTGAACTTGTTTCCCGAACTGCCCCTATAGCGATAGTCGCTATATCGATACTTTCGGAAAATCACCTTTTATCGAAACCATTTTGTTTCATCTTCGTGTTTGGAATTATTTTAAAAGTTAAGCAAGATTTTGATTAACGAAGTTTTCAAAAGTAATTAACCATTTTAATAATGATTATTTAATTTAATTATTTAATTAATAAGGATTAAGGTTAACTAATTACTTAGTTAATGATGTGTTTTAAATTTAACTAATTACTTGGTTAATGATTATTTAAATTAATTAATTATTTTATTTAATGATGTTTAAGGATAATTAATCAATTTTCTAGTGATGTTTTTTTAATTAATTAATCTTTTTAATTAATGATTTTTAAAATAAATCTAATTGATTTAACTTTAAGTAATCTTTCCTTTAATGATGTTTTAAAGTTGTTAATCATCTTAAATAATGATATTTAATTATTAATTAATTTAATTAATTATATTTAAATATTACTAATTAATCGAATTAATGATGTTTTAAAGGCGATTTACCCTTTTCAATTAAAGGCATTTAAAGTTAATTTATCAATTTAATTAATGAAGTTTCAAAGTGAATTTATCAAATGGTTTGATTTTGTTATTCATTTTAATTAATGATAATAAATTATTTATTTAATTTAATTAATTACAGTTAATTTTTAATTTAAATTAATGGTGTTTAAAAGTGATTAACTTCTTTTGGATTAAAGGCTACTGAAGTAAATTCATCAACCGAATTAATGAACTTTTAAAGTTAATTAATCAATATCATAAGAATGTGTTTAAGTTATTAAATCCTTTTATAATGATATTTCAAAGTTAGTAAACTCTTTTAATAAAGTGTTTCAAAGCGAATACTTGTAATGTGAAGCCAAACATGAATACAGATTTTTAAAAAAAAATTGATTCGTTTATGGAAATGGATTAATTTCCGTAAATCGATTCACTTATAGGGAAACTATTTATTTGTATAATTAGCACTAAACATCGAAAAAGTAGGCCTGTCCCTATTTCGAAAGTCAAGAATAATTGTGTGACGACCCTGAATTTTTGTATATTTGAAATTGGAATATTTAATTAATTTTAAGTATTCAGAGGTTAATTATAAACTTAAATTTCAAATATCGCTGTTTATCGAGTAATTTTATAATCAAATTAAATTTATTTGAAGTTGGATAAAATAGTAAATCTGGCATTCTAAGCCAATTAAAAATATTTTGAAAGCTCGTAAAATTCGTAATGATAATACTGAAGATAATAGAAGCTTCAGAATGTAATTTCAAACTGTTTTGTTCAGTTTTGAAATTATATCGTTTGAATCGATATTTAAACATAGCCTTCCGAGGCATAGTCTCAGAATTCGACGAAACCAGTTCCATTGGGTCCGTAATATTGTATTATTACCGGATTTCAAGTTTCGTAGTAATTGGAGTTGTTGTGTGATCGTACGATATGTTAACGCGTTGGGATCTATATCGTAAAATTTAAGAATATATTATTTCACTTCCTCCAACAACTCGTACAACCCTCCCCCTATTTGTCTCCCCCGTACCATCCTTTCCTATTTCATTTTCAAATACAGCGATTGAAGGAAAAAAAGATGTCTGTCTCAAGTACATCACTCCCATACTCATCTATTTTGCCCCAGAAACAAAATTTTGAGCATCTCAAATCGATTCACGCGTCCTCCAGTCCCTTTCCTAGCTCGAATCCCTCTCCCGTTCGTTTTCTTCAAGCTCGAGAAATTAGGCGTGCTCGATTCTTGCTACGGAGGCGCGGTGAAGTCGACGAAGGAAGGGGGGAAAAACTCTCGCGAGTAGGGGCATTGCGATCAGTAGGGCTGCTGTTCCAGGAGGTGGCGGCGACGACTACTAGGGCTTGGAGGTCTTGAAGTCGGCGGTGTCTTAGGCTGTGGCGGCCGCGCGATTTCTGGAGGGAGTCGACAGTTCGTATTCACGCGACCGCGTGGGAAAGGAGGGCAGGGCTCGCAAGGAAGAGGGCTCACCTGGTTCGAAGGATTTTAGATCGGGTTGCTGTGCGATTTTTTTTTTCCTGGAACGAACAGCGATGAAGGTATAAAAAAAATTTACTCATTTCAATTTAGATTTGATAATATATGTGAGGTTATGCACAGAAAACAGAATTATAAATTTGAAGGAAAAGTTGTAATTTAAATTTTTATTTATTTATTCATGTCAGAGTTATATATATATAGATATAAACTGGAAGTATAAAGGTAGATAAGTTTCTTGAAAACAAAATAGATAGGAATTTTAAATGGTTGGAAAGGATTTATATAAATTAAATTGGTAATCTATATAAATAAATTTCTATAAGTACATGAGTTTCAAGATATATATATATATAAACGTAAATTTATCTATTTAAAAATATAAATATGTATATTTTGAGGGAATCAGTGAAATTAAATACATTGGTAATTGAAATCATAAATGAGGATTTAAATTGTTCGATTTTTTTTCGAATATTAATAAAATCCTATAATTCTTATTCAAGGTCAAAATCTGAAGTGAACAAGTCGAGATGGGATTGGATTTCATATTAAAAAGCAAAGGTGAGTTAATCTCACTCAGTTAAATTTAAATTTAAATGGTTAAATTTAAATAATTTATTTGATGGTTGATTTGATGGATGTGATATATATAGTAGTATATACCAATATATATATATTGGCATATGTATATATTGGAATTGTTATTCCCGCATTATATAGTGGATGAGACCCTATGCGCCGCATAATAGCAGATGATATTTTATAAAACCCATATACCGCGATATTCCACCTTGAAGTGGAATTGGTATTGTGCTAACGTCTGTGGATGCAGGGAAACAGGTTGGAGGGATCCAACTGGATTCCTCAAAATATTTAATTTTGTTTAAATATTCTGTGATATGATTTTTGATATCCTGTGATGAATTATATGGATAATTGGATGTTATGATTTGGTTGGATCGATTTGGATGTGCTGAATTATCAAAATTTCTAGAATGGAATTTTTGAAAAGAAATAAAAGAGTAAATTTTTAAGTTAAATAATTATAAAGAGTTTGGAATAAATTTGAGAATGAATCTGATTAATAATAAAAGTGATTCCCAAAATCCTATTAAATATGGAAAAGAGGAATTTTGAATAAATAGAGAAATATTGAATTTAAAGAAAACTTATGTGATATTATTTAAAGGGATAAAAATTTATTTTAATTAAATGTTTAAATGTAATTAAAGAAAGAAGGAATTTGGGAAATCTGAAACTTGTGTTTCGGTTTAAAGATTTTAAATCATAATGAGAAATAAAATCTGGAAGTTAATGAATTTGGAAATAAATGGATTAAGTAAGGAAATTTATTTCAAAGTAAATTAAATTGGAGAATCAATTGTAAATTGATTTAAATATTTTGGGATTTGAAATTTAAAGAGAAATGAGATTTTGAAGATATAAACTGGGTTTATAAAGTGAAATGAAATATCAGTGGATATTTGAAAATATAAATTCAAGGTGGGAATTTATAAAGGAATATGAATTGGTTTAAAAATAAATGTTGATTTATTTTTAAAAGATGGAAATGAGAAGTGTATTTCTCTGGATAGCCAAGTACGTTTTCAAAGAAATTTTTAATATAAGTTAAAAGTTCTAATTGTGTTTTTAAAAGCATGTTTTAGAAAATCTATTCTTTTTAAATGTTAATTTCCAAAGTAAGTATTTTCAAAAATCTATTATTGTAGTAATTATATAAAAGTGATTTGGTATTATGTTTTAAAAAGAGAAATTTAGTTGATATTTGAAAAGTGGTTTCATTTTAAATATTCCTTAAGTATATATTTTGTTAAGGTATTAAAGTAGTTTTAAAATTTCAATATTATAAAGTATATTTATAATAAAGTGTTTTTAAATTATTTTAAAATTAAAGGTATTTTGTACTTGGTGATTCAGTGGAAATAATTATTTGGGAAATGTATTCCGTAAGCGGCAACTGTTTTGAAATTGTTTTCAAATGAGCTTAGAAAATTTGGAAATATATCTTGGAAAGATATTTGGGCAAATAAATAATGTGGGAAATTATTTATTGTGTGATGGTTGCTTGTGGATGTTAATTGATAGTTAAATAACCGACTATCAATATTGGCCAAATGCGCTGATCGTTTCGAAGAGACCGGGATCGAGTTTCCGTATACCGGGATTCTAGGTCTGGAGACTCGAATACCACTTCGATTCGGTTTGTACGTTTCGTGTAACGTGTTCAGAGTCGAAGATGGAGCAGTGAAGTGCAAGGGCTAGTCGCTACTAATCCTGAGGATATTTCCAAAATGGATGTAGTAGGAATAGTGCCTTCGGTTCCGTTCGGACCGGGGACGGACTTGTATGGACGAATGCTTTCGTGACATCGTCAGGTGGACGATGGGCATTCTAAGGGATATGTGCTATAAAGGTATCGTTTAGCCTCGAACCTCATCAACTGGGAATGACTGAAAATCAGGGGTTATGCAGCAAGGCTTCGTGGGTAGCCCCCACTTGAGAGTAAGGTCATCCCTGTCTAGATGTCCCTTTTATTTCGGCTTAGTGTTGCGGTTGCTGATCCCAACCGTGGGGTGATTTTATTTGGAATTATCCAGTAAGGGATGATTCCGGCCTTGTGTTGCAGGGGAGCGGGCGTACTCCTCGATACTGTGATCTAGGCCACGTACTGTGACAGGTGGTACCCCAGTGCCTAGTCATTCGTTGGAAATCCATTCTCCCTACGTGCCTTGTACGTGTTTTGTTTGTATACCTAGTATGCTGGAATTTAATCATGTAACAATTTCAGCTATTTGAATAAGTATTTGTAAATAGACACTATTATAATATCAGAGGATTTTATAAAAAGTGTTTTAGCTATCGTAAGGTAAAAACCCGACATGTTTATTTGTGGCGTGGTCTTACGAGATGCTTTTGTTTTCAAAGGATTTTGAAACTTTAATAATCAATTTGAGTGTGATTTTCTCACGCTGGTATTCCAGACTGACTCGGGTGTTGTTTTATATGATGCTCGGGTCAGACCGAGATAAACAGGTTCAGGTTGTAGCTGTGGAGCTCATGAGACGAGCTGGATGGCGATACGTACTTCCGTATTTGTTTATTTTTCCGCTGTGTATTTGGATGTATATCATTGATGTGATGAACTCTGATGATGTATTCTGTAAATGTATTGTATAAACAGATATATTTTTCTGTTTGAGTAAAGATCTGTTTTGTATATATTATATTTTATTCCGCTGCGATGTGAGATTCTGTTGTTGATTTTCTGTTTCTTCTTCTTCTACCTCTTCTTCTTTAACACAAATGGTTCGATTTTCCGGGACTGGAAAGTCGGGTCGTTACAGTTGGTATCAGAGCAAAGGTTGGCGATGACCTTGGCTCTGGTGGGAAATTTTGAGAGTATAAATAGATATGAGCGCGTATTTGTTATTGAATATAAAATGGTTTTATATTGTGTTGGTTGATTTATTGAGTGGTATATGAACCTTCGTCGGCACAGTCTGCGCAACTGTATCGAAGGGGTTTCTAAACACTCGAATAGAGCAATTCGACACAATATTGTTTTAAAACGGGTAGATGAAATAATTTTACCCAAGATATATTTTGATATAAAAGAAATATTTCTTTTAAATTATTATATATTTGGATGTTTGGATGGAAAATCTAACAAATAAAATTGAGAGAAAAATATGATAAGATTATAAAATTAAAATGATTTGCATAATCAATGGAAATTTGCATGAATATAAATTGTACAAATGAATTATAGCTAAAAATTTGATTTAATCAAATTGGAAAATGTAAACCCAGGATATTTTGGAAGTGTTTTCAAAGAGTTTTGAAGATAAACACTAGCATTATTATTTGGAAAAAATATTTCTGGAAAGGAAATTGTTTCGAATAAATTTTTGGAAAAAAAAATAGCAATAAATTCACTACAGTCGCTGGAAAATAATTCGGAGGATGACGGCCGCATCTTCAGGATTCATTTTCGAACTTCCGAGTGACGAATTGCTGCCAAATTGATTTATTCAGAAAAGCTAGTTGTTTTTGAAATTTCCAAAGGAAATTTGTTTGAAATAAAGCCAGGATTGGTTTAAAAATATGAGAAATGTGATTTGGAGATGTTGGAGATTTCAAATAATTTGAAATTTAAAAAGCCGGGTGTTTAAAAAGGGAAATTCTGACGAAATTGGTGGTAAACTTATAATTTGAGATGATTTTTAAATCAGAGAAATATAAGCTTTGAATGTTGATATTTAAAACTTGAATGGAATCTTTGGAAAGAATTAGAAGAATAAAATCTCGTAAGATTTTGACTGGATGAAAATTAATTAAATAAGTTAAAAATGATATCTAGTCATATTTGAATAAAATTGAATTAAATTGAATCAACTTAATCCAGTTATATTTGGATTGTTGGAATCAAATTGAAATAAATTGTGATGTAAATGTTATTAGGAGAATAAAATGATTTGGTTGAAGTTAAGTTAAATAAAATTTAATTGTAATAAAATTCAGTGGAGTTGGGTTTGATTCAAACTAAAAGAATAAAATTGTAATTGTATTTGAGTTGTGGGATAAGGATCAAAATAAATTTGTTAGTTATTTCGGAATGGAATAAAATTCAAACCTTGAGCTATGATAATAGATTAAACTCGAGAAAAATTAACAAAAGTGATTTTGTGAATAAGGATTAAATATCGAATTGTAAAATGGGAGAATACTAATTTGGAATAAATTAGTAAATTAAGTATGTTAATGAAATTTGGATTTGATAATAAAAGCTGAAAGTGTGAATGATCATTGGAATTGGAGTATATGAGTGATAATTTGAATTGTAAATAAGATTCAAGTAAGTAGGAATGATGTGAAATGGATTGATATCTATCAAATTCAAGTTAGAGATAAATTATTGGATATGAGTTGAAATTAATATTGGATTCAGTAAATATACCAGCTAAATTTTAAAATGGTATGGAGTTAAAAATAAATTGGAAATTTCCTTGTTAAAGATTAAATAAATTCACGGTGAATTGAATACGGAAATTGAAATTTTGAATGAATAAGTGAATGGACAAATTGAATGGATTAGTAAAGGTAATAGATTCGATCAAATGAAAATCAAACCAAAGATTAAAAAAAAAAAATTTGTTTACAAGGAAACCATAACTTGAGTTTGGAAGTGAAATGCAAATTAAATTGAATTGAATCAATTGAAATGGATATGGATTCATTTCGCTAAAAATGAATAGAATGGAATAAAATGAATTGTAAACCATTAAATTGAATAGAAATGGTATGTGAATTGGTTGTAAGCGATTAAAATTGTATTAAAACCATATAAATTGTTTATGGAAATTATTTTAAGTGCATTGCCTATGAAAACTATTGATTTGCTATTGGAATTTAATGGGATGTTAATAGAATTTTCTTATATTGTCACTTATCAGTTTAAATGGAGTAAGTACAGGTGTTTGGAAGCCGCTAGGCTGTATTTGCTTGCGCAATATGCTATATAGTAAGCCGCTTGCTTTAAAAATGCTAAAAATAAGGTACGCCTACGCAAAAATTTAAATAGGAGATATGAACTGCATATATTGATATATTGTGATTTCCGGCCTGAGGCCGATGTATATATATATTTGTGCATCCTGCGATATCGCAGAAGTCCCTCCGTACAAGGGAGACTCTGCCAAAAATTTTCGTAAATTTTGGGAGTTAGAAATTTTTTGAAATTTTTGAAAATTTTCATTAACGATAAATAATCTAAATTTGCTAAGCAAATGGAATTGGAACCGAATAATTGAATCTAGTTTAAATATGAATGTAAAGTAAGTGAAATCGAAAGAACTAAGGAAAGTAAGCTTGCAAATAAACTTTTAATTGAGATTTAAATTAATTAGTAAGTGGAACTAATT
Source organism: Allium fistulosum (assembly GCA_030737815.1). Taxonomy (NCBI): domain Eukaryota; kingdom Viridiplantae; phylum Streptophyta; class Magnoliopsida; order Asparagales; family Amaryllidaceae; genus Allium; species Allium fistulosum. The sequence goes on along the minus strand of CM060902.1, from coordinate 786,048,640 downwards.
CAATAGTCAAACGGAAACGACTAAGATGAGAAATCTTAATTTTTAAATAAATCCAAACTTGAATTATAAAATAAATTGGACTTAAGAAAATTAAGTGAAGTGATATTTGGAATTAAAAAACAAGTATTTAATTTTAACCAGCGGAGGAACTAATTAGATAATAAATTAGTTAATGAAATTGAATTGTGAGTTAATGAAATTGGATTAAAATAGAGATGGTTTGGATTGCGAATGGAATCCATATAAGTGAAAATAAATTGGAAATGACCTGGTTATTAATAAAATAATTCCAGATGAATTGAGTATGGAAAATAAAATTCATAATGATTGAGTGAATGAACCAATTATATTAAATAAATAAATGGATGGAATTTGATTAAATAAGAATCAAATGAAAGATGGAAATAAAACTTTAAGGGGTTGGTTAAATGGAAAATAAACTTAAGTTATTGACTTAAGTAAATGTTGAATGGAAACTGAACTCAACAGAGGAGTGGTTTAAATAAGTTGAGAAATAGTTATTGAATGAATTAACTTGGATTGTTTTCGAGCTAAATAAAATTCAATTTTTGGAAGTTGGAGATGAATTGAATTTAAGGAAAAAAATTGAAAATGAAGTAGTAAATTGAAGTAAGTTGGAATTCATATGAAATGGGAGTTCAATTTGAATATATACACTTCGGTGGTGAAGTAGTAAATAAATATAAGAAAATTTATATTGAACTTAAGAATTGAAGAATGAAATTCTTAAGAAAATTGGTATTGGAAATATACTTAGTAATTTTGGAATGGAAAAAAATATACTAAGTGAATAGTTGAATGAAGACTAAAACTGAAGTTGTGAAATGGGATAGTTGTGAATAAGGGGATAACAATCAAAAAGGAATGTGAATAAAAGAAAATTGATATAATTGATAATCAATTGGGCTAATTACGTAAGGTGTACGTATATTATTTTATTCGCATAGCTATTTGGTCCAGATGTCGAACACAGAATTTCGAGATAGTTTTATCGATCCAAATTAGGATTTTTCACTCGATTTTCGACGGCGAGCCTGGATATGGATTGTTGATTGATTCTGGAAATTCTCTATCATAGTTTGTGACTATGCAAGGAGAATGACGGTTTCCGATCAAGAAACCAGATCTGAGTCTGCACTAGGTAGTCGGGTGGACGATACTAGTTCGGAAGTGAAATTGTGTGATCGATTGAGCGATCGAATGTGATATTGCATACGGATGATATATGTGCATCGTACGGACTTAAATGGAACAAATATTGAAAATTTGTAAGGAAAGTATAAAATGACTTTGGAATTGTGATTGAATATTATTGCTTAGTAGGATATACAGGTGTATAAAAGCAATGGATAAATTGGGATTTTGATTTTAGAAGATAAAATTTAATGGCCCGACAAAAGGTATGTATTTGAATTTCTATATGAAATTTGATTGGGTTTTGGATCCAGCCACTTGGCTTTTTGTTTTCTTTTTGAGATTGGGAGGCCGTAGAGCCATTTTGTAGTTGTATCGAGCTAGCCGCGCAAAGGAGACGCTGGCGAAATTTTTCGGAAATTTAGGGAGTTAGAAAAATTTTGGAAAATTTTGATAATTCAAAATTGAATTCAAATTTAAATTTGAATGGATAAATAGGTGGTATGGGTTGAACTTATGAATAAGTTTGGGAAGTTAAAAGATGATTAGTGTATAATTAATAAAAGATTGTTGGTGTTGGGTATATTTTGACCCTACCGGACCAAACATTCACCGTGTTCGACTCCCCACCGAATCAGTCTACGCCGAATCAACCTACACGCCGGTCCAAACTACACGACCGGACCAACTCCTCACCGAATCAACCTACACGCCGGTCCAAACTACACGACCGGACCAACTCCTCACCGAATCAACCTACCACCGAATCAAGGGATGCCGAACCAAGGTGTTCCAGGCCAGATTGTCTCAGCCCAGGCCCGCCAGCTGCTATATACCTCCAAGACCCCTACCCCCAGCTTCACTCTATAAATAGAGGGGCAGGGATACAACAATGGGGACAAGTTTGAGAGCTCATGCACGGAGAGAACTTTCAAACAACTTTCTTTTACTTGTATCAAAGCTTTGTACTTGTAATCAAAACAAGAGAAGAGAAATAACATATAAAGTGGACGTAGGCACATTCTGGCTGAACCACTATAAATCTGCGTGTCTTTTTACAGTTTAGCCCCTGCTTTTCATATATTCGCATAAATCACCCAAATCACTAAGAATAACATAAGATCTACTAAATCATACAACTTTGAGGTGTTTGTCCATTTTTTGTGCAAACATTTTTGGTGCTTTCATTGAGAGCTAGAAGCTCGAAGCTTCAGCTTCATCCGCTTAACAAGTTTTCCTAACACCATCGTCCGCCGCTTGGAAAACATGCCTCCCAAACAGAGAAAAGATGTTAACAAAGGAAAAAACATCGCATCCAGCAGCCTTCCTGATCCAGCTGCCACAAATCAAGTGAACCGTCCTCCTCCAGCAACGGCAACAAATGAAGGACAGGCTAACCCAGCCACTCCTGCCACAGAACAGCCTGCAGCAATTACTAGGGCAGATTTGGACAGAGTTGTTGTTGAAGTAACTAACCGCTTCACGTCCCAGCAGGAAGCCTTGGTAGACCATCTCATGTCACGCTTGAGGGACGCTGAAGAATCCAACCGCAACACTGAATCATGGGGCGAGTCCCAATCTGGAGGATCTCAGAGACAGCAAAGATCTTCCTTCTTCGAAGGAGCTAACGGCAGGGGTAGCCATGGTAGGAGCCGAGACCGAGCTCAGCCCGAAGTTAGGCCTGAGGAAGCGTTTGGTGCCGAACCCAACGCGGAAGGTACCGGGCGGAGGTCAACTGCAGCTGAGCCGGTCATGCTGCCTAACCACAGGAACACCAATGAACGGGGCCGAGCTAGAGTTCAGCCCGAAGTTGGACCCGAGGAAGTGCTTAGATCAGAACCCAACAGGGGAAGATCAAGGCAAGGGCCAACTGTAGCTGACCCAAGCATGCTCCCAGAAGATCAAAGGCAGCCACTGGAAAATATGAGGAATGATAGACGATACCATCCCTACAGGTTGTCTGGTCGGAGTCAACCCCACAGAACGGAACCAAACTCATTTCTGTCCGCTCCAAATTCTGATGAAAGGATGGCACGCTTATTCAGAGAGTGTGTCCAACGGGAGCAAAGAGATCGAGGGATAGGCGCTAGGGTAACCAGCCCTTTCGCCCGCAATATCGAAATTGCTATCACCCCCCGAGAATGGAAGATGCCAACAATGGAACCCTACAAAGGAACCTCCGATCCCGTTGTACACTTACAGAGGTACACGCAGCATATGCTCATGAGTGGAGCAACAGAGGGAGTGCTGTGCAAATGCTTCCCGCTCTTCTTAGCAGATCTTGCTACCTCCTGGTTCTGTCATCTACCCCAAGGATCCATCAGCTCATGGGAAATGTTGAAAGAAAAATTCATCAGTCAGTTCCGCATTCATGTGGAGCAACCTAAGGACGCTTATTCCTTATCCAGCGTCAAACAGAAACCTGGAGAAAAGCTGCAACAATACCTAACCAGATTCAACGCCGCAGCAGCCGCAGTTCAAGATGCCGATGAGAAGCTTATCCTAATGGCCCTCTGCAGTGGGGTGCATCCGGACACTAAATTTGCTAGGAGATTGACAAAAGAAAAACCAGCTACTTTACCCGATTTCTTCCATGAAGCCGGGAAATACATGAGGCTTGAGGATGCTGCCATTGAGGGGCAGTCAGGACAGCAAAGTAAGACGACCCATGGCAATGCCCCTGCTGTGGCAAGGGACGTTCGAAGAAATGATTCCAGAGACAATGCTGGGGGCAAGAAAGTAGAGAAACGCCTATATCGGCCAGGACCAAGATTCGACTCTTACACCCCTTTGAACGAGACCGTCGAAAACATCTTCCTTGCCACCCAAGGCGAAGTTAGATACAAACGCCCACCATACAAGAAGGAATCAGATAGCGCACAGAAATCTGGAAAATTCTGCCGCTTCCACGAATCCCACGGACATGATACCAACGAATGCCATCATCTCCGAGATCTGATTGAGGAACACATCAGAAGAAAGAAACTGGAACGCTATGTAAAAAGTCAAGGCAGGACTCCAGATCCTGCCAATGAAAACCCAAGGCTACCCTCACCAGGGACCGGCAGAGGCAACCGCAACGCTAGCAGCTCTAGTCAAGAGAAGATAGTGGTCCATACCATCTCAGGAGGTCCACACATCGCAGACAGAAGTTGGAAAGAGATGGAAAGATATGGGAAGTCGCTCAGAGACAATAGAGACTGTGTCAATACGGTTATAGAAGAGCGCCACCCAAAGCGGAAAGAAAGTGATGACATCACATTCAGTAAACGCGACCTAGAAGGAAGACAGTACCCTCACATGGATCCCATGGTTATCTCTGCCCGACTCGGTCCCGCCGAAGTTTACCGAATCCTGGTAGACACTGGAAGCTCTGTAAATATCCTGTTCAAACACGCATTCGACAAAATGAGGTTGTCAATGAAGGACGTATCTCCCTGCGATAAACCGCTACACGGTTTCACTGGAGATGCGAAAATGCCCATCGGGCGGCTGGACCTCTTCGTTGAAATCGGAAGCCATCCCCGCTCCGTTGTAAGGAAACAGACGTTTGTGCTGATAGAAAACCATTCGGCCTACAACGCCTTCCTAGGAAGACCAGCCCTATCTGACTTCCAGATTGTCCTAGCCCCGTGGTGCCTAAAAATGAAATTTCCAACAGACAGTGGGGTAGGGGAAGTGGAAGGAGACCAAGATATTGCACGAGACTGCTATGTAACCGAACTTCGCAACAACCACAAGAGAGATAAAGGGAAAGGTGTAGAGATTGCTCTCTGCACAAAAAGCCTTGAAGCATAGCAACTAAAGAAAGCCCCTCCTCTTCGATACACCAGCGACCCTTTCAATGAATTAGACCCGAGGGACAAAGAGGAGGAGGCCACCGCCGAGCCTGCAGAGGCTATGGAGTTTATATCTGTAGACAAGCACGACTCAAGTAGGCTACTGAAAATTGGGTCGCAATTGAAAACCGAATTGAAGGAACAACTCGTTGATTTTCTCCGCCACAACTTAGATGTATTCGCTTGGTCACACGCTGACATGACCGGAATCTCCCCCAACATAGCGTGCCACGTATTAAAAATTGATCCTACCAAGGCACCCGTAAAACAAAAGAAGAGAAGTATGGGGGCAGAGCGATCAGCAGCCCTCGATGAAGAAGTAAAGAATCTACTCGCCAATGACTTCATACGAGAAGCTATTTACCCAGAATGGATCGCCAACCCGGTACTAGTAAAGAAGGCTAATGGGAAGTGGCGGACCTGCATTGACTTCTCCAACCTAAATGACGCCTGCCCAAAGGATTGCTTCCCGCTTCCCAGAATCGACCAACTTGTAGACAGCACAGCCGGGCACGAACTCCTGTCTTTTATGGATGCATACTCAGGATATAACCAAATTCCTATGCATGCTCCCGACCAAGATCACACTAGTTTCATCACCGACCGGGGTTTGTACTGCTACAAAGTGATGCCCTTCGGACTTAAAAACGCAGGAGCCACCTACCAGCGCCTCGTCAACAAGATGTTCGCAGGGCTAATAGGACAAACAATGGAAGTATATGTAGACGACATGCTGGTAAAATCACGGAAAGCCAAAGATCACGTAAGCCACCTGGGCGAGATGTTCCAGGTACTTCGACAGTATGGAATGAAGTTGAATCCACTAAAGTGCTCCTTCGGAGTGTCATCAGGAAAATTCTTAGGATTCATCGTCCATGCCCGAGGGATAGAAGCAAACCCTGAACAAGTCCGAGCATTAAGGGACATCAAGATACCTTCCACCCGAAAGGAAATGCAAAGCCTAAATGGAAAAGTGGCTGCCCTAAGCCGATTCATCTCCAAAGCAACGGACAAGTGCGTCCCCTTTTTCGAAGCTCTAAAGAAAGATAAAGGAAAGTTCGAATGGACGGACGAATGCTTGACCGCTTTCCTTAACCTAATCGAACACCTCCAGAAACCACCAGTACTCTCGACCCCAAGCGAAGGCGAAGAATTATACCTATACCTTGCTGTGTCATCTCACGCTCTAAGCGCTGCCTTGGTAAGAGAAGATAACCGTACGCAACGACCAGTTTACTTCGTCAGTAAAAGGTTTACTGGGGCAGAAGTCAGATATCCTAAGCTCGAAAAGTTAGCATACTGTTTACTAATCACTTCACGAAAGCTACGTCATTACTTCCAATCCCATTCCATCAAGGTTCTAACCAATCAACCACTGAGGCAGGTACTCCATCGTCCCGACACTTCCGGGCGACTACTTAAATGGTGTATTGAGCTGAGTCAATATGATATCACCTATCACCCTCGCACCGCCATCAAGGGACAAGCCATGGCTGATTTCATTGCAGAATTCACTACCAACGAGGATAAGGAGCAACTGGAAATAACAGAAGATATCAAGTGGAATCTCTTTGTGGACGGTGCATCTAACGAACAAGGCTCGGGGGCAGGTGTGGTAATCATCACTCCCAGGGGAAATAAACTGCACTATGCTATAAGGTTGGAGTTCACTGCCACCAACAACGATGCAGAATACGAAGCAGTAATAGCCGGATTAGAAATTGCTATCGAGATCGGAGCCAATTCTTTGTGTCTTCACAGCGATTCTCAGCTTATTGTTAATCAAATACTAGGGGAATTCCAAGCTCGAGAAGAACGACTCATAGCATATCTAAAGAAGACCAAGTTACTTCTCAGTCGATTGGACCACTACTTAGTCAAACACATCCCTCGGGAAGAGAACCAAGAGGCCGACGAATTGGCAAAGCAAGCAAGTATGAGAGACGTCGCCATCTTCGGGGCAGTAACTGTCTCAAAGCAAATGATCCCGAGTTTTGAACAAGTGAATCTGATAGCTGCAACCGAAGAAGCAACTTGGATAACTCCCATCCGAGACTACCTACAAAATGGCACACTACCCGACGGGCGTAACGAAGTCAAGAAAATCTTGAGGAAAGCGTCCCGCTACACAATACAAGGAGACATCCTCTATCGGCGTGGGTTCTCTAACCCATTATTAAGGTGTGTCGCCGGAAGGGAAGCCAAGGAAATCTTATCCAACATTCATCAAGGAAGCTGCGGAGATCACACCGGAGGGCAAACATTAGCAAAAAAGATACTCCGATACGGATATTTCTGGCCCACCTTAGGCAAGGACGCCTTAGATTTCGTCAAGAAGTGTGACAGATGCCAAAAGTTTGCTAAGGTCCCTCGGCTACCAACAACCGAGATTACCCAGATGACCAGCCCTTGGCCCTTTGCAGTATGGGGAATTGACTTAATCGGTGAACTGCCAATGGGTCGAGGCGGCGCCAAATATGCTATAGTAGCAGTCGACTATTTCACCAAATGGGTGGAAGCAGAACCTCTAAATAAAGTATCTTCAGCGAAAGTTATCAACTTCTTAATCAAAAATGTTCTGTGCAGGTACGGAGTCCCACTAAAAATCATATCAGACAATGGACTTCAGTTTGACAGCGAGGAATTCGCCAACTGGTGCCAAGAACACGGAATTCGCAAAAGCTTCTCATCCGTAGCATATCCCCAAGCAAACGGACAAGTCGAAGCAGTCAACAAAATTCTGAAAACTCTGATCAAAAAGAAGCTCGAAAAGTCAAAGGGCGCTTGGGTGGATGAACTCCCTACGGCACTATGGGCCTACCGCACATCTTTCAGAACATCAACAGGGCACACTCCTTTCTCTTTGGCATACGGATCGGAGGCTATGCTCCCAGTTGAAACCATTGTGCCTTCCCACCGTAGGATCCACTATAACCCAGAAGAAAACGAAGAGCTCCTCAACATGTCTTTGGATCTAGTCGAGGAGAGAAGGAATGATGCAGTCCTAAAAACAGCAGCCCACAAGCAAAAGGTGGCAGCACAATACAACTCCAAAGTCAAGCATCGTGCCTTACGAGAAGGGGATCTTGTCCTCAAGCGAATCTTCCCTCGCCCCGGAGCACTAGACCCAATCTGGGATGGACCATATGTAATTCATAAAGATCTCCACAACGGAGCCTATATTTTGTCAACAGTGGACGGGGAGGTGTTCCAGAGGGCATGGAACATCCAACACCTCCGTCGATACTTTTCTTAACTTGTATTGCCCATATGAAGTGAATTAACGAAGAGAATCAGTGGACGTAGGCATTTTTTCGTGCCGAACCACTTTAAAAAAGCCTTGTCTCTTTTTAACTTGTTCCTTTGTATCTTGGCTGCTTGTTAACTTTATCCTTTTCTGTTGAACAAAATCCTGAGCATATAGCATTTCTATTCAAAGCACTCCACAATGCAACTCCACGTGGACAAGCCCCAACAGGTACTATGCGAATCTATGCCCTCGCCAATGAGACACTTTTGCTCCAGCATCCCTCTGCTGCGGGTTAACTCATTGCTCGCGACGGCCCTTAAAGCCAACTGTAATGAGCCGATTATAAGCCACCGAGAAGGCCGACTATAGCCGAGGCAGCTCATTACGGCGTTAGGCTCGCCGGCGACTGTGAACCGATTATAAGCCCCAACATAAGGTGTGGCCAGCCAGGGGCAGTTCACAGTTGACGATCGGCACCCACGCTAGCCGGCCACAGTAAGTCGAATAATACCCATGAGTACGGGCCATAATGGCCCGGGTAGTTACTGTGCGCGATCTCGGCTCCGGTGTGTCTTAAGTGCGGCTGTGGTAAAAAAGAATTAACTCCCCGCGGAGGCGTAAGATGGGTGACAAATGTCTCCAAGACCCACAGCTAGGGAAAGTGACTACAAAACCCGTTTGCCACGAACTTAAGCACATCGAAGGCCTTCCGTGACTGGAAGTTTTACTATTTCACATATTTCAATTTTGCTTAAAAAACTTTCCTCCTATCCTCTATAACGAACCATAAAGTACAGGATGCAGGGTAAGAGGTACCCGCCAATGGATGCAGAGATTCACAATCAGATGGCGGGGCAGTCAACTGCTCTCCATGCTTGGTCATATAAGATATTCGAAACTGCCATTTACAAACAGAACATGAAAGGCGGTATTTTCTTCCTTTATGTACAAATGCATGACTATAATTTGATTTTTCCACACCACACGCTAACATTGCAAGTCATGAGATTATGATTTAAAACCAGAATCTGACATCAAACACAATTTAATTACAAGAATACACATAGCTACATTTCTCATACGATATGTCGAAATAGCAACAAATATTCAAGAAATGACAAAATCAACTTGAGCTAAAAAATTACACGTCAAGAATAATGTTATTACAAGTAGCAAGAATTACAACTTGGAAGTTACCCTACTGTCTTAAGACTAACAGATACAACAATGCCAAGCCTACAAAAAGAATTTTTCAGGTTCAGTCATGGAGCTGGTTGCGTCGAAGTCTTGTCCTTGTTCTTTTGCCCGCCTGTCCGGTCATAAAAAGGGTTCGTTAGTGATGAGTAACCAAGTTAACAGAAAGACTAGAAAGGAAGACTTACCAGTACTAGCTTCTTGACCATCCTGGTCGTCATCTTCTACCTGCACACCCGCCTCTTCAGCAGCAAGCAGCCGCATACCCTCCTTTACCGCCACTTTCTCCTCCTTGGTGAACTGGGCCGTGACCACATCCATACTGAAGACCGTTCCACCCTCTTTATCTGCATCAGCCTTAGCCTCCTCCAAAGCCCGAAGATATATCTTGGCCATGACTCTGGGATAATCATCCATCCAAGAGAGGTTACCCTGCTTCCAAGTCCGGAAATACATGTCCTGGAGCATGTCATCCATCATTCCTTCGTTCTCCTCAAACTCCCTCATCCGGGCATCGGAGGCCGACAACCTTTCCACGGCAGCATCTCTCTCCAGTCTGTATCTCGAGCAATCAGCTTGAAGGGACCTCCGCATCACCGCCATCTCTTCCCTCAACTTAGCTTGAGCAAGCTCGGCAGCCTCAAGCTTCTCGGACAATTCCTCCACCTGCTCGAGATCCGCTCTCCGAACCTCATCCACCGTGGTAATAGCCATATCAATCCGCTCTTTGCAAGCAGCTTCCATTTTCCGCAATTCGGCCCGACTAGCCTCTTCCATGGTTCTCCTTAATCGCCCAGCGGCAGCCTCATGCTGAGAAATCTGGATAGCCTGATCCGCAAGCTGCTTGGCCTGATCCGAGACCACCAATCGAAGTCGGATATTGGCGCTCCCTATCTCCTCTCCGGCCTTAACCAGCCGAGCGTGATGCCCCATCAGCTTCTTGGCCTCCTCCGCCACCCGATCAATGTTGGCCTTGGCCTCGTCTCCCATAGTGACTATACGAGTGGTGAGTAGATCGAGGTCTAAGGACTTGGCTTCGTCAAGTACTCGTACCATGGGGTTACGGGGGAGAAGGTGTTCACCAGTAACTTCGTCAAAATTAATATCCTGAGAACCCGGATCCAGATCAGGATGACCGGCAAATGGATTACGGGCCAGATCGGGACGGTCGATATGAACAACAGAAGGGTTTTCGGATGGGTGTGGAGAAGATACAAACTCGCTGCCCTCCTCAGTAATATCATGAATAGGCTGAGCCGGAGGCTGAGAACCGAGCGAAGTTTCGGATAAAGGATGACTCCTCTTCCTCTGCTGAATACCCTCTTCGATGACCCCAAGAAGAGGACGGTACCCGACTACATCCCCGGAGCGTTGGGCAAAGGGCTTCGGCTTAGCAGAAATTTTGGAAAGTTTATATTGCTCGAGCCTGTGTCGAAGGTCTGAAGCTTTGGGCGTCTTGCCTGCTCCTGATATAAAGAACAAGTGTCATAATCTTACATTACAATATGATTCAAGGAACGCGGTAAATTGCAAGATTGGAAAAGGAAAAGAAACACAGCTGTGGTTGTACAAACCCTGGGGAGGAGTGGGATACTGCAATAAGTCCCGGATTTCATTCCAGGACGGGAGCGGGTCATAAAATATTCCTAAGTCCCTATCATTAGTGAAGCGTGCAGGGGTCAAGAGTTCACCTTGAGTTGTCAAAGCCACCTTGGCCGGAATAGTCGGAGAAGACTCACTTGCACCAGTCCCGGTTTTGTCCGCCTCCCCGGTCTTCTCTACCAAAGCCGGATCATCACCCAACTCCTCAAAAGCCTGACGGAGAGCATCGTCCGTCCACTCTTGCATCTCGCCTACTTGCCCAGAAGACAAAGCCCTGGAACCATCACCACCCTGTCCATCGCCACCCTCGTCACCAAGACGCTCAACGTCACTCCCGCCCTCCACCTCACCTCTTTCCTCCTCCGCGTCTATCTCCCCCTGAGTAAGTGGACAATTGCTGGGAGAAGGACCGTCTGACCTCTTAAGTTTCTTACCTCCAACGGCTGGAGGTTTCGTGAATGGTTTTCTCTTTCCACCCTCTGCCGCAACGCCTCCCTTGGCCTGAGCAGCCGCCCTCTCTTCCGCCGTTTCCCTCAACTTAACTACAGACTGCTGCGGAAGGATCAAGTTGTATTCTAGAAGGATCGCATTTCTAATCAAGTAAGCAGATGATCTGTATTTCCCAAGAATGCCTTCTATCTCCGCCGCCGTCTGAACCAGGCGGTCAGTTTCCACAACAGGAAAGCCACCTGTCGCTAGCAAAAATGAGAAAGTATGAGAAGAAGCATCACAATCAGGATAGAAATTATAAGTAAAAGCATCAACTTACATCCAGAGGTAAAGCGCCGGATAGAGACGGAGTCGTCCCTAACAAAGAACCATTCTTTCTTGAACATGCTGAATTTAGAGTACAGGTCCAAGACCGGCTTGAAGGTCACAGCAGACTCCAAGCTAACATATGGGGACCCCTTCTTATAGCCCCTTAAATTATACAAGTACCGGATCTCCCGGTTGGAGGGGGCGCGACCATACTTCCTCCGAAAAATAACAAAGAGACTCACCAATATGGCATAAGAGTTGGGGTGAAGCTGGAACGGGGCCACCTTCAGGTACGTGATGAAGCTGACTACCCAAGCATTGAGTGGCGGGATAGCACCACACATGCAATGGTACCTACTATAAGCAAAGTATCCTTCGGGAGGACTGTATGGCATGACTCCTGGGCCCGGCAGCAGCATGAGGGCTCTATCGATCCCAAAGGAACGAGATATAACATCGAGTTGCTCCTCTTTGAGAGAGCTAGGAAAGCAGTCAGGAGGGGAGTCCAGCAACTCTTGGGGACCATATCCATCCACTAATGACCTTGGGGCAGGCCCATGACGCTCCGATCCTGATTGAGCTGGGGGCACGGCCGAGGACTCTCCTTCACCCCCGGATCTCCTCTTATCTGATCGAGTTTCAACTTTTCGAGACATTTATCTGCAAAAATGGGAAAAATATATCGTTAGAATATACAAGCAGTATAATTTGGAATTTCACTGGAAGTTCGAAGTATAAAACACATGTTCACTCGGTACAAGTTCATTCGGGAAACAGATGCACAGTTCATTCGGTAATCTCGGGTTACCCGAGTTCATCCGGCTATTCACGAATGGGATTTCATTCGGCACTCGGTATCCATGAGTCGATTCGGTAAAAACTCATTCGGTGTTCTCATTACGAAGTCTCATTCGGCAGAAAAAATCTCACCTGGTTCGGCTAAGTTGCTTGGTCCGGCTAAATTGCTTGGTTTGGCAAACGCTCGAGATTGATTCGGATACACTTTGATTCGGCAAGAGACAACGGAATGGTTCGGTAGATGGAAAAACGAAGGCCCTAACCATCTACTTATAGACAAAAGCGGGCTACCGGACCAGATAAAAACGGGGAATTAGGATGGTCAAAAACAAAGCAGGATACGTGCATGCACCTACCCTACTTTGGGGGCAAGTGTTGGGTATATTTTGACCCTACCGGACCAAACATTCACCGTGTTCGACTCCCCACCGAATCAGTCTACGCCGAATCAACCTACACGCCGGTCCAAACTACACGACCGGACCAACTCCTCACCGAATCAACCTACACGCCGGTCCAAACTACACGACCGGACCAACTCCTCACCGAATCAACCTACCACCGAATCAAGGGATGCCGAACCAAGGTGTTCCAGGCCAGATTGTCTCAGCCCAGGCCCGCCAGCTGCTATATACCTCCAAGACCCCTACCCCCAGCTTCACTCTATAAATAGAGGGGCAGGGATACAACAATGGGGACAAGTTTGAGAGCTCATGCACGGAGAGAACTTTCAAACAACTTTCTTTTACTTGTATCAAAGCTTTGTACTTGTAATCAAAACAAGAGAAGAGAAATAACATATAAAGTGGACGTAGGCACATTCTGGCTGAACCACTATAAATCTGCGTGTCTTTTTACAGTTTAGCCCCTGCTTTTCATATATTCGCATAAATCACCCAAATCACTAAGAATAACATAAGATCTACTAAATCATACAACTTTGAGGTGTTTGTCCATTTTTTGTGCAAACAGTTGGGTATTGTTAAAACTGTTTGAATTTGGGAAATAGTTAACGGGGATTGAATCATTCCTCTTAACTGGTAATTTCGGGGACGAAATTCTTTTAAGGGGGGAGGAATGTGACGACCCTGAATTTTTGTATATTTGAAATTGGAATATTTAATTAATTTTAAGTATTCAGAGGTTAATTATAAACTTAAATTTCAAATATCGCTGTTTATCGAGTAATTTTATAATCAAATTAAATTTATTTGAAGTTGGATAAAATAGTAAATCTGGCATTCTAAGCCAATTAAAAATATTTTGAAAGCTCGTAAAATTCGTAATGATAATACTGAAGATAATAGAAGCTTCAGAATGTAATTTCAAACTGTTTTGTTCAGTTTTGAAATTATATCGTTTGAATCGATATTTAAACATAGCCTTCCGAGGCATAGTCTCAGAATTCGACGAAACCAGTTCCATTGGGTCCGTAATATTGTATTATTACCGGATTTCAAGTTTCGTAGTAATTGGAGTTGTTTTGTGATCGTACGATATGTTAACGCGTTGGGATCTATATCGTAAAATTTAAGAATATATTATTTCACTTCCTCCAACAACTCGTACAACCCGCCCCCTATTTGTCTCCCCCGTACCATCCTTTCCTATTTCATTTTCAAATACAGCGATTGAAGGAAAAAAAGATGTCTGTCTCCAGTACATCACTCCCATACTCATCTATTTTGCCCCAGAAACAAAATTTTGAGCATCTCAAATCGATTCACACGTCCTCCAGTCCCTTTCCTAGCTCGAATCCCTCTCCCGTTCGTTTTCTTCAAGCTCGAGAAATTAGGCGTGCTCGATTCTTGCTACGGAGGCGCGGTGAAGTCGACGAAGGAAGGGGGGAAAAACTCTCGCGAGTAGGGGCATTGCGATCAGTAGGGCTGCTGTTCCAGGAGGTGGCGGCGACGACTACTAGGGCTTGGAGGTCTTGAAGTCGGCGGTGTCTTAGGCTGTGGCGGCCGCGCGATTTCTGGAGGGAGTCGACAGTTCGTATTCACGCGACCGCGTGGGAAAGGAGGGCAGGGCTCGCAAGGAAGAGGGCTCACCTGGTTCGAAGGATTTCAGATCGGGTTGCTGTGCGATTTTTTTTTTCCTGGAACGAACAGCGATGAAGGTATATAAAAAATTTACTCATTTCAATTTAGATTTGATAATATATGTGAGGTTATGCACAGAAAACAGAATTATAAATTTGAAGGAAAAGTTGTAATTTAAATTTTTATTTATTTATTCATGTCAGAGTTATATATATATAGATATAAACTGGAAGTATAAAGGTAGATAAGTTTCTTGAAAACAAAATAGATAGGAATTTTAAATGGTTGGAAAGGATTTATATAAATTAAATTGGTAATCTATATAAATAAATTTCTATAAGTACATGAGTTTCAAGATATATATATATATATATAAACGTAAATTTATCTATTTAAAAATATAAATATGTATATTTTGAGGGAATCAGTGAAATTAAATACATTGGTAATTGAAATCATAAATGAGGATTTAAATTGTTCGATTTTTTTTCGAATATTAATAAAATCCTATAATTCTTATTCAAGGTCAAAATCTGAAGTGAACAAGTCGAGATGGGATTGGATTTCATATTAAAAAGCAAAGGTGAGTTAATCTCACTCAGTTAAATTTAAATTTAAATGGTTAAATTTAAATAATTTATTTGATGGTTGATTTGATGGATGTGATATATATAGTAGTATATACCAATATATATATATATTGGCATATGTATATATTGGAATTGTTATTCCCGCATTATATAGTGGATGAGACCCTATGCGCCGCATAATAGCAGATGATATTTTATAAAACCCATATACCGCGATATTCCACCTTGAAGTAGAATTGGTATTGTGCTAACGTCTGTGGATGCAGAGAAACAGGTTGGAGGGATCCAACTGGATTCCTCAAAATATTTAATTTTGTTTAAATATTCTGTGATATGATTTTTGATATCCTGTGATGAATTATATGGATAATTGGATGTTATGATTTGGTTGGATCGATTTGGATGTGCTGAATTATCAAAATTTCTAGAATGGAATTTTTGAAAAGAAATAAAAGAGTAAATTTTTAAGTTAAATAATTATAAAGAGTTTGGAAAAAATTTGAGAATGAATCTGATTAAGAATAAAAGTGATTCCCAAAATCCTATTAAATATGGAAAAGAGGAATTTTGAATAAATAGAGAAATATTGAATTTAAAGAAAACTTATGTGATATTATTTAAAGGGATAAAAATTTATTTTAATTAAATGTTTAAATGTAATTAAAGAAAGAAGGAATTTGGGAAATCTGAAACTTGTGTTTCGGTTTAAAGATTTTAAATCATAATGAGAAATAAAATCTGGAAGTTAATGAATTTGGAAATAAATGGATTAAGTAAGGAAATTTATTTCAAAGTAAATTAAATTGGAGAATCAATTGTAAATTGATTTAAATATTTTGGGATTTGAAATTTAAAGAGAAATGAGATTTTGAAGATATAAACTGGGTTTATAAAGTGAAATGAAATATCAGTGGATATTTGAAAATATAAATTCAAGGTGGGAATTTATAAAGGAATATGAATTGGTTTAAAAATAAATGTTGATTTATTTTTAAAAGATGGAAATGAGAAGTGTATTTCTCTGGATAGCCAAGTACGTTTTCAAAGAAATTTTTAATATAAGTTAAAAGTTCTAATTGTGTTTTTAAAAGCATGTTTTAGAAAATCTATTCTTTTTAAATGTTAATTTCCAAAGTAAGTATTTTCAAAAATCTATTATTGTAGTAATTATATAAAAGTGATTTGGTATTATGTTTTAAAAAGAGAAATTTAGTTGATATTTGAAAAGTGGTTTCATTTTAAATATTCCTTAAGTATATATTTTGTTAAGGTATTAAAGTAGTTTTAAAATTTCAATATTATAAAGTATATTTATAATAAAGTGTTTTTAAATTATTTTAAAATTAAAGGTATTTTGTACTTGGTGATTCAGTGGAAATAATTATTTGGGAAATGTATTCCGTAAGCGGCAACTGTTTTGAAATTGTTTTCAAATGAGCTTAGAAAATTTGGAAATATATCTTGGAAAGATATTTGGGCAAATAAATAATGTGGGAAATTATTTATTGTGTGATGGTTGCTTGTGGATGTTAATTGATAGTTAAATAACCGACTATCAATATTGGCCAAATGCGCTGATCGTTTCGAAGAGACCGGGATCGAGTTTCCGTATACCGGGATTCTAGGTCTGGAGACTCGAATACCACTTCGATTCGGTTTGTACGTCTCGTGTAACGTGTTCAGAGTCGAAGATGGAGCAGTGAAGTGCAAGGGCTAGTCGCTACTAATCCTGAGGATATTTCCAAAATGGATGTAGTAGGAATAGTGCCTTCGGTTCCGTTCGGACCCGGGACGGACTTGTATGGACGAATGCTTTCGTGACATCGTCAGGTGGACGATGGGCATTCTAAGGGATATGTGCTATAAAGGTATCGTTTAGCCTCGAACCTCATCAACCGAGAATGACTGAAAATCAGGGGTTATGCAGCAAGGCTTCGTGGGTAGCCCCCACTTGAGAGTAAGGTCATCCCTGTCTAGATGTAACATCCTAAAATTTTCGACTTTCGAAAATTCAACATCGATACTCACTTTATCGACTGCTGAGCCATCGAATGCCGGAAACCCGAAAAGTTATGGTTTTAAGAAAGAAAAAAAAAAGGTAGAAGAAGAAGATAGAAGAAAAAGAAAGAAGAACAACAGAACAACAGAACAGCAACAGAAAACAATATCAGAATCTTACACATCGCAGCGGAATAATATACAATAGATAATTACTAGTCTTTTAAAACAAAGAACTATATCATTTTATACATACATCAATCATCAGAGTCAATATACAAAAATGGACAGTTATATAAACTTGTCCTCATACAGAATACACAGCGGAATAAATACTATCAGATACAAATACTACGTCTCGCCATCCAGCTTGCTTCCAAAGCTCCAGAATATCCAGAATATCCTGATAACATAACTCTAGACTGCCCGTGTGGAAATTGGTGGGCACCCAGAGTTTAGAAGGGAAACAATAAACTCCGAGTCAGTCATGGTGACTGGTGTGAGATCGTAAAACAGTTTATCTTTAAAATAAACAACAGAGAATTTTAAAGTCAATTCGCAATGCTTTTGGAAAATGAAACTACCATAAGACCTCCCACCACACACACAATGCAAACGCAGACTTGGAGGAGATTTCTTCTTATGATAGTCAAAGATGCTTACTACGCGAAAATCAAATTCTTTTTGATATTATTATTAGTGCATAGTGTAGAAAACATTTCGAAAGTAGAATATAAATCTTAGCCAGCATAGGTACCATTATAGTATGCTTGCTATAGCTGCCATATTAGATGGCAGGTTCTACAACTAAAACCGTACAAGTCACGTATTGTTTCTTTGGATTTCCAACAAATGGTCAGGCTAAGGAACTTCCTATCCACGATGGGTACGTCCCTGGAATAGACGACCCGAGAACCTAACCGGATCTCTGCCAACACAAGGCCGGGTTACCTCTGCAAAAATAGGTAACTACTGACACGCGTATGCCATCCCCCGATCGTCACCGATCTTCCCGAGGATCCCCGATTCGCAACAAACCACATAGATAATAATAATGCAGTAACCACAGAGGTTAAGTATCTGGGCTCCATACCATGATACCACCTTTATCCAGAAGGAATGACATACACTAAGGGGCGCTACTCCCTAGAACCTTGCTGCATTCGTCCTGTTTCGACCATTTCCGGGGTGTGAGGCTCGACGAAGTCTCGTCCACAAAGCTACGCTTTCTCAAAAAGCCCTGCTTCGGGTCAAACAAAATGATCAACCTATGATCACAAAGATATAAGATCAAACAAATGATCATATCACAAATGATCAAACACTGATCATTTCACAGCAACACTCAGTATGCCACGTTACCAAATTGGGATATATCGCTGATAAATTTCAACTACATAACCTCTGAGCTCGTACGTCTCAGAGAAGGGTGTTAAGCTAAGAGAATAAATTCTCCGCCACCAACAGAAATGTATTTGAAAGAAATCAGCTTTATATCTCAAATTGTAACGTCAGACACACAATCCATACAAGTCTGTTCCGGGATCGAACAGAACCGAAGGCACTTCTCACGAAGCCCTTGCACATCCGGATAATTTTCAATCACGTCAGGACTTCCCGTCACTAAGGGTGATAAAACCTCTAAATCGAAGATCAGTCGATGTAGAGTAACTCGACGGTAATTGAAATGACCCTCCTATTTCCACCCTAATTTCATAAGGATTTTTTTTTTTGCTAAGAGATGATATATAGATATATCATTCATTGCAAATATCTTTTCCAAGGTCATTTTCTTTTTCCAATAAACAAAATATATCCAGGATCAAAATAACTTACCAATATAAATATATCAGTGTATATCTAATATCATACACATACATATGAAGATGTATGTGATCTTCTTATCTAAGTTCAGAGTGTATACTTCATTTTTTGTACAAGAACATTCTGTTTGATTTAGATTTTTAGCAATTCAGATAAATTATTGTATTCAGATTTTTTTTGGCCATAATATCCACTAGAAACATGTACTTAAGTCTGTCATTAGGATTAAGAAATGATCAAGTAATAATCAGTGGTAAACAAGCTTTTAATATAGATGATTATGTTAAAGTCTGGATAATATCAAATTCAGTATAAAAGTAAGTGGATCCTAAGTGAACACAAGCAACATCTAGGCGTAATGGAAACGCGCCTAACTTATACATGAAAGGTCACGAGTTCGAGTGCTATGCTGGTCGGTTCAAACACAATTTTTGGTTTTTCTTTTTATTTTTCTCCTGTATGGTTGAAATCTGATACCTACCTATAATTGTGCATATATATTTGATTTTGCCTATAACCTAACATACAAAACAATTCTTTTTGCATATCTATTTTTAAAACCCATTCCTACCACTGTTTTAAGAATTTAAATTTATATTTTTGCCCAATTTATCAACATGTACACAGGTATTTATGTACATGTCATTATCTTTGCCCAGTTTCCAGAAAACTGAGTGAAACAATTGCTAAATGTACTATGCTTTGAAATGCATCTATATTTTCAAGATACAGTCTATCATGATCAACCAATACTTCATTTAGTTGAGGCTGGTTAACTCGTGAGTCTTGTATATGCTATACACTAGTTCAAAAACAAGGGAGATACCTTTCATTTCATTCTATCTGAAGCTTTTTAGAAAAACATTTTACTTTTCCTAATTCAATTCAGAAATGAATTCAGATTTATTTACAAGGCATTTCAGTAAAAAGAAAATAAAATCCTTTAAGTTTACTTCTTGCTAAATCCAGATTTTAGTTCTAAAACTCAGTGCTCTGTTATGTCTCAAGGTTAACTAATACATAATATAAATTATACAAAACAGTAGCTCAACTACATGTGCATATTTCTCTTCCAAACATTCATATCAATAATTAAAATCATTTCATTGTTTCCCAGTCAGATTTTTCCTTTGAGATTTTAAACCTTAGTGCATAACAATATATTTAACATGATACAACTAGTTCATCTAACCATAATAGAATTCATTACATGACTGGAAGTCTTAGAAACATAATATTTTTCCTGAATACATGCAGATATAATCAATTTAAACTCTTATTGAGACTAGCTAGCATGTTCATTCACTCCTCCATAAAAGCCATAACTTCATTTTTACTTAGTGCCTGGGTTACCTGAAAGAACATAAGTGGCTGCCTCATTTTAAAATGAGACACCCCAGATGCCATGAGCAAACAAGGGTCAGATCTATGATCTGGTATGAATAACATCAATTCATTCGTGATATTAAGCAATAGAGAATATAAGGGTACTAACTTGTTATTTAAGCAAATTTCTGCAATCAAATATTTTAACATAGTATAATTAAGTTGATTCAGGTATGATATATTCACTTATCATTCCTTCACTTGCATACATAATCATGCAAACATGATTATCTATTGGCATCAATTTCATTTACGGGAATCATCTTGGTTCCATACCATTCAACCTAAGAAATATCCACATTCCTATTTCTTCATTTACAGGTTGTAATATTCAATTTAAATCCCTGCCTCATCTGCTATTAAGGAATCACTGGGACACATTGCAATGAACTAATTCACATCATTGCACAAAGATCTCAGGGCTTAAACAAACCATGTGCCAACTTGCATACTTCAAATATGACAAGCATTCCAGCAGTCATCTTGGCCTTCCCTTCCCTAGTTTATTTACTAGTGTATTGTCTTAAATCCTAACATCAAATATGCTAAGTGAACATGTCACTGCAAACATGGAAACATCCATAATTTCTTCTAGCATAATTTCCCCTCAGAAATAATCAGACAGTCATTTCCTAAATGGGGTCAATATGTCTTGATCTTAGTAAATATAAGAACATTTTCAACTGTAAAAGAGGCATGGCATGTTATACTGATCTGCAAGCCTTTATGATTGATTCAGATTCAAGATCTGGTTCAATCATAATTTTAGCTTGTGGGTTTTTTTTTTGATTAAGGGCTCAGCACTTAGAAAATTTCTATTGCACCCTTAACATTTTTCTTTTCAAGCCTCAGCACTTATACCAAGTATAATGCAGCTCCAATCATTTTTATAAGGCTTCCATGCCATAGATCTATAACAGTTGAGAGTATTCTCTATATAATTTTTAAGATCCTAAACTTTAACATTTATGAGTATAAATAAAACAGTATGATACTCATCCAAAGACAAATGTCTCAACCAATCAAAGATCATCAAAATCATCCATATTAAATCATATCAGATTTAAAATAAAACATCCAAAAAGCATTGATGAAATCATATACATCAAAACCAGAAATACATAAATGGCAATATAAAAAGTGGCTGCCTCAACTCAGGTCTTAATGCCATGAACTCAGTGAGATTACTCACCTAAATGTTTCTTCTTATTAATCCAGAAAATTCTTGTTTGAGTGTTTTCTCCTTCCTTTCAATATTTTCTTCTTCTTTTCTTATTTTTATGCAGCTCGGGGTAAAATAATTCTACTGGTTAAACTGCCTATTTATAAGCATTTTTCCTCTAGGGTTTTATTGAAACAGAATTCCATTTCTGTCCTGGCTTAGCATCATGCATTTTTCATTCATATTACCCCGGCCATATTAACCAATTTAAAGGCTGCATTTTCTTTCTTTTACTTTTTCAGAAAATGGCCACTCACTTAGTCATGTCAAAAGTGTGACTATTCTATTTATTTTAATTATTTCTGAAAATCCCCTTTGCTATTTTTGCCTACACAAGCATATTGACTTGTATCACATTTCATGTCATTTTAATGTTATGGTTTCACTTGCTAATATATATATATATATGTACTTTTCAGTATTTAAAAATGTATATTTGTATACATATCTTATCTAGGCTTATTTTAATTCCTCTTTTAAATTCAGAAACATATGCACCTATATGTATACAAGTTTACCAATATATACATATATATATTATTTTCTTTTCTGGGTTTTAAATAAATTTGTTTACTGATCTAAAGTAAAACTTACTTTTCTTATTTTCTAAGATGACCCATAAAATCTCAGAAATCAAATAACCATGTTGCAAAATCATGTTTGTATTGCTCTTTAATTCTTGTTTTAAATCCAAGAAATCTGGAGTTCTTTCTTGTGCCATTTCAGTGTGCACGTGCACACATATACTTGCACACTATTTATTCCAGAAATTTCACCATATTTAAATCTAAATATTTCAAAATTAAATCATTTTACAAAAATGATTTTTCACAAAATTTTGGGGTATTACATTCACCCCTCCTTTTAGGAATTGTGTCCTCACAATTTTTCTAACATTTAGTAAGCATCATTTTTCTTTTCTGAAAACTTATCAAATATATGCATAAGCAAACAAATTCAACCATATCAACCATGCATAACAAATAATTTTTCCAGAAAAAAAAAAAATTACCTTTTAATTTGCAAAAAGCTTAGGATAATCCATTCTAATCTTATCCTCTAACTCCCATGTGCAGTCATTAGGATCACTACTCCACTGGATCTTAACTAGTTTCAAGGTTTTGCTCCTTAATTTCTTTTCTTCCTTGGCTATAATCCCCACTGGTTCTTTTTCATAAACCAAGTCAGGATTTATTTGAATTTTGGTAGGCTTTTCCAAAATGTCTTCCTTATCATGTACCCATTTTCTAAGTTGGGACACATGAAAAACATTATGCATTGCTTTCATCTCCTCTGGTAGTTCTAATTTGTAAGCCAATGAACCAATTCTTTCCAGAATTTTATAGGGTCCAACATACCTTGGTGTAAGCTTACCTTGCTTGCCAAATCTCATGACTTTCTTCATAGGTGAAATCTTGATGAAAACAAAGTCTCCCACTTCATATTCCACTTGCTTTCTCTTCCTATCTGCAAATTTCTTTTGCCTATCTTGAGCTGCTGCTATTCTTTTTCTTATTAACCCAATTTTCTCTGTGGTTTCTTTAACATATTCAGGTCCAAGAATAGCCCTTTCTCCAGCCTCTACCCAGCATATAGGTGATAAACATGGCTTGCCATATAAGGCTTCAAATGGTGCCATCCCTATGGTGCTTTGGTAACTGTTATTGTAGGTGAATTCAGCTAGATGGAGGTGGTCTTCCCAGTTGCCTCCAAAGTCCAGTGTACATGCTCTCAACAAATCCTCTAAGACTTTGTTCACCACCTCAGTTTGACCATCTGATTGTGGATGGTAGGCAGTGCTTAAGCACAATTCACTCCCCATAGCCTCTTGAAAACTTTTCCAAAATCTTGAGGTGAAGATGGTATCCCTATCACTCACAATGGTTTTGGGTATGCCATGCAACCTTACTACCTCTTTCATGAATATTTGAGCCAATTTTGGAGCATTTCTTTCTGTTTTGACTGGGATAAAATGTGCTACCTTAGTTAGCCTATCCACTATTACCCATATACTTGTGTTTCCCTTCTTAGATCTAGGAAGACCATCTATGAAATCCATAGATATATCCTCCCACTTCCACTGTGGTATACTAAGGGGTTGCAATAGTCCTGATGGCCTTTGTGTCTCTGCCTTGACTTGTTGGCAAGTCATGCACCTTGCAACATATCTGGCCACATCTGACTTCATCCCCTTCCACCAAAGATTTCTTTTCAAATTTTGATACATCTTGGTGCTACCTGGGTGTATGGAGTACTTACTCCTATGGTACCCATTTAATATTTCCTCTTTCAATTCTATATTTTCTGGAACACATATCCTATTTTTATTCCTTAAATAACCATTTTTATCAATTTGATAATTTATTACTTCCTCCCCTTTTGATATGAGCATTTTCTTTTCCATCATGTTTAAGTCTTGTTCCTGCATTTGTCCAATCTTAAGAAGTAAATCTGATTGCAGAGATATCATACTTAATTTTCCTTTACCTTTACCTTCTTCAATAGGCATCATTTGTTCCTCACTGTTTTCCTCAATTTCCAAATCAGTAAGTATAGACAAATCCCTAAACTCTTCCATCATCAACATGGCTACCTTGGCATGTTGTCTACTCAAGGCATCTGCAACTTTATTTGCCTTGCCTGGTGTATACAGTATATCTAGGTCATAGGCAGCTAGGAACTCTACCCATCTATGTTGCCTCATGTTCAAATCTTTTTGTGAGAATAAATATTTCAGTGCCTTATGATCAGTGTACAAAATGAATTTGGCACCTAACAAATAATGTCTCCAAAGTTTCAAAGCATACACAACTGCTGCTAGTTCAAGATCATGGGTTGCATACCTGGTTTCATGTGGCTTTAATTGCCTAGATGCATAGGCTACCACCTGGTCTTGCTGCATCAACACAGCCCCTAACCCAGAGCCACTTGCATCAGTGTACACAACCAAATTTTCATTTCCTTCTGGCACTCTCAATACTGGTGCATCAATCAGGGCTTCTTTTATTTTGATAAAAGCTTGCTCACATTTTTCTGTCCATACAAAGGCTTGGTTCTTTCTAGTTAAATTGGTAAGTGGTGATGATATTTTTGAGAAATCTTTTATGAATCTCCTATAATATCCTGCCATCCCCATAAATGATCTAATCTCACTGATGGTGCTAGGCCTTTTTCATGCTTGGATTGCCACTACTTTGTTAGGGTTTACTGATATTCCTTTGGCAGAGATGACATGCCCAAGGAAATGCACTTCTTCTTTCCAAAATGCACATTTTGAAAATTTTGCCTTTAAATCATTTTCCCTTAGTCTTGACAAAACTAAATGCAAATGATTTTTATGCTCTTCCACTGTCTTAGAATAAATCAAAATGTCATCAATAAAAATCAGTACAAACTTGTCTAGATAATCTCTAAATATTCTATTCATCAAATCAACAAAATATGAAGGAGCATTTGTCAAACCAAATGGCATGACCAAAAATTCATATAAGCCATATCTTGTGTTAAATGCAGTATACTTAACACTTGAGTCTTCAACCTTCATTTGATGGAATCCTGATGCTAAGTCTAGCCTAGAAAATATTTTAGCTTCACTGAGTTGATCAAAGAGATCATCTATTCTAGGCAATGGGTATTTATTCTTGATGGTTACTTTATTTAGTTCTCTGTAATCTATGCACATTCTCAAGGTACCATCATGTTTTCTTACAAACACTACTGGAGAACCCCAGCAAGAATTGCTTGGCCTTATAAATCCCTTGCCTTCTAATTCTTCCAACTGATTTTTCAACTCTTTCAGTTCACTTGGCCCCATTCTATAAGGTTTCTTGATTATTGGACTTGCTCCTGGAATGAGATTAATTTGGAACTCAACTGGTCTGTGGTGTGGAACACCCTTAACTTCCCCAAACACATCCAAGTATTCATTAACTATGGGAATTTCTTCAATGGTTAGTTCACTCAGATCTTTTTCTAAGTCAACTAAATGATACAATTTCCCTTCCTTAGCTATTTCACATAGAACTGTGATTCTCTGGCCTCTAGAATCTTGCAATGATATGGTGGATGAGTCTAAATTAATTATGGCTTTAAATTGCCTTAACCAATCTACCCCCAATATAACTCCTATATTTGGGTAATTTAAAACATATAAATTGGAAATAAAAATATTTCCTCCTATGTTTAACTCCACATCCACACAATTCATGTTCAAAACACTAGAACTCCCTAGGGGACTTTGTACAAGCAATGGGGTTTCAACCAATTTGCAGTTTAATTTTAACACTTTAACTAATTCATAGGAAATCAAAGAGTGTGTTGCTCCAGTATCATATACTACTGGTATGGGTATGGCACAAATGAGTAATGTACCTTCCACTTGGCCATGATTTTCAGCATCAATTTTCACTGCAGATTTGCCTTTTCCTTCCAAAGTTGCCAATTTCCCTTGCTGTTTATTCTCAGGACAGTTCCTCTTCATATGCCCCTCTTTCCCACATAGGTAGCATTTGAAGGCTCCTCCTTTTAACTCTGGGCACCTTGGTTTGATGTGTCCTTCTTTTCCACAATGATGGCAAACCAATTTCTTCTTAGTATCATTGGCTTTAGTATCTTTACTCTTCCTGTTGTCTGCCTCCTCCTTCTTTTTATCATAAGGGTGATATCTTCCCTTATCCTTCTTGTTGTTGCTCTTAAAATTCCTATATTTCTCTCTTTCTTTGTCATGTTGTTCCAGTTTCAAAGCCAGATCAATTACTTGATCAAATGTTCTATCTGCATATGGTAGCATAGCTCTGCTAAGTCCTGGGTTCAGCCCTTTTATATACCTATCATTCTTGGATGCTTCATCTGCCACTAGCATTGCTCCATAATTAGATAGCCCCTCAAACTTTTGAGTGTATTCAGTGACATTCAAAGTTCCCTGCCTAAGTTTGATAAATTCTTCAAGCAAAATGGTCTTGGCTGATGCTGGTACAAATCTTGCCTCCAACATCTCCTTGAACTGATTCCAAGTGATTTCATTTTCATTTCTTCCAGCTATGATCACCTCCCACCAGCTTAAAGCTACCCCTTTCAGTTGTCTAGAAGCTACTTGCCTCTTTCTTTGGTCATCCAACTGCATGTCATTGAAAATCCTATCAAGTGTTCTCAACCATGCTTGAATTTCCATCACACTCTCTGTTCCTTCAAAACTCTTGCCTCCCAAATTGGAATAAGTCTTCAGTAGTTTTGAAAGCTCTTCATGTGGGTTCTCAGGCCTATGCCCAATTCCATCTCTTAAAACCCTCACAAATTCTTGCATATCAAGCATTTGAGGTGCACTGGTTCCTGCATTGTGATGAGATCCTCTTCCTACCATGTTCTGCTAACTAAATTCTGGGTAAATGGTATTAGTATATTATGAGTGCTTCTATAATTTCTAATTTCTTATCTAAATTATTTCATCCAAAACAAACAGACATTATACATTTCTATAATACTTAGCAATCAATGCAACCAAGTGCTCTGATACCAACTGAAATGACCCTCCTATTTCCACCCTAATTTCATAAGGATTTTTTTTTTGCTAAGAGATGATATATAGATATATCATTCATTGCAAATATCTTTTCCAAGGTCATTTTCTTTTTCCAATAAACAAAATATATCCAGGATCAAAATAACTTACCAATATAAATATATCAGTGTATATCTAATATCATACACATACATATGAAGATGTATGTGATCTTCTTATCTAAGTTCAGAGTGTATACTTCATTTTTTGTACAAGAACATTCTGTTTGATTTAGATTTTTAGCAATTCAGATAAATTATTGTATTCAGATTTTTTTTGGCCATAATATCCACTAGAAACATGTACTTAAGTCTGTCATTAGGATTAAGAAATGATCAAGTAATAATCAGTGGTAAACAAGCTTTTAATATAGATGATTATGTTAAAGTCTGGATAATATCAAATTCAGTATAAAAGTAAGTGGATCCTAAGTGAACACAAGCAACATCTAGGCGTAATGGAAACGCGCCTAACTTATACATGAAAGGTCACGAGTTCGAGTGCTATGCTGGTCGGTTCAAACACAATTTTTGATTTTTCTTTTTATTTTTCTCCTGTATGGTTGAAATCTGATACCTACCTATAATTGTGCATATATATTTGATTTTGCCTATAACCTAACATACAAAACAATTCTTTTTGCATATCTATTTTTAAAACCCATTCCTACCACTGTTTTAAGAATTTAAATTTATATTTTTGCCCAATTTATCAACATGTACACAGGTATTTATGTACATGTCATTATCTTTGCCCAGTTTCCAGAAAACTGAGTGAAACAATTGCTAAATGTACTATGCTTTGAAATGCATCTATATTTTCAAGATACAGTCTATCATGATCAACCAATACTTCATTTAGTTGAGGCTGGTTAACTCGTGAGTCTTGTATATGCTATACACTAGTTCAAAAACAAGGGAGATACCTTTCATTTCATTCTATCTGAAGCTTTTTAGAAAAACATTTTACTTTTCCTAATTCAATTCAGAAATGAATTCAGATTTATTTACAAGGCATTTCAGTAAAAAGAAAATAAAATCCTTTAAGTTTACTTCTTGCTAAATCCAGATTTTAGTTCTAAAACTCAGTGCTCTGTTATGTCTCAAGGTTAACTAATACATAATATAAATTATACAAAACAGTAGCTCAACTACATGTGCATATTTCTCTTCCAAACATTCATATCAATAATTAAAATCATTTCATTGTTTCCCAGTCAGATTTTTCCTTTGAGATTTTAAACCTTAGTGCATAACAATATATTTAACATGATACAACTAGTTCATCTAACCATAATAGAATTCATTACATGACTGGAAGTCTTAGAAACATAATATTTTTCCTGAATACATGCAGATATAATCAATTTAAACTCTTATTGAGACTAGCTAGCATGTTCATTCACTCCTCCATAAAAGCCATAACTTCATTTTTACTTAGTGCCTGGGTTACCTGAAAGAACATAAGTGGCTGCCTCATTTTAAAATGAGACACCCCAGATGCCATGAGCAAACAAGGGTCAGATCTATGATCTGGTATGAATAACATCAATTCATTCGTGATATTAAGCAATAGAGAATATAAGGGTACTAACTTGTTATTTAAGCAAATTTCTGCAATCAAATATTTTAACATAGTATAATTAAGTTGATTCAGGTATGATATATTCACTTATCATTCCTTCACTTGCATACATAATCATGCAAACATGATTATCTATTGGCATCAATTTCATTTACGGGAATCATCTTGGTTCCATACCATTCAACCTAAGAAATATCCACATTCCTATTTCTTCATTTACAGGTTGTAATATTCAATTTAAATCCCTGCCTCATCTGCTATTAAGGAATCACTGGGACACATTGCAATGAACTAATTCACATCATTGCACAAAGATCTCAGGGCTTAAACAAACCATGTGCCAACTTGCATACTTCAAATATGACAAGCATTCCAGCAGTCATCTTGGCCTTCCCTTCCCTAGTTTATTTACTAGTGTATTGTCTTAAATCCTAACATCAAATATGCTAAGTGAACATGTCACTGCAAACATGGAAACATCCATAATTTCTTCTAGCATAATTTCCCCTCAGAAATAATCAGACAGTCATTTCCTAAATGGGGTCAATATGTCTTGATCTTAGTAAATATAAGAACATTTTCAACTGTAAAAGAGGCATGGCATGTTATACTGATCTGCAAGCCTTTATGATTGATTCAGATTCAAGATCTGGTTCAATCATAATTTTAGCTTGTGGGTTTTTTTTTTTTGATTAAGGGCTCAGCACTTAGAAAATTTCTATTGCACCCTTAACATTTTTCTTTTTAAGCCTCAGCACTTATACCAAGTATAATGCAGCTCCAATCATTTTTATAAGGCTTCCATGCCATAGATCTATAACAGTTGAGAGTATTCTCTATATAATTTTTAAGATCCTAAACTTTAACATTTATGAGTATAAATAAAACAGTATGATACTCATCCAAAGACAAATGTCTCAACCAATCAAAGATCATCAAAATCATCCATATTAAATCATATCAGATTTAAAATAAAACATCCAAAAAGCATTGATGAAATCATATACATCAAAACCAGAAATACATAAATGGCAATATAAAAAGTGGCTGCCTCAACTCAGGTCTTAATGCCATGAACTCAGTGAGATTACTCACCTAAATGTTTCTTCTTATTAATCCAGAAAATTCTTGTTTGAGTGTTTTCTCCTTCCTTTCAATATTTTCTTCTTCTTTTCTTATTTTTATGCAGCTCGGGGTAAAATAATTCTACTGGTTAAACTGCCTATTTATAAGCATTTTTCCTCTAGGGTTTTATTGAAACAGAATTCCATTTCTGTCCTGGCTTAGCATCATGCATTTTTCATTCATATTACCCCGGCCATATTAACCAATTTAAAGGCTGCATTTTCTTTCTTTTACTTTTTCAGAAAATGGCCACTCACTTAGTCATGTCAAAAGTGTGACTATTCTATTTATTTTAATTATTTCTGAAAATCCCCTTTGCTATTTTTGCCTACACAAGCATATTGACTTGTATCACATTTCATGTCATTTTAATGTTATGGTTTCACTTGCTAATATATATATATATATATGTACTTTTCAGTATTTAAAAATGTATATTTGTATACATATCTTATCTAGGCTTATTTTAATTCCTCTTTTAAATTCAGAAACATATGCACCTATATGTATACAAGTTTACCAATATATACATATATATATTATTTTCTTTTCTGGGTTTTAAATAAATTTGTTTACTGATCTAAAGTAAAACTTACTTTTCTTATTTTCTAAGATGACCCATAAAATCTCAGAAATCAAATAACCATGTTGCAAAATCATGTTTGTATTGCTCTTTAATTCTTGTTTTAAATCCAAGAAATCTGGAGTTCTTTCTTGTGCCATTTCAGTGTGCACGTGCACACATATACTTGCACACTATTTATTCCAGAAATTTCACCATATTTAAATCTAAATATTTCAAAATTAAATCATTTTACAAAAATGATTTTTCACAAAATTTTGGGGTATTACAGTAATCCTTCCGTTTTCAAAAATATCCGGTCTTCAACACCGGTCTTCAAATGTGATTCATAACGACGTATCACATATTCGGAATGGGTTATACGACCCCATGGTCCTTTCCCGGCTAACCCGAATAGTGAGCGTTTATTCAAAAATAAGTGTGGCATTCAAATTCATCCAATTCACAACAAATACCTATCTAAAGGTAATTATTGATAGTCGGTTATTTAACTATCAATAAAGATGCGCAACATCATCAGATTCCAAATAATTTTCCAAATTATTTTATCTCCAAAAATATCTTTACTAGATATAAAATTTCCACACTTCAAAAATAAATCAACGTTTATTTTTCTAAACAGTTTCCCTTTCCTTTATAAATTCCATATTGAATTTACATTTTTCGAATATCTACTAATATTCGATTTTCAATCATTTCAAATATTCAATTTCGATTTATCTTTAAGAAGATAAAAGCTCAAAACGTTTCATTTCATTTTGGAAAAGTATTTCCATACTTATTTAAAAATAAGTATTTCACAAATCTATTTATTTTCAACACTTGGAAAATATTCGATATACTTAAATCCAATTAAGTATATATTCCATTCTTTAAGGAAATCCATTTTCTATAACAACATCAATTTGAGTCAAAACGAATGTTACGTAAAACATCGTTACGACGACTCAAAATCATTAGTATTGGGATTATAATAATTTTTTTTTTTAAGATAGATATATAAATCCCAATACTATATAAAAACATTTCCTTTCGGAAATCATCTACTATAACAACAGTGTTATAGTCCATCATTTCCTTCTTCCTCGAAACGTCTATTTCAACAATAAATGTTGAAATCTATGTTTTCGATATTTAATACATTTTAAAACATCGTTAAAAACAATTTAACTTCATTTTAAAATATCACTTCTTCAAAAAATGAATCCATTTTATTCAATAATATATTCACTGTCCAAAATCGTGAATATATCTTCTTTAATAATCTTCCATATTTAATTTATCAAATTCAGTCTATTTCGAATTTATAAACACGTTTATAAATTCTATTTCCATTTATAAAAACTACAATTTATAAATCTTCTTTATTAACTAGTTCAATTCATAACTCAATTTTTATACTAACGGTCCATCTTATAAGTTAATACTTATAATTCATTTATTTTCAAAAATCGTTCTTTTAAAACTTTACAATTGTAAAGTTCATCCCTTTATAAATCATTTTAACATCATTCCATTTTAAATTCACATCCCCTTATTTCAATTGGATTCATTTTTCCAAATATTCACTTTTGAATCTAAAATCGGATTTCAAATTAATTTCTAATTCTACTTTAACTCCAAATCAATTACAAATTGATTTCTAAATTTTTTTTCACTACTAAAATAAATTCTTATTCTTTTCAAATTATTCAATATCCTATTTTTAAATGGATTCTTCAAATTGAGATCATTTTACATTGATTTCCCAAATTATTTCAATTTACCAATTAAATTTCTAATTGGATTTCCAACTTATCTCTTTTTAAATAATTCCTTTTAAAGAAAACAAATTTCAATGGTTTCTTTCGATCTATTTAAAAATCCAGATTTTAAATTAATTTCCTCAATTTAAAATCACTATTATACGAAATTCATTTATTTAACATTTTCACTTTATTCTGGAAATAATTTCGATAAGATTATAAAAATTAACTTTTTATACTTTAAAATTCCTTTCTTCGAATTTATTAAATTTCTAAAATTAAATTCACTTAGAAATTTCTATTTTGATTTCCAAAAATTCAATTTCGTTTATTTTTTTGGAATCCAATGATGTCCAACATCCATTCAGCTAAATTTTAGCTTCAATCAATTTCCAGACATCAATATGATTAATAACATCAATAATCATTCACAGATTCATACCACAGTATAAATAAAATCAATCAATGTGAGGGGTCCAGTTAGATCCCTCCAACCTGTTTCCCTGCATCCAAAGACGTCAGCACAATACCAATTCCGCTCCAGTACGGAATTATCGCGGTATATAGGTTTTTATAAATCCGCTTACTAACGGCGCAATAGGGTCTCATCCGCTATACGAGGCGGGAAATCATCAATCCAATATATACATATGCCAATATGTATATACTGCTATATATATAGATATATCCTAAAAATATCTAATATCAACAATCCAAACAGACAATCAGACAATAACTGAAAATTCCACTTTTCAATTTTTGAGTGAGAAAATCTCACCTTAGCTTTATTAGCATCCATTTCCAAACTCCAGTTTGTTTTTCACGATCTTTTTGACCTAGTATAAATATTTACACCATTTATTAATATTTGAATCAACTGAATAATTAATTTCTGTTTAATAGTCGAATTAACTGATAGTTTTATTTAAACCAATTCTCCTTTAAATAAATTTATTTAACCAACATTTCAGTTTCAAACTAACATTCTCTAACCATTTCTAAAACAATTAAATTAAACAAATTTTCTTTTAACAAATTTAATACAATTGATTTTAAATTAATCCTTTTTAACAATTTATTTAACAAAATTTTTAAAACTAAAACTAAATTCATTTTAACTCAAAAGTTTATTTTTAAACTAAATTTCCTATATATATATTCTTCAGTAAATTATTTTACCATAACAACAAATTGAATTATTATTATTATTTTCTTTTATAACCTCATATCCATTTAAACTTCCCATTTTCCCAAATTTAAACTATACATATATATGTTGAATTCAAATTTAAATTCAGGAAGAAAATTTGAATACCTCACTGCGGCATTCTCAGCTCACCCTCAAAATAGCATGCTTCTCGTTCCAGGCGAACCACCTCCAGCCTCCACGCGATTCGAGCTGTCGCGACCATCTCGACTTCGACGCCGCCAACATCGCCCATGCCACGAGCGCCTCCGCCCACGAATTTGAACTCGCGCCCCACGCCTTTCGCTAGCACTCCAGCGAAGTCTCCAAACCCTAGTGTCGCGCACGCGACCTCGTGCCACCGCCTGTCACTGCGAGCTTCGACGTAGTCGCACCTCCAAATCTTCGAACGCGGAAATCAATTCGCGACCCAATCGTGACGAACCCACGCGCGCCCTAGCCTCGCGCGATCGAACGCGTCGCTGCGCCTCGCGCGCGATGGAAGTCGCCTCCTTGCTGAATTGAAAAGAGGAATATAAATTTCTCTAGATTTGATTTCGGTTGTGAGATCTGGGGTTCGAAACGTAGAGAAGGGATAAAGGAATTCGTTTGATTTTTACTGAGGGGAGGAAAGAAGATACGTGATTTTACAGAGAAGTGTCGTGCTTGCACGATTTATTCCGTGATCCCCGCGTGATTTTAGGCGTGGTTTAAGGGGAGACGTGGTGATGTTAAATAATATAAATTTTAAATTTTAAATTGAATTTGCTTTAAAATCTCAACACGTTTTCTAACCGTATGGTCACAAAACAACTCCGTTAAATACGAAATTGGAAATCTAGTAATAATACAATATTACGGATCTATTGGAACTGGTTTCGTCGAATTCCGAGACCGTTTGAAAATTGACTATTTTTAAATATCGATTCGAACAATTCAATTCAATACTGCACAGAACAGTTTCAAATTCAATCCTGACAGTTCGATTAGCTTCGGTATTATCAATACGAATTTTAAAAGTTTTTGAAATATTTTCCTTCAACTCAAAATTGAAGATATAAATTTTTATTCAACATCAATAGATTAAATTTTTTTGTCCAACTTCAATTGATTAAATTTTATAATTTAATCGTCAATTTCAAAATTATATCGGGATTCAAATTAAATCATCGTTCAAATATTTAAAATTAATTAAATATTCTCAATTTAATTTGTGCGAAATTCTGGGTCGTTACAGACTTCCCCCCTTAAAAGAATTTCGTCCTCGAAATTACAAGTTAGGAAAAAAAGTCCTTAACTCGTCTACTATCTTTCACAATCCAATAGTTTTATCAATTTTCAATTCATCAAAACAAATCTTTCCCTTAAGGATTCGTTATCAATTCAACTAACTTTCCAACTTCAATTATAAGTTTCAAACAGCATTGTTTACTTCAAAATTCAAGTTCAAGTTTAAATTCAAATTTTAACTTCCAAATTTTCTCAAAATTTTTCTAACGCCCTAAATTTTCGAAAAATTTCGCCAGCGTCTCCTTTGCGCGGCTAATACGGTACGACTACAAAACGTCCCTCCGGACTCTCAGATTTTAAAAAGAAAAAGAAAAAGCCAAGCGGCTAGAGAGAAATCATCAAAAACTCATATTATAATTCAAATACATACCTTTTTCGAGCAATTCGAATTATCTGTGAAATAAATTTTCCAATCCCTTTATACACCTGTATATCCTACTAGCCATTATATCTAGTTACATATTCAAACTATTTTGCAAATTTGATTACAAGATTTCAATATAAACTGCTTATATCATTCTTAAGTTCGTTATTGAAGTTATATCCTATTCATTCAATTTTACATTTCACATTCATTTGAACTTATAATTCACATTTTCAATTCTATTTGAATTCAATTTACTTTCATTAGATTGATTAACATCCAATACATTTATTTATTCAATTGCTAATCCATTTAACATTTCAAGTTGAATTCCACTTATATAACTCAAGTTCATATTCATTTCAGTAATAAATTTTGATACCCAAAATCAAATTCATTCGTCATTTCTTAAGTTATATTCCCATTAAACATCATTTATTTCACTTACATTTTCTCATTTTATAAGTTATACAACTTATATTCAACCTTTCAAAACCATTTTTGAAAACAATTCAAATTATCCTTTGAATTTCCAAAACAAAACCCAAATTTTCCCAAACAACTCCTATTTAAAACAATTTGACAGCAATTTCTCTTTTGGAAACCCGAAAATGAATTCTAATGATGTGGCCATCATCATCAGGATTATTTTCCAGCGACCTAAAAGAGTTTAGAGCTTTCAACTCTCCAAAATACTTTTCAAAACCTTTGAAATTCATTTTCAAATCCAAAAAATGATTTAAACTTTCCAAATCTCCAAAATTTTCAAATTCATTTCAAAACATTTCCAAAAACTTCTCTGGAATCCCGTTTCAAATTACAATTCACATTTATAATTTATATTCTTAAATTTCATTCGTATGTGAATTTATTTCTTAACTTTGGAGTTATAATTCCAATTCCTTATTCAATTTCAATGACAATAGATTAATATTATCACCTCTAACAACCATGCAACCATATACTATAGTATTCCATAGAAAAACATTTCTTTTCTATACAAAAATAGTTTTGGGCAAAATTATCTCATTCACCCTATTTAAAACAATACTGTGTCGAATTGTTCTATTCAAGTGTTTAGAAACCCCTTCGATCCAGTTGCGCAGACTGTGCCGACGAAGGTTCATATACCACTCAATAAACCAATCATCACAATATAAAATAATTTTTTTATATTAACTAACAAATACGCGCTCATATATATTATTACACTCAACTCATTCTAGAGTACTGCTGACTCTATCTCTAATGAGTAACACCCAACAGAGCAGGGTTGTCGCTTAACCATATGCTCTGATACCAACTGTAACATCCTAAAATTTTCGACTTTCGAAAATTCAACATCGATACTCACTTTATCGACTGCTGAGCCATCGAATGCCGGAAACCCGAAAAGTTATGGTTTTAAGAAAGAAAAAAAAGGTAGAAGAAGAAGATAGAAGAAAAAGAAAGAAGAACAACAACAGAACAACAGAACAGCAACAGAAAACAATATCAGAATCTTACACATCGCAGCGGAATAATATACAATAGATAATTACTAGTCTTTTAAAACAAAGAACTATATCATTTTATACATACATCAATCATCAGAGTCAATATACAAAAATGGACAGTTATATAAACTTGTCCTCATACAGAATACACAGCGGAATAAATACTATCAGATACAAATACCACGTCTCGCCATCCAGCTTGCTTCCAAAGCTCCAGAATATCCAGAATATCCTGATAACATAACTCTAGACTGCCCGTGTGGAAATTGGTGGGCACCCAGAGTTTAGAAGGGAAACAATAAACTCCGAGTCAGTCATGGTGACTGGTGTGAGATCGTAAAACAGTTTATCTTTAAAATAAACAACAGAGAATTTTAAAGTCAATTCGCAATGCTTTTGGAAAATGAAACTACCATAAGACCTCCCACCACACACACAATGCAAACGCAGACTTGGAGGAGATTTCTTCTTATGATAGTCAAAGATGCTTACTACGCGAAAATCAAATTCTTTTTGATATTATTATTAGTGCATAGTGTAGAAAACATTTCGAAAGTAGAATATAAATCTTAGCCAGCATAGGTACCATTATAGTATGCTTGCTATAGCTGCCATATTAGATGGCAGGTTCTACAACTAAAACCGTACAAGTCACGTATTGTTTCTTTGGATTTCCAACAAATGGTCAGGCTAAGGAACTTCCTATCCACGATGGGTACGTCCCTGGAATAGACGACCCGAGAACCTAACCGGATCTCTGCCAACACAAGGCCGGGTTACCTCTGCAAAAATAGGTAACTACTGACACGCGTATGCCATCCCCCGATCGTCACCGATCTTCCCGAGGATCCCCGATTCGCAACAAACCACATAGATAATAATAATGCAGTAACCACAGAGGTTAAGTATCTGGGCTCCATACCATGATACCACCTTTATCCAGAAGGAATGACATACACTAAGGGGCGCTACTCCCTAGAACCTTGCTGCATTCGTCCTGTTTCGACCATTTCCGGGGTGTGAGGCTCGACGAAGTCTCGTCCACAAAGCTACGCTTTCTCAAAAAGCCCTGCTTCGGGTCAAACAAAATGATCAACCTATGATCACAAAGATATAAGATCAAACAAATGATCATATCACAAATGATCAAACACTGATCATTTCACAGCAACACTCAGTATGCCACGTTACCAAATTGGGATATATCGCTGATAAATTTCAACTACATAACCTCTGAGCTCGTACGTCTCAGAGAAGGGTGTTAAGCTAAGAGAATAAATTCTCCGCCACCAACAGAAATGTATTTGAAAGAAATCAGCTTTATATCTCAAATTGTAACGTCAGACACACAATCCATACAAGTCTGTTCCGGGATCGAACAGAACCGAAGGCACTTCTCACGAAGCCCTTGCACATCCGGATAATTTTCAATCACGTCAGGACTTCCCGTCACTAAGGGTGATAAAACCTCTAAATCGAAGATCAGTCGATGTAGAGTAACTCGACGGTAATCCTTCCGTTTTCAAAAATATCCGGTCTTCAACACCGGTCTTCAAATGTGATTCATAACGACGTATCACATATTCGGAATGGGTTATACGACCCCATGGTCCTTTCCCGGCTAACCCGAATAGTGAGCGTTTATTCAAAAATAAGTGTGGCATTCAAATTCATCCAATTCACAACAAATACCTATCTAAAGGTAATTATTGATAGTCGGTTATTTAACTATCAATAAAGATGCGCAACATCATCAGATTCCAAATAATTTTCCAAATTATTTTATCTCCAAAAATATCTTTACTAGATATAAAATTTCCACACTTCAAAAATAAATCAACGTTTATTTTTCTAAACAGTTTCCCTTTCCTTTATAAATTCCATATTGAATTTACATTTTTCGAATATCTACTAATATTCGATTTTCAATCATTTCAAATATTCAATTTCGATTTATCTTTAAGAAGATAAAAGCTCAAAACGTTTCATTTCATTTTGGAAAAGTATTTCCATACTTATTTAAAAATAAGTATTTCACAAATCTATTTATTTTCAACACTTGGAAAATATTCGATATACTTAAATCCAATTAAGTATATATTCCATTCTTTAAGGAAATCCATTTTCTATAACAACATCAATTTGAGTCAAAACGAATGTTACGTAAAACATCGTTACGACGACTCAAAATCATTAGTATTGGGATTATAATAATTTTTTTTTTTTTAAGATAGATATATAAATCCCAATACTATATAAAAACATTTCCTTTCGGAAATCATCTACTATAACAACAGTGTTATAGTCCATCATTTCCTTCTTCCTCGAAACGTCTATTTCAACAATAAATGTTGAAATCTATGTTTTCGATATTTAATACATTTTAAAACATCGTTAAAAACAATTTAACTTCATTTTAAAATATCACTTCTTCAAAAAATGAATCCATTTTATTCAATAATATATTCACTGTCCAAAATCGTGAATATATCTTCTTTAATAATCTTCCATATTTAATTTATCAAATTCAGTCTATTTCGAATTTATAAACACGTTTATAAATTCTATTTCCATTTATAAAAACTACAATTTATAAATCTTCTTTATTAACTAGTTCAATTCATAACTCAATTTTTATACTAACGGTCCATCTTATAAGTTAATACTTATAATTCATTTATTTTCAAAAATCGTTCTTTTAAAACTTTACAATTGTAAAGTTCATCCCTTTATAAATCATTTTAACATCATTCCATTTTAAATTCACATCCCCTTATTTCAATTGGATTCATTTTTCCAAATATTCACTTTTGAATCTAAAATCGGATTTCAAATTAATTTCTAATTCTACTTTAACTCCAAATCAATTACAAATTGATTTCTAAATTTATTTTCACTACTAAAATAAATTCTTATTCTTTTCAAATTATTCAATATCCTATTTTTAAATGGATTCTTCAAATTGAGATCATTTTACATTGATTTCCCAAATTATTTCAATTTACCAATTAAATTTCTAATTGGATTTCCAACTTATCTCTTTTTAAATAAATTCCTTTTAAAGAAAACAAATTTCAATGGTTTCTTTCGATCTATTTAAAAATCCAGATTTTAAATTAATTTCCTCAATTTAAAATCACTATTATACGAAATTCATTTATTTAACATTTTCACTTTATTCTGGAAATAATTTCGATAAGATTATAAAAATTAACTTTTTATACTTTAAAATTCCTTTCTTCGAATTTATTAAATTTCTAAAATTAAATTCACTTAGAAATTTCTATTTTGATTTCCAAAAATTCAATTTCGTTTATTTTTTTGGAATCCAATGATGTCCAACATCCATTCAGCTAAATTTTAGCTTCAATCAATTTCCAGACATCAATATGATTAATAACATCAATAATCATTCACAGATTCATACCACAGTATAAATAAAATCAATCAATGTGAGGGGTCCAGTTGGATCCCTCCAACCTGTTTCCCTGCATCCAAAGACGTCAGCACAATACCAATTCCGCTCCAGTACGGAATTATCGCGGTATATAGGTTTTTATAAATCCGCTTACTAACGGCGCAATAGGGTCTCATCCGCTATACGAGGCGGGAAATCATCAATCCAATATATACATATGCCAATATGTATATACTGCTATATATATAGATATATCCTAAAAATATCTAATATCAACAATCCAAACAGACAATCAGACAATACTGAAAATTCCACTTTTCAATTTTTGAGTGAGAAAATCTCACCTTAGCTTTATTAGCATCCATTTCCAAACTCCAGTTTGTTTTTCACGATCTTTTTGACCTAGTATAAATATTTACACCATTTATTAATATTTGAATCAACTGAATAATTAATTTCTGTTTAATAGTCGAATTAACTGATAGTTTTATTTAAACCAATTCTCCTTTAAATAAATTTATTTAACCAACATTTCAGTTTCAAACTAACATTCTCTAACCATTTCTAAAACAATTAAATTAAACAAATTTTCTTTTAACAATTTTAATACAATTGATTTTAAATTAATCCTTTTTAACAATTTATTTAACAAAATTTTTAAAACTAAAACTAAATTCATTTTAACTCAAAAGTTTATTTTTAAACTAAATTTCCTATATATATATTCTTCAGTAAATTATTTTACCATAACAACAAATTGAATTATTATTATTATTTTCTTTTATAACCTCATATCCATTTAAACTTCCCATTTTCCCAAATTTAAACTATACATATATATGTTGAATTCAAATTTAAATTCAGGAAGAAAATTTGAATACCTCACTGCGGCATTCTCAGCTCACCCTCAAAATAGCATGCTTCTCGTTCCAGGCGAACCACCTCCAGCCTCCACGCGATTCGAGCTGTCGCGACCATCTCGACTTCGACGCCGCCAACATCGCCCATGCCACGAGCGCCTCCGCCCACGAATTTGAACTCGCGCCCCACGCCTTTCGCTAGCACTCCAGCGAAGTCTCCAAACCCTAGTGTCGCGCACGCGACCTCGTGCCACCGCCTGTCACTGCGAGCTTCGACGTAGTCGCACCTCCAAATCTTCGAACGCGGAAATCAATTCGTGACCCAATCGTGACGAACCCACGCGCGCCCTAGCCTCGCGCGATCGAACGCGTCGCTGCGCCTCGCGCGCGATGGAAGTCGCCTCCTTGCTGAATTGAAAAGAGGAATATAAATTTCTCTAGATTTGATTTCGGTTGTGAGATCTGGGGTTCGAAACGTAGAGAAGGGATAAAGGAATTCGTTTGATTTTTACTGAGGGGAGGAAAGAAGATACGTGATTTTACAGAGAAGTGTCGTGCTTGCACGATTTATTCCGTGATCCCCGCGTGATTTTAGGCGTGGTTTAAGGGGAGACGTGGTGATGTTAAATAATATAAATTTTAAATTTTAAATTGAATTTGCTTTAAAATCTCAACACGTTTTCTAACCGTATGGTCACAAAACAACTCCGTTAAATACGAAATTGGAAATCTAGTAATAATACAATATTACGGATCTATTGGAACTGGTTTCGTCGAATTCCGAGACCGTTTGAAAATTGACTATTTTTAAATATCGATTCGAACAATTCAATTCAATACTGCACAGAACAGTTTCAAATTCAATCCTGACAGTTCGATTAGCTTCGGTATTATCAATACGAATTTTAAAAGTTTTTGAAATATTTTCCTTCAACTCAAAATTGAAGATATAAATTTTTATTCAACATCAATAGATTAAATTTTTTTGTCCAACTTCAATTGATTAAATTTTATAATTTAATCGTCAATTTCAAAATTATATCGGGATTCAAATTAAATCATCGTTCAAATATTTAAAATTAATTAAATATTCTCAATTTAATTTGTGCGAAATTCTGGGTCGTTACACTAGATGTCCCTTTTATTTCGGCTTAGTGTTGCGGTTGCTGATCCCAACCGTGGGGTGATTTTATTTGGAATTATCCAGTAAGGG
This sequence comes from Allium fistulosum, assembly GCA_030737815.1. Classification (NCBI taxonomy): domain Eukaryota; kingdom Viridiplantae; phylum Streptophyta; class Magnoliopsida; order Asparagales; family Amaryllidaceae; genus Allium; species Allium fistulosum. Next base: position 786,006,560 of record CM060902.1, on the reverse strand, counting down.
ATGATTCCGGCCTTGTGTTGCAGGGGAGCGGGCGTACTCCTCGGTACTGTGATCTAGGCCACGTACTGTGACAGGTGGTACCCCAGTGCCTAGTCATTCGTTGGAAATCCATTCTCCCTACGTGCCTTGTACGTGTTTTGTTTGTATACCTAGTATGCTGGAATTTAATCATGTAACAATTTCAGCTATTTGAATAAGTATTTGTAAATAGACACTATTATAATATCAGAGGATTTTATAAAAAGTGTTTTAGCTATCGTAAGGTAAAAACCCGACATGTTTATTTGTGGCGTGGTCTTACGAGATGCTTTTGTTTTCAAAGGATTTTGAAACTTTAATAATCAATTTGGGTGTGATTTTCTCACGCTGGTATTCCAGACTGACTCGGGTGTTGTTTTATATGATGCTCGGGTCAGACCGAGATAAACAGGTTCAGGTTGTAGCTGTGGAGCTCATGAGACGAGCTGGATGGCGATACGTACTTCCGTATTTGTTTATTTTTCCGCTGTGTATTTGGATGTATATCATTGATGTGATGAACTCTGATGATGTATTCTGTAAATGTATTGTATAAACAGATATATTTTTCTGTTTGAGTAAAGATCTGTTTTTTATATATTATATTTTATTCCGCTGCGATGTGAGATTCTGTTGTTGATTTTCTGTTTCTTCTTCTTCTACCTCTTCTTCTTTAACACAAATGGTTCGATTTTCCGGGACTGGAAAGTCGGGTCGTTACAAATTGTGAGACATGACTTTGAGGTAACACTACCTTAACTTGTCTAGTATTATTGTTAACCAAGAAAAAGTACAAGTTTGAATTCGATGAGTGGTGGTAAGTATACAAGACTTAATTTTCATATACGATCGTTTTATATCCTCGATAGTTGGTTTTTCAACTATCGATTACTTCAGCTTCTTTATTATTGTCATTCTAAGGCGATGCGTGGCTCCGTTGAGCTTTGTTATCCTTTGTCGAAAATGACTAAACCCAAAGCGCGAGAGGAAGCCAAGCTATGTGGGGTTGCTCCCATTAAAAGGGTATTTTCACATCTCATCTAGTTTGGATTCGGTTGTGCACTTAGATGTGGAAATATTTGGATACTCCGTAAGGTTTGATGGGTTCTGCCTTGGTATTGTCCGAGAAGTGTCACGGAGTATATGAGCTTCTCAGAAGTATATTACTATAGGTATACTTTAAGGGTGGTGCACCTTCCTAGTCATTTGTTGGAAATTTTCCTTTCCTTATTTGATTTGAACCTTTGAATCTATTTTCTATAATTGCAACGGGAAGAGTCAACCACTATTTAAGATGTTTAATTATAGGTTTTGTCCATTCTATCAAGTTTGGACTGTTATCTTGTTTTATCCATTATGTCCAGTTTAGATTTTGTTCAGACTATTTCCATTCTTTCAAGTCTAGATCTTTATACTATTTTTGCCCATCATCTATGTTTAGATTTGTTTCCTATTTATTCTTTTCCATTCTTATGTTTGGTTGTTGTTTATGTAGGAGAAAACCCATTCCGCATTAGCGGCGTGGTCCCATATATTATTTTTAAATACATTCCATTTTATTTCAGCATTTTACTCAATTATATTTGAATAGTCTGAGAATAACAGGTTTCTCTTTGGATCTCTTTAAAGACAATGATCGAGTAGGCGGCTCCTTAGTTATCTAGTTATTTCTTTCCACTGTATGATTATGAAGATGTATTTTGTATCCAAAAATGGCGAGTCAAAATGTATAGCTGTAAATCTGTTAGATGTAGTACTATTGTTTAACTCAGATAGTTCCATGTAAGGAGTAACCTTTTGTACCATATATTTTGTAATATATGTAACCATTCCGTTGTGAGGTTTTTCTATTCTGCCTTGTTCTGTTCTTTATTTTACCCCACGACGATTCATCTTTCCTATGCTTGGGCAATGGCACATAATCATGAAGGATGTGTTAAGTGTCGTTCCTAGGGTCAGAAAGGTGGGTCGTCATAATAAGTGGAAGACATAGGAGTGTAAGAATCGTATAGTGGAAAAAAATAGAAGATAGAGAATTAACAAAAAGGTCATGGAGGACCATTATTCTACCAAAAGGTGCATCACTTAGGTTGTGATTTAATTTCTAGTTAGGTCGATATCTTTTGCTGCTCTAAGAGTGAGATCATTGTTGAGTTTAGTTTCTAAGATTGCCATCAAATGAAGCTTATAATCCTTGATGATTTCTTTGATTTGATCTAGTTTAATGTCATTATGAGCACACTGAAAGTTCTATACTCCAAAGTTGTGTAACATAATGGAATTAATGAGAGGGATTTAGATTTGTATGTCTACTTCTCCTTATTGAAGGAGGCCTAGTACTAAAAACATCGGTTGTAGTGCAGACTTGAGGAATGATGTTGTCTTGACCAATATCTGATGAGATATTCTTTTTAGGTTTCTTACCTTTACCGGGTTTATTTTCTTAAACAGTTTTGGCTGTAGGAGTAAATATTTTGGAGTTAATGTGCTTCAGTTTGGTAGAAGGAACAAGGTAGGATGAGTTAGGATTAAACCTGTCATGATAGTCAACCCATCCAAGAGGAGGAGGGATATAGTCTAATGAGGGAGAGATAAAGGTTTCCTTGACATTCAAAACAATGTCATTGAAAGGAGGTGAATTAGCAGGAAGAGAGTTAGATGGTGTAGAAGAAATAGGTAGGATAATGGAGGTAGAAATAGGAATAATGTTGGGAGAGAGAAAAACAAGGTTAGAAGCAATAAAGGTTCGCATTGGAATGGAAATAGTATCTAGTTTCTCATTAGGTGAAAGGATTTCATGCATGGGAAGAGATGTTTGTCATTTATTATATATATATATATATATAACAAATGACAAACATCTCTTCCCATGCATGAAATCCTTTCACCTAATGACAAATTTACTTCTTCTCTTTTGGCCAAATGTATAAATGGGGAGAGCATGCATAAAGGCAAATATATATTATGAATACAGTAAACGAAAAGGATTGTTAAATTTTTCTATTTTCATCGATTGTCTACCCGTTGGTTGTTAGTTGTTTCCTTCTACCAAACTTCTTGTCCAATCCCATTGACCATGGGATGTGTAACAACCCGCATTTTTAACAATTAGGTGTTTAACTGATTAATTTAAATATTGAATCGTTAATCAATTGACGGTCCAAGATATGATTTTTCGCATATGGTTGAATTAGGACTCAAGACCACTTCCATTGAGTCAGGATCGATGTTGCAAATTGAAATAAGTATAAATACTGCTATATTTAGAGTCATGGTATTTTTACAATTTACATTGTTATATGTATTTTATAAAAATGCATGTGCAGTCGAGTCTAGTGGGATCTCGACCGACAATTTGTGTTTCTGAGATGAGGACTTCATTATGAAATGTATATTTTAGGAATTTTTGGAGTCGAGCAATCTGATGGCCAAAATGACCTACAAATGCGTGAAATTATTATCCTGAAGCGCTATCTCAAATAGCGACGAAATTTATACCACCGGGACCAAAAAATGAGGTGATGTGCGTCGACGACTTTCATACGATACTTTCACCTAATGAGAAACTAGAATACTCCAATGATATAAGTATTGTGCTCTATTCATATTAAATAGAGATGGAGTTGATATTAATTTATAACATAGTTATAAATTAATTAAACTTTATTATTGGAGTAGAATTAGTGATAGAAATATTATTATATATTTTAGCATAGATATTTGGGATAATTGATTAAGATTCTGTACGTATGAACAAATATTGTGTTCTAGTCATATTGAATAGAGTTACTGTCACGACCCGCCCTTCTCTCCACAGAAAGACGTATCATGAATTAAGAAAGAAAGAGATAGAAGAAGAAAAGAAAGAAAAGAAGAAAGAACAACAACATCAGAAACTCACAGCGGAACGAATGAAATATAATATATCGTATAAAATATTACATAGTATCATATACATCAGAGTTACACAACTTATACAACACATATTAGACAGTTATAAACATCTGTCTAATTCATACAACTCAAGTATCACAGATACAGACACAACATATACACAGCGGAATCATCATATATCTACACGGTGAAGCCTCCTGCTCCAAATCTCCTCCAGAATTCGTCAAAGCTAACCTGAATCCCTCGACTACTCAATACAATATTGAGTACCCAAGAGTTTAATAAAACAGAAAATAAACACTTGGGTCAGACATGGGTCTGGTGTGAGTAAACGGTTAGATTGCTTAACTTTGAAAACTTTTGAAAACAAAAGTATCACGTAAGACTCCCCACAAATAAACATGGGTAAGTTTTTACCTTACGCTAACTAAAACGTTTGATAGGAAATCTGATTGTATTATAATAGGGTCTAGGGTTTTCAAGTAAAATACAGAAATAGCTGAAATGCTTACATCTCACATTCCAACATAGTTGGGCACAACTAATACGTACGGCACTTATTGGAGTTTGGATTCCATACAATGGCAGGGCTACTGGGGTACCGCCCGTCACAGTACGTGGCCTAGATCACCGTACCGAGGAGTACGCCCGCTTCCCTGCAACACAAAGCCGGAACCATCCCTTACTAGATAATCCCGAACAAGATAACCCCGTAGTTGGCGCGACCAACCACACACTAAGCCGAATGAAAAGAAAAGGGACCTCTAGACAGGGATCTATCTTGCTCTCAGTGGGTGCTACCCACGAAGCCTTGCTGCACCTCCCCTGTTTTAGCCATTCCCGGTTGATGAGGCTTGAGGTTACGATTACCTTTAATTAGAACATATCACTTAGAATGCTCATCGTCCGCCTGACGATGTGCTGAAAGCATTCAATCCATACAAGTTCGTTCCGGGTTCGAACGAAACCATTATCTCGTTACACTCGTTTTGGAATCACCCTCAGAGTTAACGACAATAACCCTTGCACTCTGAATCTTCATCTTCACTTGAGATTCACGACCTATCGTAAATTTGGATCGATGTGGTATTCGGGTCTCCAGACCTGGAATTCCGGTATACGGAAACCCGATCCCGGTCTCATCGAAATCCAAAACGTATCTTTTAAGGCCAAGTTGTTTAAAGGTTTAAACATTTAAACTTATTCAGGATGATATAAACAGATAGATAAATCATATTATCACAATTGATAATTCATATCAACATTCATCTCACAAAGCAGCATATATCATATATATATCAGAGATATTCAAATCATCCAATATCAACCAATCACCCAATATTAAACATCCAGTATTAATCAATTATCTAAACAGAATTGATTAACTCTAATCAATTTAATTAACCTTTAATTAAATTAATTACTATCCTTTAATTACTTGGATTATCTTAATCCTGCTTATTATCATTAATTAATTACAAATTAATTAATTAAACATCTAAATGATCTTCCTTAATTAATCTCCTTTGATTAATTATACTTTAATTACATTCAAGTAATTATCCTTAACCATATACAGTAATTAACCTTTAATTACTATCATTTAATTACAATAATTAATGATCCTTTATTAATTAATTAACTATAATTAATTATATTAATCTTCAATTAATTACAATTAATTAATCATACTTAAATTAATTACTTTTATTAATCAAACTTGATTAATTCATTAATTAAATAATCCTTATTAATTTATTAACCTTTTAATTAAATTAAATAATTAACTTGTAATTAATTATCTCATTAATCATAAATAGTAATTAACAATTTGTAATTACTTATCTAAATTAATTAACTTCTTAATTAATTATTCTTTAATCACTTATTATTGATTAATTAATCTTAATTAATCAACCCTTAATTACATCATTTATTTAATTAATGATCCTTAATTAATTACTCTCTTTTAATTAATTACCTTAACTAGTAATTAACCACATTATTAATTAACCTTAATCCTTTAATTAATTAATTACTCTTTAATTAATTAACTTCAAATCAATTATATTAATTAATCTTTTAATTAATAACATCAAGTGATTTACCTTAATAAATTACATTTAATTACTTCCATAAGTAATTCTTCTTAATTTAATTACATTCAGTAATTACCCATTTATTACTTCACTAAGTAATTATACTAAATTAATCACAAGTGATTATCTTTAATTAATTAGACTAATTAATTAACCTAAAATTAATTACATTAATTAATTACTAAATTAATTAATCCCTCAATCTCTAATTCATTTATTTATTAATTACATTCATTTCCACTAATTACTTCATTAAGTAATTATTTTTAATTACAAATAAGTAATTAAGCTTTAATTTATTTTATTAATTAACTATTCTTAATTAATCTCAACATAACAAATTTAGAATAAACTTGTATTTATATTAAATACTTACTCAATCATTTACTTTATTAAAACAAATTTTAAAATCAATTTTGAAATATAATTTATTTTAAATAAAGCAATTCAAATATTTAATTTTAATATACCTAAAATCTTTGAAAAAAAACATTTCAACATGTTTAATTCAATTAAACAATTATTTATTTAAAACTTGTTTTAATATTTAAAAACTTATCCCTGCTTTAAAATTTTAAAACTAAAATATGGTTTGCTTTAAAATTTCAAACCCAGGTTAGTGGAATTAAAACAACCCGAGTAAACCCCTCTAAAACCCCGAGTCACTTGCGAGGAAAACTCTCGTACATCTCTACTTCGAGTCGCACGCCTTTCATATCGAGAACGATCCCGAGTAATCCATCGTCTTCCCAAACCTTCAGATCCCAGATACACAAAAATGCACGATAATGTGCACGTTCACGTGCACAACGATTTCGCCCCTCTCCGATCATCTTTCTGGCCATCAACACGTCGAACATCACGACACCAACTCTTCGACCACACCGATCAACCCAGAATTATAGCAAATGAAAAATCGAGGAAGTCGATCAAAAACTGAAGCTAAACATGATCGAAATCTCACCCATCGACGACGACTCTACCCACGATGAACCACGCCGACATGACCGAAGCTTCGCCTCGTCCTCCTGCACTGATCCCCCCCACCGCGATCCACTTTAGTTCACCCACGACCACACAAAAGTCTCGACTACCCCAATGACCAAAACAGGTTATTTAACCCTAGTTCGACGCCGCCTGGTTACCACGGCCATCTAGAAATTCATCGAGCATTTTTCCCTAACTCTCCATCACTTTGGCCACCTCCAGACCAAAACCCGACCTCCCCTACCACGCCGATGACCAGCAATGGCCAAAAGACCCAAATCCGTTCAACCTTGAATTTCTCAATCAATAGATCACTAAAAATTCTGAATTTACTTTTAAAAATCATGATTTTTGAAGACGAGGTGAATGGTATAGGTAAATCAAGTAATTGTATCATTCGAATTTCGACATATTTTTGAATTCCACTGTTAATTCTCTACCCAGACAAAATTTACTTTCAGTTTCAATTTACGATTATTTTTAGAACTTAAATCTTGATTTTACAAACATACTTTGTTTAGATTTTCAAGCCTAAAAAGAATTATAGAAAGAGAATTTGATTTTAGATAGGTTTTTGAAACCTGGAACTAAGAACAGAGGTAATTATATGTCTGTATATCAGACATGCATAAGAATATATATACATACATCTATATTCATATCACATATGAAAACATCCTTCACTACCTTTCTATGAAGAATCATTTCATTCAACAGATATGCAACTTTTAATTTATTTTAAAGAAACAAAACCTACAGATTATAACAGAGAGTTGATCTTATCTTCACAAGCATTCATCACTTAAACACATACATGCATCTATTTAAATCCAAGCATTTCAGGCTAGCAACCATGATTTACATACATATATTAGAGTGAAATCAAGATGTGAAAACTGTTTTTAAAATTTATGTTTACTCACCTTATTTAATTTGCAGAGCACAGCAGAGCAGTGTTTTCCAGGCTTCTACATTTGATTTGCGAAAATGTTGAATTTGAAATCCTACTGCATGCTTTCAATTTGATGTTGAAACTGAAACTGATGTTGATTCTTGTTTGATATTAATTTCTCCTCAGGTTGATCTTTGAAATGGTTGTTTGATTTAGTTGCTTGACCCTCTTCTTAATTGTAGATTTGAATTTCAGGTTTCTGTTTTGCTTTGAGAATTTTATACGGTTTGATTTTTAGTTTGAGGATTTGTTTTCAGGTTGGAATTCTTTGTTTAGAGTTTCTTGATTTTGAACTGAGAATAGAGAAGAATAGGAAAAATGAAGAAGAAGGAATGTATGTTTCTTTTATAAATTTAGTTATGATTTATTAAAAAGAAAATAAAATTTTAAATGAATGACACTTGTTAACTTGAAATGTCCCTATGCTTACAATTGTAAATATATGTTGTAATAATCTTACACATGTCCTAAGTAATTTAAATAAATTTTTATTTAATTTAAATGTTAATATAAATATTTTCATACTTACTTTATTAATAAATAACACTTATCTTAATATATGTATATATAAACTATTTTAAAGAAACATATTATAAAACAAATAAAATCTTATATATTTTTAAATCCAATTTAATTATCTTTTAAGAGATATAAATTAAAATACCAAATACCCTTTGAAAAAAAATATTATATTAAATTATACTTTCCAAATTATACTTTATATATATATATATAAATTTGAAACACTTTTATTAAATTCAAACCAAAATCCCAATATATACAAATATACATATATATTTAAATAGAAATATTTTTAACACAAATTTGAGAATTATTATATTAAATTTCAATACAACTTCAAATCATAACATATACATACATATATATTACAATTTGAAAATACATCTTTTATTTAAACATAAGATTTCTATTCACAATATATATAGCAAAATATATATTATAAATAGATTAAAACTTTATTAGCTTTGAAAATAAATCTTATAAATTTTAAATCAATATTTCCAGATTAAATATTTCCAGATTATTAAATTTATATTGCCCAAAACCCGGGATATCACATTCCTCCCCCCTTAAAATAATTTCGTCCCCGAAATTTAAAACAAAGTTAATTTAATAATCCAGCAAAGTTTTTAAAACAGCAACCACATACTTATCATCAAATTCCTAACAACCAAAGCAACCAATCAAACAATCAAACAAACCTAACTAATCATCCTAATATAAATCAGGATAAATCTACTAACACTATCTAGAGTTTCCCCGGATATAAATCACCGGGAGACTCGCTCTACAAAAGCTCAACAAATCACACCATCATATTCCAGAGCTCCTCCCTTCTCTAGATCCACCAAATCTGAACAAAATATCAGACTATACTCAAGTCTAGCCCAACTTCCAAATCCATCTGAACTGTAGATTCCACAACCAGCGATGAATCATATACGTACTCCCTCAGAGATACTTGAAATACAATGAATCCCAGCCATCCAAACTGGCCATTCAATCCTGTAGATCAAAGAACTACTCCTCTCAAGAACACAAGAAAATCCAAAATACTTTTGGAGCTAACTTTCCAGACTTACCAAATCTTATAGTTCTTATAATCGAGGAAAATTTAAACAGTTTCCAATTTCCAACTCCGAATTCCAAACTCTGACTCATATCTGCATAGCTCACCAGACGATCCCGAGCTACCTCGTCTCTTCCTGATCAACTTAACCTTTGCTGATGCTTCTTGAAACAACTGGACCAAGAACAAAATGATTTCCAGATCCTATCAACAAGATGATATTCCAAAATCTACTGAAATCCACAAACTCTACTCCACAAGCAATAGAAGACTGAACTTCCTTCTTCCAGATTCCAGAAAATTCTATACACACTTAGAAATTCACATAAACTTCTTGTAGAAATCTGAGATTACTTCCTTTCTTGCACAGCTACTACCTTTGCTTCCGCTGCACAACTCTTATTCTGAAGTAAATGACAATGTTGATGAACTTGAGCACAAACTAGATCCACAAACAAGCGGAAACATTGGTTATCTTAAAAACATAACCAACTACTCAAAGGATAGACGAGTCCTCGGTCAAGGGTACTGTCTTCAGCTATCCTTGGCTAGAGGAAACTCGAAACTAAAAACAGAAGAGAAAACACAGATACTCCATAAAATTCTAAGATACTTCACCAATCCTTCTCTAGGAACAAATCGATATAAACTAAATCTTTACCTACGGGCAAACCTTTGACCTCCTTGATAACTTTTACTTCCTCTTGAGATGTCTCAATCCCATACAAAAGATTACTCAAGATGAACTCTCAAACTAATCGCAAGTCACTTTTGCAATCCTACCTAGTTCGGATTCCAAAGAAACTGTTCTCTCTTTACTAATTAAAACAGCCTTAAACTTTTCCGAACAAGGTTAACCCTTCAAGAAAAACTTCACCATCTACTCGGACTGCTGATAAAAGAACCACAAAGATTCCGGGACCATCGAAGAAACGGACCATACTGTTGCATCCAAACTTTATCTCCACAGCACACCGAACACTCCGAGCTGCACTGCTATCACAGCTAACCAAGAACTTCTAATCCAAAGGCTTCTCAAAACTAAAACCATCAACAAACCTCTCAACGAATCTCCGAGATGGCAGACATCCAAAAGAAACTCGGGCTCCAAACCAATCGCCAATAACTTACTCTTCTTAAGGGAACAATGAGACCATGTCCGAAGAACAACTAATCGACCTTAGTCCCATACTTCAAAATAGACAAAACTCTCTTACTTGATATCAGAGAGTTCCTATACAGTCGAGTCTTTCCTCGGTAGACATCAACTGTTCCTCCAATACCTTCTTAATCTTGTTCCAAAAGAAAATCTCCTTCGGGAACATCCATAGATACTGCGTCTTATCACACAACTGCTCCTTCCTGAAGTCGCCAAGCTACCATCACTTACTTCTGCACAAGTGATAGATTCAACTCTAGAAAATCTGCTCACCCGAGCTCAACCAATCTTACATTCCAATAATGGACTCCGAATCTTGAAAAGGATTTTCTTCAGAGATCCTAGACATCCTTACTCCATACTGCCAATTTACTCGAGACGATATTGGGTTTACAGTCTCGATATATACTTCCAACCTCAAACATTCAAACTCCAACTATTGGTAATTGTGTTACACACACTACCACCTTATCTACCTTTATAACTTATATTGGAAAACCCGAACAGGTAACCCAATAAATAGGTAGAAATACATAAATATATATTTAAAATGATATATTTTTTTTTATATAGAAATTATTTCTGGGTAAAATTATTTCATCTACCACTTTAAAACAATATTGTGTCTGTTGGCCTGGTTCAAGTGTTTAGAGATCCCTATCAATAACGTTAGCTACTCGTATTGACCAGAATCCATATACCATTCAACCGATCAATTTACACAATATAAAACCATTTTTTATATAACTAACAATTACGCGCTCTCAAGATAGACACCACTTCAGAGCCTAGGTATTCACTCAACCTACTGCTCTGATACCAACTGTCACGACCCGCCCTTCTCTCCACAGAAAGACGTATCATGAATTAAGAAAGAAAGGGATAGAAGAAGAAAAGAAAGAAAAGAAGAAAGAACAACAACATCAGAAACTCACAGCGGAACGAATGAAATATAATATATCGTATAAAATATTACATAGTATCATATACATCAGAGTTACACAACTTATACAACACATATTAGACAGTTATAAACATCTGTCTAATTCATACAACTCAAGTATCACAGATACAGACACAACATATACACAGCGGAATCATCATATATCTACACGGTGAAGCCTCCTGCTCCAAATCTCCTCCAGAATTCGTCAAAGCTAACCTGAATCCCTCGACTACTCAATACAATATTGAGTACCCAAGAGTTTAATAAAACAGAAAATAAACACTTGGGTCAGACATGGGTCTGGTGTGAGTAAACGGTTAGATTGCTTAACTTTGAAAACTTTTGAAAACAAAAGTATCACGTAAGACTCCCCACAAATAAACATGGGTAAGTTTTTACCTTACGCTAACTAAAACGTTTGATAGGAAATCTGATTGTATTATAATAGGGTCTAGGGTTTTCAAGTAAAATACAAAAATAGCTGAAATGCTTACATCTCACATTCCAACATAGTTGGGCACAACTAATACATACGGCACTTATTGGAGTTTGGATTCCATACAATGGCAGGGCTACTGGGGTACCGCCCGTCACAGTACGTGGCCTAGATCACCGTACCGAGGAGTACGCCCGCTCCCCTGCAACACAAAGCCGGAACCATCCCTTACTGGATAATCCCGAACAAGATAACCCCGTAGTTGGCGCGACCAACCACACACTAAGCCGAATGAAAAGAAAAGGGACCTCTAGACAGGGATCTATCTTGCTCTCAGTGGGTGCTACCCACAAAGCCTTGCTGCACCTCCCCTGTTTTAGCCATTCCCGGTTGATGAGGCTTGAGGTTACGATTACCTTTAATCAGAACATATCACTTAGAATGCTCATCGTCCGCCTGACGATGTGCTGAAAGCATTCAATCCATACAAGTTCGTTCCGGGTTCGAACGAAACCGAAGGCATTATCTCGTTACACTCGTTTTGGAATCACCCTCAGAGTTAACGACAATAACCCTTGCACTCTGAATCTTCATCTTCACTTGAGATTCACGACCTATCGTAAATTTGGATCGATGTGGTATTCGGGTCTCCAGACCTGGAATTCCGGTATACGGAAACCCGATCCCGGTCTCATCGAAATCCAAAACGTATCTTTTAAGGCCAAGTTGTTTAAAGGTTTAAACATTTAAACTTATTCAGGATGATATAAACAGATAGATAAATCATATTATCACAATTGATAATTCATATCAACATTCATCTCACAAAGCAGCATATATCATATATATATCAGAGATATTCAAATCATCCAATATCAACCAATCACCCAATATCAAACATCCAGTATTAATCAATTATCTAAACAGAATTGATTAACTCTAATCAATTTAATTAACCTTTAATTAAATTAATTACTATCCTTTAATTACTTGGATTATCTTAATCCTGCTTATTATCATTAATTAATTACAAATTAATTAATTAAACATCTAAATGATCTTCCTTAATTAATCTCCTTTGATTAATTATACTTTAATTACATTCAAGTAATTATCCTTAACCATATACAGTAATTAACCTTTAATTACTATCATTTAATTACAATAATTAATGATCCTTTATTAATTAATTAACTATAATTAATTATATTAATCTTCAATTAATTACAATTAATTAATCATACTTAAATTAATTACTTTTATTAATCAAACTTGATTAATTCATTAATTAAATAATCCTTATTAATTTATTAACCTTTTAATTAAATTAAATAATTAACTTGTAATTAATTATCTCATTAATCATAAATAGTAATTAACAATTTGTAATTACTTATCTAAATTAATTAACTTCTTAATTAATTATTCTTTAATCACTTATTATTGATTAATTAATCTTAATTAATCAACCCTTAATTACATCATTTATTTAATTAATGATCCTTAATTAATTACTCTCTTTTAATTAATTACCTTAACTAGTAATTAACCACATTATTAATTAACCTTAATCCTTTAATTAATTAATTACTCTTTAATTAATTAACTTCAAATCAATTATATTAATTAATCTTTTAATTAATAACATCAAGTGATTTACCTTAATAAATTACATTTAATTACTTCCATAAGTAATTCTTCTTAATTTAATTACATTCAGTAATTACCCATTTATTACTTCACTAAGTAATTATACTAAATTAATCACAAGTGATTATCTTTAATTAATTAGACTAATTAATTAACCTAAAATTAATTACATTAATTAATTACTAAATTAATTAATCCCTCAATCTCTAATTCATTTATTTATTAATTACATTCATTTCCACTAATTACTTCATTAAGTAATTATTTTTAATTACAAATAAGTAATTAAGCTTTAACTTATTTTATTAATTAACTATTCTTAATTAATCTCAACATAACAAATTTAGAATAAACTTGTATTTATATTAAATACTTACTCAATCATTTACTTTATTAAAACAAATTTTAAAATCAATTTTGAAATATAATTTATTTTAAATAAAGCAATTCAAATATTTAATTTTAATATACCTAAAATCTTTGAAAAAAAAACATTTCAACATGTTTAATTCAATTAAACAATTATTTATTTAAAACTTGTTTTAATATTTAAAAACTTATCCCTGCTTTAAAATTTTAAAACTAAAATATGGTTTGCTTTAAAATTTCAAACCCAGGTTACTGGAATTAAAACAACCCGAGTAAACCCCTCTAAAACCCCGAGTCACTTGCGAGGAAAACTCTCGTACATCTCTACTTCGAGTCGCACGCCTTTCATATCGAGAACGATCCCGAGTAATCCATCGTCTTCCCAAACCTTCAGATCCCAGATACACAAAAATGCACGATAATGTGCACGTTCACGTGCACAACGATTTCGCCCCTCTCCGATCATCTTTCTGGCCATCAACACGTCGAACATCACGACACCAACTCTTCGACCACACCGATCAACCCAGAATTATAGCAAATGAAAAATCGAGGAAGTCGATCAAAAACTGAAGCTAAACATGATCGAAATCTCACCCATCGACGACGACTCTACCCACGATGAACCACGCCGACATGACCGAAGCTTCGCCTCGTCCTCCTGCACTGATCCCCCCCATCGCGATCCACTTTAGTTCACCCACGACCACACAAAAGTCTCGACTACCCCAATGACCAAAACAGGTTATTTAACCCTAGTTCGACGCCGCCTGGTTACCACGGCCATCTAGAAATTCATCGAGCATTTTTCCCTAACTCTCCATCACTTTGGCCACCTCCAGACCAAAACCCGACCTCCCCTACCACGCCGATGACCAGCAATGGCCAAAAGACCCAAATCCGTTCAACCTTGAATTTCTCAATCAATAGATCACTAAAAATTCTGAATTTACTTTTAAAAATCATGATTTTTGAAGACGAGGTGAATGGTATAGGTAAATCAAGTAATTGTATCATTCGAATTTCGACATATTTTTGAATTCCACTGTTAATTCTCTACCCAGACAAAATTTACTTTCAGTTTCAATTTACGATTATTTTTAGAACTTAAATCTTGATTTTACAAACATACTTTGTTTAGATTTTCAAGCCTAAAAAGAATTATAGAAAGAGAATTTGATTTTAGACAGGTTTTTGAAACCTGGAACTAAGAACAGAGGTAATTATATGTCTGTATATCAGACATGCATAAGAATATATATACATACATCTATATTCATATCACATATGAAAACATCCTTCACTACCTTTCTATGAAGAATCATTTCATTCAACAGATATGCAACTTTTAATTTATTTTAAAGAAACAAAACCTACAGATTATAACAGAGAGTTGATCTTATCTTCACAAGCATTCATCACTTAAACACATACATGCATCTATTTAAATCCAAGCATTTCAGGCTAGCAACCATGATTTACATACATATATTAGAGTGAAATCAAGATGTGAAAACTGTTTTTAAAATTTATGTTTACTCACCTTATTTAATTTGCAGAGCACAGCAGAGCAGTGTTTTCCAGGCTTCTACATTTGATTTGCGAAAATGTTGAATTTGAAATCCTACTGCATGCTTTCAATTTGATGTTGAAACTGAAACTGATGTTGATTCTTGTTTGATATTAATTTCTCCTCAGGTTGATCTTTGAAACGGTTGTTTGATTTAGTTGCTTGACCCTCTTCTTAATTGTAGATTTGAATTTCAGGTTTCTGTTTTGCTTTGAGAATTTTATACGGTTTGATTTTTAGTTTGAGGATTTGTTTTCAGGTTGGAATTCTTTGTTTAGAGTTTCTTGATTTTGAACTGAGAATAGAGAAGAATAGGAAAAATGAAGAAGAAGGAATGTATGTTTCTTTTATAAATTTAGTTATGATTTATTAAAAAGAAAATAAAATTTTAAATGAATGACACTTGTTAACTTGAAATGTCCCTATGCTTACAATTGTAAATATATGTTGTAATAATCTTACACATGTCCTAAGTAATTTAAATAAATTTTTATTTAATTTAAATGTTAATATAAATATTTTCATACTTACTTTATTAATAAATAACACTTATCTTAATATATGTATATATAAACTATTTTAAAGAAACATATTATAAAACAAATAAAATCTTATATATTTTTAAATCCAATTTAATTATCTTTTAAGAGATATAAATTAAAATACCAAATACCCTTTGAAAAAAAATATTATATTAAATTATACTTTCCAAATTATACTTTATATATATATATATAAATTTGAAACACTTTTATTAAATTCAAACCAAAATCCCAATATATACAAATATACATATATATTTAAATAGAAATATTTTTAACACAAATTTGAGAATTATTATATTAAATTTCAATACAACTTCAAATCATAACATATACATACATATATATTACAATTTGAAAATACATCTTTTATTTAAACATAAGATTTCTATTCACAATATATATAGCAAAATATATATTATAAATAGATTAAAACTTTATTAGCTTTGAAAATAAATCTTATAAATTTTAAATCAATATTTCCAGATTAAATATTTCCAGATTATTAAATTTATATTGCCCAAAACCCGGGATATCACAGTTACAAGGGGTTGAAAATAATTTTTAACATGGTTATAAATTATTAAACTCTAATTTATAGTTATATCGATGATAGAAATATTATTATATATTTTACTACTAAACGGAAGTTAGAAGTATAACCTTTAAAACAAGTTGTAAGGCTAAAATAATGATTTAGGCAGGTTAAACTTGTATTAAAAATGAATTTGAAGTTTATTTGGCCTTGATATCGGTTTATTATAGTGTAAATCAATAATTAACTAACTAGTTAATTTCTATGGTGATTTGAGAAGTTAGAAATTACAAGTATTATATTATTTAATAGAGCTTGATTAAGGTTATAAAATCCCGAACATTGTAATGACGTGATTTATCAACTTTAGGCCCTAAGGAATGGTTTGAGATATATGTGTGTGTGTGTGTATAAATTATATACATGAGCTATATAATATTTTGAGGCCTGATTTAAATAGAAGAATTAAGTGAAAGTAAGCTACAGTATGATTGATAGGCAAGTGCATTATTTTATGTGGTTGTATGTGTATAAAAATAGTTTATTATAAATAGAAGATTGATAGTAAAACTTCATTTAAATAGAAGAATTAAGTGAAAATAACCTATAGTATGATTGATAGGGAGGTGCATTATTTTATATAAGTTTGATACTTCTATAAAATAATACGAGAAAAAAATAAGTGTTAGATTGGTTACTTAAGTAAGATGCATTTTATTAATTGTTTATATGGTTTTATGTGTGAATTGTCATTGATATTGAGATGATAGATTTGTTACTTTGATTGTGTATTTCCTTTGTGTATGTAAATGTGCACGATACATGTTTATTAGTTCCATATAGTTGGATTGGATATATATGTATGTGTGTGTGTGTGTTTATATATATGTTTGCACACACTTTATGTGATTTATATATGTCTATATGTATAAATATAGTTTTTGTATGTCCGACTTGGGACTATTGAGAGATGCATAGAATATTATATATATTTATTGATATGCAATTTAAAGCGTTTATATATGGTTTCTATATGCCCGACTTAGAGCTGGTGGGAGATGTACTGAATATTATATATATATATATTTATTTATTAATATGCGGCTTAAAATGTTTATATATAGTTTCAGTATGTCCAACTTGGGGCTACTAGAAGAGGCATGAAATATTATATATATTTATAATATGCAATTTCAAGCGTCTATATATAGTTTTGGTATGTTTGACTTTGGGCAACCGATTGGTGTAAGGAATGCATTGTACCATTGAAATGTACGACCAACAGATGCGGTTCCAAAGCAAGGACGGAGAGAGATTGAGACACCAGTCTGGAGTAGATCATATACTGTTGCGCTGCACGATCGAGTGTTGCGACAGGATCATATACTGGAGTAGATCGTATATGTGTGTATGTGTATGTGTGTGCGCGCGCGTGGATTTGTATATATTGTTGGGGTAAGTATTTTAGAAACAATTACAGACACACATATACATACATACCAACATATACATATATGTGTGTGTCTGTGTGTGTGAGTGTGTGTGTAGACACACACACACGTGCGCACACACACGGTAGATATGAATTCCAATATCTACACATTTATAAATTAAACATTTTGATTATTGTTTTTTTTCCTATAAACATATTTTTTATCACATATCATTTTGTATGAAAGTTGAATGCAGTATCAGTTGAACATTTACAAAAGAGGAGGGCGGAATAAATTAATGGTGCCACATTTATCTCTTTTCTTTTAGATCTTGATGTGATTAAATCAAGATCCAGTTTCATATTTGTTCCCATCTTTAAATACCTAACAATTATATTCATTATATGTTTCGCATTTATGTCACACCATTTAGAAATATGAATATATTTGATATATTCGTACTTATATTAAAATAAAATGCTTAATTAACGTCGATTTAATTAATTAAGAATAAGGCAATATTAAAAAAATGATTTTATTAAAGAAACAACAAGATTGGATCTGGTATTAAGCAATTGATCTTATAAGCCCATTATGATCCTACTGGGGAAAATAATTTGAATTCTACCCTTTGACCTGTTGCGAAACAAACCGGTTTCCTTCAGGGAAAACATTTTGTCACACTTGAATCTTATCTCTGCATTAGTTATGTTGCAGAGATTTTCGAACCAAAAGGTACCGTGATTATATTATTAGTAATAAAGCTAATAGGTTGATCAAGAATCTACTAATAGAAAACGCAAACGTAAAATGATAATGGTTTTAGAGGTTTGTATAATTTTATAATTATGATGTAGTCCCTTCAATCCCTTATATTTATTTTCAAGCTGCATAAGTTTATGAAATTCACAATAAAATAAAACTAAAAAGGAAAAACAAGGCTAGTGGGTTGGGAATCATAGCAAGAAGTGAATATATATGAAAAAGGAAGATTGCATTTTGCCATAAACAATTTTGGACTTTTGTCCATTTTTGTAAAAGGATAAACCACATATTAAATTTTAGGATTTTTAGCATTTGTGTAAGATTAAAAGATATGTAAAATTTTGTAAATTAAATCACCTTTTTTAGCAAATAATATGTAGTAAAAATAATTGTTAGGTTAATCTAGATTAAGCAATTCGAAATTGTCAAATGTTTATTGTGAATATTTTCTTTTCTTATTATGTGTGAAAATTTAAATTACATAATATTTCATTAAGATGATTTATGACAGAATAATAAATTAATGGTTTAGTACATTAGTGTAGATATACAAGTAATATATAAAGTGGTATTTCCATATACGGTCGCCTCGGAGAGACTGGACATGATACTTGCGCAGCAATTGGTGGAGTAATTTTAATTTTTAGCAGCATTTAAATTGTAGGCCCCACCATGGATGAAGCAACCAATACTAAAGCAAGTGTACATCGTAGTCGTGCATAAGCGACTTATGCTAGCACATCCCTATATAATATTAAAATTTTATAATATTATAGGTAAATCATTAAAATCAACTAATACTACTAAACTCAAAATGAAATAAATTCTCTAAACCCAGATAAATGGCATACACGGAAATATATAACCATATTTAAAATTACTTAGGGATAAAAATCAATGGAATTATGAATGGAATAAAATGCAATATGTACATGGTTTTTGAACTTCATTCAATATTGCATTTAATCAGGTTCAGTACAAGGAAAGTAAGAAACTAGGCCATAGTTAAATTCATAACAGTTTTGTTAAGGCCAAACAGAGAAAAATAAGAAAATGCAATAGTCTGAAACGCGCAATATTTATTCGGTCTTGATTTTGGGCCTAGAACCCAAATGATCACCCTAAAGGCCCAAGCCTAGGGTTGGTTCTGTATTTAATTTCTAGTTTTCTCCCATATCTTCGTTTGTATCTTATAACAAATGAATAATAAAACCAGGATAGATAACGAATCTGAAATATTTGCTCTTTTAGTAATAGTTCCTTTAGTATTGCACTAAAAAACTTGACGTTCTACGAGTGTTTCGTGTATCTCACTTAAATGATCACTTTAGAATATATAACTACTTAGAGAAATAAAGCTTGTTTGTCGCAAAATTAGTATGGTAATAATCTAGAGTCATTCATATGAAGCAATTGTTCACACATATAATAATTAGAGTCTACCAGCAATCATAAAAGTAATTCATTAGTAATATAAAAGGCTATAAATACTTAACAAAAACACAAAGGGCGTGTTTCACATTATATTAAATACTTAGTTTTAATATTAAAGTGAGTATTCATAATATAATCTGTGAAAATATCATAACCATAATTTGCATTTTTTTAATAATGGATTATGTTAACGAGTGCCAAACAGGCTGAAATTAAGAATTATAATTACTTCATTTACATCTATCAAATGCAAGCAGCTAATTTTTGTTGAATGATAATTTTGTTTACACATTAAAACATATAATTTTAGTTTAATGATTTTTTCCCCTTTACATGACTAATGACATTCAAAATCAGTCACTTACACTTGAAATTATATTTCAATTAATGCTAACAACTTGTACTTGCAAGAGTCGAATAAAAAAGAAATACACGAGTCCCATTAGATTCTGAGATTATACTTCCAAAATTATTTCAGATATGCAAGCAATGCTTGTTAGCCCAAGTCCTACACTTGTCATTTATATTTACATACTATATATGAAAGCATATAATATCCAAATTTCATATAAATACCGTGAGGATGATGGGAGGTTGGACCAATAAGGTTGGGTTTCGGCTTACTAATTTTTGTTAGGGATTTAGTTTATTATTAAGCAGGCCAAAGCCCAACATTTATTTGGACACTCTTTTATATGTTAATAAGCCGAAACCCAACATTTATTTGGACAATGATTTTATTATATGTATAAATTGTGGTAAATATACATATCAAGGCCCAAAAAGTTGTTGCTCGAAAGCATATATTTTCTACTCTTATGTTCTGGGAGATATATTTGACATAATGTTAGGAACATAACTGTTTGAAAGGATTGAATTCCCTAATTAGTTAGGCTACTCGTGCACATGTATTGCATTTGCTACATTATTGAATTATGTTCCTAACAATTATGTTTGCTACATAATGTTAGGAGCATGCAGTCTCTAGCAGATCCTGATTAATTATGTTCTGAGGGAAATTAAGTTGTATTTGTCCAACTGTCCGCTTCAACTCATACCATCTATACTAGGCCTGTCAATGGTACAAATTTCGACTCGAGCCCGGTCCGAACCCGCCCTGCTAATACAGATCCTGGTTTTGTCCAAACTACACAGGTCCGACCCAGTTGCTACTAGGATCGGATATTGTTTTATCAAAACTTGTCTCGGTTTGGACCCGACCCGATTACTAGTTTTCAATAGTATCAAAACATGAGTTTATTTTATTTATCATTTTGTTTATTTGCATGTAGATGCTTTTTGTTTACTTTTGTCGTGGACTTGGCTACATCCCCATTCAATTTGTAAGTTAACATTTTTTTATGTATAAATTTTACAAAAATTGCAGGTTTAAAGTACTATTTAACATCAATATTATGTGTACGGTACACAGGTATTATGCAGCGGGTTTGAAAAGTCCGACGGACCAGGTTTGGATATTGGTTTTGAAATAGCCTACGGTTTTGCATTGGACTTGAGTTTTGATTATTATAATCTAGGTCGGGTCCGAATTTTAGAATATCCGAACCGAACCCGGTTCATAGACCAACCTATTACACATGGGTAGGGCCCAATGATTTTAACTCATAATTTCAGTTAAAATAGGTCATTGTTATCACCTACGTGGTTGACATACGAAAGTCTATACCATATATTGTACCCAACCTAGCTATATATGTGCCACATGAATTAAGTCAAACTTATTATTATTATTTTTTCAAAAACCATAACATTATTTAAATAGAGTTATTACTTTTTTTAATATCAATTTATCAGTATTTATCTATCTTACTTTTTATCTATTTTCTTTAATTGCACATTTTCTATTTAACATCAATTTTGAAGAAACAAACTTGATATTGTGTAGTTTAGGCTTTTGCCAAGTAGTTTAGGATATCATAATGATTTTATTTTAAGTGTGATTTGCAACATAAAATTTTAAGTGTGCGTTGAAACACAAATAACTATTAGCATTTCAAAGGCTTCTTAGTAATACACGATCATTAATGTAATATATATATATATATATATATAATATAATGCAAATGAATATTAAGGGTTTCGACTAATAATCAGACGCATATTAAACAGACGTCTAACTTACGATGCTTATTATTATTGCGAGTGGTACGACATGCACTTCTCGCGTGACAATAGCACACGCTTCGTGGATAAATTGATTTTTTACAAATTATATGTGTCTAACATATTCAAGAGAAATAATTTTCAGAAATATTTAGGTATGTTTCTGTTATCGATTAATAAAAAGCGAAAATGTATAGAAAGTTTGATTTTAAAATCATATTTTTAAGTGATTATGTTTGCTAGTGTATGTAAGAGAGCGTTTTGAATTTGTAAAAAAATATATTTGCTAGATTCTATTTTTAAGTGATATTAACATTTGATAATATCTATTGAGAGACATTTGAGAAAGTTCACGCTGGTAGCAAAAATGTGTTACACCAAAGCTATTATATTTAAGTCCTAATGGCACGTGTTGTGCGCGTGCATTTAAATAGTACAAATGGCATATGTTTTAGAAATGCAAAAATATACATATAATTGAAAAATACATGATTTGCATGTGCAAATTGACATACAAATGGCATGCACGAAAGCGAACTTTTAAATATAAAATAATCAATAAATTGAAGATTTATTTCATCGCTGATGATCGTTATTCTATAAGCTTGTATTATTAAAAAAAAGAACTATAGGTTAATATCTGACTATAGTATTTTACTGGAATTAACCCAAAAAATATAGTTAATTACACTCTAATTTGTTTATTATGTATTTTGTAAGTCTATGATATAAGTAATAATAGTTGTTGGTTTTCTAAACATAAATATTGCATGTTACACGTGTTGCATTTGGTTTGTTGTGTATATTAATTAACAACTACTTAAATGTATATATGTATAGATATAGTTCTAGTATGTCCGACTTGGGGCTATTGAGAGACGCATATAATATTATATATATTTATTGATATGTAGTTTAAAGCGTTTATATACAGTTTCAGTATGTACGACTTGGGGCTGCTGGAAGATGCACTGAAAATTATAAATATTTATTAATATGCGTTTTAAAATGTTTATATATAGTTTCAGTGTGTCCAACTTAGGGCTGTTGGAAGATGCATGAAATATTATATTTATTTATTAATATGTGGTTTAAAGCGTTTAAATATAGTTTTGGTATGTCTGACTTAGGGCTATCGATTGGTGTAAGGAATACATTATACCATTCAAATGCACGACCTACAAAAGCGGTTCCGGAGCAAGCGCGGAGAGACACTGAGACACCAATCTGAAGTAGATCATATACTGTTGTGTTGTATGGACGAGTGCTGCGACAGGATCATATGTTGGAGTAGATCATATATGTGTGTGCGTGTGCGCGCGCATGCGCTGTATATATTGCTGGGGTATGTATTTTAGAAAGAATTACATACACACACACATATGTTTGTGTGTAGACACACACACGGTAGATATAAATTCCAATATCTACACATTTATAAATTAACAATTTTGATTATTGTTTTTGTCCTGTAAACATATTTTTTTATCACATATCTTTTTATATGAAATTTAAATGTAGTATCAATTGAATGTTTACAAAGAGGATGACAGAATCAATTAATGATGCCACATTTATCTCTTTTCTTTTAGGTCTTGAGGCGATTAAATCAAGATCTAGTTTCATATTTGTTCCCATCTTTAAATACCTAACGATTATATCACTATATGTTTTGCATATGTGTCTCACCATTTAGAAATATGAATATATTTGATATATTCATACTTATATTAAAATAAAATGCTTATTTAATATAGATTTAATTAATTAAGAATAAGGCAATATTAAAAAAAAATATGTTTTATTGATGAAACAACCAGATTGGATCTGGTATTAAACAACTGATCTTACAAGCCTACTATGATCTAACCAGGGAAAATAATTTGAATTCTACCCTTTGACCTGCTGTGAAACAGACCGGTTTCTTTCAAGAAAAACATTTTGTCACACTTGAATCTTATCTCTACAATAGTTACGCTGCATAGATTTCGAACCAAAGGGTACTGTAATTATATTATTAGTACGAAAGCTAATAGGTTGATCAAGAATCTACTAACAGAAAAAGCAAACGTAAAATGATAATGGTTTTAGAGGTTCGTATAATTTTATAATTATGATGTAGTCCCTTCAATCCCCTATACTTATTTTTGGGTTGTATAAGTTTACGAAATACAGAATAAAATAAAACTAAAAAGAAAAACAATGCTAGCGAGTTGGGAATTATAGCAAGAAGTGAATATATATGAAAAAAAGGAAGATTGCATTTTGCCATAAACAATTTTGGACTTTTGTTCATTTTTGTAAAAGGATAAACCACATATTAAATTTTAGGATTTTTAGCATTTGTGTAAGATTAAAAGATATGTCAAATTTTGTAAATTAAACCACCCTTTTTAGCAAATAATATATAGTAAAAATAATTGTTAGGTTAATCCTGATTAACCAATTCGGAATTGTCAAACGTTTATTATCAATATTTTCTTTTATTATTATGTGTGAAAAATTAAATTACATAATATTTCATTAAGTTGATTTATGACAAAATAATAAATTAATGGTTTAGTACATTAGTGTAGACATTATACAAGTAAACCCTTGCTTATATAATATGGTTTTTCCATATATAATCGCTTCAGAGAGACTGGACTTGATACTTGCGCAGCAACTGGTGGAGTAATCTAATTTTTTTTAGCAGTATTTAAATTATAGGCCCCACCATGGATGAAGCAACCAATACTAAATTAAGTGTACATCACAGTCGTGCAAAAGCGATTTATGCTAGCACATCCCTATATAATACTAAAATTTTATAATATCATAGATAAATCATTAAAATCAACTGAAACATTGTTTATACATGAATACTACTAAACTCAAAATGAAATAACTTCTCTAAACCCAAATAAATGGCATACACGGAAATATATAACCATATTCGAAATTACTTAGAAATATACATCAGTGGAATTATGAATGGAATAAAATGCAATACGTATATGGTTTTTAAACTTCGTTCAATATTGTATTTAATCAGGTTTAGTACAAGGAAAGTAAGAAACTAGACCTTGGTCAAATATATAACAATTTTGTAAGGTCAAACGGAGAAAAATAAGAAAATGCAACAATCAAACCTCGGTATATTTATTCGGCCTTAATATTGGGCCTAAAACCTAAACGATCGCGCTAAAGGCCCAAGCCTAGGGTTGGTTCTGTATTTAATTTCTAATTTTCTCCCATATCTTCATTTGTATCTTATAACAAATGAATGATAAAACCAGGATAGATAACGAATCTGAAATATTTGCTCTTTTAATAATAGTTTTTTTAGTATTACACTAAAAAACTTGATGTTCCATGAGTGTTTCGTGTATATCACTTAAATGATCGCTGCAGAATATATAATTATGTAGAGAAACAAAGCTTATTTGTCACAAAATTAGCATGGTAATTATCTACAGTCATTCATATGAAGCAACTGATCACACATATAATATTTAGAGTCTACCAGCAATCACAAAAGTAATTCAATACTAATATAAAAAACTATAAATACTTAACAAAAACACTATAAGGGTGTATTTCACATGCTATTGGACACTTAAGTTTTAAGATTGAAGTGAGTATTCATAATATAATCTGTGAAAATATTATAACCATAATTTGCATTTTATTTAAAAATAGATTGTGTGAACGTGTGCCAAACAGACCGATATTAAGAATTATGATTACTTCATTTGCATCTATCAAATGCAAGCAGCTAATTTTAGCTTAATGATAATTTTGTTTACACATTAAAACATATAATTTTAGTTTAATGATTTCCCCTTTACATGACTAATGACATTCAAAATCAGTCACTTGCACTTGAAATTATATTTCATTTAAAGCTAATAACTTGCACTTAATGGGTGCAATCAAAAAAATATACATACGTATCATGTGCATGAGGTTATTTTTTTCTTATTTAATAAACATTTAAATAAAATTGCGATATCAACTACCTCAACAACCTTTTTTAAATTGAAACTTTTTTGTACGCAAGAGTCGAACATAAAAGAAGTACATGAGTCCCGTTAGTTTCAGAAAAAGGATCCCTTGTATCCTCTCTTTTCACATTATAGCACAAAAATTATTTTACATATGCAAGCAATGCTTCTTAGCATAGTTTTGAAGAACGAATCGTAAGTAAAACTGTGTTGTTGTTAGATCAAAAGTTTTAGTGGTTCAAACGATCAGATTAGAAGAGCTGCGTTGATTGTTAATTTTTATTTTATTGATTTAAGTGTAAATTATTTCAATGAATGTTAAAATAACCAATTATAATTAATATATTGAAATTTACTTTTAAACATTTAATAACAGATATTAATTGGAATAATTCTATAACATTTTTTTATCGTGAAATTGTAAATTTTCTTAACTTTTTATGATGAGAAAGGTTCAATTCAATGATGATTCGTAAAATGTACACTAATAATGTGTTATGTCGTCCAAAATTGATAAGATAATCCAATAATTTAGTGGTTAAGGTAATGAAATTGTTTGTTAAATTAATTATGTTAAAAAATGAAGAATGAAGCGACGATTTTTCCTCAAATTTAAAGAACCGTGGAGTTAAAAGAGGTCGGTCTAGATGTTTTTTCAAGATTTTAAGGTTAAACCGTGAATTCATGCACATGCAAAATTATTTCATTTTAAGAACCCTAGCGCTCCATGCTCGAAGGTTAATCATAATCGGATCGAGGTTGGGTTTGGTTTTTTAAAACAATACATGTTAGTTCTAGTCCAACGGTTGTCATTCGTATTTACATATTATAAAAGCACATAATATCCAAATTTCATACTTTGGTCCAAACCTCCCATTAGATATAAATGTAAATTACTGTAAATATCGTGGGGTCCAATGATGGGAGGGTGGACCAATCAGGTTGGGTTTTGGCTTATTAATTTTGGTTATAGGTATAGTTTATTATTAAGCAGGCCAAAGCCCAACATTTATTTGGACACTCTTTTATATGTTCATAAGCCGAAACCCAACAATTATTTGGACAATGATTTTATTATATGTATAAATTATGATATATTTTCCATGCATATGTTTTGGGAGATGCATTTTACATAATGTTAACGTAATTGTTTGGAAGGATTGAATTCCCTTATTAGTTAGGCTGCTTGTGCATGTGTATTGCATTTGTTACACTGTTGAATTAGTCTCTAGCGGCCCAAATGGCTTTATTTATTTATTTTATTTTAATATACCCAGAAGAACCTGATAGATCGATAAACCCCTGAGGGGAATTATGTTCTGCTTTTCCACTTCAACTTATGGCATTTATAACTGGGCCCGTCAACGGTACCGGCTTCAACCCGAGCCCGGTCCGAACCCGTCATGCTAATACAGATACGAGTTTTGTCCAAACTACACAGGTCTGTCACGTACGGGAGTTTTCGACTTTCGAAAATTCGACATCGATACTCACTTTATCGACTGTCGAGCAATCGAGTGCCGGAAACTCCAATAGTGAGGGTTTAAGAAAGAAGAAAAAGGCAGAAGAAGAAGAAAGAAAGAATAGAAGAAGAAGAGAAGAACAACATAACAACAATAGAAGCAGAAACAACATCAGAATCTCACATATCGCAGCGGAACAATATATAATAGATAAACACTAGTCTTTTAAAACAAAGAACTATATCAGTTTATACATACATCAATCATCAGAGTCAATATACAACAATGGACAGTTATATAACTTGTCCTCATACAGAATACACAGCGGAATAATACAAAAATATAGGTGATACGTTTCGCCATCCAGCTTGCTTCCAAAGCTCCAGAATATCCAGAATATCCTGATGACATAACTCTAGGCTGCCCGTGTGGAAATTGGTGGGAACCCAGAGTTTAGAAGGGAACAATAAACTCCGAGTCAGTCATGGTGACTGGTGTGAGATCGTAAAACAGTTATTTTTCACAAAGAAAATAAAACAAATTCGCAATGCTTTTGGAAAATGAAACTACCATAAGACCTCCCACCACACACACAATGCAAACGCAGAATTGGAGGAGATTTCTTCTTATGATAGTCAAAGATGCTTACTACGCAAAATCAAATCATTTTTGATATTATTATTAGTGCATAGTGTAGAAAACATTTCGAAAGTATAATATTAATCTTAGCCAGCATAGGCATTCCGCACTTATGCCTACTATAGCTACTATGTTCAATAGCAGGTTACCGCCACATTCCATAGCAGGTAATACAACTAAAATCGTACACGTCGCGTATTGTTTCTTTGGATTTCCAACAAATGGTCAGGCTAAGGAACTTCCTTTTCCACGATGGGTACGTCCCTGGAATAGACGACCCGAGAACCTAACCGGATCTCTGCCAACACAAGGCCGGGTTACCTCTGCAAAAATAGGTAACTACTGACACGCGTATGCCATCCCCCGATCGTCACCGATCTTCCCGAGGATCCCTGATTCCAACAAACCACATAGTAAAAATAATGCAGTAACCACAGAGGTTAAGTATCTGGGCTCCATACCATGATACCACCTTTATCCAGAAGGAATGACATACACTAAGGGGCGCTACTCCCTAGAACCTTGCCGCATCCTTCCTGTTTCGACCATTTCCGGGGTGTGAGGCTCGACGAAGTCTCGTCCACAAAGCTACGCTTTCTACAAAGCCCTGCTTCGGGTCAAACAAAAATGATCAACCTATGATCACAAAGATATAAGATCAAACAAATGATCATATCACAAATGATCAAACACTGATCATTTCACAGCAACACTCAGTATGACACGTTACCAAATTGGGATATATCGCTGATGAATTTTAACTACATAACCTCTGAGCTCGTACGTCTCAGAGAAGGGTGTTAAGCTAAGAGAATAAATTCTCCGCCACCAACAGAAATGTATTTGAAAGAAATCAGCTTTATATCTCAAATTGTAACGTCAGACACACAATCCATACAAGTCTGTTCTGGGATCGAACAGAACCGAAGGCACTTCTCACGAAGTCCTTGCATATCCGGATAAATTTCTAATCACGTCCGGACTTCCCATCACTAAGGGTGATAAAACCTCTAAACCGGAGATCAGCCGATGTAGAGTAACTCGACGGTAATCCTTCCGTTTTCAAAAATATCCGGTCTTCAACACCGGTCTTCGAATGCAATTCATAACGACGTATCACATATTCGGAATGGGTTATACGACCCCATGGTCCTTTCCCGGTTAACCCGAATAGTGAGCGCTTATTCAAAAATAAGTGTGGCATTCAAATTCATCCAATTCACAACAAATACCTATCTAAAGGTAATTATTGATAGTCGGTTATTTAACTATCAATAAAGATGCGCAACATCATCAGATTCCAAATAATTTTCCAAATTATTTAATTTCCAAAAATATCTTTACTAGATATATTATTTCCACACTTAACCGTTTGAAAACAATTTCAAATTAATTTCCACATTTCATTTTATCTTTGAAGATAAAATCTCAAAACAGTTCATTTCATATTGGAAAAGCATTTCCCTACTTATTTAATAATAAGTAATTCACAAATCATTTATTTTCAGAATTTGAAAATATTCGATATACTTAAATCAATATTAAGTATATATTCATTCTTTTAAGGAAACCATAAATTTTAACATCTATTTGAGTCAAAAACGAATGTTGCGTAAAACATCGTTACGACGACTCGAAATCACTAGTATAGGGATTCGGAATTTATATAGATATATAAATCCCAATACTACATCAAAACATTTCCTTTCGGAAATCATTTACTATAACAACAGTGTTATAGTCCACCATTTCCTTCTTCCTCGAAAACATCTATTTCAACAATAAATGTTGAAATCTATGATTTCGATTCATAATACATTTTAAAACATCTTTAAAATGTTTAACTTCATTTTTTTATATCACTTCTTCAAAAATAAATCCATTTTACTTAACAATATATTCACTGTCCAAAGTCGTGAATAAAATTCACCTAACCCAAATTCAATCATTTCTACACATTTTAATTTCAATAGGGGTTCGCTATCCAAAATCGCGAATATATCTTCTTTAAAAATCTTCTATATTTAATTTATCAAATTCAATCTATTTCGAATTTATAAACACGTTTATAAATTCTATTTCTATTTTAATAACAACCTCGACTTATAAATCTTCTCTTTTATTAACTTCTATATTTTACTTATCAAAATAAGTGATTCAGATTTATAAACAACTTTTATAAATTCCAATTCTATTTATAAAAACTTCAATACCAAATCAATTTCAATATTGATTTCTAAATTTATTTTCCATCCCAACTCATTTTATATTGACTTTCCAAATTCGTTTCAATTTGCCAATTAAATTTATAGTTGGACTTCCAACTTATTTCCTTTTTAAATAGATTCCTCTTAAAGAAAATAAATCTCTTTATCTTTTTCAAACTATTTAGAAATCCAAATTCTTAAATTAAATTCTTCAAATTATAATCACTATTTTACGAAATCCATTTAATTAACATTTTCACTTGATCCTGGAATTAATTTGATAAGATTATAAGAATTAACTTTTTATACTTTAAAAATTCCTTTCTTCAAAATTTATTCAATTTCTAAATTTTATTCACTTAGAAATTTCTATTTTGATTTCAAAAATTCAACTTCGTTTATCTTTGGAATCCAATGATATCAAACATCCATTCAGCTAAATTTTAGCTTTCAAACAATTTCCAGATATCAATTCGATAACATCAATAATCATTCACAGATTATCACATCACAGTAGAAATAAATTCAATCAATGTGAGGGGTCCAGTTGGATCCCTCCAACCTGTTTCCCTGCATCCAAAGACGTTAGCACAATACCAATTCCACTTCGAGGTGGAATATCGCGGTATATAGGTTTTTATAAAAATCCGCTTACTAACGGCGCAATAGGGTCTCATCCGCTATACGAGGCGGGAAATCAATCAATCCAATATATACATATGCCAATATGTATATATTGCTATATATAGATATATCCTATAATATCTAATATCACATCCAATAGCAATCATCAATAACTGCAAAAATTCCACATTCAATTTGAGTGGGAAAAATCTCACCTTAGCATTTTATTTTGCCATCCATTTCCATTTTGACTCGATTTCTTTACAGATTTTGACCTAGTATAAATAATTATACAATTCGTTAATATTCGAACAAATCGAATAATAAATTTTTCATTTGATAATTTTAATCATTCAATGATTTTATTTTAAACCAGTTTCTTTTAATAAATTTGTTTAACTAAAAATTAACTTTAAAACTAAATTTCCTTTAATAAAATATCTTAGTAGTTAAAAATAACTAAATAAGTTAATTTAACACTTACCCACTAAATCCATAAACTATTGTTTAAAATCACTTAAACGAATAAATTTAAAAATATGTATACATATATTTATTCTTATCCTTATTATTTTGAAAATAGATATCCATTTGAAAAAAGTATATATACATATAGTTTTCAAAATCTATAAAATATATATCTATATAAAATAATCTCTGTCACCATTTAAAACTTCTATCTTCTGAATCTTATATATATACTCATTATTTTCTGTTTTACTATAAACTGCCTATATATATACTTAACTGTTTTTTTTCTTTTTATAATAATCATCACAGTAACCCCTTTTTTTTATTAAACTGAATACCCAATAATTTCAAAACAGTCTATAGCTCTTAGTGTAAATATATATATAATAATTTCTTTTCTTATCCTAGATTTGTGAACATATATATATATATATATATATATATATATAAATTTAAATCAAAAAGAAAGAATCTGTATGAATACCTTATCAATTTGTTCGAGGAAAAATCACAACCACCAACAGAAATCGACTTCAAAAACGCGGCCCCAGTCATCGCGAAATCGAATCACCCCATCTAACTGTCGTTGCTCGACGAACTGCCCCAATCGCGATATCGCGAGCCGCTTGACTCCGCCTCCGATTGAAAACGCCGTCTACCCCTTGCCACCGCTGTCCTCCACGCGCTGACCACCGGCATCGAATTCGCGACTATCCCCTAAATCGCGACACCTCATCTCAACGCGCCTCTTGCCTCGTCGCCCTCGAAATCGCGAGCTCGATTGCCTAATCGACCGATACCCCCAATCGCCTTGCTCGAACCCATCACCGAATCGCGTCTTTCCCCCAGACACGAGCACGCGAGCGCGACTTCGATTTTGTTTTCATTCGTTCGCTTTTTTTTTCTTTCATTTGAACGAGGGGATTTCGAAATGAACTCGCGGTCATTGGTTTGAACGAAGATTGTTTCGATTGCTTGTGAACGAAAGGGGAGGGGTTTTGAATTACTTTGAACTGGAACGAGAGGTAGCGGCCATGATTTCGT
The DNA here is from genome assembly GCA_030737815.1 of Allium fistulosum. NCBI lineage: Eukaryota > Viridiplantae > Streptophyta > Magnoliopsida > Asparagales > Amaryllidaceae > Allium > Allium fistulosum. Next base: position 785,973,622 of record CM060902.1, on the reverse strand, counting down.
GGCCATAAATTTTGATTTCATTTTGAATTTTCGTTCGAACGAGAATTTGGAATGAACGCCATTTTATTTTCTTTGTTTCTGATTTTGAATAGAAAGGAGGACCGTGATTTATCAGAGAAGAAATGGGAGACAAAGGTACGCGACATTGCAGAGAAAAAACATCGATGTTGAAAGAAGGCAGGCTGGAGAAAGAATCTCTGCTTCGTTGACAAATTTTTTTAAATTAAAAATTTAAATTGAATTTGATTAAATTTCAATGCGTTTATCCATCGTACGGTCACAAAACAACTCCGATCGATACGAAATTTGAAATCCGATAATAATACAATATTACGGACCCAATGGAACTGGTTTCGTCGAATTCCGAGACTGTGCCCCGGAATGCTATTTTCAAATATCGATACGAACGATAAATTTCAAAACTGAACGAAACAGTTTGAAATTAGATTCTGAAGCTTCTATTATCTTCAGTAATATCAATATGAATTTTAAAAGCTTTCGAAATATTTTTTTCTTCAGCATAAAATTGAAGATTCAAATATTTATTCAATTTACAATAGATTAAATTTTATAATTTCATCGACAGTTTCAAAGTTATATTCGGGATACAAATTAAATCATCGTTCAAATATTTAAAATTAATTAAATATGTCCAATCTAATTCGTTCGAAATTCTGGGTCGTTACAAACTTCCCTCCTTAAAAGAATTTCGTCCCGAAATTACAAGTTAGGAAAAAAAAAGGTCCTTAACTCGTCTACTATTTTTCAACCTCTAATAGTTTTATCAATCTATCAAAACAAATCTTTCTATTAAAGATTCGTTATTAATTTCAACTAAATTTCCAACTCTAATTATAAGTTTCCAAACAACATTGTTTACTTCAAAATTCAAATTCGAGTTTAAATTCAAATTTTAAACTTTCAAAATTTCTCAAAAATTTTCTAACGCCCTAAATTTCCGAAAAATTTCGCCAGCGTCTCCTTTGCGCGGCTAGTACGGTACGACTACAAAACGTCCCTACGGACACTCAGATTTCAAAAAGAAAAAGAAAAGGCCAAGCGGCTAGAGAAATAAGTCATCAAATCTCATATTCAAATTCAAATACATACCTTTTTCGAGCAATTCGAATTATCTTCGAAATCAAAATTCCAATTCCTTTTATAACACCTGTATGTCCTACTAGCCATAATATCTAGTTACAATATTCCAACCATTTTGCACATTCTATTACAAAATTTTCCAATATCAACTTCTTATACATTTTTAGCTTACTGTTGAAGTTACATATCCATTATGATTCAATTTTACATTTCAAATTTCATTTGAATTCAATTTTATCTTCTATACCGAATATTGAATTTCATCAATTACCTTTCATTCATAACTGCACCATTTTAAATTAGTTTCAGTTACTAATCCATTTCAAATTTCAATTTCCAATATTCAGCTTGAATTACATTTACTAACAAATTCAAAACAAAGTTTAACATTCATCTTCAATTTTATTTACTAGCAACTGTAAATTCCATTCATTCAAAAATTCATTTCTACTTACTTGAATATATTTGCAAATTCGAACCATTCTTTTATTTAGTTCACAATTCAATATTTAATTTATTTATTTACAAATGTTATCCCATTTGTTCATTTACAAACACAATTTAATTTCATTTAACTTAATTCCAATCAGATTTCAAATATGTGATAAGTTATCAACTTGATAATATTTCATAAATATTTTTACATAGTATTCCAGAGTCTTACCAACATTTCAAAAATCATTTTTGAAAACAATTCAAATTTTCTTTGAATTTCAAAACCAAACCCAAATTTTTCAAACAACTTCCATTTAAAACAATTTGGCAGCAATTCCTCTTTTGGAAACCCGAAAATGAACATCGGTGATGCCGCGGTCATCATCGAAGTTATTTTCCAGCGACCGAAAAGAGTTTAGAGCTTTCATCTCTCCAAGATACTTTTCAAACCTTTGAAATTCATTTTCAAATCAAACAGATTTAAACTTTCAAATCTCCAAAATTTTCAAATTCTTTTCAAAACATTTCCAAATACTTCTCTGGAATTCCGTTTTAAATTACAATTCACATTTATAATTTACATCCTTTAATTTCATTTATATATGGATTTATTTCCTGGTTCTTTGTTTAAATTCCAATTTCATATAATAATGATAACATTTCAATATTATTACTTCCTAACAACCATGCAACCATATACTGTAATAATTTACAGAAAAATCATTTCTTTTATATACAAAAATAGTTTTGGGCAAAATTATTTCATTCACCCTATTTTAAAACAATACTATGTCGTCTTGCCTCGTTTAAGTGTTTAGAAATCCCTATCGATAATATGGCGTCCCACATACCGACCAAAATTCATAAACATCTCAACGGATAAGCAAACACAATATAAAACATTTTTATATTCACTAACAAATACGCGCTCATATCTATTTTTACACTCAACTCATTCTAGAGCACTACTGACTACATCTCTAATGAGTAACACCCAACAGAGCAGGGTTGTCGCTTAACCATATGCTCTGATACCACGCTGTCACGTACGGGAGTTTTCGACTTTCGAAAATTCGACATCGATACTCACTTTATCGACTGTCGAGCAATCGAGTGCCGGAAACTCCAATAGTGAGGGTTTAAGAAAGAAGAAAAAGGCAGAAGAAGAAGAAAGAAAGAATAGAAGAAGAAGAGAAGAACAACATAACAACAATAGAAGCAGAAACAACATCAGAATCTCACATATCGCAGCGGAACAATATATAATAGATAAACACTAGTCTTTTAAAACAAAGAGCTATATCAGTTTATACATACATCAATCATCAGAGTCAATATACAACAATGGACAGTTATATAACTTGTCCTCATACAGAATACACAGCGGAATAATACAAAAATATAGGTGATACGTTTCGCCATCCAGCTTGCTTCCAAAGCTCCAGAATATCCAGAATATCCTGATGACATAACTCTAGGCTGCCCGTGTGGAAATTGGTGGGCACCCAGAGTTTAGAAGGGAACAATAAACTCCGAGTCAGTCATGGTGACTGGTGTGAGATCGTAAAATAGTTATTTTTCACAAAGAAAATAAAACAAATTCGCAATGCTTTTGGAAAATGAAACTACCATAAGACCTCCCACCACACACACAATGCAAACGCAGAATTGGAGGAGATTTCTTCTTATGATAGTCAAAGATGCTTACTACGCAAAATCAAATCATTTTTGATATTATTATTAGTGCATAGTGTAGAAAACATTTCGAAAGTATAATATTAATCTTAGCCAGCATAGGCATTCCGCACTTATGCCTACTATAGCTACTATGTTCAATAGCAGGTTACCGCCACATTCCATAGCAGGTAATACAACTAAAACCATACACGTCGCGTATTGTTTCTTTGGATTTCCAACAAATGGTCAGGCTAAGGAACTTCCTTTTCCACGATGGGTACGTCCCTGGAATAGACGACCCAAGAACCTAACCGGATCTCTGCCAACACAAGGCCGGGTTACCTCTGCAAAAATAGGTAACTACTGACACGCGTATGCCATCCCCCGATCGTCACCGATCTTCCCGAGGATCCCCGATTCCAACAAACCACATAGTAAAAATAATGCAGTAACCACAGAGGTTAAGTATCTGGGCTCCATACCATGATACCACCTTTATCCAGAAGGAATGACATACACTAAGGGGCGCTACTCCCTAGAACCTTGCCGCATCCTTCCTGTTTCGACCATTTCCGGGGTGTGAGGCTCGACGAAGTCTCGTCCACAAAGCTACGCTTTCTACAAAGCCCTGCTTCGGGTCAAACAAAAATGATCAACCTATGATCACAAAGATATAAGATCAAACAAATGATCATATCACAAATGATCAAACACTGATCATTTCACAGCAACACTCAGTATGCCACGTTACCAAATTGGGATATATCGCTGATGAATTTCAACTACATAACCTCTGAGCTCGTACGTCTCAGAGAAGGGTGTTAAGCTAAGAGAATAAATTCTCCGCCACCAACAGAAATGTATTTGAAAGAAATCAGCTTTATATCTCAAATTGTAACGTCAGACACACAATCCATACAAGTCTGTTCCGGGATCGAACAGAACCGAAGGCACTTCTCACGAAGTCCTTGCATATCCGGATAAATTTCTAATCACGTCCGGACTTCCCGTCACTAAGGGTGATAAAACCTCTAAACCGGAGATCAGCCGATGTAGAGTAACTCGACGGTAATCCTTCCGTTTTCAAAAATATCCGGTCTTCAACACCGGTCTTCGAATGCAATTCATAACGACGTATCACATATTCGGAATGGGTTATACGACCCCATGGTCCTTTCCCGGTTAACCCGAATAGTGAGCGCTTATTCAAAAATAAGTGTGGCATTCAAATTCATCCAATTCACAACAAATACCTATCTAAAGGTAATTATTGATAGTCGGTTATTTAACTATCAATAAAGATGCGCAACATCATCAGATTCCAAATAATTTTCCAAATTATTTAATTTCCAAAAATATCTTTACTAGATATATTATTTCCACACTTAACCGTTTGAAAACAATTTCAAATTAATTTCCACATTTCATTTTATCTTTGAAGATAAAATCTCAAAACAGTTCATTTCATATTGGAAAAGCATTTCCCTACTTATTTAATAATAAGTAATTCACAAATCATTTATTTTCAGAATTTGAAAATATTCGATATACTTAAATCAATATTAAGTATATATTCATTCTTTTAAGGAAATCATAAATTTTAACATCTATTTGAGTCAAAAACGAATGTTGCGTAAAACATCGTTACGACGACTCGAAATCACTAGTATAGGGATTCGGAATTTAGATAGATATATAAATCCCAATACTACATCAAAACATTTCCTTTCGGAAATCATTTACTATAACAACAGTGTTATAGTCCACCATTTCCTTCTTCCTCGAAAACATCTATTTCAACAATAAATGTTGAAATCTATGATTTCGATTCATAATACATTTTAAAACATCTTTAAAATGTTTAACTTCATTTTTTTATATCACTTCTTCAAAAATAAATCCATTTTACTTAACAATATATTCACTGTCCAAAATCGTGAATAAAATTCACCTAACCCAAATTCAATCATTTCTACACATTTTAATTTCAATAGGGGTTCGCTATCCAAAATCGCGAATATATCTTCTTTAAAAATCTTCTATATTTAATTTATCAAATTCAATCTATTTCGAATTTATAAACACGTTTATAAATTCTATTTCTATTTTAATAACAACCTCGACTTATAAATCTTCTCTTTTATTAACTTCTATATTTTACTTATCAAAATAAGTGATTCGGATTTATAAACAACTTTTATAAATTCCAATTCTATTTATAAAAACTTCAATACCAAATCAATTTCAATATTGATTTCTAAATTTATTTTCCATCCCAACTCATTTTATATTGACTTTCCAAATTCGTTTCAATTTGCCAATTAAATTTATAGTTGGACTTCCAACTTATTTCCTTTTTAAATAGATTCCTCTTAAAGAAAATAAATCTCTTTATCTTTTTCAAACTATTTAGAAATCCAAATTCTTAAATTAAATTCTTCAAATTATAATCACTATTTTACGAAATCCATTTAATTAACATTTTCACTTGATCCTGGAATTAATTTGATAAGATTATAAGAATTAACTTTTTATACTTTAAAAATTCCTTTCTTCAAAATTTATTCAATTTCTAAATTTTATTCACTTAGAAATTTCTATTTTGATTTCAAAAATTCAACTTCGTTTATCTTTGGAATCCAATGATATCAAACATCCATTCAGCTAAATTTTAGCTTTCAAACAATTTCCAGATATCAATTCGATAACATCAATAATCATTCACAGATTATCACATCACAGTAGAAATAAATTCAATCAATGTGAGGGGTCCAGTTGGATCCCTCCAACCTGTTTCCCTGCATCCAAAGACGTTAGCACAATACCAATTCCACTTCGAGGTGGAATATCGCGGTATATAGGTTTTTATAAAAATCCGCTTACTAACGGCGCAATAGGGTCTCATCCGCTATACGAGGCGGGAAATCAATCAATCCAATATATACATATGCCAATATGTATATATTGCTATATATAGATATATCCTATAATATCTAATATCACATCCAATAGCAATCATCAATAACTGCAAAAATTCCACATTCAATTTGAGTGAGAAAAATCTCACCTTAGCATTTTATTTTGCCATCCATTTCCATTTTGACTCGATTTCTTTACAGATTTTGACCTAGTGTAAATAATTATACAATTCGTTAATATTCGAACAAATCGAATAATAAATTTTTCATTTGATAATTTTAATCATTCAATGATTTTATTTTAAACCAGTTTCTTTTAATAAATTTGTTTAACTAAAAATTAACTTTAAAACTAAATTTCCTTTAATAAAATATCTTAGTAGTTAAAAATAACTAAATAAGTTAATTTAACACTTACCCACTAAATCCATAAACTATTGTTTAAAATCACTTAAACGAATAAATTTAAAAATATGTATACATATATTTATTCTTATCCTTATTATTTTGAAAATAGATATCCATTTGAAAATAGTATATATACATATAGTTTTCAAAATCTGTAAAATATATATCTATATAAAATAATCTCTGTCACCATTTAAAACTTCTATCTTCTGAATCTTATATATATATACTCATTATTTTCTGTTTTACTATAAACTGCCTATATATATACTTAACTGTTTTTTTTCTTTTTATAATAATCATCACAGTAACCCTTTTTTTTTATTAAACTGAATACCCAATAATTTCAAAACAGTCTATAGCTCTTAGTGTAAATATATATATAATAATTTCTTTTCTTATCCTAGATTTGTGAACATATATATATATATATATATATAAATTTAAATCGAAAAGAAAGAATCTGTATGAATACCTTATCAATTTGTTCGAGGAAAAATCACAACCACCAACAGAAATCGACTTCAAAAACGCGGCCCCAGTCATCGCGAAATCGAATCACCCCATCTAACTGTCGTTGCTCGACGAACTGCCCCAATCGCGATATCGCGAGCCGCTTGACTCCGCCTCCGATTGAAAACGCCGTCAACCCCTTGCCACCGCTGTCCTCCACGCGCTGACCACCGGCATCGAATTCGCGACTATCCCCTAAATCGTGACACCTCATCTCAACGCGCCTCTTGCCTCGTCGCCCTCGAAATCGCGAGCTCGATTGCCTAATCGACCGATACCCCCAATCGCCTTGCTCGAACCCATCACCGAATCGCGTCTTTCCCCCAGACACGAGCACGCGAGCGCGACTTCGATTTTGTTTTCATTCGTTCGCTTTTTTTTCTTTCATTTGAACGAGGGGATTTCAAAATGAACTCGCGGTCATTGGTTTGAACGAAGATTGTTTCGATTGCTTGTGAACGAAAGGGGAGGGGTTTTGAATTACTTTGAACTGGAACGAGAGGTAGCGGCCATGATTTCGTGGCCATAAATTTTGATTTCATTTTGAATTTTCGTTCAAACGAGAATTTGGAATGAACGCCATTTTATTTTCTTTGTTTCTGATTTTGAATAGAAAGGAGGAACGTGATTTATCAGAGAAGAAATGGGAGACAAAGGTACGCGACATTGCAGAGAAAAAACATCGATGTTGAAAGAAGGCAGGCTGGAGAAAGAATCTCTGCTGCGTTGACAAATTTTTTTAAATTAAAAATTTAAATTGAATTTGATTAAATTTCAATGCGTTTATCCACCGTACGGTCACAAAACAACTCCGATCGATACGAAATTTGAAATCCGATAATAATACAATATTACAGACCCAATGGAACTGGTTTCGTCGAATTCCGAGACTGTGCCCCGGAATGCTATTTTCAAATATCGATACGAACGATAAATTTCAAAACTAAACGAAACAGTTTGAAATTAGATTCTGAAGCTTCTATTATCTTCAGTAATATCAATATGAATTTTAAAAGCTTTCGAAATATTTTTTTCTTCAGCATAAAATTGAAGATTCAAATATTTATTCAATTTACAATAGATTAAATTTTATAATTTAATCGACAGTTTCAAAGTTATATTCGGGATACAAATTAAATCATCGTTCAAATATTTAAAATTAATTAAATATGTCCAATCTAATTCGTTCGAAATTCTGGGTCGTTACAAGGTCCGACCTGGTTACTATTAGGATCAGATACGGTTTTATCAAAGCTTGGCTCGGTTTGAACCCGACCTAATTGCTAGATTTCTATAGTATCAAAACATGAGCGTTTATGTTATTTATCATTTTGTTTGTTTGCATGTAAATGTTTTTGTTTACTTTTGTCGTGGACTTGGCTACATTTCCATTCAATTTGTAAGTTAACATTTTTTGTGTATAAATTTTATAAAAATTGCAAGTTTAAAGTAGCATTTTAACATCAATATTATGAGTACAATACAAGGGTATTATCCAGCGGGCCTGAAAAGTCCGACGGACCGGCTTCGGATACTGGTTTTGAAATAGCCTATGGGTTTGGATCAGACTTGAGTTTTGATTATTATAATCTGGGTCGCGTCCGAATTTTAGAATATCCGAACCGAACCTGAATCGTTCACAGACCAACCTATTACACCTGGGTAGGGCCCAATGATTTTAACTCATAATTTCAGTTAAAATAGGTCATTGTTATCACCTGCAGTGATTGATGTGCGAAAGTATATGCCATAAATTGTACCCAACCTAACTATATGTATGCCACATGAATTAAGTCAAACTTATTATTATTACGAGCGTTGCGGCACGCGCTTCGCGCGTGATGATGGTACATGCTTTACACGTGAATTGTTTTTCTATAAATTGAATGTGTTTAACATATTTAAGCGAAATGATTTGCACAAAAGTTAAGTTATAATTTTACGTCGAAATCATGTGTACTAGGTTTTTTTTATTTCTTAGTTGCAATATCTAATTTGTTGTTATTTGAATTTTTGTTTCTAATAATTTGTAAAAAAAAGGTTTATTTGTTAGATTTTTTTAAAGTGTTATTAAGATTTGATAATATTTATAGAGGAAAAGTTTTGGAATTGTAAAACGAAGTTTATTTATTAGATCCTATATTCAAGCGATACTAAAATTTGATAATATTTGCAAAGGTTTATTTGTTAGATTCTATATTTAAATGATACTAAAATTTTGTAATATTTGTAGAGAGGATTTTGAACTTGTAGAAGAAGTTTCATCCAATTTTTTAAGTGATATTAAAATAGAGTGGCATTTTTGGTAATTCACGTTGAAACAAAAAATGTGTGACACCAAATGTATTACAACTATTAATAAATATGTGTTGAATTATGCAAAAGAATCTTTTGTTATCTGATGTGCATATTTGACATATTCTCATTTCAGCGAACACGCAAACCTAGTAATATATTTATTGAAATATTCAAGTTTTAACATAGTTTGAATTGTTCCAGTCTAGCGTAAAAAAAATAGATTAGAAATAACAGAAATTATTTTTTGTTTTAGGTGGTTGTAAAGAGAATAATACATATAATACTTGAATTATTTATGAGTAAAAGGTATTTTGGGAAGTTCATGGTCGAACCAAAAGATTGCCCTTCCAAGCCAACTAAAGGGTAGTTTGGGTATTTTGGGATATCATAATGATTTTATTTTAAGTGTGATTTGCAGCATAAAATTTTAAGTGTACATTGAAACACAAATAACTATTAGCATTTCAAAGGCTTCTTAGTAATACACGATCATGTAAAATATAATATAATGGAAATGAATATTAAGGGGTTTGACTAATAATCAGACGCATATTAAACAGACGTCTAAGTTATGATGCTTATTATTATTACGAGTGGTACCGCATGCGCTTCGCGCGTGACAATAGCACACACTTCGCGGATAAATTGATTTTTTTACAAATTATATGTGTCTAACATATTCAAGAGAAATAATTTTCATAAATATTTAGATACGTTTTTGCATTGGAATCATGTGTAGTTAGTTAGTTTGAATTTTTATTTCTAAGTTAACATTTAATTTTTTGTTAGGTTGAATTTTTGTTTCTGTTATCGGTTAATAAAGAGCTAAAATGTATAGAAAGTTTAATTTTAAAATCATATTTTTAAGTGATATTATGTTTGGTGGTATATGTAAGGGAGCGTTTTGAATTTGTAAATATAAATATTTACTAGATTCTATTTTTAAATGATATTAATATTTGGTAATATTTATTGGAAGGTGTTTGAGAAAGATTGCATTTTGCCATAAACAATTTTGGACTTTTGTCCATTTTTCTAAAAGGATAAACCACATATTAAATTTTAGGATTTTTAGCATTTGTGTAAGATTTAAAGATATGTAAAATTTGTAAATTAAATCACCTTTTTTAGCAAATAATATATAGTAAAATAATTGTTAGGTTAATCTAGATTAACCAATTTGGAATTGTCAACGTTTATTGTTAATATTTTCTTTTATTATTATGTATGAAAATTTAAATTACATAATATTTCATATGAGACGATTTATGACAAAAAAATAAATTAATGGTTTAGTACATTAGTGTAGACATACAAGTAATCCCTTGCTTATATAATATGGTTTTTTCATATACAATCGCCTTAGAGATATTGGACTTGATACTTTTGCAGCAATTGGTGGAGTAATTTAATATTTTTACAGCATTTAAATTGTAGGCCCCACCATGGATGAAGCAACCAATACTAAAGCAACTGTACATCGCAGTCGTGCATAAGCAACTTGTGCTAGCACATCCCTAAATAATATTAAAATTTAATAATATTATAGATAAATCATTAAAATCAAATAAAACATTATTTATACATGAATTCCACTAAACTCAAAATGAATTAACTTCTTTAAACCCAGATAAATGGCATAAACGAAATATATAACCATATTTGAATTACTTAGGAATAAAAATCAGTGGAATTATGAATTAAATAAAACGCAATATGTATATGGTTTTCGAACTTCATTCAATACTGTATTTAATCAGGCTCAGTACAATGAAAAGTAAAAATCTAGGCCCTGGTCAAATGCATAACAATTTTTTAATGTCAAACAGAAAAGAAAAAAAAATACATCAATCAGAAACCCATATATATCACCTATTAAATGAATTAACCTTATTTATAAATAATACCATATAAATAGTTATATATTTATTTGGCCCTAATTCTGGGCTTATAACCTAAACGATCGCCCTTAAGGCCCAAGCCTAGGCTTGGTTTTGTATTTAATTTCTAGTTTCCTCCCATATTTTCATTTGCATCTTATAACAAATGAATAATAAAACCAGGGTAGATAACGAATCTGAATTATTTGCTTTTTTAGCAATAGTTTTTTAGTATTGCTCTAAAAAACTTGATGTTCCATGAGTGTTTCCTGTATATCACTTAAATGATCGCTGCAGAATATATAATTATGTAGAGAAACAAAGCTTATTTGTCACAAAATTAGCATGGTAATTAGCTAGAGTCATTCATATGAAGCAGCTGATCACACATATAATATTTAGAGTCTACCAGCAATCAAAAAAGTAATTCATTAGTAATATAAAAAGCTATAAATGCTTAACAAAAACACTATAAGGGCATATTTCACATGCTATTGGACACTTAAGTTTTAAGATTGAAATGCGTATTCATAATATAATCTGTGAAAATATTATAACCATAATTTGCATTTTATTTAATAATAGATTGTGTGAACGTGTGCCAAATAGACCGATATTAAGAATTATGATTACTTCATTTGCATCTATCAAATGCAAGCAGCTAATTTTAGCCGAATGATAATTTTGTTTACACATTAAAACATATAATTTAAGTTTAATGATTTTCCCCTTTACATGACTAATGACATTCAAAATCAGTCACTTGCACTTGAAATTATATTTCAATTAAAGCTAACAACTTGCACTTAATGGGTGCAAATCAAAAAATATAAATACATAGCATGTGCACGAGGTTATTTTTTTCTTATATAATAGACATTTAAATAAAATTATGATATCAACTACCTCAACAACCTTTTTTAAATTGAAATTTTTTTGTACATAAGAGTCGAATAAAAAAGAAGTACATGAGTCCCGTTAGTTTCTGAAGAAGGATCCTTTGCATCCTCTCTTTTCACATTATACCTCAGAAATTATTTTAGATATGCAAGGAATGCTTCTTAGCATAGTTTTGAAGACCGAACCGTGAGTCAAATAGTGTTGATGTAAGACCAAAGGTTTTAGTAGTTAAACCGATCAGACCGGGAGAGCCGCGTTGATCGTTAATTTTTATTTTATTGATTAAATGTAATAATTTCAATGAATGTTAAAATAACCAATCATAAGTAATATATTAAAATCTAAAACAATTATTTTTAAACATTTCATAACAAATATTAATTGGAATAATTCTATAACACTTTCTTTTATCGTAAAATTGTAAATTTTCTTAACTTTTAAAGACGCAAAAGATTCTGTTTAATGATACTTCGTAAAATGTACACCAATAATGCATTATGTTGTCAGAATTGATAAGATAATAAATAATTTAGTGGTTAAGGTAATGAAATTATTTGTTAAATTAATTATGTTAAAAAATGAAGAATGAAGCGACGATTTTTCCTCAAATTTGAAAAACTGTGAGGTTAAAAGAGGTTGATCTAGAAGTTTTTTCAAGATATTAAGGTTAAACCGCAGATTCATGCATGCGCAAAATTATTTCATTCTTCAATCGAAGCAGGTAGCGTGTGGGTTGGCGCGTGTTTTACTTCGGGGATTCTAAGGGGTTTACTCGAGTGTTTTGGTGAGGCAGTTTTAAGTTGTTCAGGTCTTAAATTTTAAATAGAATGTTTAAGTTTTAAAAAGCAAAGTTAAACAAGTTTCACTTGTAAAATAAATGGTTTTTAAAATGTTGTATTTAGGAGTTTAAAATGTTTTAGTTTTAATTGATTTCTAAAATGTTTTATTTTAAATGAGTTTAAATGATAAGGATTTAATAAATCAAATATAATCAGGATTTATCTAAGTAATTAAAGATTTGATTAATTAAAAATAATTAATGTGGGAAGATAATTAAATTGTTGGTCAATTTAATTAATTTAATTAAGATAAATGATTTTCTTAATTAAGATCTTTTAAGTATAAGGAGTTAAGGAATTATTTAATTAAATTTAAATAATTTGTTAAATAATTAAGTAGTTAATTAATGATGAACTTAAGATAATCATTTATAAATTAATTAAGTATAATTACTTGTTGAAGTAATTAAGGAATAATTACTGAATATAATTAAGTAAAGATAAAATATTTAATAAAGTAATTAGAGGATAATTATTTTATTAAATGAAAGTAATTAAGAGTTAATCATTTATTATTAATTTAATAATTTATTAAATTAATTAATTAAAGGATTATATTAATCAAAGATGATTAATAATTGTGGTTTAATTAATGATAATTAATAAAGTAATTAATTATTTGTTAAGGTAATTAATTAAAAAGTAATTAATTAATAAAAGTGATTAAGGGAAGTTAATTACTGGATTAGATTAATCAAAGGTGATTAATAAATTGTGGTTTAATTAAGGTTAATTACTTAATGTAATTAATAGAATAATTAAAGATATAATTATGGATCATTAGTTTATAATTAATGATGTAATTAAGAATTGATTAATTAAGATTAATTAATCAGTGATAACTAATTAATTGTAATTAATTAAGGATTAAAGTAATTGATTATAATTAATTAATTAATAAAGTAATTAAATGTTAATTACTGTATTTGGTTAAGAATAATTAATTTGTGAAATTAATTAAGATAATTACTTAAATGTAATTAAAGAATGATTAATCAAGGTGATTAATTAAAGTGAATAATTAAAGAAAGATTAATTAATTTATTTGTAGTTAATTAATGATTATATAAGTAAGATTTATAATGAAATAATTAATTTAATTTACTTTAAATTAATTAAGAGATGAAGTAATTAATTTAATTCACTTTAAATTAATTAAAGATAGTGATAGTTAATTTAATTCATTTTAAATTAATTATGTTATGATTAAGTAAATCATTTCTTATATAAAAATGGATGACATTGATTTGTCTTGAATGGATGTAATCTCAGTAATGAGATAAGATGATATGTGGTATGAATGTTTGGTCGCATTATGATGGTAATATAGATTAACTATTGTGATGTTGATATGGATTACCTATTTGGTTATGAATCATCTGTTTAATTGATAATGTGATTATCAATTGTGAATTGTGAATTATCTATCTGTATGAATATAGATAAGTTAAATTGTTTAAACTTTTAAACAACTTGGCCTTAAAAGATACGTTTTGGATTTCGATGAGACCGGGATCGGGTTTCCGTATACCGGTATTCCAGGTCTGGAGACCCGAATACCACATCGATCCAAATTAACGATAGGTCGTGAATCTCAAGTGAAGATGAAGATTCAGAGTGCAAGGGTTATTGTCGTTAACTCTGAGGGTGATTCCAAAACGAGTGTAACGAGATAATGCCTTCGGACCCGAAAATTCCAGATAGTTAGAAGAAAAAGAAAGAGATAGAAGGAAGAAACAGAAAGAAGAAAGAAGAACAGAGAACACAACATCTCACATTCGCAGCGGATTAAATATAATAACAATTAATAATATCAGTTATACAAGGAAAACTGTATTTGTTAATTACATTTTAATACATCAGAGTTACAACATTCACAAAATGTACTAGACAGTTAGAATTAACATGTCTCAGACAACTATAATATCACAGCGGAATATACTCCATACGTTCCTGCCATCCAGCTCGCCTCCTGAGCTCCAGAACGTCCTTACCTGAAATCTGTAATACTCGGTCTGACCCGAGCATTACATCAAAGTAACACCCGGGTCAGGCTGGAAACCAGCGTGAGTAAACTCATCTAACATGAAATTCCAATGTATAGAACTTAATTAAAACCCGGGGTAACTCATTCATTCTACCAGTTCACAACTTGTTATAGTCAACACTTATATTCACAAATCAATCACTAGTACCTTCACTTAGTTTCAAATGGTCCAGTCATTTAAATTGTTCCATTACAGCCTATTGATATCACACATCAATCTATAAAGAATCATTGTAGATTACAAGTTCGAAGTGGTTTCGGGTATTAACTAATACCCGACTCCTGTCTCTTCGAATCCAATGTCCTCTTAACCCCGGTTATCCGATGAAATACAATTCAAACTTTAAATACAGGATGTCACTTTTATACAGTAATTCATTATCGATAGATACCCATATTATCACAGTCTAAACCAAACATATCATAACACATAACATCACATATCAGAGATATCATCTATCTAAGGCATACAATATCATTCCATCATTTATAAGAAAAATAATTAAGTCACACCATTCCAACTAATTTAAAAAAAAATTAAATTAATTACATCCATTAGCAAGATTAATTAATCACACTATGATTTAGCCTTAATTCTTTAATTAATTAATTACTCTTTAATTAATTAACTTTAAATTAATTATATTAATTATCCTTTAATTAATAACAACAAGTGATTAACCCTTAATCAATTACACTTAATTACTTCCATTAATAATTATCCACTTAATTAATTACATTTAGTAATTATAAATTAATTACTTAAAACTGTGACGACCCGGCTTTTTTTTCCACAAAAAGTCGTATCATCAAGAAGAAAGAAAGGGATAGAAAAGAGATAAGATAGAGAAGAAAGAAAGAAACACATCAGAATCTAAACAGCGGAACGAATAAATTATATTAATCAAATAAGATATTACATTGTATCATATACATCAGAGATACACAGCTTATACAACACATACTAGACAGTTATAAACATCTGTCTAGTCATTACAACTCAAATACACTCAACAAATGACTCATACAGACTAACACAGCGGAACACTATATCTACGAACGCTGAAGCCTCCTGCTCCATTGCTCCTCCAAAGATTCGTCAAAGCAAACCTGAATCCCTTGGCTACTCGTAAAAATTTGAGTACCCAAGAGTTTATAAAACAGAAAATAAACACTTGGGTCAGACATGGGTCTGGTGTGAGTAAACGGTTTAAATTGCTTAACTTCAAAACCTTTGAAAACAAAGGTATCACGTAAGACTCCCCACAAATAAACATGGGTAAGTTTTTACCTTACGCTAACCCAAAACATTTGATAGGAAATCCAGTTATATTATAATAGGGTCTAGGGTTTTCAAGTAAAATACAAAAATAGCTGGAATGCTTACATCTCACGTTCCAACATAGTTGGGCACAACTAATACGTACGGCACTTATTGGATTTTGGATTCCATACAATGGCAGAGCTACCGGGGTACCGCTCGTCACAGTACGTGGCCTAGATCAACGTACCGAGGATCACTCCCAATCCCCTGCAACACAAGGCCGGAACATCCCTTACTGGATAATTCCCGCATAAGAAACCCCGTGGTTGCGGCCAAACAACCACCCACACAGCCGAAATAAAAAGGGACTCTAGACAGAGGAATCTTATACTACTTGGGCGCTACCCACTAACCTTGCTGCACCTCCCCTGTTTTAGCCATTCCCGGTTGATGAGGCTTGAGGTCACGATTACCTTTAATCAGAACACATCACTTAGAATGCTCATCGTCCACCTGACGATGTGCTGAAAGCATTCAATCCATACAAGTTCGTTCCGGGTTCGAACGAAACCGAAGGCATTATCTCGTTACACTCATTTTGGAATCACCCTCAGAGTTAACGACAATAACCCTTGCACTCTGAATCTTCATCTTCACTTGAGATTCACGACCTATCGTTAATTTGGATCGATGTGGTATTCGGGTCTCCAGACCTGGAAATCCGGTATACGGAAACCCGATCCCGGTCTTATCGAAATCCAAAACGTATCTTTTAAGTCCAAGTTGTTTAAAGGTTTAAACAATTTGATTCAATTCAATACTTTGAATTCATACAGCATTTAACAGATAAATATCACACATTTATCACAGATATATCCAATATCATATCACAGAACATCACAGCATATCATCCAATAGATATCATCCAATTTAGATATTCTATATTAACAATCAGCTATAAGCAACAATTATTAACCCTATATTATAATTAATTTAATTATCTTAAATTAAATTAATTACTTAAGAATTAATTATCAAATCTTGCTTAATCCATCATTAATTAATTAAAACCTTTAATTAATTAATTACTCATTAAATATTAATCATCCTTGATTAATTATTCATTAATTACATAAAGTAATTATCCTTTAATTAATTTCACAATTTAATTATTCTTATTCATTAATAGTAACTAATATTTAATTACTTTCATTAATTACATTTAATTAATGATCCTTAATTAATTACTTCCATTAATTGATTAATTATAATTAATTACATTGACCCTTAATTAATTACATTAATTAATTAAACTTTAATTAATCACTCCCATTAATCCACCTTAATTAATCATAACCAGTAATTATCATCCTATAATTACTTACCCTAATTAATTAACTCCTTAATTAATTACATTAATCCTCTAATTAATTATACCAAATAATTAATCCTTAATTACTTTTATAAAGTAATTATACTTTAATTCCTTTCCATTAAGTAATTCTCTTTAATTAATTACATCCTGTGATTATACATTAATTACTTTTCCAAGTAATTATACTTATCAATCTTATTAAGTATTCATACTTAATCCTTTATCAAGTGATTATCTTTAATTAATTTACAAATTAATTAACTTAAATTAATCACATCCATTTATTATTTACAATTGAGTAATTCATTCCTTAATTACCTTTAAATAAATTAATTAACCTTAATTACAGATTAATTATTCTTTAATTATTAATTAATAAACCTTAATTATCAATTAATAAAACTTAATAATAAATTAACCAATCCTTAATTATCAGTTAATTAATCCTTAATTAATCTTTATAGATTAATTATTTCTTAATTATTAATTAATAACACCCAATTATTAATTAATAAAACTTAATTACAAATTAAGTACTTCTTAATTACCAGCTAATTAATCTCTAATTACTTAATTTAATTAACTTCTAATTACTTAATTAACAATCTTAATTACTTAATTTATTCATCTTTAAATTATCAACTAATTTATCACTATTTAATTAATTATTAATTAAATAATTCTTAATCATTAATTAATTAAATTGATTAAATTCCTTTTTTTTTTTTACTTTAATTAATCATCAAATCATTAATTAAACTTTGGAATAAAATAATTATCTGTCTTGAAAAATTAAAGTTACCAAAACTTCCTTTAATTACTTTAAACAAATTTCACTTTAAACCTTAAAGCTTACTTTTAGGAAAATCTTCAAAATTCCATTTCTAATTTAAATTTTAAAATAACTTAAAACCTTATTTAAACAAGATTCAAATCAAACAAACTTCAAAACTTCTTAATCAATTTATAAAGAAAACAATTATTATATATAAAGTAAATTTATATAAGGAAGTTTAAACTAATTTATTTTTAAATTTCAAAAGCCTTATTTTAAAAAACCTTTCCAAAACTGGTTTAGATTACTTCGGGTCATACCCGAGACCTACCCGTAGCTACCCCGAGTTTCTCTCACACACTCCCTGCTTCGAGACATTCCCTTACTCGCACGAGAATTACCCGAGCTACTCAACTCCCAGACACAACGTGCACGTGGTGCACGTACACCCTCGACTCTGACCATCGATGATCGTCGCGGCAGCTCACTACAACTACCCAAACCCACGCAACCACTCACGATAACCCAGATCGAGCCAAACCCATTCGAGTCGAAAACCAAGTCTCCTCGACCAAGCCTGGAAAACACCATCGCCAGAAAACTTCCCTCACCGTTGAATTTGACCACGATGGACTTCACCGGCACCACCATCAAATCGCCTTGACTTCCAGCTCCACTTCCTACCATCGCGATCAAACCCGATGCTTCAGAGATGTCGCGGCAACCCAATTACAGACCTCGACTAAACTTAGGGTTAAAACCCTTCTTCGACCCAACGCCGTCGCCATGGTGGGTAAATAAACCACCTAACATTTTTGCCGAGACCACCAAGCTTCACTCTTCCTTCAGCAAAGTTCCTGACCACCACGAGTCTACCCATCACCAGAAATTGCTCAAAGACCATTTTCTGGTCAACCCCGAAATACACTCTTGATTCCAATCTAAAATTTTTGATTCATCTTTTAAAATTCATGATTTAAGATAACCAAACAGATTATAAACCTGAAACTATGAATTATTCAAGTCGAGGATTTGATAAGTTTACCATTTCCACTGTCTTTCTAAATTTCCAGTTAGTTTTCAACTTATCTTGCTTAAATATATTTTTAATACTTAGTTTATGTAAAATCAAACATGTTTTGCTTAAGTTTCACAACCTAAAGGAGAATGTTTGAAGAGAACCTGATCTAGACCAAGATTTTAGCCTGTTAGTCATAAAACAGAGATATGCACAGGGTTACAGACATGCACATTCAAACACATATCTATATACAGAGATTACACTAATATATATATATATATATATATATATATATACATGCGAGGCATAATTCATTTCAAAAATTCACATGCAAAAGATTTATTCACTTAAGCTTTTTAAATAAAATGTTTACTCACTTTAACTAACAGGGAAGCAAATATTTATACATACTAATTTTAGTACAGGCATTTTATTATACAAGCATGCATTCACAGATGAAATCATATGCAAACCATATTACCATAGCATTCATCACAACATTTTATTCTCAGATTTTTAAACTGTTTTAAAAATAAAGGTTTACTCACTTTAACTAACAGGGAAGCAAATATTTATACATACTAATTTTAGTACAGGCATTTTATTATACAAGCATGCATTCACAGATGAAATCATATGCAAACCATATTACCATAGCATTCATCACAACATTTTATTCTCAGATTTTTAAACTGTTTTAAAAATAAAGGTTTACTCACTTTAACTAACAGGGAAGCAAATATTTATACATACTAATTTTAGTACAGGCATTTTATTATACAAGCATGCATTCACAGATGAAATCATATGCAAACCATATTACCATAGCATTCATCACAACATTTTATTCTCAGATTTTTAAACTGTTTTAAAAATAAAGGTTTACTCACCTTTAACCAAAATGCAGAGAGCTTAAAACTGAGATGAAAACTGAATCTTTTGACAATTTGAAAAACTTGGTATTGCTTGATGATCTTTAGACTGGAAATTTGACTTTGTTGAGATGAAACTTTGAAAAGGAAATCTGTTGTCTTCTTCTTAAAAACTGAAATGCCTAGTTGCTTGATAAACTGGAATTTGAAAACTTTAAGATCTTTGATTTCGGGTTGCATTTGTTTTAGAGGAGATTACAGGCTTTTGATTCTGATTTTGCCTCTGCTATGAATATCACAGGTTGATGACATTTTCTGGTTTGAGGAATTTAAGACTTTAGCTTGAGAAGGTTACAGGGTTTTGAATTTTCTCTGATTGTTTTGAGGAATGAACTTCAGATTTTAGTTTATGAAAATATTATAACCATAATTTGCATTTTATTTAATAATAGATTGTGTGAACGTGTGCCAAATAGACCGATATTAAGAATTATGATTACTTCATTTGCATCTATCAAATGCAAGCAGCTAATTTTAGCCGAATGATAATTTTGTTTACACATTAAAACATATAATTTAAGTTTAATGATTTTCCCCTTTACATGACTAATGACATTCAAAATCAGTCACTTGCACTTGAAATTATATTTCAATTAAAGCTAACAACTTGCACTTAATGGGTGCAAATCAAAAAATATAAATACATAGCATGTGCACGAGGTTATTTTTTTCTTATATAATAGACATTTAAATAAAATTATGATATCAACTACCTCAACAACCTTTTTTAAATTGAAATTTTTTTGTACATAAGAGTCGAATAAAAAAGAAGTACATGAGTCCCGTTAGTTTCTGAAGAAGGATCCTTTGCATCCTCTCTTTTCACATTATACCTCAGAAATTATTTTAGATATGCAAGGAATGCTTCTTAGCATAGTTTTGAAGACCGAACCGTGAGTCAAATAGTGTTGATGTAAGACCAAAGGTTTTAGTAGTTAAACCGATCAGACCGGGAGAGCCGCGTTGATCGTTAATTTTTATTTTATTGATTAAATGTAATAATTTCAATGAATGTTAAAATAACCAATCATAAGTAATATATTAAAATCTAAAACAATTATTTTTAAACATTTCATAACAAATATTAATTGGAATAATTCTATAACACTTTCTTTTATCGTAAAATTGTAAATTTTCTTAACTTTTAAAGACGCAAAAGATTCTGTTTAATGATACTTCGTAAAATGTACACCAATAATGCATTATGTTGTCAGAATTGATAAGATAATAAATAATTTAGTGGTTAAGGTAATGAAATTATTTGTTAAATTAATTATGTTAAAAAATGAAGAATGAAGCGACGATTTTTCCTCAAATTTGAAAAACTGTGAGGTTAAAAGAGGTTGATCTAGAAGTTTTTTCAAGATATTAAGGTTAAACCGCAGATTCATGCATGCGCAAAATTATTTCATTTTCAGAATCGTAGCGCTCCATGGTCGATGGTTAATCGTGATCGGACCGAGGTTAGCTTGGCTGGTCCAACAGTTGTCATTCATATTTACATACTATAAAAGCATGTAATATCCAAATTTCATACTTTGGTCCAACCTACCATTCGATATAAATGTGACTTACAGTAAATATCGTGGGGTCCAACGATGGGAAGTTGGATCAATAAGGTTGGGTTTTGGCTTATTAATTTTGGTTAGAGATTTAGTTTATTATTAAGCAGGCCAAAGTCCAACATTTATTTGGACACTCTTTTATATGTTAATAAACCCAACATTTATTCGGACAATTTTTTTGTTATATGTACGAGTATATTGGCACATCCAGATGGACCTACATTTGATAGCTGAGCCATTTTAAATCAGTGCAATAATCGCTCGTCACATCAACACATTCAAATGTAGCCAACTACCTTTAAATTGCCTCATGAATTGGTTTGGTGTACATGAGCAAGAAGATCCAACTTGTAACAAACAAACAATAATGTTCTATGCACCACTTTTAGTTTAAACCAATTATTTTATCAAACTATTTTGTACATGAGCATATATCAAACTATTTTGTCAATGCTTTCTCTATGTATTTTTATTTATGTTAATTCTCTGTGCATATTGCTTTTAAAATCCACGCACAATTAACTCATATGCATATGCTAGCTAACAAATTATACATCTCCTTGTAAAGAACTGTCATGATTGATATTCATGGAAATGATACAATACAAAGGGAAATAAAACATAACCGGTTTTCTAACGTACTCTAAAGGAGTCGAAAACTCAAGAGCAAGAACAAAGCTTTTACCAAATTCGAAATCAGTTACAATGGCTATATTTACACATTGTTCCTAATAATATTTTAGTCAAGAGCCAACTGTTTCCTAATAATACAATACAAAGGGTTTGTTCAAAATCAGTACATCATTATGCGTTAGTCTTGACACCATTCAATAATATTTACATGCAAGTTCAGTGATATATTATCACCGATTTAGTGAAGTTCAAGTGTAGTAAACAATAACCGATTTAGTGAAGTTCAAGTGTAGTCAATCATACAAACACATTTACATTCAAGTTCAGCCATGAGCAGTAAGGCCAAGGGATAGAGAATATTGACTATTAAGCAATAGGAAGTTTTGCATACTTTAGAGATTAATGCACTTGCTGGCATTTGAATTTGATCCCAAATTTCATCTCTATCGGAACTTTCAGCATATAGCAGCTGTAGGTTGTAATCTAGCAAGACAGAGAAAAATTATTTTGTTTTACATGTCTTTTGTGACCGAGTAATACTATATAAAATATTGCAATCCACTAACTTGCATTATAAATATATATTGCATACAAAATGAAATATGCTCAAAAATCTAAAGCATTTACTGCAATATTTGATTTGAAAGCTCAAATTTTACAGGAATGCATGTTGTAATTGAGTCAATAGCAGCTAACAAAGTGAATGATTAACAAAATAACTCTCATTCTAATAAAAATTAGAATAGTAACTAGAAGAGTGAAGAGAAGAAGAAGCATTAATAAGGATATATCAAAATTGCAGATATAAATAAAGGCAGGGGCGTGAACAAAATTGCAGATATAAACAAAATACTGCTTTAGCAATGAGTAATATATGCAAAATATATGAGCTAGAGTTAAAATTCAATGTGTAAATATGATTACAGTAGCACATAAGTTTGTCGATGGTTAGAAAAAACATAAGAAGTTCAGCATAACTTGCAGATATAAATAAAGGCAAGTGCATTACCACTATTAATATGGTCCATGACATATCTATCATACCTTAAAGAGTGAGGCAATAGGTCGTGCACACACTTGCGCGCTGATATGTCTGTTAGAATTAAAATCCTATTACATTTTGGTAATAAAATTCAGTTTTTTCTTCTTTTTTTAAATTATTATAGCATAACTTGCTTAAAATGAAATATTTTCTCACAGCAAGTGATGTTCTTATGCACCCACTGCTTATAAAAAAATGGATGAAATAGTTAGCGTGTATATCACTAGATGTTTGAAAGGTTTTTTACATTAGTATACT
Source organism: Allium fistulosum (assembly GCA_030737815.1). NCBI lineage: Eukaryota > Viridiplantae > Streptophyta > Magnoliopsida > Asparagales > Amaryllidaceae > Allium > Allium fistulosum. The sequence goes on along the minus strand of CM060902.1, from coordinate 785,949,741 downwards.
TAGGTGATTCCTATAAACTTGACAAGAAAGTGGGCAGTTCAATTTTTGAAATAGATCCTGATCTTTCTCAAGAATCTGGTATAGTTGAAAAGGATGATACACAACAGGACAATAAAACTAAATCTGTTTACTGCTGCAAGAAATGCCAAAGAGTTGTTTCTTTACAAAGAAATATAGTTAGTCACACTCCAAGAGCAGCAACACTTATATATTTTGGTGAGATAAAGTGCGACTCTAAGTTATTTGAGCCTCTTAAGTGGATGGATACAGGTTATACACTTTCATTTCTTTCGTATTTAAGTACGGCATAATGCTTCTATATCATACCAGAAGTACACCATGTGGAGAAAACAGAAGGCAAGAGAAACCGCCTGCCGCCTAAGCTGCCAGATCGATGAGAAGTAAACCCTAGATGGAACGTCACTAGTGAGGTCGAGTTTGGGGATGAATGGAATTGGGGATGATTAGGGAGGGAATTGATGCAGCGCGATTTGCCAATTTAGGTCGCTCACGACCTAGTGGAACTTTAGGTCGCTCACGACCTAGTGAAGGTCGCTCACGACCTATGGAAGGTCGTGCACGAGTTAATGGAGTCAGTGTTCAGGCATGTAAACGAGCTAACGAGTTAAAGAAAAAGGCGCTCAAACGATCTAACGAATTACTCATTTCTTTAGGTCGCTCTGATCTTTCGAGTACCAGTTTTTACGAGCTACGACCTATGCTAGGTCGCGGGGAAGTGTTACGACCTATGTTAGGTCGCGGAAGCGAGATACAACCTATGCTAGGTCGCGGGGAAGTGTTACGACCTATGTTAGGTCGCGGAAGCGAGATACGACCTATGTTAGGTCGCGGGGAAGTGTTACGACCTATGTTAGGTCGCGGAAGCGAGATACGACCTATGTTAGGTCGTTGATTTGGATGCCGCTTTATTTTAGGTCGCTGCCTTCTGTTGTTAGGTCGCTCACTACTACATTTCGTTAAGTCGCTCGTGGGGTAGGTCACATGAAGATTTCCATAAAGCTATGTCTTAAGTCGCATGAAGTGTTAGGTCGTTAACGACCTATACTAGGTCGCTGATGGAGGCTGATGTATTGAAGTTAGGTCGCGTGAGTTGTATTTTAGGTCGAGGCCGATCTATGTGTTGTAAATATGTGATATCATGTGTTGTAATGTGCTATATTTTGTGCTGTATTGTTGTGTTGTTTCTTTAGGTCGCAGACGACCTTAGTTAGGTCATAGGTCGTAAGTGTTAGGTCGGTGCCGACCTAGGTGTTGTAATCTGTTGAGTCGTGTTGAGTTGTAACCTCTATAAATAGCGGGGTGGTGTCATTTGTAATAGTTAGTTGATTTTGAATAAAACTTTTGTTTGTTAGCTTTGTGCTTTCATTTAAATTGGTAGTTGAGTGTGATCTCCTATCTCCACCTTCGGTATTCAATTGCGCTTGAATCAACGATCGTTGAAGACGATTCACGAAATCTAGTGCGCTAGATCAACGTCGAAGAATCGTAGATCTTTAAACACGGTATCGTGCGCGATCAACGTGTTTGAGATAGCTAGAATCTGGTATCTTTGGATCAACGGATTTGGGCCATTCGGTATCTTCTACTCCATCGATCGCTACTTTCACCGATTCATCGTTTTGTTATTCCGCTGCTGCATCATTTGGTATCAAAGCTAGACTTAGCCAATCATAGCTAAACGGAGTCTTGGAGCCAATTCTTATTGAAGAAGATTAAGGAGTTAGTAAAGCCGAGCTACATCAAGCAAAGCCGAGCTAAGTGAAGTATTTGGGGTTAGAGCCGAGAGCAAGTGAAGGCCGTGCATCATATTTGTTCACACCGAGAGTTGAAGTTTGTTTCATTTAACAATGCCGCCGAGGAGAGCTAATCGACATCAAAATATTGAAGATTTGTACAAGAGGGAAGATGCCGAGCAAATGGAACAACGCATAAGTAACAAATTCAATGAGAAGTTAGATGAAGGTATTGGAAGGTTAGAGAAATTGATGAATGATATGAATCAAGGTCAAAGAAGGAGGTCGCCAATCTCGAACCATGGAGGAAACCGAGTTTCGCCATCGGTTACGGAAGCGAGACGGGTATCGCCACAATCTGATCGAGGAAGAAGAGAATCATCAGTTTCGATGAGAAGAGATCACCATGAGTATCGAGATGAAGAAAGAAGAACTCAACGTGAGTTTGAGTATGAGCCATATCATGATGAAGAACGACATAGTAGAAGAGACATGCGTGATCGAAGAGATGTTAATGGTCAAGATCGATATCGAAGTACACATGAGTATGATGAAGAGAGTGATAGAAGTAATATCCATTATCGAGATCGAGACCAAGGACGGAATGCATATCGGGATGTTGAGGATGATCGTCGATGGGAATCGGGGATGAAAACTGAAATTCCAGAATTCAAGGGTGGAATGGTAGCGGAGGAATTTTTGGATTGGTTATCTAATGTGGAAGAAATTTTTGACTTTAAGGAGGTTCCTGAGCATCGTAGAGTGAAGTTAGTTGCTACTCGTTTGAAAGGGAGAGCTATGGCATGGTGGCAACAAACTAAATTGACACGGGAGAGAATGGGGAAGTCAAAAATTGAATCTTGGGATATGATGAAGAAGTTGATGAAAGCTACATTCTTGTCGTATAACTATCAATCTCTTATGTATCAACGATTGCAGAATCTGAGACAGGGGACAAAGACTGTTAATGATTATGCTGATGAATTCTATCAATTAATTGCAAGGAATGACATCATGGAGACGGAGGAGCAGTTGACAGCTAGATTTGTTGGAGGGTTGAGAATGCAGATACAAGATATGGTGAATATGTTTTGTAACGACCCGTTATTTTGGACCATTCAAATCGACAATAAATCCACACATGTCTGACTTGAATAATTCAAAATATCAGATTGTTAATTTAAATTTGGCAAAACTCAGCATATGCAGTAAATAAATCAATCACAGAATCACAGACACAGAGTAATACAATAATACGCAGCGGAATAGATAAAATAGTAGTTCATGAAGCTACTATATAAACATCAGAGTTAGAAATAAAATACAACAGAATATCTCAAATACAATGAAGTCTTCAGTACGAATGGATGACTTCTCTGAACAAATCAACTAGGAGAGCTGAAAGCTGAGGCGATAGTTGGATCTCCAAAGGAAGCTCCAAACTCCAAGGATGAGTCTCAAATGCTGTATCACTCGGTCTGACCCGAGCGTAAAGCAAAATACAAAACACTCGAGTCAGGATTAACATTCTTATACTAATAAATCCAACTCAAGTGAAATATCAACTGAAATAAAGGTAACTTAAAGGATGTTTGGGATAACCATCCTCTAAGGATCCGTGGAACTATCTACAAGGTGGAAATATACACTACAACACCGTGGTCATTTCAAATTTAGTTATACTTCAAAACCAAATATCATTTTCATTTCAAATATATCTATTTCCAAAATAGTATATATAGATTAAATAATTTATAAGGTAAAGCATTTACAATTTCCTCAAGTCTCACAAATCGATTCAATTTAACTCAAATTTCAAATTCAAATTTATTCAAAGCTCAATTCATTAATTCAATTCAATTCTAAATATACCATTTAAATTTTTAATATATTTCAAAGCTTTAATATTCAACATTTTCAAAGTTAAATTTTACAGTTTCATAAAGCTCTTGATTTAACTTTATTATTATTTAATCAGGGAATATTCACTTAATAAATTAAATATCATTTAACTAGCCTTAAATTTCATTTTTTTTTCTAAATATTTCCTTAAATTTATTTAAACAAGAAATATTTATTAAATTATTTAAATCAAACTCAAGTTATAAATCATATCTTAAATCCAAATTCCAATAAGTTTTAAATTGGTTTAATTAAATAAAATTCTTTACTAAATTCAAATTATCTTCCCAACCTTAACTTATTCAAATTTTTACAAAAATCTATTTTAAAATATAAATTTTATACTTAACATATTATATGTATTAAATCCATCTTAATTAAATTAAATATCATCATTAAATCTATATATATCATTACCATTTATATATAAATTTTTAAAAAAAATCAACATTTGTTAAAACCAAATATTTCTTTCCAAAACCATAGAATTCAATTTCAAAATATTTATATGTATATGGACCAACGGTGTTTGTATATATATTTATCATATGGTTAAGTGATACAGATATTTATCATTTCCATCCGAAATTTAAATATATACGGGTAGATATCATTTCGACCCGTAATCCCAATTTCAATTCAAATGAAAATCGCTTGGGTTTATCATTTCAACCCATAACGATTTTCTCCTATTCTAAAGTCCGTTCGGGTATGTATCATTTCAACCCATAGTGAATTCTATACTAACAGGGAACTTGCAGAGTGATAACAGATACTAAAAATATAACAACAGGCATATATCATCAATATAAATAACAGATACTGGTGTCAGATGTCATAGGTGAACATATACAGATAATAGTAATAACAGACATATATCATCAATATAAATAACAGATACCGGTGTCAGATGTCATAGGTGAACATATACAGATAATAGTAATAACAGGCATATAAATACTAGATATTGGTGTCAGATGTCACAGGTGAACATATACAGATAATAGCATATATAACAATTTAAATAACTACAGCATCATATTTCAATTGTCGTTTCAATTGAAATCAAATTTAATAAATACAAGAATGTTAAATCGTGAGTGGTTGCTCACCTTTCGAGGTTAGAGGAATTTGATGACGAACTGAGCTACGAATCCAAGCATGAAATTTCAAAGCAAAGCACGATGGACATGGAATAAACGATTAAAGCAAGGCTTTATAAAAAAAAGAGGAGAGAAGGATGGCTACTGGACGAGCAAGGGGTGGCAGGCCGAGTAAAGGCTGGAAGCAGATCATGCTCGGTTGCGGGAAGGTCGGATCCGGTGGAAGCAAGGTGGTGTTTGTGTTGCGTCTTTGCATGGAGGAGAGAGAGGAGGTTAGAAACACGGTGGCGGTGGGGTATTGCTTGGTTGTTAATGGCTGGTCAAAGGTTTGTGACCAGTGAAGTGCTCAGTCAAGGAGCTGCTGCGGTTATAGGGTGGAAGATGTGGTAGGAGGTTGGAGTCACAGACGTTGCAGCAGTGGTGGCTTCGGCAAGAGAAGGTGGAGGTGCGGTTACGTATGGGTGGTCTCAGCAGCTGAGTTGATGGGTAAGCTCGGCTACAAGGCGAAGGGGTGACTGTCTCTTCGGTTGCTGGCTGAGGGCAAGGGAATAGAGGTCAGTGGTGTTCATGATGGAAGGAAGGGGACGGATCTGAGGGAAGTTTGGCAAGAAACGAGAGAATGGGCTGAGGTGGGGTGATGTGTTTGTAGGATGGTGGTGGAAAGTGACTGTTGTGTGGCGATGGGATGCTTGAGGGCTGGTTGACGTAATTGGAAGTATGGGAGGAGGTGGAAGGAGAAGCTTGCAAGGTGGCTGTTGCGTGAGTTGATGGGTGAAGAGGCTTCAGCGTTGGGTTTTGTTCATGTTGAGTTTGCGTGCAAGGAAAGGTGGCTGCTGGGGTGGTATGACGCGTGAGAAGAAGGGAGATAATTGCTGGAGAAGAAAATGAAGAGGTAGCCGAAGGAAAAGGAAAATGGAGGAAGATACGCTCAAAAGAAAGAAACGTGGCCAACTTGTATTATATAAATAACAACCAGTTTAAAGTAATATATTATTTTAAACAATTGCGAATGTCAAGGGCCCGAGTTGAACCCAGCTATTATTAGAAGTAACAGCTATTTTAGAGTCAAATATAAAGTGGAGAAACGGCAACTTCACACGTTCATTTAGCTGCAAACTTTAAAGCAATTTATAGATTTGTAACTGATGTAAGATTTTGAATGGATAGGGAAGCAATAAATTATCTGTAACATTCAATTCCCTTGATTTCGTGCAAAGTACTGAAGTAATAAATTGTTGCTTGGGATGCACGATTAGATTTGAAAACAAGGGAAAATGTAAAGTCAAAATGTGGTACCGCTACGGTGAACAGTTTATTGTCTCCGTCGCGTACCGGACCTCAAAATACAGAAATGAATATACTGTGGAGATCAACACGATGAGACGATCAAAACGGTATACAGATATTGGTGGTACGATCATCGGATCAAAAATCGATAACCGGTACCGAAAATGCTGCTATTTGGTCAGAATTAAGATAAACGGAGCAGTAGAAGTCCAAATTTGGAAAAACAAATTTCACAGTCTGATTCAGAATGATCTGAATAAATTTTCTCCTGTTGACATATTTTGGTTTCGGAAAACTTTTAAATTTACTGTTATTAACCGGTTTGATTTGAAATAAAATTTCACAGAAAAATAAACTTCAATATTATCAGATGAAAATTTACCAGTTGCTATATTAAAATAGACGTATTCCAAATAATAAATTTTTATTTTCAAATTTTATTGTTTAAAATTTCACAAAATTTCAATTAACATATTATTAAAACTATTAAAATTTACGGGTCGTTACACTCTCCCCCACTCAAAACTTTTCGTCCCCGAAAAGAAAGGAGGTAGAAGAATATAAACAACCAGAAAGAAAAATAGATTGAAAGTTAAGATTAAACAATTAATTTAAAACTATATAAATTTTACTTGAAATATTCATTTGAAAACTTCATTTGCAAATCAATTATTTTTTTATAATTTAATACTTTTTCAAAACTCATTTGTAAAATTTCTTTCTTCCTTTATAAATACCATTTATATGTTTAAATGACACCTTTATAATTATATGAAAACTATTTGAAAACAATTATTTACATTATTACTTATATTTACAAAGAAGCTATTTGAAAACATTAAATCCATAATTTATAAATTTATTAATTTATCTCAAGATACTTTTCAACATTATTAATAAATCAATAATCATTTCTTTAAATATGTTGTATTTAATTAATAACTCAAAATATTTATAACACTAAAATTTCTATTAAACCATGTAGTATATAAATAAACAATATTTAAAGGGATATAGTCAACAAGGAGAAGAGGGACTTGGAAAAACAGAATATAGGTGAATAAATAAAGCTGAGCAGATAAGATAGATTCAAAAGATTAGTATCGGGCATGAATAATTAATTCAAACCATTAGGATTTCAATTTCAAATATTAATTCAAAATTTCTTTGTTGGAAATACTTTTATAATAAAATACCTTTATAGTCGAAACAAATTTCCTTTCGAAAATACTTTTATAACTCGATGTTTCAACAAGTTTATCCTTGTTCCTGTAGACTCTGGTAGTGCGTTGATCAGGCGCAAAACTAGAATTCTCCAGGTACTTAGTAGACTTGTTTCAACACCCAGTGAAAATACTGGAAAAACTTTTAAAAACAGATATGGAAAGTACAATCCAAACAAAAACGAACAAAACCTTTGTCCAACCATGGTTCGTAGATACACAATGATTACGCCTGGATCCCCCAGGAAACAATCCATATCCATAAGCTTTCTCAGCCCTGTGAGTTACGCCATGATGACTAGTAGAATGCAGGATACACAATGGTTACGCCTAGATCCCCCAGGAAACAATCCGTACCCCCAGGCAAGACTCAGCCAAGCATTTGCACTACTATTCGCAACCTACACAGATTGCAGGATACACAATGGTTACGCCTGGATCCCCCAGGAAACAATCCGTACCCCTAGGCAAGACTCAGCCAGGCAGTTGCGCTATGCGGTCACGAGAGAACAATAAGACCATGGGTAACGCCATGGAATTCGAAGGACACTCGAGTATCATATCCGGAAAACCAAAATCAGAGAGAATAATATCGATAGAATGAATCCAAGATGTGGCCACAAATTGGATATCAAGAAGAAGGCACTTTCCATATCTTTACTTCGAAAATATGTATCATATAGTACCTTTTCAAATCACTTTCAAATATTGTACTTATATAAAATCCATTATATATAAGATTTAATTTTCAAATCAAATACTTTCCAAAATCAATAGTATATCAAATCATACTTATATAGACTTCAATTATATAAGATTTCACTTTCAAATTGAGTACCTTTTCAAATCTATAGTTTTCGAATCAATTTCATACTCATACAAATCAATTTTATATAAGTTTGACAACTCCAAATCAAGTATTTAGTAACACAAGGTTCTCAAATTTCAATTTGTTTCAATATCAGTTCAATTTCAAAATCATATACAATTTCACCCAATTATTTCTTCTTAATTTAAACTTCTTTAGTTTCAAAGTTTCAACCATAATAAATTCAGAAAATAATCCAAGTTTCTAAATCAAAATAATTAAGTCAAACAATTCATTTCCAAAATCAATGGTTTTCAAAATCATCTTATATTTACATAAGGTCCATCTTATATCAGGATCAAAATTTCAAAAAATAAATTTCGCTGTATGAAGAGCCATATGGGATTGAATATCTTTGCTTTTGTGGGTTATATATCTTTGTAATTTAAATTGGAATTTTCTTTTAGTAAGCAAAGATATTCTAACTCGACAGCTTTCAATTTCAGCGTCAAAATATATCAATGATATTAGGATATAAGATGTACATACGTCATCGTTTCGCAAAATTACATTTGATCGCTCGCTCGATCACACAAGTTCGCTTTCGAACTAGTATTGTCCATTCGACTTCCCTAATGCGGATTTCGATATAGTTTCTCGACTAGAGCCATCAGTCTCCTTGCATAGCCATATACTATGATAGAGAATTCTAGAATCAAGCCCAAAATCCATATCAAATATTCGCCATCAAGAATCGAATGAAAAATCCTAACACGAAATGGTGTAATTCACCTCGAACTTGTGTACTCAAACTTGGATCAAATTAATTATGCGAATAAACCAGCATACGTACAACTTTTATACTTATTCCAACTTGTTAAATATATAGTTTCATCAAGATGTTACAAAATTAAAACATTTAACTAAACTTTATTCAAAATATTTGGAAGACCAAATTCTTTTCAAAACATTTCCAATCTAAATTTGATATTAGAAGAATTCAAAATAGCCTTATTTATTTACTTAACAAAACAGTTTCAACTTATTTAAATCATATTACTACATACTTTAACATACATACCAAACTTATATACTTTATATTTTTCAAAATTTCTTAGCTTTGAAAAGTTAACCTTGATTTGGAAGTGCTCGAACCTTCAAAATCGTTGAAGAAATCATTTTCAATTTCAAGAGTTGGAAATCAGCAACAAATCAGTAAATCAATTTTAATAGATAGGGTTATATCAAATCCAAAACTCAAGGACTGAACACTGGCTTATTTCAAATCATTTCAAATATATATATACATATATATATATATATACATATATCTTCCGAATATCAAATCTTACTTCGGAATTTGAAATCAAAATTTGGTTTCGCAAAATCACTCACATAGCAATGCTACTAAAGTGGCCTCTCCCCCACTCTGAAACTCGAAAATCAATATCGATAATGCGTGCACTCATCACCGAAATTATTTTCCAGCGACATAAGTGAGTTCTGGACTTCTATTTTCTCAAACTTCTTTTTGAAATTTCTTCGAAATCATTCGAAACTCATTAAAATCATTTGAAACATTTCTTATTTGGAAAATACTTTTAAATCATATTATTATTATATATTTCAAAATCTTAAAACCAGTTACAAAATATCGGAGTTCAATTCTCGAATTTCAAATTTAAAATCCTTTAGTTATAAATCATTTTTAGATAGATCAAATTTCTTATATAATTTTTTTTTCAAAATCCTTTCGAAAACCTCAAATTCTTATTTTAAAAGGGTATATAATCCTTATCGAAAACATTTCAATTTCATATATAGAATAAAATCATACTTATCAAAATAATAATTTCGGTTTAGAAAACAATTTCTAGAATACAAAACCCGATTTTCAAAGGATGATTTGAGAATGGATTTCAACAAAGTTAGAGATTCAAATTAGAGGAACTCTAATCAAATAAAATTTCTGATTTGAAGATAGGCTTGAACGAAGACGAGACAATTAACTTACAAAATAAGAGATGGATATACTTATACAAGTCGCGGGCGACCTTAACCGGGTCAACCGTGACTTCAGGAACAAGATCGATGCAGAATTCCAAGAAAAACCAACATTCGATCGCAAGAGATAGCGGTATCTAAACCAAAGATATATAAATCTCTGGTGAATCAATGCAAATTGTAAAGGAGTTCCACCCCTTTACAAATCATCCAAAGATTGGCGGGATCGCTTATTCTTATAGAGATCATTCGAAGTGGAGTTATGGGATACTCCAGAATCAAAAGAATACAAATAGGGAGAGACAAGAATGAATTTTGGAACCGCAAGGAACGTTCCAAAGTTCAAAGGAAATCGAGTCAAAAGGAAGAAATTCCAACTCGAACGAAAGTGATTCTGTAAATAAATTTACTATATATGCTAGGTTTTGCCTAGAGCCAAAGCTCTGATACCAACTGTAACGACCCGTTATTTTGGACCATTCAAATCGACAATAAATCCACACATGTCTGACTTGAATAATTCAAAATATCAGATTGTTAATTTAAATTTGGCAAAACTCAGCATATGCAGTAAATAAATCAATCACAGAATCACAGACACGGAGTAATACAATAATACGCAGCGGAATAGATAAAATAGTAGTTCATGAAGCTACTATATAAACATCAGAGTTAGAAATAAAATACAACAGAATATCTCAAATACAATGAAGTCTTCAGTACGAATGGATGACTTCTCTGAACAAATCAACTAGGAGAGCTGAAAGCTGAGGCGATAGTTGGATCTCCAAAGGAAGCTCCAAACTCCAAGGATGAGTCTCAAATGCTGTATCACTCGGTCTGACCCAAGCGTAAAGCAAAATACAAAACACTCGAGTCAGGATTAACATTCTTATACTAATAAATCCAACTCAAGTGAAATATCAACTGAAATACAGGTAACTTAAAGGATGTTTGGGATAACCATCCTCTAAGGATCCGTGGAACTATCTACAAGGTGGAAATATACACTACAACACCGTGGTCATTTCAAATTTAGTTATACTTCAAAACCAAATATCATTTTCATTTCAAATATATCTATTTCCAAAATTGTATATATAGATTAAATAATTTATAAGGTAAAGCATTTACAATTTCCTCAAGTCTCACAAATCGATTCAATTTAACTCAAATTTCAACTTCAAATTTATTCAAAGCTCAATTCATTAATTCAATTCAATTCTAAATATACCATTTAAATTTTTAATATATTTCAAAGCTTTAATAATCAACATTTTCAAAGTTAAACGTTACAGTTTCATAAAGCTCTTGATTTAACTTTATTATTATTTAATCAGGGAATATTCACTTAATAAATTAAATATCATTTAACTAGCCTTAAATTTCATTTTTTTTTCTAAATATTTCCTTAAATTTATTTAAACAAGAAATATTTATTAAATTATTTAAATCAAACTCAAGTTATAAATCATATCTTAAATCCAAATTCCAATAAGTTTTAAATTGGTTTAATTAAATAAAATTCCTTACTAAATTCAAATTATCTTCCCAACCTTAACTTATTCAAATTTTTACAAAAATCTATTTTAAAATATAAATTTTATACTTAACATATTATATGTATTAAATCCATCTTAATTAAATTAAATATCATCATTAAATCTATATATATCATTACCATTTATATATAAATTTTTAAAAAAAAATCAACATTTGTTAAAACCAAATATTTCTTTCCAAAACCATAGAATTCAATTTCAAAATATTTATATATATATGGACCAACGGTGTTTGTATATATATTTATCATATGGTTAAGTGATACGGATATTTATCATTTCCATCCGAAATTTAAATATATACGGGTAGATATCATTTCGACCCGTAATCCCAATTTCAATTCAAATGAAAATCGCTTGGGTTTATCATTTCAACCCATAACGATTTTCTCCTATTCTAAAGTCCGTTCGGGTATGTATCATTTCAACCCATAGTGAATTCTATACTAACAGGGAACTTGAAGAGTGATAACAGATACTAAAAATATAACAACAGGCATATATCATCAATATAAATAACAGATACTGGTGTCAGATGTCATAGGTGAACATATACAGATAATAGTAATAACAGGCATATATCATCAATATAAATAACAGATACCGGTGTTAGATGTCATAGGTGAACATATACAGATAATAGTAATAACAAGCATATAAATACTAGATACTGGTGTCAGATGTCACAGGTGAACATATACAGATAATAGCATATATAACAATTTAAATAACTACAGCATCATATTTCAATTGTCGTTTCAATTGAAATCAAATTTAATAAATACAAGAATGTTAAATCGTGAGTGGTTGCTCACCTTTCGAGGTTAGAGGAATTTGATGACGAACTGAGCTACGAATCCAAGCATGAAATTTCAAAGCAAAGCATGATGGACATGGAATAAACGATTAAAGCAAGGCTTTATAAAAAAAGAGGAGAGAAGGATGGCTACTGGATGAGCAAGGGGTGGCAGGCCGAGTAAAGGCTGGAAGCAGATCATGCTCGGTTGCGGGAAGGTCGGATCCGGTGGAAGCAAGGTGGTGTTTGTGTTGCGTCTTTGCATGGAGGAGAGAGAGGAGGTTAATAACACGGTGGCGGTGGGGTATTGCTTGGTTGTTAATGGCTGGTCAAAGGTTTGTGACCAGTGAAGTGCTCAGTCAAGGAGCTGCTGCGGTTATAGGGTGGAAGATGTGGCAGGAGGTTGGAGTCACAGACGTTGCAGCAGTGGTGGCTTCGGCAAGAGAAGGTGGAGGTGCGGTTACGTATGGGTGGTCTCAGCAGCTGAGTTGATGGGTAAGCTCGGCTACAAGGCGAAGGGGTGACTGTCTCTTCGGTTGCTGGCTGAGGGCAAGGGAATAGAGGTCAGTGGTGTTCATGATGGAAGGAAGGGGACGGATCTGAGGGAAGTTTGGCAAGAAACGAGAGAATGGGCTGAGGTGGGGTGATGTGTTTGTAGGATGGTGGTGGAAAGTGACTGTTGAGTGACGATGGGATGCTTGAGGGCTGGTTGACGTAATTGGAAGTATGGGAGGAGGTGGAAGGAGAAGCTTGCAAGGTGGCTGTTGCGTGAGTTGATGGGTGAAGAGGCTTCGGCGTTGGGTTTTGTTCATGTTGAGTTTGCGTGCAAGGAAAGGTGGCTGCTGGGGTGGTATGACGCGTGAGAAGAAGGGAGATAATTGCTGGAGAAGAAAATGAAGAGGTAGCCGAAGGAAAAGGAAAATGGAGGAAGATACGCTCAAAAGAAAGAAACGTGGCCAACTTGTATTATATAAATAACAACCAGTTTAAAGTAATATATTATTTTAAACAATTGCGAATGTCAAGGGCCCGAGTTGAACCCAGCTATTATTAGAAGTAACAGCTATTTTAGAGTCAAATATAAAGTGGAGAAACGGCAACTTCACACGTTCATTTAGCTGCAAACTTTAAAGCAATTTATAGATTTGTAACTAATGTAAGATTTTGAATGGATAGGGAAGCAATAAATTATCTGTAACATTCAATTCCCTTGATTTCGTGCAAAGTACTGAAGTAATAAATTGTTGCTTGGGATGCACGATTAGATTTGAAAACAAGGGAAAATGTAAAGTCAAAATGTGGTACCGCTACGGTGAACAGTTTATTGTCTCCGTCGCGTACCGGACCTCAAAATACAGAAATGAATATACTGTGGAGATCAACACGATGAGACGATCAAAACGGTATACAGATATTGGTGGTATGATCATCGGATCAAAAATCGATAACCGGTACCGAAAATGCTGCTATTTGGTCAGAATTAAGATAAACGGAGCAGTAGAAGTCCAAATTTGGAAAAACGAATTTCGCAGTCTGATTCAGAATGATCTAAATAAATTTTCTCCTGTTGACATATTCTGGTTTCGGAAAACTTTTAAATTCACTGTTATTAACCGGTTTGATTTGAAATAAAATTTCACAGAAAAATAAACTTCAATATTATCAGATGAAAATTTACCAGTTGCTATATTAAAATAGACGTATTCCAAATAATAAATTTTTATTTTCAAATTTTATTGTTTAAAATTTCACAAAATTTCAATTAACATATTATTAAAACTATTAAAATTTACGGGTCGTTACATGTTTGATCCCAGATCTGTGGCTGAAGCACATCAAAGGGCTCTAGCTTGGGAGAAGCAAGGAAGGAGAGGTGGTGGTGTGTTTACAAATTCCAACAATCAATGAAAGGGGCTAGTAGCAATGCGAATGTTTCGAAGGCTGTTGCGAAACCGGTTGTTAATGAAGTTGCTAAAACCAGAATCAATAGTGGCATCAAATGTTTCAATTGTCAGAAGATGGGTCACAAAAGCAATGAATGTACGAAGCCAAAGAAGCGAACGATGATTGCTGAGGCAGAGGAAGATGAGGTAGAAGCTGATTGTTCTAATTCACTACATGATGAGGAGGAAGAGAATGTGTCGGGAGATGACGGGTATTCATTGATGATGAAGAGGTCGTGTTTAACACCAAAACAGGAGGAGGAAACTAGCTGGTTGAGGAGTAACATCTTTCAATCAACATGCACTATCTTGGGAAGGGTTTGCAAGTTTGTCATCGATGCAGGAAGCTGTGATAATATTATCTCTACAGAAGCTGTGAAGAAGTTATCATTGAAGACAGAGAAGCATCCGAAACCTTACAAGTTCGCTTGGTTGAGGAAAGGTGGAGAGGTGAAAGTTGGAAGAAGGGCTTGTGTTAAATTTTCAATTGGAAAGAAATACAAAGATGAAATTTGGTGTGACGTTGTAGACATGGATGTATGCCATCTGTTGTTGGGGAGACCGTGGCAGTATGATAGGGCTGTGCAACATGATGGACGTGCTAACAGTTACAGTTTCATGTTTGAGGGTACAAAGATTACTTTAATTCCTAAAAAGCGACAACACGAAGAAAACAAGTTGGAGGAGATTGAAGAGTTGAAAACTTTGTTATCATTGAAGGAGTTTGTTAAGGAGGTAGAAGAGGAGCCTGAAGTATTCTTGCTGATTGGACGTGAGAGTCATGAAGTGGTTGAGATCCCTGAAGAAGTGAAACCAGTGATGGGAGAGTTTGACGATGTATTTCCCGAGGAGCTACCAACGGAGTTACCGCCGTTGAGAGACATTCAACATCAAATTGATCTTGTTCCAGGAGTTGTGTTACCTCATAGACCACACTACAGAATGAGTCCAAAGGAACACGAGGAGTTGAGAAGGCAAGTGGAAGAGTTGCTTGAGCAGGGGCGTGTGCAGGAAAGTTTAAGTCCTTGTGCGGTGCCAGCTTTGTTAGTACCAAAGAAGGATGGAACATGGAGGATGTGCACTGATAGTCGAGCACTGAATAAGATTACAGTGAGATACAGATTTCCGATGCCGAGACTTGATGATTTGTTGGATCAGTTGAGCGGGGCTACTATCTTTTTGAAGATTGATTTGAAAAGTGGTTATCATCAAATTCGTATAAGACCAGGAGATGAATGGAAGACAGCATTCAAGACGAGAGAAGGATTATATGAATGGCTGGTCATGCCGTTCGGTCTTTCGAATGCACCTAGTACATTCATGCGGGTGATGAATCAGATCTTTAGACCATTTATCGGGAAATCCGGGGTGGTGTATTTTGATGATATACTGATATATAGTTGAAGCGCAAAAGAGCACTTGCAACATCTGAGGGAAGTGTTGATGATATTGCGACAGGAACAATTTTATGCTGCAACGAAGAAATGTGTGTTCATGACGCATAGTGTTTTATTTTTGGGATATGTTATTTCGAATGGAGGTATACAGGTGGATCAGAATAAAGTTGAAGCAATCAGAAATTGGCCACAACCCATGACGATTACAGAGGTTAGAAGCTTTTATGGTTTGGCATCATTCTACCGAAGGTTTATTCCACACTTCAGTAGCGTGATGGCACCAGTTACTGATTGTATGAAGGGGAAGCAATTTTCATGGACGAAGGAAGCAGGATTTGCTTTTGAACAGATCAAAGAGCTTTTGACGACAGCACCAATTCTAGTTTTGCCAGATTTTCAGTTGTTGTTTGAGTTACATACTGATGCATCTAAAGTTGGGATTGGAGGGGTGTTGAGTCAGAAAGGTCGTCCTATTGCATATTTCAGTGAGAAGCTATCGGGAGCAAAGATGAGATATAATACATATGATGTGGAATTTTATGCTATCGTATAAGCTATCAAACATTGGAGACATTATTTGTTTCATAAAGAATTTGTGTTATATACTGATCATGAGGCGTTGAAGCATATGCAGGGACAGGACAAGATTGAGGCAAGGCATGCTTCGTGGATTACGTACTTACAACAATTTACATTTGTGGTGAAGCATAAATCGGGAATTACGAATAGAGTGGCAGATGCATTGAGTCGAAGGAATCATTTGCTGACTACAATGAAGGTTGAAGTAACGGGGTTTGATATGTTACCAGAACTGTTTGTTGATGATCCTTACTTTGCAAAGTATGTAGATAAAGTCAAGGAGGGGAAGACGAATGAGTTTGTAATGGTGGATGGTTTTCTTTTTAAGGGAAATCGATTACGTATACCCGAGTGCAGCTTACGAATGAAGATTGTGAAGGAGTTGCATGAGGAAGATCATGTGGGGAGAGACCGTACATTACAGTTGATTTCGCAATCATATTTTTGGCCTACTATAAGAAGAGAAGTAGAGAGTTTCGTGGAGAGATGACATATTTGTCAAGTTTCCAAAGGGACAGCGACGAATGCGGGATTGTATATGCCATTACCTGTGCCTATTAAACCGTGGGTTGATATCAGCATGGATTTTGTTTTGGGTTTGCCTAAAACTCAAAGGGGAAATGATTCTATATTCGTTGTGGTGGATAGATTTTCCAAAATGGCACATTTTATCGCTTGTAAGAAGACAGCTGATGTCGTCCGTGTTGCACAATTATTCTTTAAAGAGGTGTATCGATTACATGGGCTACCTGAATCTATTGTTTCAGATCGGGATACTAGATTTCTAAGCCATTTTTGGTTGAGTTTGTGGAAGACGGTTGGAACGAAGTTGAACTTTAGCAGCGCCTATCATCCGCAAACAGATGGGCAAACGGAAGTGGTAAACAGATCATTGGGAAATTTGTTGCGATGTCTTGTGCAGGATAACTTGAAGAGTTGGGTATGAAATTATGCCAAGCAGAGTTTGCACATAATCACGCTATTAACCGTAGTATGGGTTTCAGTCCGTTTCAAGTTGTATACTCAGCAAGTCCAAAGGGTCCATTGGATTTGACGATAGTACCAGATCAGAAGGGAGTTGTTAAGCGGGCTAGTGATTTTGTAACTGAGTTGCAGGAATGCCACAAAACTGTTCATGAACGATTGCTTGCGTCAAATGAGAAGTATAAACAACTGGCAGATAAAAAGCGAAGATGTGTGAATTTCAGAGAAGGTGACTTGGTTTACGCCGTGTTGACAAAAGATCGTTTTCTAGTGGGAACGTATAATAAGTTGAAAGCTCGAAAAATCGGTCATGTGGAAGTCTTGAAGAAAATCAATCAAAATGCATATCAGTTGAGATTATCGGATGATATTCATACGTCTGATGTTTTCAATGTCAAATATTTGATTCCGTATCATGGGGATGAACTTGTTGTGGAAGAGGAAGGTGCAAATTCGAGGTCGAATTTTTGCCAACCGGGGGAGGATGATGCAGCGCGATCTGCCAATTTAGGTCGCTCACGACCTAGTGGAACTTTAGGTCGCTCACGACCTAGTGAAGGTCGCTCACGACCTATGGAAGGTCGCGCACGAGTTAACGGAGTCAGTGTTCAGGCATGTGAACGAGCTAACGAGTTAAAGAAAAAGGCGCTCAAACGATCTAACGAATTACTCATTTCTTTAGGTCGCTCTGATCTTTCGAGTACCAGTTTTTACGAGCTACGACCTATGCTAGGTCGCAGGGGAAGTGTTACGACCTATGTTAGGTCGTGGAAGCGAGATACAACCTATGCTAGGTCGCGGGGAAGTGTTACGACCTATGTTAGGTCGCGGAAGCGAGATACGACCTATGTTAGGTCGCGGAAGCGAGATACGACCTATGTTAGGTCGCTGATTTGGATGCCGCTTTATTTTAGGTCGCTGCCTTCTGTTGTTAGGTCGCTCACTACTACATTTCGTTAAGTCGCTCGTGGGGTAGGTCGCATGGAGATTTCCATAAAGCTATGTCTTAAGTCGCATGAAGTGTTAGGTCGTTAACGACCTATACTAGGTCGCTGATGGAGGCTGATGTATTGAAGTTAGGTCGCGTGAGTTGTATTTTAGGTCGAGGCCGATCTATGTGTTGTAAATATGTGATATCATGTGTCGTAATGTGCTATATTTTGTGCTGTATTGCTGTGTTGTTTCTTTAGGTCGCAGACGACCTTAGTTAGGTCGTAGGTCGTAAGTGTTAGGTCGGTGCCGACCTAGGTGTTGTAATCTGTTGAGTCATGTTGAGTTGTAACCTCTATAAATAGCGGGGTGGTGTCATTTGTAATAGTTAGTTGATTTTGAATAAAACTTTTGTTTGTTAGCTTTGTGCTTTCATTTAAATTGGTAGTTGAGTGTGATCTCCTATCTCCACCTTCGGTATTCAAGTGCGCTTGAATCAACGATCGTTGAAGCCGATTCACGAAATCTAGTGCGCTAGATCAACGTCGAAGAATCGTAGATCTTTAAACACGGTATCGTGCGCGATCAACGTGTTTGAGATAGCTAGAATCCGGTATCTTTGGATCAACGGATTTGGGCCATTCGGTATCTTCTACTCCATCGATCGCTACTTTCACCGATTCTGTAACGACCCGACTTTTTCTCCACAGAAAGTCGTATCATCATGAAGAAAGAAAGGGATAGAAGAAGAAAGGATAGAAAAGAAGAAACAACAACACAAAAGAATCTCACAGCGGAAACGAATGAAATATAATATATCATATAGAATATTACATAGTATCATATACATCGGAGTTACACAACTTATACAACACATATTAGACAGTTACAAACATCTGTCTAATTCATACAACTCAAGTATCACAGATACAGACACAACATATACACAGCGGAATCATCATATATCTACACGGTGAAGCCTCCTGCTCCAAATCTCCTCCAGAATTCGTCAAAGCTAACCTGAATCCCTCGACTACTCAATACAATATTGAGTACCCAAGAGTTTAATAAAACAGAAAATAAACACTTGGGTCAGACATGGGTCTGGTGTGAGTAAACGGTTAAAATTTGTTTAACTTTGAAAAACCTTTGAAAGAAAAGGTATCTCGTAAGACTTTCCGCACATAAACACGGAAAAGTTTTTACCTTACGATAACCAAAACATTTGATAGGAAATCCAGTTATACTATAATTAGGGTCTAGGGTTTCCAAATAAATATGAAATAGCTGAAATTGTTACATTATTAAATTCCAGCATACTAGCCATAAAGTGGGTTATACAATCAAATCCGATGGCACTTATTGGAAGTTGGATTCCATACAATGGCAGGGCTACTGGGGTACCGCCCGTCATAGTACGTGGCCTAGATCACCGTACCGAGGAGTACGCCCGCTCCCCTGCAACACAAAGCCGGAACCATCCCTTACTGGATAATTCCGAACAAGACAACCCCGTAGTTGGCGCGACCAACCACACACTAAGCCGAATAATAAGAAGGGACCTCTAGACAGGGATATATCTTGCTCTCAGTGGGAGCTACCCACGAAGCTTTGCTGCACCTCCCCTGTTTTAGCCATTCCCGGTTGATGAGGCTTGAGGCTACGATTACCTTTAATCAGAACATATCACTTAGAATGCTCATCGTCCGCCTGACGATGTGCTGAAAGCATTCAATCCATACAAGTTCGTTCCGGGTTCGAACGAAACCGAAGGCATTATCTCGTTACACTCGTTTTGGAATCACCCTCAGAGTTAACGACAATAACCCTTGCACTCTGAATCTTCATCTTCACTTGAGATTCACGACCTATCGTTAATTTGGATCGATGTGGTATTCGGGTCTCCAGACCTGGAATACCGGTATACGGAAACCCGATCCCGGTCTCATCGAAATCCAAAACGTATCTTTTAAGGCCAAGTTGTTTAAAGGTTTAAACATTTAAACTTATATTCTGAATGATATAAACAGATAGATAAATAACATTATCACAATAGATAATTCATATCAACATTCATCTCACAAAGCAGCATATATCATATATATATCAGAGACATACAAATCATCCAATATCAACCAATCACCCAATATCAAACATCCAGTATTAATCAATTATCTAAACAGAATTGATTAACTCTAATCAATTTAATTAACCTTTAATTAAATTAATTACTATCACTTAATTACTTGGATTATCTTAATCCTGCTTACTAACATTAATTAATTACCAATTAATTAATTTAACATCTAAATGATCTTCCTTAATTAATCTTCCTTGATTAATTATACTTTAATTACATTCAAGTAATTATCCTTAACCATATACAGAAATTAACCTTTCATTACTATCATTAATTACAATAATTAATGAACCTTCATTTATTAATTAATTATAATTAATTATATTAATCCTCAATTAATTACAATTAATTAATCATACTTAAATTAATTACTTTTATTAATCAACCTTGATTAATTCATTAATAATTAATCCTCTAATTATTTCATTAATTTATTACCTTCTAGTTAATTAAATAATTAATCTTTAATTAACTACATTCATTAATTAACCTTAATTAACCATAAACAGTCATTAACAATTTGTAATTACTTATCTTAATTAATTACTTTTTAATTAATTATATTAATTAATTATTCTTTAATCACTTATTATTGATTAATTAATCTTAATTAATTAACCCTTAATTAATTACTTCCTTAATTAATTACTCTCTTTTAATTAATTACCTTAACTAGTAATTAATCATATTTTTAATTAACCTTAACCTTTTAATTAATTAATTACTCTTTAATTAATTTACTTTAAATTAATTATATTAATTAATCCTTTAATTAATAACATCAAGTGATTAACTCTTAATCAATTCCATTTAATTACTTCCATAAGTAATTTTCTCTTCTCTTAATTACATTCAGTAATTATCCATTTATTACTTGACTAAGTAATTATACTTAATTAATCATAGTGATTATCTTTAATTAATTATACTAATTAATTAACCTAAAATTAATTACATTAATTAATTAATCCATTAATCATCACTAAATTTTTAATTAAAGTAATTACTTAATTACATTCATTTCCACTAATTACTTCATTAAGTAATTATTCTTAATTACAAATAGTAGTTAACCTTTAATTTAATTTATTGATTAATTATCCTTAATTAACCTCAACTTATAAAGATAAACTCTTCATTTAAACCATTTAGAAGTAATTATATATTTGAATATATAATTTTACTTAAGAACAAAACAACTTATACATTAAATTTTGATATATTTAAAAATTTTAAAAACCTTGTTAAAACATGTTTAATAATTTAAACAGATATTTATCTTTGAAAACAAGATTATTTCATAACTTAAACTCGTTTATTTGCTTTTAAACTCGAAAACAACTGGAAATCAAGTTCCAGTTTAAAACCAGAACAACCCGAGCTCCAGCAAAACAAACCCGAGAAACTACACTTCCTTCCCGAACCAGCTTCGAGTTACTCGCCTACTCACCTGCTTCGAGACAATCATCCACTTGCACGAGCCTAACCCGAGACGCCTTCTTCTTTTCCAACGCTACTCACCACAAACCAGAACAACGTGCACACGTGCACGTGGTGCACTTGCACACTCGTCGCCGACCACCAACGTTCATCACGACGATCGCCAACAACCACACGATTACACGCGAACTCGAAAACGTCCCCAGATCGAACAAAACATCATCGAATCGAATTCGAACTAATATTGCCAAAAACTGGAACCCATCATTGCCAGAAAACTTCACCGTTACGACGCCTTCCACCTCGAGATCACATGCCCACCTCACCGAAGCTTCGTCACGACTCCAGCCAGCTTTTACACCTATCGCGATTGCCTCTGCATCATCATCCAAGTCGCGAATTCCCCAACAGTTCAACCTACCCAAAGCAGCCTAAAACCCTAGTTAGATCGATTACGATCATCACGGCTATTGGAAAAATTCAACGACATTTTTCTCATCATCCTCAACATGCAGACGAGCTTCAACCAAAATTCTAGCTACAATCATCATTCCAATCGACGACAATTCACCAAAGTTTCCAAATTGAACAAAACCCAATTTCACAAGAATTTCTCAACTAAAATTTACAATATGCATATCAAAATTCACGATTTCCTATCGTGATTACATGCATGCAATCCAAATTGGAAATTAAAGTAGTTGATTTTTAACAAAAACTTAGTTTTCACTGTTGTTTAAAAGATTTCAATATAATTATTTATTTTAAACATCTGGAATGATTTTTGTAGTGAAGTTACATGATCTCAATCATCTATTGTTTGCAAATTACAGATTTACAATGAATAAAGAATGAGATATTGAATTTAAAGAGAGAAAAACCAAAACTGTTAACAACAGAACCTATTTTCTTGTTTACAGGCATTCTAAACCAAACATGCATTCAATATCATAGCAAATTTAACACATGCATCAACATCCCACTACAGATTTATTAAAAACTGTTTTTAAAAATGAAGATTTACTCACCTGTTAAAACAGAGAACAGATAACCTGTTCTTGATTTCCAGACTTGTTCCAGGCTCTCGAATTTCCTTTTTGTTGTTGAATTTTTATCTGGTGTTAATCTTTGAATTTAGTTGCTTTCCAGGTTTTCTTGCTTAGTTGAGTTGTAGGTTGAAGTTGTTTGATTTAGTTGCTTGATTCCAGATTGAAGATGAAATCAGGCTATTGAACTTGCTGTTTATCTTCACTTTGACATGCAAAGTCTCAGGTTAAAACTTGATATTTGAAATTTTTATAGACTTTGAAAATGTTTTGAATATGATTACAGGTTTTGGTTTGAGGAATTTTTCAGACATGGAATTATCTTTGTTTTCAGCTGAGAAGAGAAAAAGAAATGGGAGAGATAAAGAATAAGCTTTATGAATTAAATTATGGTTTAAAGATTAAAGAAAATAAAATTTGAAATGATGACACTTGTTTTTAAAAGTTACATTTGTCACTTATATTACTTAATTACCTTACAAATGTTACTTACATGTCCTAATGTATTAACACATGTCATAAGTATTTTTAAATGAATTTTTATTTAATTTAAATGTTAATATAAAGCTTTTCATACTAATTTATTTAATTAATAAACATTTATCTTAGTATATATGTATATATAAACTACTTTAGAGCGAATATTATAAATCCAATTATAATACAAATAAATTCTTATACACATATTTTTAAATCCAAAATCATTATTTTTATTGTTCAAGAGATATAAATTAAAATACCAAATACCCTTTGAAAAAGTATTATATTAAATTATACTTTCCAAATTACAATTTATATATATATATATATCTTTAAATAGAAAATATTTTTAACATAAATTTGAGAATTATTATATTAAATTTCAATACAACTTCAAATAATAATATATACATACATATATATTACAATTTGAAAATACATCTTTTATTTAAACAATAGATTTCTATTCACAATATATATAGCAAAATATATATTATAAATAGATTAAAACTTTATTAGCTTTGAAAATAAATCTTATCAATATTGCCAGATTAAATATTTATTATCCTTTAAAGATTAATTTACCAATTTAAATTAAAATTATAAAGGAAAATTATCAATTCAATTAAATTATTAATACAGATTATTAAATTTATACTGCCCAAAAACCCGGGATATCACATTCCTCCCCCCTTAAAATAATTTCGTCCCCGAAATTAAAAACAAAGTTAATTTAATAATCCAACAAAGATTTTAAAACAGCAACCACATACCTATCATCCAATTACTAACAACCAAAGCAACCATTCAAACAATCAAACCTAACTAACTATTCTGATAAAAATCAGGATAGACTTACTAACACTATCTAGAGTTTCCCCGGATATAAATCACCGGGAGACTCGCTCTACAGAAGCTAAACAAACAACACCACTATGATCCAGAGCTTCCCTTATCTCTAGATCCACTAATCTGAACAGAATATCAGATCACACCCAAGTCCAGCTCAACTTCCAAATCCATCTGAACTGCAAATCCCACAATCAGCGATGAACCATACACGTACTCCCTCAGATATACGTGAAATAGAATGAATTCCAAATATCCAAACTGGCCATTCATCCCTATAGACAAAGAACTACTCCTCTCGAGAACACAAGAAAATTCCAAAATACCCAAAATACTTCTGAGTTAACTTTCGTGACTTACCAAATCTTTTAGCTCTTATAATCGGAGAAAACTTAAACAAATTCCAATTTCCAACTCCGAATTCCAAATTCTGTCTCATCTCTACATAACTTACCAGACGATCCTGGGCTACCTCATCTCTTCCTGATCAGCTTAACCCTTGCTGATGCTTCTTGAAACAACTGGACCAAGAAACAAAATGATCTTCAAATCTGCTGAAATCCACAACTCTACTCCACAAGCAATAGAAGACTGAACTTCCTTTTCCCAGGTTCCGAAAACTTCTATACACTCTCAGAATGTTCATATAAACTTCCTGTAGAAATATGAGGTTACTTCCTTTCTTGCACAGCTACTACCTTTTCTACCGCTGCACAACTCTGATTTTGAAATAGATGAGAGTGTCGATGAACTCGAGCACAAACTAGATCCACAAACAAACGGGAACATTGGTTATCTTTAAAGACATAACCAATTCCTCAAAGAACAGACGAGTCCTCGGTCAAGGGTACTGTCTTCAGCTATCCTTGGCTAGAGGAAACTCAAAACTAGAAACAGAAGAGCAAACACAGATACTCTATAAATTCTAAGATACTTCACCAAATCCTTCTCTAGGAACAAATCGATATAAACTAAATCTTTACCTACGGGCAACCTTTGACCTCTTCGATAACTTTTACTTTCTCTTGAGATGCCTCAACTCCATACAAAAGATTACTCAAGATGAACTCTCAAACTAATCGCAAGTCACTTTTGCGATCCTACCTAGTTCGGATTCCAAAGATACTGTTCTCTCTTTACCAATTAAAACAGCCTTAAGCTTTTCCAAACAAGGTTAACCCTTCAAGAAAAAAATTCACCATCTACTCGGACTGCTGATAGAAGAACCACAAAGATTCCGGAACCATCGAAGAAACGAACCACACTGCTGCTTCCAAACTCTATCTCGACAGCACACCGAACACTCCGAGCTGCACTGCTATCACAGCTAACCAAGAATTCTAATCCAAAGGCTTCTCAACTAAAACCATCAACTAACTTCACAACGGACCTCCGAGATGGCAGACATTCCAAAAGAAAACTCGGCTCCAAACCAAACGCCAATAACTTACTCTTCTTAAGGGAAACAATGAGACCATGTCCGAAGAACAACTAATCGACCTTAGTCCCATACTTCCAAACAGATAAAACTCTCTTACTCGATATCAAAGAATTCCTATACAGCCGAGTCTTTCCTATGGTAGACATCAACTGTTCCTCCAATACCTTCTTAATCTTGTTCCAAAAGAAAATCTACTTCGGGAACATCCATAGATACTGCGTCTTATCACACAACTGCTCCTTCCTGAAGTCGCCAAGCTACCATCACTTACTTTTGCACAACTGATAGATTCAACTCTAGAAAATCTGCTCACCCGAGCTCAATCAATCTTACATTCCAATAATGGACTCCGAATCTTGAAAAGGATTTTCTTCAGAGATCCGAGACATCCTTACTCCATACTGCCAACTTACTCGAGACGATATTGGGTTTACAGTCTCGATATATACTTCCAACCTCAAACATTCAAACTCCAACTATTGGTAATTGTGTTACACACACTACCACCTTATCTACCTTTATAACTTATATTGGAAAACCCGAACAGGTAACCCAATAAATAGGTAAAAATACATAAATATATATATTTAAAATGATATTATTTTTTTTTATATAGAAATTATTTCTGGGTAAAATTATTTCATCTACCTCTTTAAAATAATATTGTGTCCGTTGGCCTGGTTCAAGTGTTTAGAGATCCCTATCAATAACGTTAGCTACTCGTATTGACCAGAATCCATATACCACTCAACCGATCAATTAACACAATATAAAACCATTTTTATATAACTAACAATTACGCGCTCTCAAGATAGACACCACTTCAGAGCCAAGGTATTCACTCAACCTACTGCTCTGATACCAACTGTAACGACCCGACTTTTTCTCCACAGAAAGTCGTATCATCATGAAGAAAGAAAGGGATAGAAGAAGAAAGGATAGAAAAAAAGAAACAACAACACAAAAGAATCTCACAGCGGAAACGAATGAAATATAATATATCATATAGAATATTACATAGTATCATATACATCGGAGTTACACAACTTATACAACACATATTAGACAGTTATAAACATCTGTCTAATTCATACAACTCAAGTATCACAGATACAGACACAACATATACACAGCGGAATCATCATATATCTACACGGTGAAGCCTCCTGCTCCAAATCTCCTCCAGAATTCGTCAAAGCTAACCTGAATCCCTCGACTACTCAATACAATATTGAGTACCCAAGAGTTTAATAAAACAGAAAATAAACACTTGGGTCAGACATGGATCTGGTGTGAGTAAACGGTTAAAATTTGTTTAACTTTGAAAAACCTTTGAAAGAAAAGGTATCTCGTAAGACTTTCCGCACATAAACACAGAAAAGTTTTTACCTTACGATAACCAAAACATTTGATAGGAAATCCAGTTATATTATAATTAGGGTCTAGGGTTTCCAAATAAATATGAAATAGCTGAAATTGTTACATTATTAAATTCCAGCATACTAGCCACAAAGTGGGTTATACAATCAAATCCGATGGCACTTATTGGAAGTTGGATTCCATACAATGGCAGGGCTACTGGGGTACCGCCCGTCATAGTACGTGGCCTAGATCACCGTACCGAGGAGTACGCCCGCTCCCCTGCAACACAAAGCCGGAACCATCCCTTACTGGATAATTCCGAACAAGACAACCCCGTAGTTGGCGCGACCAACCACACACTAAGCCGAATAATAAGAAGGGACCTCTAGACAGGGATATATCTTGCTCTCAGTGGGAGCTACCCACGAAGCTTTGCTGCACCTCCCCTGTTTTAGCCATTCCCGGTTGATGAGGCTTGAGGCTACGATTACCTTTAATCAGAACATATCACTTAGAATGCTCATCGTCCGCCTGACGATGTGCTGAAAGCATTCAATCCATACAAGTTCGTTCCGGGTTCGAACGAAACCGAAGGCATTATCTCGTTACACTCGTTTTGGAATCACCCTCAGAGTTAACGACAATAACCCTTGCACTCTGAATCTTCATCTTCACTTGAGATTCACGACCTATCGTTAATTTGGATCGATGTGGTATTCGGGTCTCCAGACCTGGAATACCGGTATACGGAAACCCGATCCCGGTCTCATCGAAATCCAAAACGTATCTTTTAAGGCCAAGTTGTTTAAAGGTTTAAACATTTAAACTTATATTCTGAATGATATAAACAGATAGATAAATAACATTATCACAATAGATAATTCATATCAACATTCATCTCACAAAGCAGCATATATCATATATATATCAGAGACATACAAATCATCCAATATCAACCAATCACCCAATATCAAACATCCAGTATTAATCAATTATCTAAACAGAATTGATTAACTCTAATCAATTTAATTAACCTTTAATTAAATTAATTACTATCACTTAATTACTTGGATTATCTTAATCCTGCTTACTAACATTAATTAATTACCAATTAATTAATTTAACATCTAAATGATCTTCCTTAATTAATCTTCCTTGATTAATTATACTTTAATTACATTCAAGTAATTATCCTTAACCATATACAGAAATTAACCTTTCATTACTATCATTAATTACAATAATTAATGAACCTTCATTTATTAATTAATTATAATTAATTATATTAATCCTCAATTAATTACAATTAATTAATCATACTTAAATTAATTACTTTTATTAATCAACCTTGATTAATTCATTAATAAATAATCCTCTAATTATTTCATTAATTTATTACCTTCTAGTTAATTAAATAATTAATCTTTAATTAACTACATTCATTAATTAACCTTAATTAACCATAAACAGTCATTAACAATTTGTAATTACTTATCTTAATTAATTACTTTTTAATTAATTATATTAATTAATTATTCTTTAATCACTTATTATTGATTAATTAATCTTAATTAATTAACCCTTAATTAATTACTTCCTTAATTAATTACTCTCTTTTAATTAATTACCTTAACTAGTAATTAATCATATTTTTAATTAACCTTAACCTTTTAATTAATTAATTACTCTTTAATTAATTTACTTTAAATTAATTATATTAATTAATCCTTTAATTAATAACATCAAGTGATTAACTCTTAATCAATTCCATTTAATTACTTCCATAAGTAATTTTCTCTTCTCTTAATTACATTCAGTAATTATCCATTTATTACTTGACTAAGTAATTATACTTAATTAATCATAGTGATTATCTTTAATTAATTATACTAATTAATTAACCTAAAATTAATTACATTAATTAATTAATCCATTAATCATCACTAAATTTTTAATTAAAGTAATTACTTAATTACATTCATTTCCACTAATTACTTCATTAAGTAATTATTCTTAATTACAAATAGTAGTTAACCTTTAATTTAATTTATTGATTAATTATCCTTAATTAACCTCAACTTATAAAGATAAACTCTTCATTTAAACCATTTAGAAGTAATTATATATTTGAATATATAATTTTACTTAAGAACAAAACAACTTATACATTAAATTTTGATATATTTAAAAATTTTAAAAACCTTGTTAAAACATGTTTAATAATTTAAACAGATATTTATCTTTGAAAACAAGATTATTTCATAACTTAAACTCGTTTATTTGCTTTTAAACTCGAAAACAACTGGAAATCAAGTTCCAGTTTAAAACCAGAACAACCCGAGCTCCAGCAAAACAAACCCGAGAAACTACACTTCCTTCCCGAACCAGCTTCGAGTTACTCGCCTACTCACCTGCTTCGAGACAATCATCCACTTGCACGAGCCTAACCCGAGACGCCTTCTTCTTTTCCAACGCTACTCACCACAAACCAGAACAACGTGCACACGTGCACGTGGTGCACTTGCACACTCGTCGCCGACCACCAACGTTCATCACGACGATCGCCAACAACCACACGATTACACGCGAACTCGAAAACGTCCCCAGATCGAACAAAACATCATCGAATCGAATTCGAACTAATATCGCCAAAAACTGGAACCCATCATTGCCAGAAAACTTCACCGTTACGACGCCTTCCACCTCGAGATCACCTGCCCACCTCACCGAAGCTTCGTCACGACTCCAGCCAGCTTTTACACCTATCGCGATTGCCTCCGCATCATCATCCAAGTCGCGAATTCCCCAACAGTTCAACCTACCCAAAGCAGCCTAAAACCCTAGTTAGATCGATTACGATCATCACGGCTATTGGAAAAATTCAACGACATTTTTCTCATCATCCTCAACATGCAGACGAGCTTCAACCAAAATTCTAGCTACAATCATCATTCCAATCGACGGCAATTCACCAAAGTTTCCAAATTGAACAAAACCCAATTTCACAAGAATTTCTCAACTAAAATTTACAATATGCATATCAAAATTCACGATTTCCTATCGTGATTACATGCATGCAATCCAAATTGGAAATTAAAGTAGTTGATTTTTAACAAAAACTTAGTTTTCACTGTTGTTTAAAAGATTTCAATATAATTATTTATTTTAAACATCTGGAATGATTTTTGTAGTGAAGTTACATGATCTCAATCATCTATTGTTTGCAAATTACAGATTTACAATGAATAAAGAATGAGATATTGAATTTAAAGAGAGAAAAACCAAAACTGTTAACAACAGAACCTATTTTCTTGTTTACAGGCATTCTAAACCAAACACGCATTCAATATCATAGCAAATTTAACACATGCATCAACATCCCACTACAGATTTATTAAAAACTGTTTTTAAAAATGAAGATTTACTCACCTGTTAAAACAGAGAACAGATAACCTGTTCTTGATTTCCAGACTTGTTCCAGGCTCTCGAATTTCCTTTTTGTTGTTGAATTTTTATCTGGTGTTAATCTTTGAATTTAGTTGCTTTCCAGGTTTTCTTGCTTAGTTGAGTTGTAGGTTGAAGTTGTTTGATTTAGTTGCTTGATTCCAGATTGAAGATGAAATCAGGCTATTGAACTTGCTGTTTATCTTCACTTTGACATGCAAAGTCTCAGGTTAAAACTTGATATTTGAAATTTTTATAGACTTTGAAAATGTTTTGAATATGATTACAGGTTTTGGTTTGAGGAATTTTTCAGACATGGAATTATCTTTGTTTTCAGCTGAGAAGAGAAAAAGAAATGGGAGAGATAAAGAATAAGCTTTATGAATTAAATTATGGTTTAAAGATTAAAGAAAATAAAATTTGAAATGATGACACTTGTTTTTAAAAGTTACATTTGTCACTTATATTACTTAATTACCTTACAAATGTTACTTACATGTCCTAATGTATTAACACATGTCATAAGTATTTTTAAATGAATTTTTATTTAATTTAAATGTTAATATAAAGCTTTTCATACTAATTTATTTAATTAATAAACATTTATCTTAGTATATATGTATATATAAACTACTTTAGAGCAAATATTATAAATCCAATTATAATACAAATAAATTCTTATACACATATTTTTAAATCCAAAATCATTATTTTTATTGTTCAAGAGATATAAATTAAAATACCAAATACCCTTTGAAAAAGTATTATATTAAATTATACTTTCCAAATTACAATTTATATATATATATATATCTTTAAATAGAAAATATTTTTAACATAAATTTGAGAATTATTATATTAAATTTCAATACAACTTCAAATAATAATATATACATACATATATATTACAATTTGAAAATACATCTTTTATTTAAACAAAAGATTTCTATTCACAATATATATAGCAAAATATATATTATAAATAGATTAAAACTTTATTAGCTTTGAAAATAAATCTTATCAATATTGCCAGATTAAATATTTATTATCCTTTAAAGATTAATTTACCAATTTAAATTAAAATTATAAAGGAAAATTATCAATTCAATTAAATTATTAATACAGATTATTAAATTTATACTGCCCAAAAACCCGGGATATCACAGATTCATCGTTTTGTTATTCCGCTGCTGCATCAGGAATCGAATTTGGTGATTCGCAGTTAACTGAG
This sequence comes from Allium fistulosum, assembly GCA_030737815.1. NCBI lineage: Eukaryota > Viridiplantae > Streptophyta > Magnoliopsida > Asparagales > Amaryllidaceae > Allium > Allium fistulosum. Next base: position 785,918,036 of record CM060902.1, on the reverse strand, counting down.
ATCGACATTTAGGGAGGTTGATGTGGAAGCTACGTCAGCGGTGAGATTGAATTTGGGGATGAAAGGAAGTGGGGATTTTGTGGGCGAATTCAGAGAGGAAGAGAATTAGGTTGTAGAACTGGAGAAGGAGAATAAGAGGAATGGATGTGGTATACACACGGGCAGTGGTATTCTTTATTATTTTCAACTGTCATACCAAAGGAGCAAGTTCAAGAACAATGACCGAGGTTCAAATCTAATGCTAATATATCCAGGGGCGGAGCTAGGTACAAGCCAGATATGGCCAAGGCCCCACCTCAAATTTTGATTTTCATATTGTAATAAGCTACTTTGGCAACTTAGGCCATACCTCAAAATAATGGTTTGTCCTATCTCAACTAATAATTGCCAATTCCTTATACTTTTTTATTGCTTGTGAATGATTATATTTAATAGAATGGAAAGTATGCCCTATGTGAAGATGTGAGCTGGCTCCGCCACTGAATATATCTGTCCTATTACTGTTGTATAGTTTAAATTCAATCTCCCAGCCTTAGTGAACACATATTAGTATAGCCGAAAATTTTGGTGCATAAGAAACAGTCAAGATATTCATAACACAAATCAGTCAAGATATTCATATCACTGAGGCGGAAACAGATATGAATATATCACATAAAAGTTTACATCAAAGTAGTGGTCAAACAAGGTCCACTATATCACAAAAGAATAGATACAAGTGCTAGACAAAAGAATAAGTATACATCAAGGAGTCTCTATCTCGAATGTATAATAACAAAAACTACTAAGCTAAAGTAGTCAGCCAAAAGTCAGGTGACGGACTCTGATAAGAAGTCAAGCAGGAGCACCTGAAATACCTCGGTCTGACCCAAGTATTATTTAAGAAGAAAATGATAAACGGACCAGTCTAGCTATAAATATCAGATAAAATAAGATAGGATAAGAGATATCACAAAACGTATGATAACAATAATGTCAAACTGTGACAAGTATACATCAGATAACAACAAAAATCATACAATATCTCAAATATTCTCAAACACCAAAAAGAATGTCATGTTCTTTAAATTATTCACCAAAACACAAATATTGATAGAGCTTATCAATGCAATCAACTAAAATTGGTGAAACACAAATTTTAGAAATCATCAACTAGAAATCCAAAAATCACAAAAGGGGGTGAGGCCTATCACAAACGGGAGAATGAAAACTCACTAATACGTGTATCACAAACGGAATGCTATTCCATGGTTGCTAACCATCAAGTTTAAGCCGAAGCTCCACAAACGGCCCAAAGACCATGGGTCGCTACCCCACCAAATTGAACCGAAGTTCCACAAACGGGGTTTTTAGTCCCCACACAAACAAATAGACATCGCACATCGCTAGTCTAAATCATAAAATGATCATCATCGATCAATAAAAAGTGTCAATTACACTAAGCTAGTAAATAAATGATTTTAGCTTCATGTCCCATAACCACTGGCTTAACTTAAATATTTACAAATAAATTGTAGATTTCCACTCAAAGATTGTCACAAGGGTTCAATCGAACAAGTCCAAGAATTAACCGACGAAGTAAACGCAAGTGTTTCATACCACTTGTTTTGCTAAGCCGTTTAATTAGATTTCTCATACGAATGAGGTAAAGGTTTATATATACTAATAGATTGGAAAACGGTTTTAAAAACGAGCTTTGTATTTAAAAGTAGTGTTGAAATCATTTTTGTGAAAGAGTTTGAATATTTACTACTAGTATAGAAACCTTTGTATTTTAAAGTGACAAATCACAGAAATGGTTGTAGAAACAATCAATCACCAAAATCCACATTCGACGACGTGAATTAAAACCATAAAAATTGATACTGAATCCATCAATATGGATATTCCCAAAAATCCAAAGAAAGAAGTCATCAAAGTCGATAATAAGTGATAACAACTAACCAGATCAACGAAAATCGATTAAAATTGAAAAACCCACACAAAACAGCCTAAATAGGCAAAAATGCACAGTTCCAAACGTTTGAAAGGTCAACCAGACGTCTGGAATTGGGTTCTGGAAATATATAGTTTTCCAGAAACCTTCTAGACGTCTAAAATTGCAAACCAGCGTCTGAACCAATAAATCAAACGTTTGGGATTAGTCTCTGCCATTTTTATTTTCTACCATGTATATTTTTGCTCCAGGTCTGAATCCAGACGTCTGAACTTGCATTTCAGACGTCTGAACTTGCATTTCAGACGTCTGAACTTGCATTTCAGACGTCTGAACCACTCAGCTGGGCAGAAATTACCCTAGGCCAATGATGGCCAAATCGATTCGGAAGCGATCAATCGAGCGACGGAGACTAGGGATTTATGCCAAGCGACAACCCAGCCTTATAGGCTCTTCGATACACCCCAAATATCATATCCAAACATCCATAGAAAGATTTTCATAAAATTGGATCAAAACACCAAAATTTGGAAAATTCACCAAATCGATTCAAATCAAAAGCAAATGAACATGCACAAATGTTAGGAATTCTTACCTAACAACAATGAAAGTTATAGACGTAGATGTGAGTTAAAGAATTCACCTTTAAACCCAAAACAATGAATGAGAAGCTTTTAAAACAAGGCAAGAACAATTCCTCTTCAACGCACATCTAGAATCTTCAATCTATTATCAAAGTTGAAGTTTTTCCTAAGTTAGGGTTAGGAATTTCTGAGAATTGAAGAGAGATTGAGATGGAGAAGAAGAAGAGGATGCTTACCTTAGCTTCTCTTTGATGTTGGAGCTTGAATTTGTATTTCCTAATCAAAACTAGGATTTAGGAATTTCTATTTCTCATTCTTTCCTCCATTTTTCTCTTAAGCTTGAGAGTGTTAGGAAATGAAAATGAATGAAGGAAGTTGAGTGGAGTATAGGGTATTAGATGGGTTGATGGGCTGAAACCCAAACACAAAGCCCAAGTAGAAAAATAGCAAATTCTACTCAACTTCAAACATATCGATGTTTATACTCAAAAAAGTTGTAAACGCCATTTTGGACTCAATGGAAGTGGTCTCGATTCCCAATTCGATTGTTTACAAAAAGTAACATTTTGGACTTTAATCCGATTAACGATGCTATATTTAAATAAAACATTTAAATATACAATCGTAAAATATGTGGGTTGTTACAGACTCCCCTCCTTAAAGAAATTGCGTACTCGCAATACTTAAGAAGAAAAATAAAAAGTAACAACCATACTAAAGCATAACAACACAAAAGAAGAAATTTTGAAATGAGAAGTTCACCTTAATGAGCACGAGAGAGTAAGTCTGGATGTGTTTGCTCGATGAATTCTCTGGATTCCCAAGAGCAATCCTTAGGATTTGTGGACCATTGAACTTTCACAAGAGGAACATCTTTATTTCGAAGTTATTTAACCTCCGTAGCAATGATACGAATAGGATGTTGCTCATAAGTCAAATTAAGCGAAACTTCAATTTCTTCAATAACACCGGGCTCAAAAATAGAATCGGAATCTCGAAGGCATTTCCGTAATTGAGAGACGTGGAATACGTTATGAATAGCAGAAAACTAAGCCGGTAATAAAATGCGATAAGCCACGGAACCAATGCGTTCGGTGATGGGAAATGGTCCAATATATCGAGGTGCTAATTTTCCCGATCAACTGAAACGCACAACAACCTTCATAGGTGAAACACGAATAAACACAAAATCTCCCACAGAAAATTCTAATTTCCTTCTTCGATTACCGGCACAGGATTTTTGTCTACTTTGAGCTTCTTTCATCCTATGACGAATAAGGTCAATCTTTTTCTGTGGCATCACGAATAAAATCTAGACCTAAAACCAGCTTCTCACCGGCTTCAAGCCAACATGAAGGAGATCGACATGGCCTTCCGTAGAGTGCCTCGAAAGGTGCCATACCAATACTAGATTGGAAGCTATTATTATAGGAAAACTCAACAAGAGAAATATGATCTTCCCAACTTCCACCAAAATCAAGAACACATGCACGAATAAGATCTTCAAGAGTTTGATTCACACGCTCGGTTTGTTCATCGGACTAAGGATGATAAGCGGTGCTAAAATTAAGCTTTGTTCCCAAAGCTTTTTGAAGACCCTTCCAAAATCCACTATTAAACAATGGATCATGATCGCTAACAATAGAAGTAGGAACTCCATGCAATCTAACAATTTCCTTGACAAAGAGTTTAGCCAAAATAGGTACGGTCCGACTGGACCGAACGGGAAGAAAATGGGCGGATTTTGTATGTAACGACCCGATATTTTCAACCATTCGCATCCGCACATGTCGGACTTGAATTGCTCAAAATACCGCATTGTAAATAAAATTTGGCAAATCTCAGAATATACAGTAAATAAATAATCACAGATCACAGACACAGAGTAAAATAATGCAGCGGAAGTAAAAGAAATAGTAGTTCATGAAGCTACTATGTAAATATATCAGAGTTAAATAAGATACAATAAAAGAAATAAAGTACAACAGAAGTCTAAATATGATAACCAAGTACAAGTTGAATAGAACAACAGAACTGAAATAGATAGGACAAGACAAGCAGATAATCTCCAGCGATTCAAATCTCCAAGAGAGCGGAAATCCAAATCTGTGAATAACTCAGGCTGACTTGAGCGTAAAGCAAAACACAAAACACTCGAGTCAGGACAATATATACTTATATAATGTAAACCAACTCAAGTGAACTGTAATAAAGGTACAAGTAACTTAAAGAATGCTTGGGATCGCCCATTCTTTAAGGATCCGTTAAACTATCTACTATGTAGTAATATTCGCTATTATTATAATAATGTCTAATCACAAAATAAACATACTTTTAAGTAGCGTTAAGGCTTTAGATTTTCCACCTTAACATGTAATATGCCAATAGTCAACACAGTACCTTCATACCCCGAGAGGCTACGAGAAGATACTCCATAGGTACGACACAAATTGAAACTCGTAGTAAAGCTCGATATGGTAGGTGACACGGCACACAAGGCAATGCCAGAGTAGATATACCAATTACGCACACGGACTGATGGAAACGCATAGTAGCCACTACCGCTCCACCTCGAACAACACTCCCAAATCAAGGGTGCGCACCAAATCAATCACAAGTAATAGAATGGTATCGAAGAAGTGTGTCCGATAAGAGGTGCTACCTCACTAGTCTGAGATCGCTCCTGTTTTAGCCACCTTATGCCAACTCACGGGAGTTGGGTCCACGTATATACCTTAGGATCGTCGCCACCATCCTACTTCATTCTGGAAACTCCACCGCGTACACAGTTGTTAAAGTGGTTTTCGGTATCGACAGAGAGTATGTCCATATCCGATCCCGGTCTCTTTAACAACCAATCGTTATTATAACCCGTGGTTATAATTTAAAAACAGTTTATACTTCAAAATAGAATATCATTTCAAATCCAAATCTTTATCAAAATAAAGATTAAATCAATTCCAAACCATTTCAATATATTTAAAATATCATATCATTTCAAAACTTCATTTCAAATCATTTCAATATATCAAAATATCATATTTTTCCAAATCTTCATTTCAAATCATTTTAATATATCAAAATATCATATCTTTCCAAAACTTCATTTCAAATCATTTTAATATATCAAAATATCAAATCTTTCCAAAACTTCATTTCAAATTATTTTAATAAATCAAAATATCAAATCTTTCCAAAACTTCATTTCAAATCATTTTAATATATCAAAATATCGTATCCTTTCAAACTTTATTTCAAATCATTTTAATATACCAAAATATCATTTGAGTTCAAATCTAAATATTCAACTTTAAATACTTTTTAAATTTAAAGATATCATTCATTTATTATCATTTCAAGTCACCTTTTTAAATAGTTTATATTTCAATCAAAATAATTCATTTAAACCATTTAAAAGTGTAATTATTATACTTTCAAATCAAGTATTAAAATTTCCAAAGTTTCAATTCAATTCAATCATTTATTTCAATTAAATTTCCATAGACCATTTCAAATCTTATAAATTTCAAATATAGATTTACTCCACAAAATAACTATTCAAATTATAAAATAAATTCCAAAGCTTTATTATCCTATATTTCATAAGACCGATATCTTTTAAATAGATTCAAATTACAAGTAAACCAAATAATTTTCATACTAATATAAACTTCAATTATTCATTCCAAGATTTAATATCATTTCAAATTCATTTCAAAATATCAAAATATCATTTCAAAATAGTTGTATTTCCTAAATCAACTATTCCATTTAAATCATTTAAAGTCAATTCATTATATTTAATAATTAAATATTTAATTTCCAAAATTTAGTCTTTTTCAAAGATCATTTATTCATTTGAAGTTATTAAACAAAGAAAATTCAACTTTCGCAGCACTTAGAAAATGCTACGAAATGTTATGTTTAAAAACAGTTCATTAACAAAAGACGGCATTAAAATGCGGTAATATCTTAATTTAGTTTCAACTAAAATTTTAGTTAAATTTAACAACTATAGCACTAACAAAGTGCTAATAACCCTTAGTTCAAATTTGCTATTTGGTTCATTTTAAACAACTACAGCATTTTCCAATGCTGTAATATCTTTACATTACATTTCAAAAATGCTGTCAAATCAAATTCAGAGTTTTATTTACAATTTCACACATAATTAACTTTTAATATTAATCATTTTAACTTATAAAATCATATATTTTCACATTTAAAAACAATCATTTAAATACCTATATTTCTATGATTTTATAAAGTCAAATTTCTATACAAAAAAAATCAAATTAAATAACAATTAAATTTTCATTTCTTTAATTAAATTCTTAACTTAACAACTAAGTTTAAATTTCCAAAATATAACTTATTTCCATTTATTTTACTTAATTAGAATTTCACTTTTAAACAAATTTCACAAAATTCAATTTAAGTTATATTTCCAAATTCAGCTTAAATATTCATTTATTTCATATTTTAATTTATACAAAATCATTAACACTTTTAAAAAAATTTATTACTTAATAAATATCATTAAATTCATCTTTTAAATCAAATTTGTCATATATTCTTACTTTACATAAATTCCATTTATAAACAAAATCATAAATTCCAAAATTGACTTATATTTCAAATTCTACTTCACCATTTACTTAATTCACTTATTTAATTTGTAGAAAATCACTAATATTTTATAGAAATCATTTTAATAAAATTTAAATCAAAATATCATAATATTTACATTTTTAAAATTTTTAAAATTTTCAAAAAAATATATAAATCACGGGTATGTATAAAATTTTCTAGCCTAGGTCAAGTGATACGGATATGTATCATTTCAATCCGCAGTTTACAAAGAAAAACCGGGTTCTATCATTTCAAACCCGCAATCCCAAGTTAAATAAATAAATAAAAAGTCTCTCAGGGTTATCATTTCAGCCCATAACGATCTTTCCCTATTCTAAAGTCCGTTCGGGTATGTATCATTTCAACCCATAGTGAACCTAATCTACAGGGAACTTGCAGTGTGATAAACTGATAAAATGAACAGAATAACATCATATAATAGTAATAGATGATATAACATATGTAATAACAGGGGTAAACATTATATGATCATAATATAACAGTTACAACAGGATGATATAATTTTACAGATTCAAATGATGTCAGTTTATCAATTATATAAGTACATATTAGTCTGGTGAGATTTACTCACTTGTTTAAGCTGGAGATGACGACCACGAACACACAACAAGGATTTCCAGAGGCACGAAAGCACTACAATGATTTGAGAGTGGAGAGCCAAAGCTATACCCCTTGAAAACATTACACAAAACAAATATATAAAACATAAGTTTCAAAACAGGATGCCACTAAACAATGTTAGGAACAACTACATAAAACAAAACCAAAGTGTTTGCACTTGCTTTCTACCATCTATGCTTCAGCTCCAGATCTGAAATGCATGGCTAAGGGGTGGGTTTGGATCTGGTTTTGGGTTCCATAGGGTCGGCCTAGCATGCGTTAACAAAGTGGTGAAGTCTAGGTGCAAAAACTAGGCGTTCAAGGCTAAACAATGCAACATAACCTCACATCTTTGGCACAAATAGGTTCGGTCAGAGGTCATGGGTCACGGCCAGTGGGTGCTGGTGATGGTGGATGATGTGGCAGAGTGTGTAGGTCAGGTCAGAGGTGGTGGTGGTGGTGGTAGTGGCGGCAAATGGTGGTAGAAGGTGGTGCTAACAATCTAGGCTCGGCTAGTGTAATATGTGGTGGTTTTTGTTGATTTTGGTGTTGCTCCTTGCCATGGATGTGCTTGGCCTTCCTTGGTGGTGTAGTAGGGTGGGTAATGATCAGAGAAAGGGGGTGGTGGAGGTCGGACCCGATCTGGTTGAGGAGGAGCCAAGCCTAGAAGAAGAGAGCATATGCAGTTTCAATAGAAAAAACATAGAAAACAAGGAAGAAAGAAGGAATTTTTACCCAAAATTTTTCTCAAGCAAGGGCCGAATTTTTTTCTTCAGGAAATGAGAAAAAGGAGAGTAAGTGAATAAGGAAAAATGATGTGGTCGGCTGAAGGTGTGAGTAGTTAAGGCAAATTGATGAAAAAGTAAGTTACAAATATGAAAGGTTGGAAAATAAAGAGCCATTAGAAACCAAAAGTCAAAATCTTTTCAAATTACCTTTAATTTATTTATATAAGTTTATATTACAGAAAATAATAATAATTTCAGTCACAAATTCGAAAATATAACAAAATATAAAAAATATATAAATATTTATTAATTATATAAGGTTAAAAATAAGAAAATAGCACAAAATTGCAAACTAGTCTAGAAAATTTAAAAATAAACAGAATAAATTTTGGAAAATTCATATGGACTTGTAAAAATTTTATAAACAAAGATAATAACATAAAATAAAAATGCATTCACAAAATGAATAAATAAATTTTAATGAAATATAATTTAATTGAAGAAAATAGCAGAAAAAAATAGAAACTAGCCTTTAAAAATAGAAAATAAATTCAATACGCTTTGGAAAAATTATATAATCACTTTAAATTATTTAAAAGACAATATTATACATAAAATAAAATATTAACACATATTAGAACAAAATATGACAAATAAAATATAATTTAAAATAGACAATATTGCTAAATACATCAGTTTACACACAATATTGAAATATACATAACCTTCACAATTTAACTCTGTTTCCAACGAAACGAAAAGCTGTATTCAAGTTATTAAATATATTTTCATAATAAAAGATAAAATTTAAGAATTTGAATATTTAAAATTTTAAGTTTAGAAGCCAAAGATTGAACAGTTTGAATAGAAATTCATTTTTCAGTAAAATAACCAATTTATACTAGTTTGAAATTATAGTTCACATAATAATTAACATTTATTTTTAAAAATGAAATGTTCAAGATCAAAAAAGTTTAAAATAGTTTCAAAATAAAATAAAGTCAAATTTAAAAATATATGCAAAAATCTAGGGTTGTTACATTGTAAGTCTATCTACTATCACCCATAGGTTATCATGACCCGAACGAGAACGGGGAAGACCGTCAATTAAGCCCATGAAAATTTGATCCCACTTCCATATTAGAATTTCCAAAGGTTGCGATAACCCACCGGGCCTTTGATGCTCGGCCTTCACGAGTTGGCAAGTCATGCAACACTTAGTAAAGTTAGCAATATCAGATTTCATTCCATCCCAATAGCAAAGTCACTTCATATCCGCATACATTTTACAACTACCGGGATGAATGGTAAATTTAGAACGAGGAGAATCTTCTAAAATATCTTTACGAAGATCACAAATATTTGGCACAATAAGTCTACCAAATTTTCGAATACCGCCACGAGCATCTATATCAAAGTCTTTCAAACCTTCAATATCAATTTTTTCCCTACAACTTTGGCTAAGAAGAACCAATTCGGGATCATGCTTTTGAGCTTCAAGAATGCGGTCTAAAAGAGAAGGATGAGCCTCAAGGCTACACAAAACAAGAGGTGAACATGAATTGGATTCACGATCTCGAATCTCACAAGTGGATAAAGTTGCAAGATCATTCCATTCAGATATCACCATGTAAACAACCACTTGTTGCTTACGACTAAGGGCATCGGCAACAAGATTTCCCTTTCCGGGAGTATAAAGAATATCAAGATCATAAGATGCAAGGAACTCGAGTCAACGTTGTTGATGCAAATTAAGTTCCTTTTGAGAAAATAAATACTTTAAAAATTTATGATCGGTGTAGAGAACAAATTTCTCTCTCAAAAGATAATGACGCTAAATTCTAAGGGCGAAAACAATAGCTGCGAGCTCTAAATCATGAGTGGCATATCTAGTCTCGACAGGCTTTAATTGCCTAGAAGCATAAGCAATAACACGTTCCCTTTGAAAAGAACAGCACCCAAACCAACACGACTAGCATCGGTATAAACAATAAAGTCTTGGTTCCCTTCGGGAATCACAAGAATAGGAGCATAAGAAAGGAGTTCTTTTAATTTCTGAAAAGCAGCTTCACATTTATTTGATCAAATGTACTTAACTCCCTTCTTTATCAAACTAGTAAGAGGTACGGAAATTTTAGAAAAGTCTTTTATGAAACAACGGTAATAACCCGCCAATCCGAGAAAGCTACGAATTTCCGTCACACTCTCCGGTCTCTTCCAATTTTGAATCGCTTCAATCTTTGAAGGATCCATGGAAATTCCGGATTCAGAAATGATGTGTCCTAAAAATTTCACACGAGATTGCCAAAAGTGGCACTTAGAAAATTTTGCTTTCAATTGGTTGCTCCTAAGAGTTTCCAATACAATCCGAAGATGTTTTTCATGCTCTTCCTCGGTTTTAGAAAAAACAAGAATATCATCGATAAAGATGAGAACAAATCGATCGAGGAAGTCTTTAAAAACTCAATTCATAAGGTCAACGAAATAAGCTGGGGCATTCGTCAAACCAAATGGCATAATAAGCCATTCATAAGATCCATAACGAGTACAGAATGATGTCAAAGGAATACTATCCTCTACAATACGGAGCTGATAAAAACCGGTTGCTAAGTCTAACTGTGAAAAGACTCTAGCACCACTAAGTTGATCGAATAAATCATCAATCCGAGGTAAAGGGTATTTATTCTTGATGGTGAAATCATTAAGCTTGCGGTAGTCAACGCAAAGCCTAAGTGTAGCATCAGATTTCTTCACAAAAATAGCTAAAGCTCCCCATGGAGAGGAACTAGAACGAACAAACTGTTTTGCTTCCAATTCGGATAATTGTTTACGCATCTCCTCATTTTCCTTATTGGACATACGATAAGGAGGACGAGTAATAGGTAGAGCTCCAGGTATTAGATTAATTCTGAACTCAATTGCTCGCTTAGGTGGTAATCCTAAAACGGGCTCAAATATGTCGGGAAATTCACGAACAATGTGAATGAGGGAAATGACATCTTCATCATCATCATTATCGTCATCATGAGGATTTAGAGAATACAAGGATGCCCTCGAATTGGAACCTGAATCTTTAAGAACAAGAGAAATCTGCTTAACAGATTGAGGATGTCGAAGATATATAGTCCGCTCAGGACATAGGATATGGGCTTCATATCGGTTAAGCCAATCCATTCCCAAAATCATTCTGAAACCTAAGTAACTCATAACATGCAAATCGGAACGGAAAGAGTAATACATAAAATAATCTCGACATCTTTACACAGTAAAATGAGTGTTGCGGATCCACCAACCGGATTCGCAATTCTCAATGAACTCATCAAGCCAATAACATTCAAAGACAAAGCATCAACAAGTTCTTTTGATATAAAAGAGTGAGATGCACCCATATCAAAAAGAACTCGAATAGGAAGATCACGAAATATAATAATGCCATCAAGGATAGAATGAGAAATGTCTTGACCAAGAGAAGTGTTAGTAAGGGCTTGCACAACATTTAGCTTGCCTTCCTTCTTGCTTTGAAGTTTGGGACATGAAGATATAGTATGACCCGAACTTTTGCAATAGCGACAAGTAAGAGACTTTAGACACTTGTTTGCATAATGGTCCTTAGAACCACAATTGTAACATTCTCCACAACTAGAGGTAGGAGTCTTTGCTACCGAAGTTGCTTACTTCCCTTTCTTATTGGGATTAGGCTTGAATTTAAAAAGCCTCTTCTTATTGAAGTTTTGTTTGGCCCCTACAACTTCAACATCACTTTCTTTATCGGCCTCTTCGAGTCGAAGAGCGATATCAACAAGTTGATCGAAAGAAACTTCTAGTTTTAGAAGTAATGGATTTTTGAGATTCTTATTCAACCCATAGACAAATCTCTGATTTTTCTTCAATGGGGTATTAATATACTCGATCCCATATTTAGAAAGGGATTCAAAAGATGTGACGTAATCCGTCATAGAAGATTCACCTTGAATAAGATCAATAAAGCGCCGAGCTAAAGTTACTTTTTCATCTTCCGGCACAATTTTCAACTCGAACCTTTCCCGGAATTGCTCCCAAGTAAGATCCGCTTCGATAATTTCCGAAACCAAAAGCTCATACCAATCTAATGCTCTCTCCTGGAGCATACTAGAAGCCACTTGGACTCGATGTAGATCAATAAGATTCATGCGGGAAAAGATGCGATCGCATGATCTAAGCCAAGCTTGGATTTTTATAACGTTTTCGGAACCCTTGAATGGCCTTCCACCCAAAGCGGTATAATCTCTGCACAGGCGTGCAAACCTGAATTTAGGGTGAGTAGGCCCTGGAATGGGTCCGATAGCTTGAGCATTCTTCACAAGATCTAAAAGCTGCTTGGTAGACATAAATACTCCATCCTGAGGAGTAGCACTAGATTGACCGACGCTGAGACAGCCTGATCTAACCATTTCTCTTCTTTAAGAAAGAAAGAAGAGGAAAAAGGTTATTCACAGAAGGAATATCAAACAAACTTGATTGATAAAACAAGGCATCATAAAAAGAAATAGGATAGAACGGTATGAAGACTCGAATTAAATCCTATCACACGATTCCTAAGAAAGACTTAGGATAATGATCCTTGCTAGATTATTCTACATTGTTCCGAAGTTTGGCTCTGATACCAAGCTGTGACGCCCCACCTCTATACTCACACTAGACAAGGACACTGCAGAGTAATGCCAACGACTAGCACTAAGAATAAGGCTATTGAGGAGCGACCATCTATGTAATTGCTTTGTGCGAGTACCGATATGTCAGATAATATAACTTACATTTCATTTCAAGAGGAAATCCTACATATCAAATATAAACTCAAAGCTACCACACAATGGCTATGTGGACTTCGGAAACAAATATAGAAATAAACATAACACAAATCAGTCGCATATATTCATATCACTAAGGCGAAAACAGATATGAATATATCACATAAAAGTGTACATCAAAGTAGTGGTCAAACTAGATCCACTATATCACAAAAGAATAGATACAAGTGCTAGACAAAAGAATAAGTATACATCAAGGAGTCTCTATCTCGAATGTATAATAACAAAAACTACTAAGCTAAAGTAGTTAGCCAAAAGTCAGGTGATGGACCCTAATAAGAAGTCAAGCAGGAGCACCTGAAATACCTCGGTCTAATCCGAGTATTATTTAAGAAGAAAATAATAAACGGATCAGTCTAGCTATATATATCAGATAAAATGAGATAGGATAAGAGATATCACAAAACGTATGATAACAATAATGCCATACTGTGACAAGTATACATCAGATAACAACAAAAATCATACAATATCTCAAATATTCTCAAACACCAAAAAGAATGTCATATTCTTTAAATTATTCACCAAAACACAAATATTGATAGAGCTTATCAATGCAATCCACTAAAATTGGTGAAACACAAATTCTAGAAATCATCAATTAGAAATCTAGAAATCCCAAAAGGGGGAGGACTATCACAAACGGAAGCATGAAAACTAACCAACACATGTATCACAAACGGAACGCTATTCCATAGTCGCTAACCATCATTTTGAGCCGAAGCTCCACAAACGGCCCATAGACCATGGGTCGCTACCCCAACAAATTGAACCGAAGTTCCACAAACGGGGTTTTTAGTCCCCACACAAATAAACAGACATCGCACATCGCTAGTCTAAATCACAAAATGATCATCATCGATCAATAAAAAGTGTCAATTGCACTAAGCTAGTAAATAAATGAGTTTAGCTTCATGTCCCATAACCACTGGCTTAACTTAAATATTTACAAACAAATTGTAGATTTTCACTCAAAGATTGTCACAAGGGTTCAATCGAACAAGTCCAAGAATTAATCGATGAAATAAACGCAAGCATTTCATACCACTTGTTTTGCTAAGCCGTTTAATTAGATTTCTCATACGAATGAGGTAAAGGTTTGTATATACTAATAGATTGGAAAACGGTTTTAAAAACGAGCTATGTATTTAAAAGTAGTGTTGAAATCATTTTTGTGAAAGAGTTTGAATATTTACTACTAGTATAGAAACTTTTGTATTTTAAAGTGACAAATCACAGAAATGATTGTAGAAACAATCAATCACCAAAATCCACATTCGACGACGTGAATTAAAACCATAAAAATTGATACTGAATCCATCAAAATGGATATTCCCAAAAATCCAAAGAAAGAAGTCATCAAAGTCGATTATAAGTGATAACAACTAACCGGATCAACGAAAATCATTAAAATTGGAAACCCCACACAAAACAGCCTAAATAGGCAAAAATGCACAGTTCTAGACGTTTGAAAGGTCAACCAGACGTCTGGAATTGGGTTCTGGAAATATATAGTTTTCCAGAAACCTTCTAGACGTCTGAAATTGCAAACCAGACGTCTGAACACCAATTTAGACGTCTGAACCAATAAATCAGACGTTTGGGATTCGTCTCTGCCATTTTTATTTTCTACCGTGTATATTTTTGGTCTAGGTCTGAATCCAGACGTCTGAACTTGCATTTCAGACGTCTGAACCACTCAGTTGGGCAGAAATTACCCTAGTCCAATGATGCCCAAATCGATTCGGAAGCGATCGGACGAGCGACGGAGACTAGGGATTTATGCCAAGCGACAACCCAACCTTATAGGCTCTTCGATACATCCCAAATATCATGTCCAAACATCCATAGAAGGATTTTCATAAAATTGGACCAAAACGCCAAAATTTGGAAAATTCACCAAATCGATTCAAATCAAAAGCAAATGAACATGCACAAATGTCAGGAATTCATACCTAACAATAATGAAAGTTATAGACGTAGATGTGAGTTAAAGAATTCACCTTTAAACCCAAAAACAATGAATGAGAAGCTTTTAAAACAAGGCAAGAACAATTCCTCTTCAACACACCTCTAGAATCTTCAATCTATTATCAAAGGTAAAGTTTTTTCCAAGTTAGGGTTAGGAATTTCTGAGAATTGAAGAGAGATTGAGATAGAGAAGAAAAAGAGGATGCTTACCTTAGCTTCTCTTTGATGTTGGAGCTAGAATTTGTATTTCTTAATCAAAACTAGGGTTTAGGAATTTCTATTTCCCATTCTTTCCCCCATTTTTCTCTTAAGCTTGAGAGTGTTCGGAAATGAAAATGAATGAAGGAAGTTGAGTGGAGTATAGGGTATTAGATGGGTTGATGGGCTGAAACACAAACCCAAAGCCCAAGTAGAAAAATAGCAAATTCTACTCAACTCCAAACATATCGATGTTTATACTCAAAAAAGTTGTAAATGCCATTTTGGACTCAATGGAAGTGGTCTCGAGTCTCAATTCGACTGTTTACAAAAAGTAACATTTTGGACTTTAATCCGATTAACGATGCTATATTTAAATAAAACATTTAAATATACAATCGTAAAATATGCAGGTTGTTACAGTTGTTTTAACTATTGTGTATATCAAACAAGTAGGTGAATAAAGAATATGATCATTGGGTAGAGAACATATGTACATGTATTGAAATATTTATCAGTGAAGACTGGTAAATTGCATTTGTCGATATACTTATAATGCTGTTAAAGGAAAAGTGGATTTATATTGAAGTTTTAATGAGAAAGTACTATTAACATTTTTACAGTGTTGTTATCTATGTCGTATAACCATAATGAAATTATAGCAGAAAAGGCACCGAGGTGGAACTACTAAAGGGCGGCGCAGTCAACTTGTGACTGTGTTCCATAATATAGCTGGTAAGAACTTGTCATCTGCAGCTATCGTCGATGAAAGGGAGAGTCCTATGGATTTATGATTGGGCATAAAAGTAGTATTTTCAACCATTAACTGGGAAGAAAAACCGACGACGAAGGTAACAAAAAAAGCATTATATATTTAATTTTTTGGTCGATTAATCCTATTTAAAACCATTTTTTAAAACATCTTAATCGTTTCATCGATGGTCAAGACAGTGAAACTAAGAGAGTTTGTAATCAGGAAACATTAGTTGAATTTAAATGGTACCTCAAATGGATCGAACAAAGCTGCACACAGTTAGTATACAATCTTCTACACTTCAAGACTGGATAAAGAGTACGACGGTAGTATATTCAGTAGGCTGCAAATAGAGAAGTTGACATCGATAAATTAATAATTTAAAACAATATATATAATCGTTACGCCAATCAGACAAAGCATCCATGGAGTCAATTGCCTAACAGTTTGAAAAATAAAGGGAAAAAAGGTATGCTGAGCAAAAAAATCATGAATAATAAGCTAAGATGTACCAAGAGTGTTAGAATTAGAAGCAACATAAAATGACTAAGATTTATGTATGCTAAAGATATACTATTATTGTTTTAAATAGTATGCATCATAGCACAGTGCATATTCTTACACATGACCAATGTCGTTGAGTGAAATAAATACATTGTCAGAATTTATATATCAACTTTTATTGAAAAAATTAATCTATAACAGATACATATTGTAGCAAGGATGTTAAAAATGTAAGTTCATGGAAAAAAAATAACTTCAGAATGATAGTTCAAAAGTATTGTTAAAAGACATTCACAAATACACAAATAAAAATGAAATGAAACTAAGCAATCAGTTGTTTTTGTCAGCCTCTGTATGAGGACGTTAAAATAAAAAATACAATGGGGGCTAGAGCTGTGACCAATAAATCAGAGAAATAAGAAAAATCATGGGAAGTACTGCAGCGTAAAAGTAAAGTAAATTCAAAAAATTAGAATATGAAGGAAATAGAAAAAAAATGAGAACAAAGTATTTTGTTAAAGGTAAAATTCGAAAAAACTAAAGGAAGAAATGACCTTGGTAACGGATAGCAGGCAAGCTTAACTAAGTTTGGCAGAATTGAAATGTATTATATTTCGTAGAATCTCTTTCATATGATGATGCAAAAGGTAAAAAAACAGATGAACACTATCTGTTAATTGTAATAAGTCAATGAACCAATTTGGGATCAAGTTGAACATCAGCATTCCTGAAAATTCTTATAAGTGAGTTTTTTTTATATCTTACAATATTTCTAGAATGTAAGAAGTAGGCAGTACAGTGACATGCTTTGGTATATATTATACAGAAGTAAAACATAATGGCATACATATGTAGTTTCAGTAAAGCAAAACATATCAAGAAAAACAAATTTGGTAAGTATAGAGGAACTCAATACACAAACAGTCAAACTTAGTTTTTATATATATCCACATCGTACCAACAAATAAAGAATAGGGGCATTTCACCAGAAGGACAAACTTTGCAGTTCAATTAGTTTCTAGAACACATATTCAAAGAAATTACTTTCAAGGCCAAAAACAGCAGATTAATTACTTTCAAGGACAAAGTCAAAAGTCCAGTTACCTTCAAGGACATAATTTCATAGATTTTTAGACCCTAGAAACTAATTATTTTACGTTTTGTCCTTTAAAGTAATTATTTCAGTTGTGTTTCCTAGAAACTAATTCCACTTGCTAAAGAGGTCCTTGTGGCTAATTTCCACTAAAGAATATAATGTGCCAGATTGTTTTAGTTTATTTCAGTGTGTCACAGTTATTAGTATAGCTTTGGAATGAACATAACAACAACAAAATTGTCTGGACTATGAACCTGGAAGGGCATTTACCAACTTATACCCAAAAGAACATATAAATTGAAGATGTGAATTGAGCAAATATAGGAGGTTCAAAGTTCCCACTTACCGCAGCAGCGATAGGGTGGAGCTACGGTCGTCAAAAATCAGATTAACATGTTACAGTTAGCAGTATAGCTTGGGAACGAAGATAACAACAACAAAATTGACCGGACTATGAACCCGAAAGTGCATTTACCAACTTACAAAAGAACATATAAATTGAAGATGGGAACTGAGCAAATACATGAGTTTGGAAGTTCTCGCTTACCACAGCAGGACGAACTATCGCTATGGTGGAGCTGCGATCGTCGAAAATCAGATTGCTCCAAGCAGTGACAGTCAATAGTAATTTATAAGCTAAATGTAAAAGTTCATTAACATGAAAGTGGAAAACATGAAAGCCGAATAACAGAAAATTGTATATTTAAATTGAAGCACATAAAACTTGCATGACATGTAAAATATAACTTCAAGTCTTGAGTAATAAGTGATAGATCTCGATTGAACACATAAAAGGTCAGTGCAAGTTATTTGCAGAAACCACAGTTTTATTAGATATGTCAAAGGATTCAACATCAGGAATTTAGCCTAAAGACTTTGAAATAAAAACAGGAGTCTAACTCCAAATTATGAAGAGATCTCCTAACCAAATTAATTTGTCGTGTCTGTTTCTACAAAGCACATACGAGAAAAGGCAACATCCATAGATATTTTGAAAGCACATAAAAAAAAGGACGAAGTAAGAATAATATACTTGCAAGGCTGTCAAACAGAACCGGTGTAATATTAAGATATAGTTTTATAAAATAGATTACAGTAATCATCCCAGAAGGAATAATATACCAAATCGAAGCACTATAAAGTCATTCAATAGGCAAAGGCTATATAAAAAAGAATAAAATGGTAAGATAATTACAGTAATCGTTCCAAAAGAATAATATACCAAAATAGGAGCCCTAAAAAGTCATTTAATAGGCAAAGGTTGTATACCCATCGTTCTGCTAATTATGCTTTGCTGTCTGAGTAACACCATTTCGTCGAACTCCTGAGAACAAACTGAAACATCAAAGGACAGGGTTTAGTATCTTAATCGGATATGATATGACATAAAGTAGTTGAGAATACGTACTGTGATGGTTACCAAATCAAACAAATTAAGCAGAGTGGCGTGGATTGGAGGAAGAACAAATTAAGTGGAGAAAGGGAAAAGGGTTTGCCTTTTTTAGGGTAAAAGGAGTTTGGCGTTTTGGGGAGGGAAGACACGTTTTGATGATAGTTTCAAAGGAATTAAAAGAAAAGAAAAAAAAGATCACAGGAAGGAGTAGCATTTTGAAATAGGAAGCGCTGATGTTTCCACATCAGCATGTAGTGGTTCCTGTTTTAAGATTTAAGTAATAGATAGATAGATTAGTGATAGAAATGTAATATATTTTCCACGCATATGCTTTGGGAGATACATTTTACATAATGTTAACGTAATTATTCAAAGGATTGAATTCCCTTATTAGTTAGGCTACTTGTGCATGTGTATTGCATTTGTTACGCTCTTGAATTAGCATGCAGTCCTTAACGGCCCAAACGGCTTTAATTATTTATTTTGTTTTGTTTTATTTCATTTTAATATATCCAGGAGAAATCGATGGATCGATGAACTCCTGAGCGGAATTAAGTTCTACTTTTTCGCTTCAACTTATGACATTTATAACTAGGTCTGTCAATGGTACGGCTTTCGGCCCGAGCCCTCCGAACCATTTATGCTAATACATATATGGGTTTTGTCCAAATTACACAGGTCCGACCCAGTTGCTATTAGTATCAGATATAGTTTTATCAAAACTTGGCTCAGTTTGGACCCGACCCTATTACTAGTTTTCTATAGTATTAAAACACGAGCATTTATGTTATTTATCATTTTGTTTGTTTGCATGTAAATGTTTTTGTTTACTTTTGTCGTGGACTTAGCTACATCCCCATTCAATTTGTAAGTTAACATTTTTTATGTATAAATTTTACAAAAACTGCAAGTTTAAACTACCATTTTAACATCAATATTATGAGTAGGGTATTACCTAACGGGTGTGAAAAGTCCGACAGATCAGGTTCAAATTGGTTTTGAAATAGCCAGCGGGTTTGGATTGGACTTGAGTTTTGATTATTATAATCTAGGTCGGATCCGAAGTTTAGGATAGCCGAATCGAACCCAACCCGTTGAAAGACCAACCTATAACCCTGGGTAGGGCCTGATGATTTTAACTCATAATTTCAGTTAAAATAGGTCGTTGTTATCCCCTGCAGTGATTGACGTGCGAAAGTATATACCATTTATTGTACCCAACCTAGCTATATGTATGCCACATGAACTAAGTCAAACTTATTTTATGTTTTTTCCAAAAACCATGACATTGTTTAAATCGAGTTATTAATTTTTTAATATCAATTTATCAGTATTTATTTTACTTTTTATCTATTTTCCTTAATTGCACATTTTCTTTTTAAGATCAATTTTGAAGAAACAAACTTGAAATTTTGTAGTTTAGGCTTTTGCCAAGTAGTTTAGGATATCATAATGATTTTATTTTAAGTGTGATTTGCAACATAAGATTTTAAGTGTGTGTTGAAACACAAATAAAATTAGTATTTGAAAGGCTTCTTAGTAATACACATGATCATCAGTATAAAATATATATAATATAATGAAAATGAATATTAAGGGGTTTGACTAATAAACAGACGTCTAAGTTATGATGCTTATTATTATTATTTTAAAAGATGAACCTATGTTTATATTAGTCCAACCACTTTTATTAAAACATTGCAAATATATTTATGATGCTTATTAAATATACATGTTTAGACGGCTATTTAAAAGACATTTATTTAAAATTCCTAGCCAACCAAAATTAATTAATGTGAAAGATTCGAAGCTAAAGTCTAGTATGCTATAATTAAATAGACATTGAACGTTGTATTTAATAGGTGTCCGATGTTGAACGTCTATTGAATTCGAATTCGAGTTGGTCCGTGAATATTACGTGTTTTGTCGAAACTGATACTGGAGTAATTGCTTGTGCAATTTATCGAATTTAAGCGATTTATTCCATTCATTTCTATTCATCTTATTGATACAAGTAGGAAGGCACGTCCGATGAAGGCATGTTGTTGTAAAATTGGTAGGGTGCAAAGAGACCTGTGTGAAATGTGTAATGTGGAGGAAAAATATTACCGTGCGAATTCATTTTGTCGTCCAGTATGCATATTGTGTCATTTTTCTTATTGAAAATTGATTGGGGGAATGAAGAAAGGAAACTACCGCAGTTAAATTAGCCGGTATCTTTCTCCGACGTGATACCGGTCGTTATGTTACCCGTATATACTTGTAAGAAAGAGAGTTCAATGAATAGAGGTTTAGCGATGTCTATTTGAAATTTGTAAAATAACTTCTTCAATTTCAGAGTTGGTAATCATGTTGTGACCAAACGTAATCAAGTATGTGTTAAAACTTATCCGTTGGGGCGTATAACAGTTTTGTGGAAAATTTTGGTTGCAGTGTGTAGTACAAAGCTGTAGCATTGAATATGGTGGTAGATAAATGGTAACAGTACTTATGGCAGAGAAGGAAAGTGCATTTGTACGTCTGCAGTAAAGTGAGTTCATAAAAAGCCCAAAGTAAATTACATGTATATATTCACATAGACAGCCGATGTTGTGTTGTGTACGGATGACGCGTATATGTGTGAGGCAATATGACTTACGAAGTTGATGATATGTGCGAACAGCAAAGGACTGATGCGGGCAAACATATAAAATTCGAAAGCTAATTAGTTGAAGAACGCGGAATAGAAAAATGGAAAGCAAATCGTAATTTTGAGAAAGGAATGAAAAAATTTACAGTGCTTAAGTAG
This sequence comes from Allium fistulosum, assembly GCA_030737815.1. Taxonomy (NCBI): domain Eukaryota; kingdom Viridiplantae; phylum Streptophyta; class Magnoliopsida; order Asparagales; family Amaryllidaceae; genus Allium; species Allium fistulosum. The sequence goes on along the minus strand of CM060902.1, from coordinate 785,895,984 downwards.
GAAAAAACATAATGCTGCAATAGCGAACAAAGGTACAAAAGCAAATACGAAATGGTGATAAAAAATGTAAAAAGATGGACGTCGTACGAGCTCTAGCGCGAACGATCAGCTAGAAAATGATCCACAATCTTATCACACTATTCAATCTGCAAGAGGATAAAAATAATGATAGGTATAAGAGGATTAAGGATAGTGAGGCAGAGGAGTGGACGTAAATACTTAAAAACATATAGGAATATATAAGTAAACAAACACATATATATGTGTGCATATATGTGAACATATGTCGGTGGGAATGGAGGAAGAAGTACATGTATTGTAGCATACCACTTCAGGAGTAAAAAAAGTATCCCAGTCATAGTCGTCAGAACAATGTGGAAGAAGTTGCGGTTCAGCAGTTACTGGCACTTGGACATCATCGTCAGAATTGTGAGAATACTTGTCATTTATTTCCATGGTTTTTTCAATAAGCGGTCGTAGCGGAAGAGGAATGTTGTTGTTGCAGTCGGTATCATTTTCTGATGGAGCAGGAGGAACAGTGTTGTTTTCGACGGTGTTTGAAACTCCTATCTTAGCATCAACAAATGAGTGCATCTGTTTTGTTTGACGTGCGCTTTTACATTCCAGTTTTTCAGTGCTGATGGATGTTGCAGTGTCTTTTAAGTGAAGGACAGATTTCCACTGCGAGCTAAAATGTGTATGTTAGTGGCGAGATAAAAGTAAAGTGTGTGGTATAGAAAATGTGCGCAATGGAATTTAAAGTGGAAGGTGAAAACGAAGGGTAGTACGTTGTGTGTTGGAGGTAAAAAAGTAAGATGAGAAGCAAGAGAGAAAAATAATCTTTGTCATAATGGTGGGGAGAAGTAGTGCTGGTAGAATATGAAGGAGAAGGAAAGGAAGTAGAGGTTATATAGTGATAAAAATAGGAGAATGGGTAGAGTCAGTGTGATGTGGGGTAATAAGTGGGCCATTTGGTGAGGAGTAAATAGGGGAGGTGGAAGAGGAATTAGTTGAATTGGTTATATGCGTAGCTGAATATAAGCTTAGGGATGTGGAAGAGGTACGGTAATCAGTGGAGAAGAAATGTGTTTTATTAGTTCAGTTTTTTTTGTCAAACGTGTTTGTTAACGGCTGGATGCAAAATATGTGGTTCTATGGTACGTGCTGTCAGCTATGCACGTGGTAGATCCGATGGATATGGGAAAGCTGGGAGGTTGACTTTGGGTGATGCAAAAAAATAATTTAAAGTGTTAAAAAGGTGAGGTGTTAGTGCGGACGGGTGAAAGTAGACAATAGAGTCCAGTACGGTGGGCAGCACAGCAGTGGGTAAAGATGACAGATAGTGTGGTAGTTTGTTATACTGTGTGCTGTCAGTTCAGCAGTGGATAGAATGTGTGTGGTAAGTTAATTTTATATATGTTACAACAGCCGAAAGATGTGTGGGGTAAAAGTTTGTAACTATTGAACACAGAGAAACTTTTTGTAAAGGAATGCAAAAAGTAAAAAACTGAATACAGTACCATATTAGTGAAGCTACGATGTGACAATTCATAAAACTAAGCTACAGTCATTTTATGTAGAAAAAACTAATTTATTGTCAACCAACATCTCTGTTTCGTAGATGAAAGAAAAAAATGTAATCAATTCTGTTATATGTGTTTATAGTAAAGATTAACAGGAAGTTGGATAACTAAAGAAGGCATGTGAACAGATGCATGTTTATATGCGCTTGAGATGTTGAAAAGAAGAAAAAAAATTCACTCTCATATTTTACACACTCAGTAACCAAAACATTTTTTTCAGTCAAATGAAAAATCCTACATCAAAATCAAATTGTGGAATCCGTGAATAATTGAAGCCAATTATTTTTAAAGTGAACTTCATGACAAACAAATTCCTGTTGCGTAAGTTAAAATTCAATGAAAAATACAATGTGGAGGAGAAAAGAAAATAAGTACAGTTGAGTATATTTAGATCCTTGTATTTAGGCCGTTATGATAAGTCTTTTTTGCAGAAGTCATCACGTAATGTAGTTGTAATTCAAACATGTGACTTTTAAGTAATTTGTCCATGTGATTGCATAAAAATATATGATGCATGGATTTATGAACTCAAGTAAATTTCTGGTTATACGATGTTGATATCAAACACATCAAATTATTATCTGTATAATAAAGCCTATGCATTGCGCGAAATCAACAGGGAACACATCAGATGGGTTATAAAATCTTAATTGTCGATTACTTTCCTTAAAATAAGAAAACAGCGGTAGGATTACTGATGTAAAAATGATTTTTTATGTTACTTTATTCACATGTAGTAAGCAAAGATTTGTCTGCACTAAAGGAATAAATGAAAGGTATAGAAACAGTGCATGTAGCAAAAAAAGGATAGCGGGAACAGTCGGTATGTCTGGAGCACGCGGTAGAAGGGGGTTCTGTAGTTTGATGACTGCATTCACAAAACAGCAGTGATTTCAGCATTGAAGCGTATGTTGTACATACGGCTGTGGTGAAAAAGACATTGAAAAAAGATAGATCTTGCAAATGAAAATGTCATAGTCAGCAAAAGTGAGTGGAGAAGAAATCACAGAATCTGAGTGAAAAAGGCAGTTAGATAGTATGTGTATCAATTTTCATTTATATTTTTCTACGTTACTGTAATATACTTTATGTTTGACGCCCAATTCCTAACTGTACATGTATGTATATTGTGAAGTGAAAATAAATGGTAAGTACAGAGTAGGAAATGAAGTAATAAATGCAGAGCAGATTTGCACGTATCTGGTGATCAAACTGTGAACTGGAAGCTGACACGCGGCAGACAGATGGGTGGAAAGTGGAAAATAAACTGCTCGCGTACGTGTAATGGAGGGAACTTTGAGGAGGGAGACATGCGCAACGTTGTAGTGCTAGTCCTCATTTTTTAGTAATATGGGAAAACGAAGAAAAACAGCAGGTTTATTAGTAGAGAGAAAGTAAATTAATGCATTTATTTTATGATGAATGAGTCATGTTTTCGGTACATGTGAGTAAAACATCTTTGTAAACTATATTTCTAGTATAAGTTCCTTTTTTCCTTTTAATGTTTCCATTTTGTACTAATATCATTGTTGTTGGACGTCCGATACCACGGGACAAAGCGACGTATAGCTGACCATGAGTGAAAACATGCTGTGAAAGGTAAATGCCAACATTTGGAATTGTTTGGCCTTGGGACTTGTTAATTGTTATTACAAAAGCTAATTTAATTGAGAATTGTTTTCGAATTAGGGTGAAAGGCATGTTGACATTTTCAGACGGTTTTAGTGGTATGCGGGGGATATATACTCTCGTACCGTGGATGTAACGACCCCGGATTTTTTATAAATTTAAATTGATAATTAAATTAAATTTTTGAATAAAAATAGTAAAATAAATCGATAAAATGGGAGCGAGTTTCCCCGAATTAAAATAAAAATTTGTTAAATCATTTAAATTTAAATATTGTGTATATATATATGAATGTATATGTATATGTGATTTAAGAGTAAAATTAATAATATATATATATATGACCATGAATGGGTTAATAATAATAATTTATAAATTAAACATAAGACAATAAAAATTTAAGTAAAATAAATAGTTGAGTTATAAATAGAAATAAAACAAAAGAAATGAAGATAAAACCAGGCAAGCAAAAGATATAATATATTCAAGTATAAGTAAATTATGTTATGTACATAAAGTAAAAGCCAACAAGTACAAACAAAACATCTCTAAGTACATATAACATCTTCAGCCGAAATCTTGTTTAATCAAACAAAGAAAAAAATATCTCTGATATATTTGTACAAGCCAAAATAATGTGCTACCCTATTGTACAAACAATATAAAATACCCTGTACACATCTCGTCTACATCAGCCACCATTTGAATAGAGAAATCCCTGCTAAACATTGTACTGGAAAGAAAAAAATAATACATTACCCAGTATACTTCTTCTTTTATATACATCAAACTCTCTTCATTTTTGTTCGTTCATCAACCTGAGAAAAGAAGAAAAGAAAATATATGAAAACAAAACTTCAATTTAAACATCAACAAACAACAAAGCAGATCATCAAAGCAAGAACAAATCAACATTCAAGACCTATCCTCTGTTCTTATTCCTGGAAAAACAACTGTGAGCAACTTTGTTTTTTTCCAGACTTCTTTGTTTTTACCTGTGAGTAACTTCATTTTGAGCTTCAATTTAGTTGTATGGTAAAATCTGATACTTTGTTGATTGGGTGAGATATATATATTGATGGATAACTTGTACATATATACAGAGCCTTAGGATAGATTTTAAACTGGAAGTGCTTATATATGTTTACCCTTTGATGCTCTGGAAACAAGATTTGATTTCAAAAATCATTTCTTCCCAAACCATTCAATAATTGGACTTGGAATCAAAATGAGTATTGTTTGTTTAACTCTGAATTAAATTTTAAAAATAAATTCAAAAGGAACCCACTTGGTATCACCTCTGGAAAAAATATTTTCGAGCGGGCAAAATCCGCTTCATTACATTTGGTATCAAAGCTAAGGTTGAACTTTAGCTCAGGAGTATAACACGTTAAGTAGCTCATTAGAGATAGGGTGAAGTAAACTCTAGAATGAGTATATCCCTAAGATATCCGTTTAAACGTCTCAGTAAATTCTCTTACTATCCACTGATAGTGAGTATGAGTGCAAGAAGAAGACGAGATAGGGGACAAGGGAATACGACTACAAATGGTCAATACCCTGAAATAGTGGAAACAATCTTTCTCTATCAATTTTCTTTGATTCGTTTCCAAAATTCTTTTGATTTCTTCGTACCAGCTCCAGAAGAAGTTTCAGGGTGATGATGTTCTACGAATCGTTGTAGAAAATTTTTACTTCATATCTTCATCGGTTTCTTATCAGCTTTTTGATTTAAACCTTAATGAATTTGAAATTGGAAATTTTAATATGAGGTAAATTGATTAATAGAATATGAAGCTAAATTTGAATAGTATCGATAAAACGATTTCGTTTAAAACAAAATTTTGAAATTTTATTGAAATTTCTTGTGAATACCAAAGTCCGAAGAGGGACAAATTGGTATGTATTCTGTGATATTCCGACTTGAATTCGGAATCCGTATCTTAAGTTTGAGGAATTATAGGAGATCGAATCTATCTATCTTTGTTGCTTTCGTGCCTGTGAATTTCGAGGACGAAATTCTTTTAAGGGGGGAAGTTTGTAACGACCCCGGATTTTTTATACATTTAAATTGATAATTAAATTAAATTTTTGAATAAAAATAGTAAAATAAGTCGATAAAATGGGAGCGAGTTTCCCCGAATTAAAATAAAAATTTGTTAAATCATTTAAATTTAAATATTGTGTATATATATATGAATGTATATGTATATGTGATTTAAGAGTAAAATTAATAATATATATATATGACCATGAATGGGTTAATAATAATAATTTATAAATTAAACATAAGACAATAAAAATTTAAGTAAAATAAATAGTTGAGTTATAAATATAAATAAAACAAAAGAAATGAAGATAAAACCAGGCAAGCAAAAGATATAATATATTCAAGTATAAGTAAATTATGTTATGTACATAAAGTAAAAGCCAACAAGTACAAACAAAACATCTCTAAGTACATATAACATCTTCAGCCGAAATCTTGTTTAATCAAACAAAGAAAAAAATATCTCTGATATATTTGTACAAGCCAAAATAATGTGCTACCCTATTGTACAAACAATATAAAATACCCTGTACACATCTCGTCTACATCAGCCACCATTTGAATAGAGAAATCCCTGCTAAACATTGTACTGGAAAGAAAAAATAATACATTACCCAGTATACTTCTTCTTTTATATACATCAAACTCTCTTCATTTTTGTTCGTTCATCAACCTGAGAAAAGAAGAAAAGAAAATATATGAAAACAAAACTTCGATTTAAACATCAACAAACAACAAAGCAGATCATCAAAGCAAGAACAAATCAACATTCAAGACCTATCCTCTGTTCTTATTCCTGGAAAAACAACTGTGAGCAACTTTGTTTTTTTCCAGACTTCTTTGTTTTTACCTGTGAGTAACTTCATTTTAAGCTTCAATTTAGTTGTATGGTAAAATCTGATACTTTGTTGATTGGGTGAGATATATATATTGATGGATAACTTGTACATATATACAGAGCCTCAGGATAGATTTTAAAACTGGAAGTGCTTATATATGTTTACCCTTTGATGCTCTGGAAACAAGATTTGATTTCAAAAATCATTTCTTCCCAAACCATTCAATAATTGGACTTGGAATCAAAATGAGTATTGTTTGTTTAACTCTGAATTAAATTTTAAAAATAAATTCAAATGGAAACCACTTGGTATCACCTTTGGAAAAAATATTTTCGAGCGGGCAAAATCCGCTTCGTTACAGTGGAAGTGGCCAACTGTAATTTCAGCAACTATAAGATTTCTGTGGAAAACACGACACATTAATCGAACACCGTTACACAATCCAATTTTAGGGTCAATATTCCTAAGAAGCATTATTGGGGATCCTACTTTAAGAGTTAGTTTATGAGGTGGTAATCCACCCGGTGCGAGAGAATGCAAGAATTTTGGTTGGTACAAATTATTTGTATCGTCTTCAACTGAATCAAAGGAGTAATAAATTTGCTCAATGCCTGGGAACATGTGTATTACTTTATTATTGAGTTCGTCAACTGTCTCATTTGTTGGCACTAGTATGGCTCTATTCATTATGTAATCAATATCGAACAATCTGGTAGTAAGCTTAGGGAAAACAGAGTTAATCAAAGACTGAATGGAGTTTGAGTTAATCCAATTTATGACAATATCATTTGGGAGTTTGATCATGTCATCTTGTACGTAGGGTTCGTCCCCATTTCCAACACGTAAGACAAAGTCAGCGTATGGAGTATCATTTTTAGCACGCATATTTTATGTTAAGTGTGTGACGTGAACGGACGACCATAAGACTGATCTTACCATGTATGCATCAACTGTTTGAGCCCTAGTACCTTTACTAACGATGGGCAAAACTTGACGGAAATCACCTCCTAAAACTACAACTTTACCACCAAATGGTTTATCGGTATTGGTTAGATCTCTTAACGTCATCCCATAGTATAATAGTGGATGCACATAGTAGTTTAGCTGTATCGGATTGTTTGGGAATATAACAGGTGGAGGAGGAATCAAGGTTTATTGGTATTTTAAAGCGAGAATGTGTAGTTCGACCACCGGGTAAGGTTATAGAAGCAATACCTGAAGTGGCAACTGCAATTGCAATAAGTCCTTGACCCCGTGAGTGAGCTAAAATTGCTCGATATAAATAAGTTTTTCCGATTCCACCTGGACCGTCCACGAAGTAAATTGAGCTTGTTTTCAAGTTTATCGAATTCATTATCATATCAAAAGCCTCTTTCTGCTGTAAGTTGAAATTGTTTATGGATTCTATGTCTGCCTGTGGTACTTCGATCGAATGCTCTTGTAAAATAGTGGTTGTAGTGCTATAATCGGTAGAGTAATTAAGAGTATCGTGCGGTAAGTCGTAATCAAAAACTGATTTATGTATTGGTTCAGTAGGTCATTAAGATCAAAGAGACAGTGAAGGAGTAAATGGGTATTGTTTGCTGTGGAAGTGGAAGCATGCTGGTAATCTTTAATTAACTATGGAGGGAAGTCTTCCCACAGCTATCGCACATGACTTGGTTCACAGTATACCAAAATCGTTACGAATAATCTTCGTAGTTCAGCAGGCATATGTGTGTTTGAAGCATCTGTTAAACAGTCTCTAATGCTATCATCATTTTCTAATAAACCTCTACGTTCAACCGCTTCTTTGAAGGTATGATACTGTATTCCACCAGTGGTAAGTAAATGGTTAAAGGATAATGGTCCCTTAACATGCGTTAATAACAATCGTAAAAAATAACGATCACCTTCTAGGGGGATACCGTGTACATTTTTCCTATTACCCTACAATTGTTTCGTCTACGAATCCAAGCCTTTTGTTTATAGTCCCACCAATATTTCTTGGGGAACTGATGATAAAAGTATTGTCGTGCATCCTCATAGTTAACATTTGTGTGGAAGAATTGAGTAAGCATTGTTTTTGACCTGTCCTAATCGTTCAGAACATGCTGTAACTGTTCAGTTGACGAAAACTGCATGGGTTGTCTAATTGGTAGATGTTTTTGTAAACCAATAACGGAGGGTGAAATATTATTGAGAGAGAATTTAAATATTCTCCATAAGGCCTCCAAAGCACAGACCCAGCGTGCATTACTGAATTTCGAAATTTCATCGTCATTACCAGCTGGTATTGTAGAAACAGCAACTGACACACGATCTGGTCCCTTGTACACATACTTGTAAATATATTTTATGGATTTGATACAGGAGCAAATTTCAACATTTATATGACAGTCATATTTCAAAAGTAAGTAAGGATTATAAGGAACTACCCAACGGTTGTCAACTGTATGTTCAACTGTTTGTGTATGAATTTGATTATTGAGGCATCTGTAAATTGGGTATGATTCATTTCATTGTAAAGTGTTAGGAGTGAAAGGTTTAGGAAACCCTTTCTTACACACGCCGTTTTTCATACAAACGGCGGTAGGGTTGAACCAACCACAGGGACGATGAATCATGTGTTTCATGACGGTAGTATACAAATCAGGTTCAACAACCTTGTTGGGAATTTCAGCTCGAACTATAGCATCGTAATCATCGGGATTACTAATTTTATCATTTTCAGCTAAAATAAGTAGAATATGCGAGCGTGGTAGGCCTCTTTTTTGAAATTTAATTACATGCACATGGGCGATGACCTTACCTAAAACGCCTTTCTCAAACAAATCATGTTTTAACTGTTCTAATTTAGCGTGAAAAACTCTGGTCGTTAAATCAGGTCTATCGGGTGGTTGTTGACCGGGAAGGAGTTCGTTAGTAATTTCAATCCATTTGGCATTACAGGTTACAGTAATAAATAAATCAGGCTTTCCATACCTCTGCACTACTGCCATTGCAACTTGGTACCGCTGGTGCATATCACGTGGACTACCAATGTGAGAGGAAGGAAGAATTTTTCTCACACCAATATTATCTGAGTGGATGAGTTGTAGATTAGGTTGGAAATAAAGGTTGTAGGGAGTTAGTAGTAAGTGGGTAATATGATGTGGTGAATGTGAAAAACTTACTTGTCAATGTCTCTCCCATGGTGAGAGCATCTTGCAAACCTTGATATAGATCAGCTCTAATGGTATCTTGGTTATTACGAAGAAATCTAAGGTGTATGGTTTCTATTTTGACAAACATGTCAACTGCATATTGTTGAAATATGCGTCCACCGAGCAAAAAAAGTGATCCATCTGCTGGTCGAATCTAAGTGGATAATAATATGTTTGAACGCAACATTAGTAGTGAAATAATACGTAACAGGTAATAGTAAGATGTGGAAAATACTTGTTGACTGATATATTTCTAATGTGGGTAGATAGTGGTATTTATGTTTATAACATAGGGTGGTTGTGGGGGTAAAAGCAATGGTGGAGTTATTTTTATAGGACATGAAAATTTATTAGTATATGGATAATTGATAGTGTAGCATTTGTACCTACGTAAGATGGGAGTAGTAAGATGCACAACTAATGTGGTTTTTTCCATTATCGTGAACGTTCAAATCCCACCCATGGTCACCATACGGGAGCAGCAGAGGATATTGTAGTGGGTCATAAAATCCGACTGTATCAGGAACTCGTTGAAGATTTCCACTTCTTGTTTCAATAATGATATCCCTACCATGCAAGTCACCTACTTCGCCTCTTACAACTATCGCAGCTACTTGTGATGCGGTTGGTAAGTCGTGAAGATGTCGGTATACTGTAATCTCCTTTATTTTAATTCTACAATTTTCAATATCTTCACGTTGCCCAAGTTGACGGAAGATGGATACGTAAGGGTTGTAGGTAACTAGAATTTGCTGTAAGCGAAGAAGTACATCTGATCTCAATGTCTCATTATCAATTTGTCGATTTTGAATCTCGTGGTCTGTGTCGTAGATATAAAGTTATAGATATCGCGGTCTACTTTTAGCTGTCGGTAAAACACTTCCAATACGATGATATATGGAACCCTAGGCACGATAGGAATAAATTACGTACATTGCATTTACTAGGTTTTGATCTATATGTGCACCCATCGATGTAAAAGCAAATGCACTATTATAAGCTCTGATGTTTTTTCTGTAATGCGTACCAACTTCTCCTTGATCCATAAATAAGTTAGTTAGTTCCTGTGGAGGAGTGGGTCGACAAATGGTAATACTTCCATTGGATCAGCAGTTTTGCGAAGTTTCAGCATATAATTTTTTGGCTACACAGAATGAGCAGTATGTGGGTTGTGGCAGTAGGTGAGGACGAAGAGTAGTTGTTGCGATAAAGTTTCGACCGCAGTTGTGAGTGGTGGGAAAAGGGGGCAGAGGTTCTAAATCTTGTTGATTTTTAGATGGTGCGGTTTCTAAAGATGGATTACCAATTGTGAGATAAATAAAACATATATTGCAAATGGAGGATGAAGGTGGGGTGGAAAAATGTGGAGAAAGTTAAGGAAGTAATTAAAAAGGAGGGTCGATAGGGTATCAAATTGTGAAATAGATAGTCCAACAAACACTTTGGTTACTACAGAAAGGGTAAACTGTATTGTGAATTAATTGATTTACTTTGGTACGGTTTGTAAAAAAATATGTCGCCCATATGAAGGAAGAATGTACTGGTAGTTTATAACAGTTAAAATTTTAATCATTTTTATGAATAGTACAGTTGTATGAACGGAGTGTATGTAGTAAGGGGAAAGTAAAAAACAGTAAATGGTAGGCAGTACTGATAGGTAGAAAAAGAGGTAAGTGAAGCACAATGTATAAAAGAGTGAAGCTAGTACACATGTATGTAAAAGGTAGAGTAGATAAATTATGTATTCATGTATGGAAAACCAAATTGGACAGGTTCAGTACAACGAATACTAACTGTTATGTAAAGGTGAAGTACATATGGCAAGGGTGAAGGAAAATGGAAGGTTGGATTTAAAAGTGTAGTAGTAAAAAAATGAGTTTACGAAAGTGATTTAATTTGTATGTAACATAGTCAAAATTGTATGTGTGGAAAAATGTAAGTATTCAGAGGCGGTAAGGAAAAGGAACGAAATTTTCAGAAATCAATGTACAAAGCGTAGAGCAGTCCAAATACAGTGGTTTGGAAATGGAAACAGTCAACGCTGGGTACACACAATTCCATATACACAGACACACACACACACACATATATATGTGTGTGTGTGTGTAGACTAACTGTTATGTACAGGTCAAATAATTATTTTGATGATGAAGGAACGGGGAACAAAGTGGACAGCAGTTCAAACCAGAGTGGATGAAAATGTAAATGTATATGCAGAACTCCATATATATGTGGATATATACAACCACATATACGTATGTGTTTGCATATATATATATATACACACACATATGTATACGTATACATATGTGTATATATATACGTATATATATATATATGTATGTGTATATATATATGAGGGTCAATGATATAAATTTTTGTTTTTTGTCCCCGTCGGGGCGCAAATAAAGTTGTTTGACGATCAAATTTTACGTTTCACAGTCGACGACATACGTCGCCACATTGTGTACTGCAGTTGTAATTTGCAGATTGAGAACTTGGTGGGGGAAAAAGAATTGTATAGGGTCCGTAATAAATTTTAGAATTCACAGATGTACGCGGAAACTTATAATTGGTACGAACATTGTAGACGTATGCAGGGAGTCTATGGGCTGAGGGTGAAATAAAACTGCACGAAAGGCAGACCCAGTAATGGTGCGGAAAAAGAGTTGTAAGGAAAGCAAGATGAAAAAGAGCAAAACACAGACCTGTTGTAGATGGTAGTTGCAATACTGATGTTAGCAGCTGTTGTGTACGCCGTTGTCGTCTACGGTTAGCCAGCTGAACTTGTCTTGCATCGTCGGATAGTCTTTGCCGTCGGGCTCACTGTGCCAACCGCCGGTATTCGCGTCACTCAGAGTCCATCTGGTTGACAATCAGAGGTGGAAAAAATGAGTAACTGAGTAAGTGATGAGTAAACAGGGTAATAAGGCAAGGTAAAGTGGGTGTAATCGAAAAAAGTGGTGTTGTGGAATAGGAGGTAAAAATCGAGGGACGACAGTGTCATCGTAACCGGGGAGACATGAACTTTGAAGCAGTGATGTGAGTAGGGAAGAAGGGGGTGGAATATCTAGTTGCAGTAAGTTTGCAGACATGTGAACAAAGGAAGGAGGATGCAGAGGTTAAGTAACGTTGATATTTGTGTACGTAGTAAGTGAAGGGGGAAAAAGAAGGGGATTTTTGGAGTTTGAACGGGAAAAAAAAGAGAAATGTTCAACTTGGAATAAGTCAGCAGGGATTAACTGCTATTTTTTGTAGTACGTGGGCTGAAAATAGACTGTGCATTGGGATATTTGAGAAGAGGGAAAAACAGTTGATTTTGAAAGTAAGTAAACGGAAAAACTAGTAGACAGTGGAATAAGTCAGGTGAAAAAGATTAAAACATACAGAAAGTCATAAAAAAATATTTGGTCGACGCATTTTGTCATGGTTATCAGCATAAAGCAAGGATTTTTGCATTGACTGTTTAAAGTAGTTAGCAAATTAAACAGAAATGTGCATGCATGATGCAAATTAGGGTGGGTATATATGACGGTAAACAGGAAAAGGAAAAAAAGTATGAGATATTTTGGATGTTGAATCGATAAAATAGATAAAATGTCAAAGTGGAATAAGTCAGAGTGTAGTAACTAAAATATTGAAATATTTCTCAAAGGTCAGTTGTAAGCTGATGTACAGCTGAAAATCAGTACATTGTCATTCATAAATATTGCACAGTCTTGTAATTAGAACCCAAATGGTTCAACATCAAAATAAACTCATGCTGCACTGAAATCTTATGTATTTTTGTAGTATAAACGAAATTTAACTAAAATATATATATATATATATTATTTTATGTCCAAAGTAACAGTCAATATTTTTATTTTTCAATGGTTAATCAGTTGTATACCAAGAAAAAAAATGTTAAATAGTTGATATTTTAACGTAAGTAGTGTCCAAATTAATTCAAATTGACATAGCCAACTTGTTAAATCTTGCAAAGTCACAACAAATACAGAACACAATTCTAGCGTGAATCTGAAGATAATTTTCATAAAATTAAAACCACCAAATAGATTAACTATCTAAAACAACAAAATTACCCAAAATTTAACAACTTACAACGCAAAAAAATAAATAAAATGAAGCAAATCAATCGACATATATCAAACTTGACACAAAAAGAAAACATATCAATACTTGTGTTGCATCAAAAGTTTGCTTGAATTTCTTGCCATAACATTATTCAATTGTTAAACTGGATTTAATATTGTTCAGAAGTTAAATATTTATGTAACTGTAGACTGTATTTGTATCTATTTTTACAGCAAAGAGAAATTAGATCTACACGTCCAATGGACATGAATCAGAATATATGCAAAAGGATTAACAGAGTAGAAGCATACATCTTTTATTTAATGGATAAAGGAACTGGAGATTCGTAGTGTACCTGCCAGCATCGAAGTCCGCATCAGCCACCACACTGTCTCCATCGGCAACATGGGTCGGCATCGCCCATCTGAGCTGTCTTTTTTATGAATCAGCCATCAGATAGAGCCACCACAACATAGGTCGATGTCGCCCAAAATTGTAGTTTGGCTTCCATACATGGCAGTTTCCATTGTTCAGCAAACATCGAGCAATTTTCAGTTTTCTACAAAAGAAGGTAAGTAATATTTAAATATTGATGTAATAAGCAATATTATCATTTGATCATGTCTGTTTAACTATGTAATTAAGAATTAAAATCAACCTATTAACGGTTAAATTGTCAATCATATATTGCAAACCAACAAAGGCAACAGTTAGGGAAACGATAAAGATACAGCTAAGAGTAAACAATCTATACAAACATATGTAATTATTTCAGAATCGAGTTGCAAATGCAATATTTACCAAAACTGTCTTCAAAATAGAACAAAAACTCATAAAATAATACACATCCTCTTATTTCATTAATGTGAATAACACAGATAAAAAATGAGTACAGTAAGAAAAATCCTTTTCTACCATTGTTATTTATTTTAATGCCCTTTTTGTTATCACCTACCAATTTGCACACAGTTTTAGGATGCTTTCTTCTTGTTTGCATTTAGAAAATACATGAAATCTTGTTAGACTGGATTTGGGTGAAGGGCAGGTAGTGAAAAAGCCTATGACAACATATAACATTAATGAAATCATGGATTCTTTGTGACCATAATCATAAATATTTGTTGCAAACTCCATAAGTTTGGTGGAAAAGTGTGAAACCTAGAGACATGCATATTTGTAGAAACAAAATCATAAACATTGGAGATTATACTATAAGCGGTGTCAAAATAAACTCAAATTGACATAGCAAAGGGGTTAAATCAACGCATTACTAAAGTTAGCGGTAACAAATTTAGTATGCAAATCTGAAAAGAAACTAATGTTAATCCATATAAAACAGTTAGGATATAGTTGTAAACTGCTAGGATTTTGGAAGTAAGTTGGAAGACAGTGAAGCATGATTAAAACATATCAAAATCTATTGTGCAGTGTGATATGTATGAGTAATCAATTTGTAAACCACCAAAAATAATGGAGTTTTTCAAGGCAGTGAAAAAGCCTATGATAACATATAACATTAAAGAAATCATGGATTCTTAATCATAAAAATTGGTTGTAAACTCCATAAATTTGTTTGAAAAGTGAGAAACCTAGAGACATGCATGTTTGTAGAAACAAAATCGTAAATGTTTGAGATTTTACTGTAAGCAGTGTCAAAATCAAGTCAAATTGACATAGCAAAGTGGTGAAATCAACTATGAATCTCAAACCAACCCAAATCATCATCAAATCGAGCCTACGTAATAATCTGAATTACTAATAACATCACCCTAACGCATGGATAACATAATAAGCAAAAATATAATGCAAACATACATTGATGAAATTAGATAGCTTAATTAACATATTTGAAACCGTATCTAAAATGGAAACAGATAAATTCAACCAAGCAACAGGTTAAGTCCGAAGATTAAACGGTTCAATTGGACATCAAAGACATATGACAATAAATCAGCAGCAGGCCTGAAGATTGAAAAAAATGGATGCAAACAGAACTGGCACACTAATGCAAACATACATTGATGAAATTTGGGCATGGAAAATGGTTGAAGGAAACAGGGGTTATCTAAAACTCAAGCGATAAGAAATTGTCAGATCTGAAGAACGAAATCATAAAACTAAGAAGGAAAGCATAATAGTAATAGTTTATAAATAAATCTAACATAACAATTATTTCAAAAAACTCACATTTTATCACATGATGTACAGCGTGAGGGGACCCAAACTGTAACTATAGTTGGATACCATCAGCGCAGGCTCTATGATTGGAAGGAAGATTTAAGGAGCCATTTGAAAGAATAGCCACTGAGTTGACTTTGATTCTCTCTATAAGTGGATGTGACCTGTAAAGGTATAGATTGAATTAAAATTTGAAGAAACAGAAAATGAGCAGTTTGATGGATTTGAATTCCCGTATAAATTTTCAGGAAGAAATCAGAAATGTATATGTATATATATGTTATTTAGGTCAAAATAATTTCAGAAGCTATAATATATGTGCCTGAATATTAGATGTCTAGCAAGCAAACATTTTCAAATGGTTTTCCATGCAGTAACAGAATATTTCATATGTAAAAATGCGGAAAGAAAGAGGCAAACAAAAAGCATATGACCAAAATCGTTTCTCTGTAGCAAATCCATCTCAATGTAGAATTAGTTCACCTTCAAATACTACAACAGAATTGAATGGATCTGATATTACTGAGTTTCATCCTCCTCGTCCTCTGAAAAGGATGAGACGATTATGGTTGACAGAAAGAGAAGCTAGAGTCAATGAAGCAGTGGAGGAATTGGGTGGCCTTGAAAGTATGATTTTGTTATTTAATCAGTCAAAGTAGTAAATATACATCCTTTGATTTATTTTACAGGATAATATCAACAATGCGTAGAGGAGAGTGATGAAGGATCATCAATCAGCATTACAAATTCCAACAGCTATGATCAGTTTCAGTATATGGACACGACTGTCGTTGATGATAGTACATCTGATGATTATATAGATGCAGACACAGTATTGGAGTATCTAGACCAACGTATTAAAGAACTTAATGGGAGCAATGGATCAATGATCAGCGAAAATAGTTCTGTCGACTCGATTGTGGCCGATTCTACACTTCAAAAATGTACATGCATGTGACCTTGGATGCAGGTGGATGAATCTGAAATAAAAGTGCCACCGTTGTTCTTCTTTTTCTAAATCTAACTGCTCACCTTCACTTCTATTTAATTTATATGTTCAATGAATGATAGATTTTTTGGATGTATATTTTTCTTTTAATTATATGTACAAACTTATTTTGGTTTATTTCATAAAATATGTATCAGCATCTAAAGGAAATGTGATGTTTTGCCTCCTCAAGGATCAGTCCACTTTCAAAAAATAAATGGTACTGAATACACTACAACTTTGATGCACATAGTATAAATACAGATGAACAGTTTTGTGTTTTGTGTAATAAATTAAATGTACAAAATTCATAAATTTAATATTGTTCAGAAGTTAAATATTTCTGTAACTATAAACTGTATTTGTATCGATTTTTACAGCAAAGAGAAATTAGATCTACACGTCCAATGGACGTGAATTAGAATATATGCGAAAGGATTAATAGAGCAGAAGCATACATCTTTTATTTAACGGACAAAGGAACTGGAGATTCGTAATGTACCTGCCAGCATCGAAGTTCGCGTTAGCCACCACACTGTCTCCATCAGCAACATGGGTCAGCATCGCCCATCTGAGCCTACTTTTTTATGAATCGACCATCAGATAGAGCCACCACAACATAGGTCGATGTCGCCCAAAATTGTAGTTTGGCTTCCATATGCAGCAGTTTCCATTATTCAGCGAACATCGATTAATTTTCAGTTTGCTGCAAAAGAAGGTAAGTAATATTTAAATATTGATGTAATAAGCAATATTACCATTTGATCATGTCCGTTTAACTATGTAATTAAGAAATAAAATTAACATATTAACGGTTATATTGTCAATCATATATTGCAAACCAACAAAGGCAACAATAAGGGAAACGGTAAAGATACAACTAAGAGTAAACAATCAATACAAACATATGTAATTATTTCAGAATCGAGTAGCAAATGCAATATTTACCAAAACTGTCTTCAGAATAGAACAAAAACTCGTAAAATAATACACATCCTCTTATTTCATTAATGTGAATAACATAGATAAAAAATGAGTACAGTAAGAAAAATCCTTTTCTACCATTATTATTTATTTTAATGCCCTTTTTGTTATCACCTACCAATTTGCACACAGTTTTAGGATGCTTTCTTTCTGTTTACATTAAAAATCTTGTTAGACTAGATTTGGGTGAAGGGCAGGCAGTGAAAAAGCCTATGACAACATATAACATAAAAGAAATCATGGATTCTTTGTGACCATAATCATAAATATTTGTTGCAAACTCCATAAGTTTGGTGGAAAAGTGTGAAACCTAGAGACATGCATGTTTGTAGAAACAAAATCATAAACATTGGATGTAACGACCCTGAATTTTTGACCTTGGAAATCAAAATATTTAATTGATTTTAAATATATGGAAGTTAGTTTAATTTGAAATTCGAATATCAGAGTGAATTTGGCAATTTAACCATTGAATTTAATTTACTGAAGTTGGGTAAAAATTTGAATCTTCAGTTTTGAGCTTGTTAAAAATATTTTCAAGGCTTAGAAAATTCATATTGATAATACTGAAGGTATGGAACTTTCAGAATTGAATTTGAAACTGTTTTGTTCAATTTTGAAATTTTATCGTTTAAATTGAATTAATAAATAGCTTTCCGAGGCGTAGTCTCGGAATTCGACGAAACCAGTTCCATCGGATCTGTAATATTGTATTATTATCGGGTTTTAATTTTCGTAATGTTCGGAGTGATCGTTTGGCCGTACGATAAGCAAACGCGCTGAAAAATATATTGAAAATTTAATATAATAACTGATTCCAAAAAGCTATCTTCTCCATACGATTGAATTTGGACTCGATACCTTTTCCATTGCGTTCGGAATAGGCTTATAACATTATAAACGCCTAGCAGCACGCCTCGATAGGAGGTCAAGTTTTTAAGTTGCGTTTATCGGAACGGTTTGAATTTGAATTTAAATTGAATATTTACATTAGTCAAACCCTCAGCCGTATTCTTTCGCATCTAAACTTTTTGCTGTCACTATAGCCTTCTTTTGCAAGCCATCTTCTGATCGACATCACATCTTGTCCCCTTCGTTTTCTTTTATCACGCGAGCAGTTCTCTATCTTTCAGAAGAAATTAAAGAATAAAACCATGGCCGCATAAATAATTTCACTCGTTCACTCCTTTCTCTTCAAATTTGTATTTCCATTGCTCCCAAATTTCTCTAACTAATAGCCGCTGCTTTCAAAATTCAGATGCTTACCGCATCTTGAAATCTTTGCTCATCAAGTCGAAGCCTTCATTCTCGAATCATTTGAAACTTGATCGAACTGAGCGTTCAAGGCTCAAGGAACAAATTCCTCTCGTGATTCTTCGGCGCAATGCGATGGAGATCAATTTCGACTTCGTTGCGGTGAATCGAGTGGCAACGCGTTCGATCTGCGGTGGTTCGCGACCACGCGCGTGCGTGTGGCGAAGCAAATGAGGTTTGTCGAGGGTCGTTAAGGTTGCTAGGATTCTTGAAAGACTCGAAATCGAGGAATAATGATGTGGTAGGTGTTTGCGTGCGCACTGGAAGGGTCGACCGAGGTGATGGCCGAGCGCAAGTATGAGTGTGGCCGCGAGCAATTGGCAGTGGCGATGGTGGTAGTCACGTGCGAGGTGATGGTGTGGAAGGCGTAGAAATGGCAGTGAGGTATATTTCATTTGTTCTTTGCATTTTAAAATTTAAATCAGTTTTATAAACATATGCAGAGAGAATATATATATATATAAATCATGGTAGGTTTTGTAAACAAATTTATTTATTTATTTTCAAAATTTTGGATATTTATATATATATATGCAGTTAGGAATATATATATATATAGGATTTTGGAGAATATATATATATATATATGAATTTTTAAATGTTGAAAAGTTTATATATGATTTAGATTTTGAATCTATTAACTCTCTAATTATATATGTATATATATGTATAGTTTCAAAAGAAAATTTAATTTTTGTTAAATAAATTTATTAAATGGAATTGGTTTAAAAATTAAAAGTAATAGTTAATTTGATTATTAATGGTAAGTGATTGTTCAATTAGTTCAAATATTTAATTAAAAGGAAATTTGTTTGAAATTAAATTGATTAGATAAAATAAAATTTTACTAAATGGAAATAAATTGTTCGACAAATTCGAATATTAATAAATTGTATAAATTGTTTATACAAGGTTAAAATTGCAAAGGAATCAAGCCGAGAATGAAAATGGATTGCAAAACGAAAGCAAAGGTGAGATCTTCTCACTCAAATTAAAAATTGGAATTGAAGTTATTGATTGTCTGTTTGGATGTGGTAGTATATACGGTAGGATATATATATATATTGGTGATTAATTTTCCCGCATTTTATAGCGGATGAGACCCTATTCGCCGCATAATAGCGGATGATATTTTATAAATCCCATATACCGCGATATTCCACCTCGAAGTGGAATTGGTATTGTGCTAACATCTGTGGATGCAGGGAAACAGGTTGGAGGGATCCAACTGGATTCCTCAAATTGTATGAATTTGTTTCATATGTGGTGTGTTGATTATTTATAATCTCCGTGTAATTATCTTTGTGATTGAAATTGTTGAAGGCTATAATTTAGCCGAATATATTTTTGGTATCGTAGGATACCAGAAATAGATAAAATTGGATTTTTAAAAATTCAAGTTAAAAGATTTATAGTAATTTTTTTTTGAGAATTGGATAAATTTAAAAGAAGTTTGAAAAAGATAAAGTTTTATTTTTGAATCATATTGAATAAAATTCCAAATATGGGAAAAAGGTTTAATAAGTGGATTTCGAGTAATATTGTTTATAAGTTGAAGAATTTATTTAAAATTTGGATTTTTAAATAGATTGGAAGAGATAAAAGAATTTGTTTTCTTAAAAAAGGAATTTATTTTGAAAAGGAAATAAATCTGGAAATCCATTTGGAAATTTATTTGGTGTTTTGAAATGAATTTGGAAAAAAATCAATTTGGGATTTGAAATAAATTTGGAAATCAATTTGAAAATTGATTTGGAGTTGAAAGTGAATATTTGAGAAATCGATTTGAAAATCATATAAAAAGTGAATATTTGGGAATGTAAATTCAAAATGGAATTTATAAAGGAAAGGGAAATTTGTTTAAAAATAAACACTGATTTATTTTTAAAGTGTGGAATAAATTTACAGATTTGGGATGTAAATTTGAAATAAATCGATAAGGATTTATTTAATTGGTTTAAATGGACCATTTTGAAATGGAAGTTTATTTTCCTTGAAAAGCCAAGTATATTTCCAAAGTAGTTTTAAATTATAAACGAAGAAATTCTGAAATTGGATTTAAGGAATATTTGGAGATAAAGTATTTGAACTCGGCAGATTTCCAGTGGAAATGAATAAATATTTGGAAATATATCCTGTGTAGGGAAATTGATTTGAAATTTGTTTTCAAAAGTTGAAAGGTGAAAAGTGATCTGAAATTTGTTTCAAATGGTTGAAGTGTTGAAAATTATATCTTGAGAATATAATTTTGAAATAAATTATTTGGGAAATTATTTGGAACCTGGTGATGTTGTGAATATCGATTGATAGTTAAATAACCGACTGTCAATATTGACCTTTAAATGGGTATTTGTTGTGATTTGCTTGAAATTTGAATGCAACACTTGTTTTTAAAATAAGCGCTCATTATTCGGTTTAAGCCGGGAGAGGACTTTGTGTCATATAACCCATTCCGAATAATGATACGACGTTATGGATTGCAAGGGCTTCTTTGGAAATATTTTCGATTTTGTTCGAACCCGGAACAGATTTGTATGGTCGTATGTCTGACACTACACTTTGAGATATAAAGCTGATTTCTTTCAAATACATTTCTGTTTGGTGGCGGAGAATTTATTCTCTTAGCTTAACACCCTTCTCTGAGACGTACGAGCTCAGAGGTTATGTAGTTGAAGGTTATCAGTGATATAATCCCAATTTGGTAGTGTGGCATGCTAAGTGTTGATGTGTGTTGATGATCATTCGTTGATCATTTATGATCAAAGCAAGGCTTTCGTGTAAAGCATAGCTTTGTGGACGAGACCTCATCGGACCTCACACCCCGGAAATGGTCGAAACAGGAAAATGCGGCAAGGTTATGAGGGTCGCTCCCTTTAGGGTATGTCATTTCCATCTGGAAAAAGGTAGTATCATGGTATGGAGCCTAGATGCTTTACCTGTGTGGTGGCATCAATCTTATTTACTGTGTGATTGTTGCTTTGTGATCGAGGCGCCTCGGATATAGGTCGGTAACGACCGGGGATGGCATACTTTTGTGTGGAGTTATCAAGTTACAGCTTCATTGCACCCCAAAGCGTGTGGTAACTCAGCCTTGTGTTGGCAGAGAGCCAGGTTGGTTCTCGGGACGTCCCGCCAGAGGCGTTCCCATATGGCATAGGAAGTTCCTTAGCCTGACCATTTGTTGGAAAATCCAAAGAAACAATACGAGCTTGTGCGGTTTTAGTTGTATAACCTGCTATGGAATGTGGCAGTAACCTGCTATTGAACATAGTAGCTATAATAGGCATACAATAATGGTTGTATGCTGGCTAAGATTAAATTATACTTTCGAAATGTTTTCCACACTATGCACTAATAATAATATAAAAAAGATCTTGCGTATTAAGCATATTTGACTATCATAAGGAGAAATCTCCTCCAATTCTGTGTTTGCATTGTGCGTGTGGCGGGAGGCCTTATGGTACTTTCATTTTCCAAAAGCATTGCGAATTTCTTTTATTTTCTTTGTGAAATAACTGTTTTAAGATCTCACGCCAGTCCCACGACTGACCTGGAGTTTATTGTTCCCTTCTAAACTCTGGGTGCCCATAAATTTCCACACGGGCAGCCTAGAGTCAGGTTATCAGGTCATTCTGGATTTCAGAAGTTACTGTGGAGATCTAGAGGCGAGCTAGATGGCGAGACGTATCACTTATATTATGTATTATTCTGCTGTGTATACTGTTATGTGGACAAGTTTATATAACTGTCCAGTGATGTGTATTGTTGTAACTCTGATGATGTATTGTATAAACTAATATAGTTCTTTGTTTAAAGATTATTCATTCATCTATTATATATTGTTCCACTGCGAATGTGAGATTCTGATATTGTTTCCATTTCTTTTTCTTCTGTCTTCTTCTACCTCTTCTTTTTAACCTGAAGATTCGTACTTTTGTTCCACTTTGAGCTGAATTGTGGTGGAATTTTTTTAGCTCAAAGGGGTACGGATTTACGGGCCTTCACATTGGAGATTATACTGTAAGCGATGTTAAAATAAACTCAAATTGACATAGCAAAGGGGTTAGATCAATGCATTACTAAAGTTAGCGGTAACATATTTAGTATGCAAATCTGAAAAGAAACTAAAGTTAATCCATATAAAACAGTTAGGATGTAGTTGTAAACTGCTAGGATGTTGGAAGTAAGTTGGAAGACAGTGAAGTATGATTAAAACATATAAAAATCTGTTGTACAGTGTGATATGTATGAGTAATCAATTTGTAAACCACCCAAAATAATGGAGTTTTTCAAGGCAGTGAAAAAGCCTATGATAACATATAACATTAAAGAAATCATGGATTCTTAATTGTAAAAATTGGTTGTAAACTCCATAAGTCTGTTTGAAAAGTGAGAAACCTAGAGACATGTGGATAACATAATAAGCAAAAATATAATGCAAACATACATTGATGAAATTAGATAGCTCAATTAACATATTTGAAACCGTATCTAAAAGGGGAACAGATAAATTCAACCAAGCAACGGGTTAAGTCAGAAGATTAAATGGTTCAATTGGACATCAAAGACATATGACAATAAATCATCAGCAGGCCTGAAGATTGGAAACAATGGATGCAAATAGAACTGGCACACTATTGCAAACATACATTGATGAAATTTGGGTATGGAAAATGGTTGAAGGAAGCAGGGGTTATCTGAAACTCAAGCGATAAGAAACTGTCAGATCTGAAGAACGAAATCGTAAAACTAATAAGGAAAGCATAACAGTAGTAGTTTATAAATAAATTCTAACATAACAATTATTTCAAAAAACTCACATTTTATCACATGATGTACAGCGTGAGGGGACCCAAACTGTATCTACAGTTGGATACCATCAGCGCAGGCGCTATGACTGGATGGAAGGTTTAAGGAGCCATTTGAAAGAAGATAGCTACTGAGTTGACTTTGATTCTCTCTATAAGTGGATCTGACCTGTAAAGGTATAGATGAAATTGGTTGTGAATTAAAATTTGAAGAAACAGAAAATGAGCAATTTGATGGATTTGATTTCCCGTTTAAATTTTCAGGAAAAAATAAAAAATGTATATGTATATATATGTTATTTAGGTCAAAATAATTTCAGAAGATATAACATATGTGAATATTAGATGTCTAGCAAGCTAACATTTTCAAATGGTTTTCCATGCAGTAACAGAATATTTCATATGTAAAAATGCAGAAAGAAAGAGGCAAACAAAAAGCATATGACCAAAATTGTTTCTCTGCAGCAATTCCATCTCAAGGCAGAATTAGTTCACCTTCAAATACTACAACAGAAACGAATGGATGTGATATTACTGAGTTTCATCCACCTCGTCCTCTGAAAAGGATTAGACGATTATGGTTGACAGCAAAGGAAAATTAGATCTACACGTCCAATGGACGCGAATCAGAATACATGCGAAAGGATTAATAGAGCAGAAGCATACATCTTTTATTTAACGGACAAAGAAAGTGGAGATGCATAGTGTACCTGCCAGCGTCGAAGTCCTCGTCAGCCACCACACTGTCTCCTTCAGCAACATGGATCGGCATCGCCCATCTGAGCCGACTGATTTATGAATCAACCATCAGATAGAACAACCACAACATTGGTCGATGTCACCCAAAATTGTAGTTTGGCTTCCATACGCGGCAGTTGTAGGTGGAACTTGGTTGGGTTTTAGATCTGTAAATTGCTTTTCTAGATCTGTAAATTGTGAAGGTGGAAAGTAAACTGTAAACACCAACAGCAGTCGGAACTTGGGCGTTGGTGATTAGCAGGTAGATTGAGGTAGCGAGGCGAAATCGTTTACCTTTGTAGCTGGGCTCAATTTCGCTTCGGGATGGTGAAGGGTCTGGGAAGTTGGACAGTATTGGTAGTAATTTTTGATTAAGATTGACTGTTGTTCACCCTTAGCCTGCAACCTACTTCGCCAGGCATCAGATCCGGATGTTAGCATGCGAGAGTGGAAACCGAATGCTACACCGGGGAAGGAAGAAGAGTCGATGGTCGATGTAGGTCGAGGGAGCAGAGAAAATGTTTGGGAGGAGAATTTGGAGAAAAGGCAGTTGAAATGTTAGGGAAAACAGAAGGAGGAGAAAGTGGGGAGAGGGGAAAATTTGGAGGAATGAATGAAAATGGCTGATGTTGTGGGATTAAGACGTGGGCGTGGAAAAGGACGCATTTGCCCCGCTCCCTTAAGTTGTATGTAGGTGTGGCTGTAGTAGGGGGAAGGGGTTGTTAGGAAGTTTAAAAAAGCTTCACCAAAACTAAGTATTTGTATTATTAGTAGAGATAGAAGTAAGAAATTTGTTATTCATTTATAAATTTTACTTTTGCAACGCCTGAAATACAATGAAGAAGTGGTGTCGACTTCCTCGTTTAAGAGTTACAATCAGCGTTTTGATTAACTTACCCAAACCGTGGTGAAATCAAATATGTGGACCGCATCAGTGCGGAACTCAACCAACTCAAACATTCAGTAGTTCAATCTTCTATTTTACCCGATTGAACGTCGTTTTTTTATTTTCCTACATTTATTACCTTGTCATTTTATATAGTTATCGATCCTATGTACTGTTTTGAAAACAATAAATAAATCAAATTTGCAAAAATTATAATCGCCGTAAAATCCAAACAGTAATCTCTACCACTTCATTCTTCAGCACTACAAGCTCTTTCAAACAACTGCAAGCTTCATCGAGTCTCCATCATCAAATTTCTATCGTTGTGCACTGCTGTTGTGTACATAACAACAGTCATGTTGGTGCGATTGTGTATTGCAGCAGTATAGACTTTGAAAACCCTCTACAGCTCATTAACATTTTTATTATAACATTTTTGCATATACCTTGTATTTAAATGTGCAATTTTTTTTAAGAATAAATCCACAATTTCATTTGCATTATATGAATCATATTGTTATTATAAAAAGAAAATATTTTATGTTTATTTATTGTGAAATGGGGCAAGAGATTTCATTTGGTCGGCATGGCATCTATGATAACCACGAAAATTGTACCCTTTATATGGTTACATTCACAAGAACACATGTATTTTTATGTATTATGACATATTTTCACTATTTAAACAAACTTCGTTTACAAATCATAATAGAGAAAAGTACCTTTCGATTAGGTCATAAGCACTACAACTCATCACTACTTTCAAATTTATCATCGCCTCCTATATATTTTCATTTGGATCTCCGACCACCACTTATGTTGTCACCCTAACCTCAATAAAATAAAATACAGTTTTATCAAGAAAAATGTAACATTTTATTCCAAATTTATTAAGTTCTATTCAGGAAAATCCTGTAACGACCTGCTATTTTGGACCATTCGCATCCGCACATGTCGGACTTGAATAGTTCAAAATACTGAATTGTTAATTTAAATTTGGCAAAACTGAGCATATACAGTAAATAAAATAATCACAAATCACAGACACAGAGTAATAAATGCAGCGGAAATAAAAGATAGTAGTTCATGAAGCTACTATATACATATCAGAGTTAAATAAAGTACAACAGATGTCTCGAATACAATAGTCAAATACAAGAATCAGAATACAATCATTGGAATCAACTGGATATCTGAAAGCTAGATAGATAGCTAGATCCCCAAGTGAAGCTCCAACTCCAAAGGTGAGTCTCGAATACTGGTACACTCAGTCTGACTCGAGCGTAAAGCAAAACACAAAACACTCGAGTCAGGATTAACATTCTTATATCAATAAATCCAACTCAAGTGAAATAACAACCGAAATACAAGTAACTTAAAGGATGTTTGGAATAACCATCCTTTAAGGATCCGTTAAACTATCTATTATGTAGTAGTGTACGATAAGTAGATAATGCCTATCAGTAATATAAAATATCAAAATAGTGTTAAGGCGTTACCATTATCCCCCTTAACACATTTTATATAAGCGTTATAGTCTATACAGCACTGTAAACTCCACCGTAAACTAGTGGGATATCAGGGAGTACTCCATAGGTATAACACAAAACAAATCGTAGTGGTCGCGTATATAGGGATACAAGTATGACAAGGCACATGAGGCAATACCCAAGGTAGTGAAACTACCGTTTGCCTGATTCGGACTGGTGAGAACGCATCGCCGTAGCGATCGCAACACCGCGAAACAACACTCCTAAATCAAGGGTGCACCAATCGACAACAAGTAATGAGTAGTTTTCGAAGAAGTGTGTTCGCTCGAGGTAGCTGACCACATTTGGCCCGGCACGGCTCCTGTTTTAGTCATTTCCAATTTGACACAAGTGTCAAGGCTATCCATTATCGTTCTCTTTCTTCAGTCATCACGTACATCATTCCAACCACTTTATTCTGGATCACACTCCGCATATAGTTATTAAAGTGGTTGTCGGTTTAGACAGTGAGTATATCCCTAACCGATTCCTGTTCCTTTAATAACTTTCGTAATTATTACACCGATTGGTCGTTTATATATTTCAAAACCAAATCATTCTCAATTTCAATTAGAATTTGTAAACCAACATTCATTTGTCCTTCTAAAACAATTCCCATAATTTACTTTCAAAACTTCCAAATTACCATTTCAAAATCTTATAATACAATTTCAAATTTTATTTAAAACAATTCAAATATTGATTCAAGTTCGTATATAAGTTTCATCCCGAAATCATTTAAATTAATTTAATTTAACATTCAAATCAGTTTAACTTCATTTATCGATTTCATTCAATATTCGTTAAGTAAATTTATCATTCAAACAATTTCTATTTAATTTTCAATTCACTAAATCAATTACTTAAGTTCAACTCCATTATATAAAACTTACAAATTGAATTAAATTAAATTCGTCAAATCAAGTTCTTTAAATTAAAAGTCTTACATTAATTTCAAAAATATCACATTTTCATTTCTTGTTAAAGAAATTCAATTTCACTTATTCATTTGCTTAGTTACACATTTCAAAACTCAATTAATAAAGAACTAAATTTCACTAATTCAAGAGGTTAAATTTTATTTAACTATTAAATAATTCAATTTTATTTAATTATTAAATAATTTTCAAAACTTAATTATTAAATAATTTAAACTTAATTATTAAATAATTTTAAACTTAATTATTAATAATTCAAATTTTAAAACAACATTCTTTCATCAACTACTATGTTAATATCTTGATTTAGATTATTAAATATTAACATTTTCCTTCCATAAAAGTTCAAATTCCAATTTCATTTCAAAACCATATTATTTATCCAATAAAATCTTTATTTTATTTTTAAATCAAATTATTGACCAATCAGGCTTTATTTAATTCTTTATCCTAGGCCAAGTTCATTTGGGTATTTATCATTTCAACCCGATTCCAATTCAATTTAAAATCAAAGCATAGCAAAGGGAACTTGCAGTGTGATAACTAGGATGGTGTCAAAGTAAATAAACAAGCAATAACAACAATCAATATCAATCCAATAATCAATTCAAATAATCCCGAAATAATCGTATTAATTAACATTGTTATTTGTGTAAATTAATATAATTATTTCTAGAATCTACACTATCATTTCATGTAAATTAAAGATTATTACACTAATTATTCTATGTATTTCTACACTTGACATCAATTATTCAATTTCATACTTCATCAATTAGTACAACATAAATTCAAATGGTTCAAGGGTAATTAACTATTTTTCTATGTGTCAATTGATTTAAACATTTAAAGGGGTCATATTATGCAAACTTGTCTAATTAAATTGAACATATATACCAGTTTCAAGTCGCTAACAATTCTACGTCAAATTCAATTTCATATTTTTATCACTTCCTACATTAACAATTTAACGTCTAATGTCAAAAATCAAACAATCAATCATTTATCAACCAAAACTGGATTATCATTTCATAAATAACAGATAATGGTATCAAATGTCACAGGTGAACTGATACAGGTAATAGCATATATAACAGTGTAATTAACTAACAGCAGCATTTCAATTGTCGTTTCAATTGAAATCAGATTTAATAAATAAAAGAACATTAATCGTGGTGATTGCTCACCTTTCGAGGCTAGAGAGAAAAGACAATGTGATGAGTTACGAATTCCAAAGCAACGCTAGATGGACACGATTCGACGAACAAAGCTGATAACAAGGAATCGATGCAAACAAATCAGGGCAGGCTTGAATAAAGAGATGAATATAGTATATTTCTATTTAAATAAATATTCGTTTTAAACACAAATTAAATTATGGAAAAATCTATATATATTCTATTCAATTTCAAAAGAAAAATCTTTACATAAATATTATGTAGAAAAATCATTAAACCATGTATATATATATATATATAATTTAAACTATTACAAGTGTTAACATATAGTGAAAAATTAAGAAGCCAAGGGATAACATATAGGTACATACCAACATATATGTGCGGACACAAATATACATATGCAGACCAAAATATTGGTGAATAATTTAATATGTAAAAATGTGTAGAGATATAAATATATATAATATCAAAACCGGCTTCAGGCAAAGAATATCTACAAACAAGGTAGGAGAAAATAACAAAACTATAGACTAATATATCTCTAAACAATGGCATCATAACATACCGCATATATATATCATATAATTCTCTTACAAAATATGAATCGAACACTGGTGTATATATATAGACTGTAAAATAAAATATGAAGCAAAAGGAGACCCTGTAACTTACATACTTATATATATTAAACTAATATCCTCTTATGAATATAGAAACATGTATAATATTTTTTTTTCTTTTCAATAAAATATGCTAAACACAAAATATACGTGTGACTATGCTTTCAGCCAATACTTCATATGTATACAAAACATTTTTATAAACAAACATATATAAAGCCATCCTGTAAATAAACGTATGCAAATCCGGTTTATAGCATATATATATAACAGAATATATACCAGTATAACTAACATTTGTATAAACTGTACATAACTACACACTTGAAACTAGATATATTTTATTTAACAACTTAATGTATATAAACAAACAACTTATATACATGCGTGCCTACAACATATCCTATATGAAAACCAAATGCCCTTATATATAAACAGATCATATACTCATTTATATAACATATATAACTTATAAATAGTATATACAGTAAAGAACTAGACAACATATGCAGTTGCTAAAATATATATATATATACTATGACTCAAACTGTATATAACAAAACTATATAAACGAGTTATTATAAAATGTATATACTTAACAAAAATTTTATATAAATATAATTATACATATATATACTATATAAATTACTATAAAAAAACATACCCGATGACGGAGGGGTGGAAGGCCGATCTCGTGCATCAGGCCGAGGCAGAGCAGGCTCGGCTATTGACCTGTGAGGGCGGAGGTGAATGACGTGGTGAGGGGAGGCATTGATGGGGAAGATGCGAGTGGGTGTGCTGCCTTCGGCAAGCTTGGGTGCTCACGTGGATTGGTCTCTGGAAGAGTGTGGGCATGGACAGGAGACTGGTTGGAGAATTGGTGAGGAGAAATGAGTGGAAGGTGACAGAGTAATTTGCTTCTTTTTTTTAGGCTTTATAATATGAATTTTGTCCAAAGGAAGAACATAGAGAAGAAAAGAAAAATGGTCATGAGGAAGATAACACAGACTAAAAAAAATGAACAGACAATCGTGAAGAATATACGCATAAAATATTTTTGAAACTTATATTTATTATTATCATTCAAAAGCAAAGTGACCAAGAGAAGATGAAGGGGAAATGAACCAAAGGTGAAACGAAATGACAAATGTATATTGCAACATAGGGAATATCAAAAGTTAGATATGAATTTTTTTTTTGGAGAATAGTAAAAGCTGATGACTATCAGTTTTCAAATAGTGGGTAAATGAAAGGGTATGGGAAGCCCAAAAGCAAACATTGCGGAGCCGATACGGAAGTTGTTCCGTAGATTTCTGTCTTCATGACATCGAAACACACAACCAAATATACCGTAGAGATCAGAACGACGAGACGATCAAAACGGTATACAAATATCAACGGTACAATTAAATTATAAAAATTCGAATTTTCTACTAGCGGAAAATGTAGTAAAAACGCAACAAAATAAGATCGACGGAGCTAAAGAAGTCCGAATTTGAAAAAACGAAAAATGACGTTTGCCCAGAAGATGGTTTAGAATTTTTCTATGTAAAAATATTTAGGTTCCGAAAACATTTTATTTTCATTGCTTTTTACTGATTAAATTGAAGTAAATTTACGCGCGAGATAAACTTTCATATTTTTGGATGAAAATTTACCAGTTGCTATGTTCAATTAGGCGCATTCCAAATATTAAATTTTTATTTTAAAATTTTATTGTTTAAGTTTCACACAAATTCAGTAAATTAAATTAATTAAAACCGTTAAAATATCCGGGTTGTTACAAATCCTTTTAACATTTCATTTCAGATTTATAAACTTTGAAGTTAGCTCTAAAAACATCCTTTCAACTATACGTTATCCACCAATGGCATCATACAAATTTATTAAGGTGTGTTCAAGTAATGGTTTTGCTCAAGAAAAAGGAAACATTTCATTCCAAATTATTCATTTCAAAATTTAGCAAAAGTAAATTCATTCAAAGCATATTACAAATTAGAAAGATAAAAATGTGTTTACATGTTTATAAAACGTTTGTGCTATGTTAACATTTATTTTGATAGATTTAAATTGACATACGGTTTGTTATATGATATTTTACCCAAATGACATTTCTATATAAATGGACTACGAAATGAAGAACGAACGGACTATGAACTTGAAGGCGATTAATTAAAATATCAAAGAAAGAAATATGGAAAATTTGACTAAGTCCATGTTGGATGAGTCGGTAATGATACATCAAAACGTCAAATTTGACCCTAAGCTCTTGCTTATGGGATCTCTAGGCCAAGTTGAAAAAAAGACAGGTTTAGGACAATGGATATCAATTCATTAGAAAGATTATTTTGCCTCTGAAGTTAGAAAGCATTGAAGATGAAGACATTTTGGAGCTAAGCTCAAAGATTTGGACCAAGCCCATAAATTGGTACCGATCCATCGTGTCGTAAGAATTAGTCCCAATCTCTTTTATGATATATCAGACTTGATAGACCGACTATTTTAGAGTGAGATCTGGCGAGTTTGAAGGCCCAGGACAATGCAAATCTATAAATAGGCGGCTTTTTGATCTTTGACGAGGAAATGCTAGCATTTTTTCATTTGAGATTGAAGTTTGAATTGTTATTGTAAAAGTGGTAGCACCGGTGCAAACTAATCAATATAAACATCATAATGGTGTAAGGCATCGATTTTTCGAACAACCATAAAAATCTCCTATATTCTCTTTTATTTTCTCCTTGATTTCTTTCATTTTTCATTTATTTGTTGAATTTTCTATCGATCGAGGGTGTTATCTCAAAACTAAGGCTACCATTTTTTTGTGCTTTCACTCAAAAATTGAAGATCCACTACAAAACAGACTTCGTTTAGTGACCGTAGCCAGTGACGGCTAAAAAAGGCGACCGACGCTAGCCGTTGCCAGCCGTCACTAAACGCGTATATACAGGCAAAGCCGTGAACCAGAAAACACAATCCCACTTCCTCCAAATCAACTCAACAAACCTCCTCCTCTCCCCTTCCGCCGACGCCTCCCGCGTGAGCTGCCGATCTCCCCTTCGCGAAAGCTACAATGCTCCAAAGTTCGAAGGTATGTTATTGCACTCCAATTTCTTCTTAATAGGTTTAATCAAAACCCTAATTTTGAAAATTGGTTGATTATTTGTGATAGAAATTGATGATTATGCGGTACTAGTTGTTGATAGTAGCGTATTGATTGATTTGGGGATATGTTGAGAACCATAATTTGACAAATTAGTTAATTATGGGTTTGTTATTGTGTATTAGTTAATGATAATATTGTATTTGTTGAGTTGGTGATCTTAATTAGTGGTTTGATTGTTTAATTTGTAATTAAAAATTAGGGTTTATTTATAATCCGAAAATTAGTGTAAATTACTGATTGATATGCTAATGGATATATAATTAAGTTTACGCGAATATTTGTTATAGTTAATTAGAACAATTTTTATTACAGTTTGTGCAAACATTAGTGTACAATTGTTGATTAATATGCTGCTAGATTGGTACGGTTAAACAGAAGTAATATTTTTTATTTAATTAGCGTATGTAATTATAAGTATTAGTTGTTAGTATAAAATAATATTAATTTAATTTATTACAAGTTCTAACATCTAATTTCGTTTACAAAATCGATAAAAAAAATTAAATTATTAACTGAATTTTAAAATACGTTTTAAAATTCCAAATGTATTAAATAAAATATTTAAATGGTTGAATGAATTATAAAATAGTATTTTTAGTTGTTAAAATAGTAATTGTAAAATGTGTTTTATTTTTTTGATCCCTTGGAGAGTTTTTGACCCCGTCTAACAAGTGTTGTATATGATCGTTATATTGATATTCATTTTTTAACAGAACGGGCATCTATATTAATCTGATAAAATATTTGTCGAATTTGTCCCTGTATTGGACAAGTTACAAAAAGTAATTACATTTTATAAATCATTTCATTTTAAACGGTTTACAAAATTTCGACAGCACTTTCTTCTTGTTCCCTGTGTACATGCATTTGTGTACGATGCGGGGAACAGAAGGGAAGTGCTGTCGAAATTTTATTGAATCGTTTAATCTAAAATGATTTATAAAATGTAGTTATATTATTGTGCTTGTAATGGGAAGTAGGATGACCAACCATCAAAGTAAAAACCAATAAACTAAAAATTAAAAAAATAAAGTGAAGTGCTTATTTGAATTTTCTACGATGATGAATTGTTTACAATGATGAAGTGTTGAAAATTATTCTTTACAAGACTTTAGTATCGGTTGAATTGTTTACTTGAACTTTCTAACATATATTTTCAAATCAGGAAAAATGTTCGATTATTTTCTCGACCGTAGTTGGATGTATGAAGTCGGAACTGGTATGAAAGGTTCAATAAAGGAACATTTCTATAACGGTGTACATGAATTTATTAGATTCGCTAAATCTAATAATCGAAATAACGAAGAAATTCGTTGTCCATGTAGTTAGTGCCAACATTTGAAGCATTAGAAACCAAATATAGTTGAAGTACATTTGTATAAATATGGTTTTATGCCGAATTATTATTTCTGGGATCGTCATGGAGAACTTGTTGAAGCTACATCTAATCCTGTAGTGTTAGAGGACGA
Source organism: Allium fistulosum (assembly GCA_030737815.1). NCBI lineage: Eukaryota > Viridiplantae > Streptophyta > Magnoliopsida > Asparagales > Amaryllidaceae > Allium > Allium fistulosum. The sequence continues at coordinate 785,861,825 of CM060902.1, read as the reverse complement.
TAGTATTATGACGAATCTGATAGAAAATATGGTGGAAGATGCAGCACGATCAATGTTTCCTACCATTCAAGCTGACGATGAAGACGTAAATGTCGAAAAAGAACCAACTGTGGGAGCTAAAAGAATATATGATTTATTAGATTCTGCTAAGAGGCCGTTGTGGGACGGTTGTAAAAGCGGAACCGAACTATCAGTAACCGCCGAATATATTACTATGAAATCAAAATTCAAACTTACAGAAGCTGCATTTACAGTAGTTGTACAAGCTGCGAAATGACACATGCCACCCAATAATCTGATGTGCGATAGTCATTGTAAAGTGAAAAAACTGATGTTCGTTTTCGGTCTGCCATACGAAAAGATAGATACATGTGTAAAAGGCTGCATGTTGTATTGGAAAAATGACGTTAACCTTAGGAAATGCAGAATATATAACGAGGAAAGATACAAACCAAGAAAGAAGAAAGGAAAAGAAGTTCCATACAAGAGAATGCATTATTTACCCATCACTCCCAGACTTCAAAGGTTATATGCATCTTCTGCTACGGCATGTCATATGCGATGGCTCAATGTGAGAACACCGAAAGAAGGAACTTTGATACATCCATCCAATGGAGAAGCATGAAAACATTTCGATAAGACTTATCCCGCATTTGCTGTAGAAAGCCGTAATGTCGGACTGGGCTTATGTACGGATGGATTTTCACCATTCTCTCAGTGTGGTAGTAAATATTCATCCTGGCCAATTATCGTTACTCCGTATAATTTACCTCCATGGATGTGTATGAAGATACCATATATGTTTCTCACTATTGTCGTCCCTGTCTCTCATGATCCAACACAAGGAATCGATATTTATTTACAACCATTGATCAAAGAGTTGAAAAAACTGTGGAATGAAGGAGTTGAAACATACGACATTTCGAGAGAGGAAAAATTTCATATGTTCGCTTCTTTATTATGGACTATTAGTGATTTTCCTGCATATGGGATGCTTTCTAGTTGGAGTACGGCCGGTCGTCTAGCCTGCCCTTATTGCATGGAAGAAACACGAGCATTTTCTTTACGGCATGGGAAGAAAGTTTCATGATTTGATTTTCATCGGTGTTTTCTCCATCCCAATCATACTTTTAGAAGAGATAGAAAAAACTTTATAGCTAACATAGAAGATAATATGCAACCACCAAAGATTTGGTCAAGCGAAGAATTATATGAAATTGTAAAGGACTATCAAAAGATACATGAAACTGGAGTGTAGATTGAAATTCCAGGAAAATCGGACATTCATAATTGGTGCAAACAAAGTATATTTTGGGAGTTACCATATTGGAAAGATCTCTTACTCTGACATAATATTGACGTGATGCACAATGAAGAAAACGTGTTTGATAATGTGTTTAATACAACTTTGAATGTAAAGGGAAAAACTAAGGACGATTTGAATTCAAGACTTGATATAGCAAACTATTGTAAACGCCCCGAACTTCGTATGAAGACCAATGATAATAAAAAACCCAAAGCATGCTATGAGCTAGACAGTAAGCAAGTAAAACTCGTACTAAAGTGGGTGGAAGAACTAAGATTTCCCAATAAGATTTCTTCTAATCTTCGTAGATGTGTTAACTTTAAAAACAGTAAATTAAGTGGGATGAAAAGTCACAATTGTCGTATCATGATGGAATATTTACTACCTGTGGTTTTCAAAGAACTGTTGCTCGTAAAAGTATGGAGTGTTATAACAGAATTAAGTATGTTTTATAAACAGCTTTGTTCGACGACATTAAAAGTAGATCGTATATGTAAACTTGAAGTAGAAATCCTCATACTGCTCTGCAAACTGGAGAAAATATTTCTGCCAGGTTTCTTTAATGTAATGGAGCATTTACATATTCATCTTCCATCCAAAGCACTTCTTCGAGGTCCTGTGAAATATGGACGGATGTATCCATTTGAGAGGTAATATTGAATATCTGCAATATTTATGTCAGTTTAAAATTCAGATTTATATAACTAAATATCAATTAAATTTATTTTGTAATAGGTACTTGAATCATCTGAAGAAAAAAGTTAGACTAAAAGCATGAGTTGAGGGTTCGATTTGCAAATCATATCTTGAAGAAGAAGCTTCATTCTTTTTCTCTCATTACTTCAGTGACGATGTGAACTTATCATTTGTAAGTGTTCCTCATAATGATGAAGTCGTTGAACAAGATTCTTCTCAAACAATGTTATCTATTTTTAGACAACATGGTCGACCTGTTGGAAAATGTGTGGAATATGGTTAGACGATAGAGATTACCATGTAACACACACATATGTTCTTCTAAATTATGTTGAAGTTGCACCATTTGCTAGGTAATAATAAATTCATATATAATTCACTTATACGTACATATTAATTACAAGCCATATTACATATTTGTAGTATCTACGAATCACAGCATCCATCTGATGATCTCAGTAAAGAATTTGCTAAATGGTTTTTGAACTACGTTTATGATCCAAGAAACTGTGTCGTTGATGAAGGTGTACGATATCTTGCGATCGGACCAAAAAGAAATGTGAAGACTTATCCAATATTCTTCGTCAATGGATTTAAGTTCAACACGAAAAATTACGGGGCTGAAAAATTAACATATAACAGCAGTGTATTTGTCAAAGGTAGTAATGATCCAGATGAGCATATAAAAGATTTTTACGGCATCTTAACACAGGTTCTAGAGTTGACATATTATGTAGAACCCGCAGAAGAAGTTTTTTTATTCAAATGCAATTGGTTCAGTAATGTTCCTGGTTCTGGAATCAATGTGCACAAAGATTATAAGCATATTGAAATAAAGCATACCTCACATTACTATAAGTACGATCCTTTCGTATTAGCCAAGCAAGCATTACAAGTTTATTTTGCTCCGTATTCATCCTTAAAAAGAGATAAAACGGATTGGTTGGCTGTTTTTAAAAAAAAGTCAAGGTTTACGTTTGATGGAAATAATATTCCAGATGAAGCAGCGTATCAAGCGGATCTTGAACCAAATACAGAAATAATAATAACCTATAACATTGATTTAGGACCATTGAATGATGAATCGAATGTTTTATTAGATGCGTTTGAAAGTACTGAAGAAAATGAGATAGAGTACGAGACTAAATCTGAATCAGAAAACGACGAAGACTGAAAACTCTGAATATTTGCATCGCTTGTTGTATAATGTATTATTTTGAGCTGCGTATTATTCTGAGCTATGTATTAATAATGATGACTATGTTCTGAGCTATGTACTATTCGGTTTTGAAATTTCTATATATGTATTGATGAGATCTTGTTCCATTTATTATGATTTAGTGGAAGTTTTATGTGATGATTACTGAAACATGCTTTGTACTAATAAATTTATGTCTTTTCATTCTGTGATATTATTTTCTATGGTAGATATGTCTGGCAGGAGATGTAGTCAGAGATCCGAGCCTTCTCCATCTCTCGGTGCCGGTGCTAGTGGAATGCCACCGGATTTACGCCCACTGGCGGAGGTAGTTCCGAAAATCGCTGGGTAAGTATCAAATTTATTTGAAGTATATTTTTAAAATTTATTAAATATCTACATCAAAATTTATACAAGGGCTTTAAGGTGGAGCTTTCGGACTTCATCCTACAAGTTTGCAAGAAGGCATTTATGAGTAGGATGTCCGGCTGTTGGCCTCATTGGGACGACATCCCACCGCATATCAAGAATGCTATATTGGCTGATGTACTCATAAGTATAAGTTTGAATTTCAGTTGAAAATTAATATAATGTACATAATTCAAACTAATTTCAATATGTAGGCAGCCATGCGTGTAGATCCAAAGGATATGGATATTTTTACCAATCACTGGAATAAAAGGATGAGAAAAAATTATAGGGACACTCTGCCTAAGGCTAAAAATGCAGGTAAAAAACCCAATTAGATGGGCGCTGATGTGTAGGCTGAGTATCTCCGACTCTGGGACACTCCAGAAGTGAAAGTAAGTTATATACTTTTGCATTGTTGTTATAATTTTTTTTTAAATTCCTATGTTAGTTGCAGTAATTTAGTTAATCATGTATCTAAATTTGTAGGAATTATCTGCCCGGAACCGTGCAAATAGGAATAAATTTATAAATTGTGTTTATAAAAATCTAAAATGTTGTTTAATCATATTTGCACCATTGTTTATTCATATGTATATATTTTCAAGCGGCGAGGTACAATCGCGAGACTACTATGCATGAGGTGTTCACGGCCATACATGTCGTTGAGCAGACAGATGCGGAAGGTAACGTTTCATATGAGTGGACGGACGATAAATCTAGATCTGTAATGGTAAACATGCTTATCCTTAATGACAATGTTTCGCATTCCCTTATTTCACATTTCATAAACTTTAAATTGAATACTTATCATGTCATACTATTGTTCGTAATCGCAAGAGAGATATGAAGCGGAGCAGGCACGAGTAGCGTAGTCCACTGGCTGGGCAGAGTTAACGTTCGAGGAGTCAAACCGTATTTGGGATGCTATTATTGATCCGCCTTCATGAAATAGGCGGTACAGTTATGGAAATCTGGAGGTAAACTTCTTCATTTACTAATATATAAATTTACACATGCAAATGAATTTAAACTTAAGTGAACAAATTATAAATTGAATAAGGAACCTAAATAATTGAAATAAATAAATTGCAACCAATGTATAACAGTTAATTATAAATATTAGTCGCATAATTAATCAACATTTTTGTTCATACTGTTTATAATGTTAATAAATTATAACTAGATATCAACTATTTCACAGGCGTTAATGTCCCAGAGGGCTTATAGAAGATCCCAAACCGAGGAGGAGATTGCTCAGATGAAAAAATAACTGGAGGAGATAAACGATTAGAGGAAGAGCGCATTGGTGCACCAGCTAGACGAGCATATTGCAGCCTACTTGGCACAACATGGGACGATGCTTGAAGAGGACGGGTCGGGCGATGACGATGAGTAGGTATGCTTGTGTTTCTGTTGGACTTTCATCATCTTGTTTTGCAGTTATGTGATATTTGTGTATATATTTGATACATGTTCGTTGGTTGTTGTGTTTGATGGGTTAGTGAACATTTGTGTATACATGTGATTGATGGATAGTATTTGTACGTATGGTTACATTGTTTGATGGATTTGGAATGTTCCCTTTGATTGGTATGATATATTTATATGGTGATAATGAAATGTCTATGTAAATTTATATGTTGCGTTATATATATGATTATTTGTGATATGTGTGAGATTATATGATGGATGGAGTGGTATTAGTTTTGAAATTGAATGTATAAGTGTTGGAAAGAGATATGAATTTGGTTGTGTGGTTGGATGGATTGAATGGAAGAATTGGTTCTGAAAATTTGTCCCAGGTTAGCGATGGCTAGCGATGGCCAGACGGACCAAATTAGCGACAACTAGCGATGACTAAACGGTTCAGGTTAGCGAAGGCTAGTGACGACTTGAGGCGCCATCCCTGCAATAACTAATTTTCCACACGTCCAACAAGACGTCGCCAACCATTGCTATTTTGGTGACGTAGCCGTCACTAGAGCCGTCGCTTTACTGTGTTGCAGCGGGCTAATTAGCGACGGCCTGGGATGCCTTTTTGCCATCGCTAAAGCCGCCTTGTTTTGTAGTGGTCGGATCTCGATTTTTTTACTATAGTTTGAAAGAATCTCCAAAGGGATCCAATAAAGATGAGACCAAAGAATTGAGTGCGTAAGAATGTCAATGATGAAAAAACCATTAGAAACAATAATAGAAGGAGAAATGGATCTTCTTAATCGCCTCCATATTTGGTGACAGAGAAAGAGTTGATACAATAATCATTGCGATGGATCGGAAAAAATGGAAGCAATGCAGCAAGCTACTATGGAAGAATTGCAAAACCAATTTGCACAGTGAACAACCACGACAGGAAGACGGATCTCGATCTAGAGCTCACGGACGTAGAGGGAGTTCCATATCTAGCTCAGATAAAGGAAATTCTACAAATTGGCACATACCGGGAAAGGAATCAGTAAAAGGTAGAAGGAAAAAAAAGAAAAGAGCCAAAGGAACAAACAAAACCTTGATGGATTGGTACCAATCCATCAAGGAAAGATGACAATGGTGGTGATGTTGTTGGAGAAACGAGTGAAGGTACTGGTTGAGATGCAAGTGCTATAGATGGAAGAACTGAAAGAAATTCCGAGGGAGAAGCTCACGAAAATAAAAAATATTGAGGGCATAACATGGATCTGATAGAGTAAGGGTCTACCTTATGGGCAATTATGTAATTTATTACGTAACTCAACTCTTATAAAAGAATCTTGCTCGAAATGATGTATACAATTGGTTTATTTTTCATTTATATATGTTGTTATATATATAACAAAAATATATATTGAATCAAATACATTAGACATATATAAGTAGAAAATCATTAAGAGAAGTATTTTATCGATTGTAGTTACGAATGTGTTCAACACCATGAGTATTGAATACACAAACATACACCCCTTAAATGTTCCTAGTTAAGGTGTATTGAGAAAAGATGTCGATACGTCTGTTGAGACTAATGTACGCACCGCTCCATTCCATAAACGGTGATTTACTCATGACCTTTGAGGGCACCAAAGATTAGTGCTTGTGCATGTTTAGAACAATCACAAAATGACTCAACAAGAGTCTTCTATAGCATAATATAACTAAGTCAAAACAGAAGATCACATTGTAACGATGTACAATATTTTGACTTAAGAGTACTGTCGAACTTAAGTATGTAGACTATACTTTGATTATTGTAAGTCACGTTGAAACCTTAAAGTGAAGCACTCATCAAGAGAGGATTCGTCTCCTTCGTTATAGAAGATCAGTATCACCTTACCTAGTAAGTAAACTTAAAATCAAAATCTTTGGTTAGAGTAAATCGATAAATATTATCGAATTAAACCATGGATTTTAAAAGCGACCTAGGCAATCAATACAGATATTAGTAAATTTTTTGACCTTAGTCCAAACCGTGTAGTTAAAGCATTTAACAGTCCCATAGTGGTGCACTCAAATCAACCTTTTTTATTAATGTTGCTAAAGAGGATGCTAAAAAGCGTTCATTTAGCAGGTGTAGCGGAAAATAATGGGGCTTAAAGTTGATCTACTATTTCATAGCGCTATATTGAAAATGCGTAGCGGTCAAAGAGTGCTTAGCGCTACAGAGAGGATTTTGCGGGGTTTTAACTCTTCTTCTTAATAATGGAATGTTTGACATTAATTTTTAGTTATTAGATCCAAGGTTTATTTTTGATGATTCGAGCAACATTGTTAGATACCCCCATTTTCCCTTAAATTAAGGATCTTATACCCATTCACTTTATCTATCCATCACAAATAAAAAATTAACAACAATAACTGCAGGATCTTCTTCCCATTCTCTATCCATAAATTCTCATTTACTACTCATGCACAAATATGTTCTCCTATTATCTCCATTCCAATGGCTGACATCGAGTATAGTAAAGAATTTTGAGAAGTTGAATGTCTAGAGTGCATCGGTTTCGATCAGTGTTTTATGTATATTGTTTCTCAATTCGCAAAAGATAATATGGAGTACAGTAAAGGGGAAATTAGTGAAAAACATGTTCGATGTCCTAAAACTTTTTCATTACATGGAGGTACTAAAGAAGGCAACATGGAGTTGTCCGATCTGAGTGAAAAAACTACGGGTTAGTTTCTAGATAAGAGTAATGGATAGCTATTTGAGCGTGATGTTGGCAAAATCCTTTTTGGAATGGGTTAATTATATCATAGGATAGTTATTTTAGTATGATGTTTGGACAATTATTTACTCAATTTAGGACATGTTTTATATATAATTAGTTATTCTGTTAATTATGGTGGTAGAAATGCATTGATGTTTGGGCATTTGTTAGTTATGGGGTACTGTTGATATACTTTGCTACTTAGAGAGGTTGCATTGAAGAGGAGAAGAGGAATGGTTGGTGTAGTGGCGCTCAGATGAGTGAATGTTAATTTTGGATTTGAAGCATAATGTGTATAATATCATATCAAGTTTTATATATTTTATCATTAGTGTTGTATCGATGCTAAAATGCGACGAATGCATTATGCAATCATTTTGAATATTACTGTCATATGATGTTATAATACAGTTCAATAAACTATAGTTATACTATGTTGTAATATTGAATGTTATTTCTTTTAAAATTATGGATATTGCATGCATACACAAATATATATATATATACATAATTTAGAATGGTTTAAAGATTGAAAAAGGACCAATTGAAAATAATAATTCAGTCTTAAATATTCAATCTTCAAAATATTTGAAACTAAAATTTAGTCTTTACATTTTAAGATCGAAATTTCAATTTTTAATGATTTTGTGACTAAAGAATCAAAGACTGAAAATGCTTGCTTGTATTCAGTCTTTAAGTGCTATATAAAGATTGAATTGTCCAATTAAAGACTGAAAATATTGGTCTTTAATTCAATATTATTTTATAGTGTTACATAGATCTTTAGATATTATTCACCAGCAAAAGACTACATTAAAGCCATCAGACCCACCACTGGAGAGCTTGTTCATATCAAATATAGCTAATTTCATCATAGGATGATTTTAAAGAAAGATAGTTGTATTGTTCACTTCCTATGGTTGGCAGGTCAAGACTTGATAGAACCTTTAGAGGTTAGAGGGATCACCTAGAATGTTAGTATAAAGGTCCAGTAGGGCATCTTCAATCTTATTAGGGGTAGAATCCAAAACACCATTTTTCATCAAGTATATTATAAATGTTAAATTTGGCTTGCTTTTCTTTGAGATTAAGTATGAAAAATTTAGTGTTTCTATCACCATCAATATCCCATTTCTGTTTAAATTATTGCTTCTTCATGTTAGCTTCAATATATAGGGCTTCATTGTACTCCATACATTGGGCAATTTCATGCTTGGAAGCATTAATGACTTCAGAATGAGTTAACATGTTCTCCTGAGCTTTAATCCCTAAATTTATTTCTGGACCATAATCAAAGAGCCCTATTAGTTGCCTTGAGCTTTTGCTGAACTACAAACATAGGGTTACCATAAAAATTGTCCATGCAGTAGAAACAGGGTTGGCTCCGTTGGTTGTTAGTTTAGACTACGAGACTAAATGACATGAGTTCGATCCCCGAGATCGACACTTGTTAGCATCAATGAATAATGTTCAAAAAAATGTCCATGCAGTAGAAACAATATTAAAAAAAGAGGTATCTTTAGTTCAAGCATTGAAGAAAATGAAAATGAGGCTTCTCTGTAACGACCCGAAATTTCAACATCTTGATTTTTGAATATTTAATTAATTTTAAATATTCAAATAATAGCTTTTATGATTAAAATAAAACTAAATAAAAATAAGTGATGGAGAAATAGTTTTACAGATTAGTTTGCACAAATATTGAGTTTGAAGAAAATAAAAAATGTGACCGGAATTCGTTTTCCAAATTTTCGACTTTCCGTCGAATAAAAGTTGTTGGAAATATTGTAACACTATTGTGTACATATACACGTTTATTTACAAATAAGTTAGAATCGTACATATGTAAATGTATATATACATGTGCATTTTCTTAAGTTAAAATAAATGGTGATGTAATAATTTTCCTAAGAATTAAAAAAAGGTTAATGTGGAAAATACATCAGGAAACATAAGTACACAAAGAACTGTTTGCATGCTGGCTCATGAGGGAGAAGCATGCTCGCATGAGCAACATGAAGGATGGGGGGACAAAGGTGATGAGGTGGCAACCATTAGGTGGAGGGCGTGTACTAAAGGTTATTTTAGTAATTTACTAAATGCATTTAATATAAAAGAATTTCATAATTTCTCTTTCTCATTTTCTTCATTTCTATTCTTATTTTCAAAACTCCATATTCTCTATAAACTCATCCATGGCTTCTTTGTAAACTTTTCCTAATAAAAACTCTATCTTTTCTACTTAAAAACATTGTTCAAACATCCTCATTCCACTTGGACACCACCTTCTTTCTAAAATAATCCCTCAGCACCCTCATCCAAGCATGGCCGAACCCCTTGCTCCCCATTGCTGAACCATTTTGTAACCCTTAGGCCTCCAAAATTCCATTTTGCTAAGGAGAAAGCATGATCTATGTCCGATTCAAGTTCTAGTATAATATTAGTTGGTTTGGTTAGCTTTAAGTGAGAAAAGCTTGCTTTTTCCTTAAAGTATTAAACTGTAATGTTGATGGTAATTATTGCTTATCTTGGTTGTGAAAATATGTTGGTTGTTGAATAAATTGATGTTGGTTTGTATGTGCATATGTATACTTGGATTTGATGATGTTTAGACTTGGAAATAAAAAGTTAAAAGTTAGTAAATTGCAAGCAAGGACCTTGCTTATATTATGATGTTAAGGTCCATATATATCTGTTTGTAAACATACAAACAATGTTATAGGATAATAATCTAGCTGCTAGCATTTTCCTAGGATTATCAAGTTAGCTACTAGTAATGAGATTTTAGACAATGTAGGATATGAGATTATGAGTAATGGCCTCTCAGTTCTCTAGTTCATGGATAATACCATGCTCTTACATCTCCTTTTCCTACGCCCACTGTAGCACCTAAGTTTATTTTATACAGTTTGGAGTTACTTTTTGGAATAAAGATTAATTTTGATAAATATTTTATGCTATTACCGAACGACTTAAATAAGGTAAAGAATCAAGTCGCTTGCACGCTGAATTGTAAAATTTTGAAATTTCTCGTAGAATACATAGGATTTTTTTATAAGGCCAACCTAACTTAAGCACAATGATTGGTTAAAAATAATTGATAAAATTAACAAAAGATTATCTAAGTAGAATGACAAATTTTTATTGAGGGCGGGTTGGATAGTTCTTACTAATTCTATTTTATCATCGTTATCCATATGTTTGATGTTTTTTTTTATCTTTTATTGAAATGGGTAATTGAAAAAATAGATAAAATTAGGAGATACTTTTTATGGTGTGGATATAATCCAGGTAGTATTTCAAAATGTCTCGTTGGGTGAGAAATGATATGTAAATGAAGAGAAGAGGGAGGATTAGGTATAATTAATTTACAAAACCTAAATATGACTTTATTACGAATGGTTATGGAATTTAATAATAACAATGATAATTAATTCAAAAAGAACTAATCTCGAATCAATTTTATGGATCACTATTAATCTGTATCATATTAACCCTAGCAATGCCAGAAAATTTCCTATTTTTGGAAATCAATTTAAAAAGTTTTGATATTTTTAAGTTAGGAATTAGTAATATTTGTATGTTCAGGTATTAGCACATCATTCTGGCATAGTTGCTGATTATCCGTTATTCCCCTTAAAGTAGATTTCAGGGAGATTTTCAAAATTTGTAATTTTAAAAACGTGGTAATTTTGGAATCTTTTAAATCAAATGAGAACTTACATTGGGAATTCAATGTTGATCGTACATTTGAAGGAATCAGGTTTTTGTAGTTTGCTTTACTTTGCACAAAATTGGATTGTGTAATATAGACAATTATAACGATATTAAAGTTTGGCGTTGGGATAAGACTAGAAAATTTATCTCTACTTTATTATATGAATTTCTAAATTTTTGAGGTAATAAATCAAATTTATTTAAATTTACTTGAAAAGTGAATGTATCGCCTAAGTCTAAGCTTCATATGCGGTTAATTTTACATAAGAAACTAAATTCTATTGAATTGCAAAAACGAAGAATGTGATTACTGATAGAAAATATATTTTTTAGAATATGTTATTGGAAACTAGTATGCACTTGTATTATGACTATCATATCTCCAAATTCATTCTCTTAAATATCCTTAATTTTTCGATTTTAATGCAACTAATAATGATTTGAATTGTGATTTTTATTGGGGTAGTTTTAGATTTTACTTTGTTAATGATAATAGGTTTCTACTAGACACTATTTTCACCATCACATGTTGGCATATTTGATTTGAAAGAATTCAAAGAGTTTTTAATAATATTAGTATTTCGTTGGAATTTGATACGTAATTGCTTTATTTAGTTTTTAATTATATTTCAAACCCTAGTTATAAAATAACAAAAAATATTAGTTATAAAGAGATTCTTAAAAAACTAAAATCTCGTATTGGTTTTTTAAAGGAAATTTTTTATTAAAAATAGAAAAAAATAATAATGCTCTAAGTACGGTTTTACTAAATGTTTTTCCTAATGGCACATCTAATAATACTTCTACTAGGAAATTAGCTTTGATTGATAGGGTTTTCTTTCTTGATATGCCTGTTAGAACTTTACTTAACTTGTACGGTATTATTTAGATTAATCTTTGTTGTATTATTAATTCATTCTTCAATTCATTCCTTTTTCCATATGTATTACTCAGTCCATACCGCTCTCACCTTGTTTAACCATATTATTGCTTGTATTTTTATCACTAGATTATTATACTCTTGCACGCGCGCGCACACACACACAGATATATATATATATATATATATATATATATATATATATATATAAACACAAAAGTGGGTAGCTCATGTTGTTGCATGGGTTTGAAGTTTGGTGAGTGTTTAAGCTTGAAAATTTGAAAGATAGCGACATATATTACTTATTGGTGAATAGTAATTTTTAACGACTGAACTGATAGTGAATTTTTTGTTTTGTTTAAATAAATATTAATATTCCTTTTACAACAATCAAATAAAAGGTGTATGATTTTATCCATTGGTGATTGGATAGGATCAGCAAATGTTATTGAATGACAAAAGAAGAGAATGAATAACATATCATGAATGTTAGAAGATCTGTATCTTATTTCAACTACTGTTTGATTGGTCAATCTTTTGGTCCAATATAACTTCCATACATAAAACTGAAAAATTGTTCCTCTTATGGAGCATCTCCTTGGCTCTCTTATCATTTGGAAAATATTAACTCATTATTTGTAGGAGATTCAAAATTTGAAAATAATATGTCTTTTAGTAATGTTATTCGTAACATTGATTAAAGCATAAGTTGACATATGGTATATTGTAGCCTAAACGTATGATAAAGTTGTTACAGTGATGCGCCAAAAGAGAAATATACATACATACACACTCATATACATTAATTATAACAAACAATTTGTTTTTCACATTCGACATATTTGTATTGTGCTGCTAAGAGAATCCCCAACAATAGAGAAGTGAGATTTTGCCACTTTTCTACATGGTAACAATGTGTTTTGCTGCTACCCTAATAGCGATAAAAAGCAAAATGACTTACCCAATTTTTAGAAACTCAGATAAGTCATTACTCAAGTTTGTAGGATGTTGGATAAGTCCATAGCCCTTAATTTGCTTTTTTATTTATAATATTATGTTTTAAACATATATACATATATATAAATTAATTTTAATATGTATTATAGTATTTTTATTGTATTATGTTGTATCGTATCGTATCATATCATATCATATATTATATTATATTATATTATGTATTAGTTTATATAAGTTATGTACAAATATACAATATATCTTTATACATGTGTGTGTTTGTTTATACATAATATTTAAAAATATATTATAATTTATATATAAAACTTATAACTTAATACCTATAAAAATTATATTACATTATATTATGCCAATTCAAATACAATTGTATTATAATAGATCATACATAATTTATTTTGTGTGTGTGTGTATATGTGTGCATATAAAGATAATATAGGCTTTACTTATAAAATGGTGCATTGACATGAATTTTAAAATATGTAAATTTCATGTGCTAAACATATATAGGGAGCGTCTATTATGATAAAAAACAAACATAAAATTTGATAACTATTGGAGATTGTTTTTCTTTGTCTATAAATGAAAAATGGAAATCAAAGAAGACCCAATGGTTAAGATCTCTTTGTCATCAATTTGTGTTCAAATAGACTTTCCATATAATCCATGAAGGTTATAATTGGAAAAACATTTATAGGTACCTAAGAATACTATGCATTTGCAAATAATATATTAAAACCTTACTCGCACATATTTCTAAAAATCCACCAAATCTTTGTTGTCTGTTGTAGACTTCAATCTACCCATAGCTACTTTTGGGGTAAAAACCCAAAAAGTTATTGTATAAGCATCAATTCTTATTTAATTTTTAGGTTAATGATTTCTAGATGAAAATTCAGAAAGTTTAATGTTATTTCTAATGCTGAAGCAAATTTATAATGTATTAGATTTAACTTGCATAGAAACTCAATATGAATGATAGTAAAGTTAATAACTGATCCCAAACATGCTTAAACTTGTAATTTAAAATGTACAAAAATGATTTTTCTTTGCACCGGCGAAATATATGACCATTTAATAATGACAATAATAGTTAAAAGCTAAATACACTAATCGAGTAAATTTCGAGTATCCATGAATACTTTACCGTTAGATACATGAACTATATATTGGATTTCAAACATAAAACCTTCTGTAATGTTGTATTCACATCTTGCAATATTATAAAAATTTACGTTTTGCCCTTGAGTGATATCACAACTTTGTAAGCTTCATCATTGTATATTTCCATAATAGTCATTTCTTAATAACAAATATTTAAGATCTAGAGTACAGGTGATATTCCTAAAAATATATTTACCATGCAAAAGTAATGCACATATCTAAAAGGACATGTTTTGTTTACCACTGTGTAATACACAAATATATATTTATATATAAATATTAAACAGTAATATTTATCTTGATTTTTTCTATAAAAAATGGAGTAAGACATTACATTAATTTGTAGGCCAAAGAATGTTTGAATTTTCTATCTATTGGTTGAAATGTCTTTAACTTTGTTGTTTAAAACATATTTTTTATAATAATTAATACAACATGAGTTGCAAAATGGATTCATTTTAATACATCAATATTTGAAATGTGTAGTATAATCCATATTATTTAAAACTAAATCTTGTTAGATAAAACAAAAGAATAATACCAAAATCGGTATATTATCATTTTAAACAGCTTTTAGAAGCTGTAGTGCTAACACTTTATGTACAAAGTGAGATACATAAAAGTTTATAATGCATCAGATGAATCCATTAGAGCCTTTATCACTTCTTTTCTGGATGATTATAATCTTTTGCTTCCTTCCTTCAAAATTCACTATTCCTATAACGACCTGGAATTTCGAACACTTCATATTTAAATATCTGAATTGTTTAAATATTTGTGTCTAAGGTTTAATGTGATTAAATATGATTTTATAACCTTGTTAAACACTTTTTAATTAATAACTAATGTTAGAAAACTTATTTTTGAAATGTGTTTATAAAATATACACTCCGACTAAATACTGAAAATGTGATCGGAAAACCTTCTGTTAAAAATCAACTTTACGTTAAGTAAAAGCTGTTTGGATAGTTGTACACTACTAAATTATCATATGCACATATAAACAGGAATTAAATCTTCCATCCTCCTAAACAAATAATCAATTAAACTAAGTTTTATATTAGTAAAAGTAAGTATAGACAAAAAGTACTAAAGGACCCCTAAATTAAGGCATTTATTAAGGAATTATGACATGTAAGAGTATGGATGTGTAAGGGTATGGTGTGCATGTTCTTTAGCTTGGAAGGAGAGGGGTTTTTAACATCTTTTCCACTCATTTCCTAAGTCTATAAATACACACATTCTCACTTCGTTTCCTATAACAAATCCTCTTCTTTTACACATGTCTTCATTTACTCTTTTCCTCTTCTTTTTGGCCTTAGGCCGTGTGCTTTTGGAGGGAGGAAAATGGCCTATGTCCGTGGGTATTAAGAGAGAGAAAGGAGGCTGAGGCCGTGGGTATTGTGGTGGTGGAGTGATTGTGTGAGCAAGAGGGGAAGGTGGCCTATGGTGATGAGCAAGGAAGAGAGGGGGGGCTTGGGTCGTAAGCTATAGGGAGGAAATGTTGTTTTAGTGATGTTTTGTTGAATTAGGATGTGTTAGTTGAAGTGTGGTTATGATTGTATGTTAGTAGGAAGAGATTTGGTTTGATAAAAGGGAGTTATTCTCACTTTGAATCAAGTTAATAACTTGATAATTGCTTGCTAAATCACTTGTTAAAATACTTGCTATATATTAGCAATAATAGAAATTAACTACTTAAATTTAAACCTTTGATTATATGCTTTGTTAAGTATGTAAATTGATAAAGTTGTTGCTTATTAAACCATTGAATTATGATAAGTTAACTTGGACATTTAAAATGGACAAGTGATTTGAATACATATGTTAAAATATGTTTCATGGAATGTGTTTGCATTTGGAAGTCATATATGAGAATAAAATAGAATGATATTAAATATTGAATTAAATACGGAATTGTCCTTACAGTGATAGTCGCTATAAACGCACTTTGAATCCCTTTACTATAACTTGTGTAAATTAGTGATTTGTGAACATATCTTAATAAAACTTGTCTTGATCGTTATCTAAACTTCTATAAGTATTTTGAAAAGCGAAGTATATGTTTTTATAAGTTATAGAAAATGCAAGCCAAAGTTGTAAAAGTTAATAGCAAAATAGTCGCTATATCGACACTTTTAAGTAACTTGTTTTTGAGAAATAAAGTTTAATTTTATGGAAACTTTCTTAGGATTTTCTTTACCATTTTAACAAGTAAATAATATATTATTCTTATTGTAAAAGCTTTGAAGCTTAAATCATTTTATAGCTAGTTGAACGAAGAGGCAAAAGTTATAGTAAAAATAGTCGTTATATGTGCACTTTGGTAAAATACTTTATTTTTGGAAATTTCTATAAAATAATTAAAAGATATTCTTTGGGATTTTTCTTCATGGTTTTCAAGTACCCAAAGTATACTAACTATTTTACAAATAATGGATCAAAAATCATTTGTTCAAGCATCAAAAACTAGGCGCAAAGTTGTAGCAAAATCACGGTAACGATAGCCTGGGACTTTTGGATGCACTTCTGAAGAGCCGTCTTTGCTTCTGAAACACTTATGGGCTATTGCGAATTGTTTTGGTAGCATTTGCAGAAATGCTGTCTTTACTGTTTGAAGCTATAAATTGTGTTAAAATGATATTTAAATTAAGTGTTTTTCTCTAACCTTTTTAGGGTTACCTTCTAACTTATAATAGGTGATTTAAAATTGGTTTCAAGTTTAAATATATTTTTAACAATTAATTATGAATTTTTAAACTAAGTGGCTTTTAAAATAAAATAATGTTTATTTTGGTTTTTCTATTTATTTCAAAAATCTCTTATTTTTACATAATATTCTATATAAATAATTATCATATATTTGAAGTAGTTTTAAAAGTGTTTTAACATATTAATAAGTATTTTAAAGATACTTTTATATATATAAGTTTTAAATATTAAATTAAGTATTTTATAAATGTAATAAAGGAGATTTGGGTTTTAACACTTAAGTTAAAATAAATGGTTTTGTGGAATTATTTAAAAGTGTATTACCATTGTTAATAAGTGTGGATATGCTTTGAACTTTAAAGAAATGTTTTAAAGGTAATGATAAGCGTAGAAATGTTTTGGGTTGTGGTAAACAATGTTTAGTAACATTTGTTTTTAATCCTTATTATTAATTATACTTAGGATTATAATTAGAAATTTAATAATCAATACTTAAAGGTTAAGTATAAATGAATGTTTTGAGTTTATTGTGATAATGTTTTAAACAACACTTGTCTTTAACCCATAAATATAATTGAATCTTTAAAAGGGAGTTTTTAAAGAGAAATATTTTTAAAGTGAAATAGATTTGGTTTTGTTGTGACAAAGTTTGAGTAACACTTGTCTTGAGCCCTTATAATTGTAATTAAAACTTTAAAAGAGAGTTTTAAAGAAAATGATTAAATGTGAAGTATTATGGGTTTGTAATAAACAGTGTTTTAGTAACATTTGTTTTTAAAACCCTTAAACTATATTTTAGAATGGAATAATATTATAAGTATAATTAGATTTTTAATAATGGAGTATTAATTTATAAAGGAAGTTTCGATTAATGATAGAAGTTTTAGTAGATAAAAAGATGTTTTACTAGTATAAAGGGTTTTTAATTAATAAAGGATAAATTAATTAAAAAGAGATTAAAAGACGTTTATGTGACTTGATTATGCTTTGGATGAATTAATAGTACTTGTATGTTTACTTGCTTATGGAGAGAATACGGGAATTAGTTTCCATATGCGATCATTCACATTAATGTTGAATAAGACTAAATTCATCGATTCAATCTTGGGGAGACCAGGATCAGTTAGTGTTCTACTTATCGAAGACCACTTCATGACTAAGATACGGGTTCTATGTTTTGGAAGTGAATGATGGAGTCCATGTGTGGTTTTGAAATCTGTTGAGATGATGGAATCCATGTAGGATTCATTATTTATTTGAGTATTTAAGACTCATGTAAAGGTGCCGAACATAGCCTCGACATCAGAAAAATGACTAAAGATGGAGTAGGATACACATTCCAGGTGTTTTGCTAACCCAAAGGGCTGTCACAACTCCATTATCTAGAGTATGCTTATCGATATGTTGCACGTGGGGAGTTGTTGATATTTGGTTCCACGTGTTTCAGGTTCGCTCGTTCGGGAGTGGGCTAGTTGTGTTTACCTTATGGTATATTTTATCTAGAGATATACAGCGCTTTGAAGCTAGTTTCTGATCCTTGTTATAGGAGATTTGCTTTAGTTTTTAAGCTGTAGGCATCTCCATGGAAAATTCTTTTATACGAACGTGCCTTAGTAGTTTTGTTTGTACACCTAAATATGCTATTAAATGTAACCAATGTAACCATTTCAGTTATTTTATATTTATATTAAAAACCCTAGAAATTATCATAATATTACTAGAGTTTCTAATAGAATTGGTCTGGTTATCATAAGGTAAAAACTCATACGTGTTTATTTGCGACGTGGTCTTACGAAATATCTTTATTTCAAAAGGTTTTATAACATTAAATAACTCAAATGATTTGAGTTTCTCACGCTGGTGTACCAGACAGATGCAGGTGTTATTTTCTTATAATGCTCGGGTCAGCCCAGTGTATATTTTCAAATTCCGTTGATGTTCATTGGAGCTCTTGGAGAGAAGCTAGATGTTTAGCTACCGTAGCTTTATTTCCACTGCATTACTTTGTTTAAATATGTTAACAAATGGGTAGTTATAACTGTCCATGCTGATGATATGTTAGTTTGCTCTGATTATTATATCCATACAGTTTTCTTTGTAAAAGATCACATTCATATTATATGTTATCGTTCCGTTGTGAGATTCTGATATTTTCGTTCTTCTCTTTCTTATTCCTTTTCTTTTCTTCTTTTATTTTACCCTAATGTTTTGTCTTTCTGGCACTTTGGTGCTTGGCACGCAAATACTACGGATGTATTAATGTCAATGCTCAAGGGTCGGAAATGCGATCGTTACAATTTCTGTCGATTATTGCTTGAAAGAATGGAGAAGTTCAATCTTTAGGTCAGCATATTGTCCAACGAAATTTCCAATCGGGTGATCTAAATTATAAAGTAGAATAATGTATTAAATAATCGACGAACCCCAATGTAGTACTTTTAAATTATAGTTAAGCAAAATGAAGGGAAACTTTTACTTTTTCAAATGTAACCAACAATTTTGGAACCTTCCATCTCGAAATTGACTATAATAATTAACGGGAAATAAATTTAAAATAATGATGATAAGTTGACAATGTAGTTAAGTCAATAAAATAATGTTCATACATAAGTAGAGAAAAAGTCATGAAGAAGCTGAGAACAAATAGTCTATGTGGGTTTGATATGTCAGTGATGATTAGCAGACCCGGCCCTGGGGGAAGCCCACCAAGCCCAAGGGCTTGGGCAACCCACCTGGGTTGGGGCAAAAAATAAAAACAAAACTGAGTTAAGGTAAAACAAAAAAAGAAAAAGAAATCCGGGTTGGGGCAAAAAAGAAAAGGAAAAACTGATACATTTGTCTCCTCTACAAAAGTAATGTAAGGGCTATCTATTACTCTCTCATTACCCAATCCCATTCCCAAATTCGTATCCTTCTTCCTCAACAAATATTAGGGTTTAAATTTCTACACCACTGCTGCCAAGCGCCACCTCCCAACTTCTCAACTGCCGCTGTCCTCGTTTGTGATGCTTTGGCACTGCTGCTCCGTACTCAACATCGCTGGCTCAACTGTCAAACTTCACCCTTTCCTCTTTTGTCATCTTTGAGTCAAGTATTTAAATTTAATGTTTTCCTTTTGCAATTCTACTGCACAGTGCTGATTTTGTATACAATTGTACTTGGTTTTATTAAGTTGGATCTTTACATGTTAATGCAAAGTTGGATTCATGTAAGCCTTGGTCAGATTGTTGAACATGTTTGTAAAAGTAATTGAGATAAAGATTTTGGAAGTAAATTTACATTTATTTACAATTCATAATTTTGCAGATTTGTTAGAATTATGTTTGAAACCATTTAAAGATTATGTTTGAAACATTTTGCAAAAATAGCTTTTACGCTTTATAAATCTGTAGAATTACTTTGTAACATAATTTAAAAACAAATTTGTGGTAAAACAATATATTTTAAATGTGCTATTAGATAGCAGATACTGTAATGAAAAAAGAAGATAAGACAATAAAAAGTGAGCGAGATCCAGAAAATAGAAATTCTGAGATTATAATAATTATTTAGTATTTTTCTTTGAACTATTTGAAGAAAATTAATCATCATTTTTTATCAAAATTATTATCTAGTTTTTTTAATATATAAATTAAATGCAGTAGCCTACTTAGTGTACGCTTTTTGTAATAAAATGTTAATATTATGTATGCTTAATATCAAAAATATAATTTGCACAAAAGATGAAACATTGTATGGTATAGGGCAACATAAATTAAGTTGGACTTGGGCACCCAATTGTTTGGGCCGGCCCTGATGATTAGGATAGTGAATGAAGTAATAAGCAAGCTAACTTAAATACAATTACCACAGTACTTACATTTCAGTAGAAGGTAATTCATGTCCAAAACAATTATTACAAATTTGAATAATAAACCAATTACTACTCAGCCTAGATTAATACATATAACTGTTTACCTTAACAGTAAATGATTTTGAAAGAGAAAATGTTCATTTGTGATCACTAAAAGGAACAAAAATAGATCTGTCTTATGATATTGCTCCGTTCCTATGAACATATTGACATTATCTCCATATATGGACTGAATACTATAGTTTAATTTACAAATTAGTTTTCACAAAAATGACGTCAATGTTTATTATATGTCATAAACCTGAAAAAGCATACCTACTATAATAGGAAGAAAACAAAACTATTTTGCATGACTTGTTGTAAAACTAAAACAATTAAATCAAAACTTTTACCTTTGTAATCAAAATCAATACATACATAGATTTAGGCAGAAGAAAGGATTACGATATCAATCAGCCTCTATTTCGTAAAGCCGTTGTCCATTTAGTCTTCATTATCCACAAACTTAAAGCATGCACTCAAGTTATAGAATTTCAATTTTCTAACAGCATAATAAGTAATTAATTAATCGATGAATCACAGAAAAAAAATTGAGACAATAACTGATTAAACTTACAGTAGTTTTGATTTTCAGACGCCTTTGCCAAAATCAGGGATTGGATTAGTATTATTTAGAATTTAATCGACATTTGTTGAAAACAAAGGCGATTTCATTTGTAAAAGAGAAACGAGGCAGAGACAACATAATAGAATGGTTTGATTAGATTGCGGCGAGGATCGTGAGTATTACACATCGTGATTAACGAATTAACATCTTGTTGAGCATGTATTTACTTATTCAATGGTTTATTTTGATCATGGATAATACGGTGAGTAGTACACATCATGGTTTAAATGACAATGCTATTAAACATGTGTTTTTCACCGTTAGATGTCTTTCTATCATTTGATCTCATCCATTCTTTGTCTTTTATTTTGTCCTGGTCATCACAACAGAAGCTTCTTGTTATATAGACAAGTGGAAACCCGTGCGATGCACGAGAGCATAGAATACTGAGTGTTGTAGTTTGCATGTATGAATAATATATTATATGAAAGTAATATTTATGATGTAAGTCAGATCTATATTTCTTATGATTTTGTTGTAGAAATTAAATTTTGCATGAAGCATTGATTGATGTATATATAGCTAGTGGCTACAACGTGTGTGTATTCTAAACTTTGTTAGATTCTATGTATATTTGTTGAGTCGATGAAAATATGTATTTCTGAAATGGTATATAACCATTCAAATTATGCAAGCATTTCCAATGTAATTTTTAATGCTTGCCCATTATGGTTAGAATATATAAGTACGGAATACTAAAAATACACCCATAAATAAAAAGTTGTTACCGATCAGATTGATTCTATCATAAGGAAATGAACATTAATATGAAAACAAACAATGTCCCTAAAAAATAGATGGGAAAAAAATATGTAGTAGTTTCCATATGCATAAATGTGCTCCTGCAATAATGGTTTGACCAAAGTAAGACAGAATTGATTTAAATTCATATTTTAATATTATATTGTTTTATTTTTGGCAAACATGTTAGTAATTACCTTAATATTAGAGGATAATGTATTTAAAATATTTTAAGAAACGCAAATGATTTATTTGTTGTTGTAGTCTGATAATTTTGACTTCTTTTGCATACTTTCATGACAAAATATAGTAAATCTAAAGAAATTAGACCATAAGCACTATTTTAATACAAATGATTATGATCTAAACTATTTTTAGAATCACATGTAGTTGGCATATTTTGTAGACGTTGTATAAATTATTGTAGAGATGAAACGTGGATTATATGTTATTCTGGTAAGTATTTTAAATTGCGAAGAGCATAATTTTAGATAAATAATCAGCTATTCAAATTTATTATGATATAATGATTAATAGTTTATGAATGTTAAAAAAAGAGTCTAATGATATGTAATGCATGTGTTTGCTGTGTATGTGAACGATGCAGTATAAAAAGCGATACCTTCATGTTAGCGAAATGCAGAGGTTCCTTTAATTTTATCATTTTGCATAGGATTAGAAAAGAACTTCAAGATATGCGACATTTGTATTATTTGTCTCCTCTTTTGTCGGTAGAAGAACTGACACTTCGTTGAATGTAGTGCATCTAGAT
This sequence comes from Allium fistulosum, assembly GCA_030737815.1. NCBI lineage: Eukaryota > Viridiplantae > Streptophyta > Magnoliopsida > Asparagales > Amaryllidaceae > Allium > Allium fistulosum. Next base: position 785,838,564 of record CM060902.1, on the reverse strand, counting down.
AGAGGAAATTGCCTTCTAGATGAAGAACTGACACTTCGTTGAATGCATGTGTTTATACTTTATAGTCATTGCATAAGCTAGCTTTGTAGGAAATTGCCTTCTAGAGATGTTAGGTTACTAATTTATATATGTTAATATAAACTATATGATGAAATATCAATTTGAATATCCACTGCTTTTGAAAGACAATTTATTTTGTATTCTTCAAATTGAAGCCAATTTATAAAGAATGTAAAATAGTTATATACATGTTTGAAAGGGACACTAAATAGAGTGATATTCAACATTTTCCATTATATTTTTTTTTTTTTCGAAATGAATATAAATAAATAAAAGGAGAAAAAACGCCTTTATCCGGGGGCTCACAAAAATAGGCGAAGCATATGAAGACCATATACCTCCCAGACAGTAAAAAACCGAACAACAGTACAAAGATCAACATAAAAGAAAAAGCCAGCAGAAAAAAAGACAGCTAGTCAGGGAGAACCAGATAAAACCACCACCAAGCAAACCACCAACCCGCCTGAGCTCAGAGGAGTAGGCCAGACCTCCAATCCAAACCACAGTAACTGAGACGAGACCCACAGGAAAATCCGAATAAAGATGGAAATCTGGGATATCATCGGCTCACCAACAAAGACGAAAACCTCATCGATCTCGAGCAAAGCCAAACATCTAAAGAAGAAGACCCAAGCGCCTCAAGAAGTAGTCAATGCGGAAAAGAATAGTCGGATATCCTCCAACCAACCCAACAACCAAGGCAATACCAAAGATAGGAGACAGGAGCCTCCACCGAAGCGGTAGCACAGAACCAGACGCAGCCAGACAAAGAACACCCTTAGAAAAAAGAAAGCCGAAGCCACCTGTACTACAAAACTAGCAACCACATTAAAACCAACAAAGAGGGGGGGGGGGACGGGAACGTTGGATGAAAACCAACACCCGAAGGCAAGGATTCAGCCAACTCCCTGACGAGCATAAGCCAGGCCACACGATATAGACAGAAGACCCACCAATCGCCTAGACCGTTGGCTCATATTTCCCTTGAAGGGTCTACCACGAAATGCCAGGAACACGTCATTCCTTACACGCCGAATAATGGAAGGAGGATCCATAGGAGAATTCTCGAAGATTGCTTTATTCCGAGCGCACCAAAGGTGCCAACAGATAAGGCAAGGAATCAAACGGAAAATGGTCGAGCGGAGAGATTTCCCAGAAAGCCCAGACCACCAGGAAAACAGGAGTTCAAAAGGAAATCTGGCCATTCGTCTCTCACCGACTAGGTTGCCGAAATAATTCCAGCAGGATCTGGACGAGACACTATCAAAAAACAAATGGTTTAAAGATTCCGTTGCCCCGAAGGCACAACAGCGGCAACGCGAAACAAATGGGATGCCGATCTTTTGAAGGTTAACGTCGAGTGGCAAACCATCGTGCAAGATACGCCACATCAAAATAGAAGTTTTCGACGGAATACGGGAATCCCAAATGAAAGAGAACACATATATTGGAACGAAAAGAGTCTTATATAAATGAAAATAATATGTGCAAACAACCTACAACTTATAGTACTCAGATGAATAAACTACTCTACTAACTAAAATACAACTAGCATGAGTGTCTAAATAAATGAAATAAGCTCACAATGTATTTAAAAGCATAAAAGGGCAGCATGATAATTATTGTCAGATGCAGAATCTTTGAACCTTTACACCTTAGCTCAAGTTTTCTTATTGTAAGAGCTTTGATTATTTACGAATTTTAATTTCATTTGTCTGCCATAAAATCACCTAATGAAAAGTAAAAAATATCCAAATGACCTTAATCTTCTTTTTGTCATTTATGATTGATCATTTAACTTTGAAATTCATAGTCAACTGATAACCACTACACCAAACAGCCCATTTTGCAACACTTTTCTCGTCCCAATTTGTAACAGTTATTTCACTACAAGAAAATATAGTATTGATTGCAACATGCAACAGCAACTCGAAGAATGGTGCTGTCTTTTCAATACCTACTTTTTTAAAGACGCCCTATTAACCGTGTACATGCTATTATTAAGCTGCATAAAAAATTAGAAATAAAAAAATTAAGCGGCAAAACATTTCGTTCCCTCTTATTTTCATTATTTACCCGGCCTCTTCTTCTTCGACTTCTCTCAGCCCCATTTCCCTCCTTTCTTCGCCGATTCGAACTCAAATCATCGAAACCGAAGTCGATTAGGAACCTAACTTCCTTCTTTGACTTTGCTCTAAAAACCCTAAGTCAGGTATGTTATTTTTCCGTTCTCTATCGTGCATGATTTAATTAATTTGGTTTGATATGTTCTAAAAACCTTAATTTTCCATGCTTCGAAAACCCTAATTTGATTCTCTATTGTGCCGTGAAAAGATCTAATCAGCTTTGTCCTTTTTGTTCGTAGATTTTAAATCATTTCATATATCTATGTTGTTTTGTTATTTGTATTATATAGATTTGATATGTTGCTTAAGCTGCTATTTTGTGGGAAATGAGATAGCTAAGCTGTTATTTATACAAGAATATGATAGAATTTAAAGCCAGTTTTTAATTAATTTGGATTTAGAAGTTAACGTAGAAGTGTTCTTGAATATGCTAGGCTAATAAGTCATAAGCAGTATATAGAAACACTAGAGTGACCACTTAAAGTAATCTGTTTCCAAATTTAGATATTAGCATTTTTTAGCATGAGATATTAGCCGCCATTAAAGAAAATGAAAAATGAAATGTGAGTTCTAGAGTACATGAATGAATGAAGTGGCAATATTAGGGCTTTTGAAGTTTCCAGAATCAAATACGAGTATTATCATGATCGCTTGTTGGACATCACAAGTGTTTTTGGTCTGGCATTTTTTATTTTGAATTCTTTTTGTATTGGCCTATCTAGCTTTTAATTGAGCCCATTAGCTTGCATCAAGCTATATAAACATTATGTACTTGTACATATTTTACATTATCAATAAAGGAAGCTCGGTTTTTTTCTAGAAAGAACTTATTTCAAATTTTAAACACTTTTTCTTAGAAATAATAGGTTTAAATGTTGAATACCCATGAAGTCATGCCAAAATTTCTACCTTAGTATGATGTGTGTATTTAACTAAAAGGCAATACAAAGCTTTCGTCCAGATCTGATTTATGGATTTCTAAGAACACTTTAAGAATCCTTGAATAAATAATCCAATACATCATTAGAGACTCAAATATATAATGTGGTTATAAATTGTTTTGTCTTACAGTAGTGTTAAACCTGCCCATGTTTCGAAGTTATTTGAAGAAATATACTAATAAAATCAAAGCAAAACACACAAATCTATTCTAAAATATAAGAGTTGTAATATGATGTGGTCGTCATAGGCAGGAATATCAAGTTTGAAATCATATAGTTATATGCTTTCTTCTCAATACCCAACCCCGCATTAATGGAGGAAACCATCTAAACTTTGGTTGATATTCATCCAAGTCTATTTAAAAATAGTTACCTTACATGCTTACACCATGAAAACAGGCAAGCACGCCTTCTAGAGTAATGCTTTTGAGTCTATATAATATAGTCGTTCTCTTTAACACTTAAGTAATATACTGTTAATCTTCGATGTAATATAATATGCATCTCATATGAGCTACCCTCCCTAAGTAATATATGATGTAACCTCTCTAAAATTTATTGCTTTCTTCAAAAATAGCTGATTATTATAGTATAAATTGAAGAGCTAAAAATTCACACCTTAATGACCTTGCCTGTATACAGTGGTACTAAACTTTTTACATACATCTTTGGTTTATTTTCAGTACTATTTAAAGGTATAATCAACTAATCATTTGAATAACTAATATCTATAATCAACTTACTTATTCTCTTTGAACTTAATTCTCCATTTCTTATAGAATTCAAATAACGAAATTATATAATGTGGAAACGGTTAAAGTTCTCAAATTCAATATAGATTTTATTCATTTTACTCATAAATGCAAGCTTACTGATTGGAATGGAAGTAATGTACGTGCTGAATAGAGAAGTGTGGGTGTACTGATGCAATAAATTTGTTTACTGCCATAAACTATGACTAAGCTTGTAATATGTGTATAGTGCAATTTCAATATATGAGATATAGAATTGAATGGCATGTCAGTGTCCCTCTTCGGAGGTCATACTGTTTATATTTCTGTGATTTCATGAGTGGTACAACAGAAATGATTAGCACATCTGTGATATCCCGGGATTTCGGGGAATTTTAAATGTAATAATCTTTAATTTATTTTACTTATTAACTATCTTTAATTAAATCAAAATTCTAAATTACTAAAGATAATCCTTATTTTAATTGATTTCTAAATCTTAATTATTTAACTTATTTAAAATAAACACTTTATAAATCAATCATAATTTAAAATAATTTACACATGCTAATTATAACTTTTTAAATCTTTGAACTTCCCAAAGTTATTTAAATAAATTTAATACAACTTATTATTAAAATCTACTTACTTATTTTTAAAACTTTTATATTTCCCAATACAAGAACCTTGTTTAAAACTTAACTTTAAACAAATTTAGTTTTATAAATAAACTTGTTCATGTTTTAAATTTTAAAACCAAGATAAAATGTAACGACCCTGAATTTTGAACGAATTAAATTGGAAATATTTAATTTATTTTAAATATTTGGACGATGATTTAATTTGAATTCCCGATATAAGTTTAAAATTGGTGATTAAATTATAAAGTTTAATCGATTGATAGTCGAATAAAATGTTTAAATCTTCGACTATAGGCCGATGAAAAATATTTCAAATGCTCGTGAAATTTATATTGATGACACTGAAGATATCAGCAGCCTCAGAATCCAATTTCGAATTGGTTTGATCAGTTTTGAAATTTATATCGTTTAACCGATAGTTAAAAATAGTCGTCCGAGGCGCAGTCTTGGAATTCGACGAAACCAGTTCCGTTGGGTCCGTAATATTGTGTTATTATCGGATTTCAAATTTCGTAGTAACTGGGATTGTTGTGTGAACGTGCAGTATATAAACGCTTAGAAATAGTTATTCGAAACGATTTGAATTTAATTAAAGTATATATTTTTCTTAAGTCAAACCCCAACCGTATTGCCTTCACATCAAAATTTTCTGCTCAGCCACCCTATGATCGTACTCGAGCTACCCTAGCATTTGGAACGCGCAGACTAAAATACACCTTCTTCGTTTTAAAACTCTAAGCAGATAACCAAAGAAACAAAACGAAATCCCCAATCCCCTCGTTCAAATAAAAAAAAAAGAAAAGAAACGAACGAATGAAATCAAAATCGAAGGCGTGCTCGCGTGCTCGTGTAGCTGGGGGGGGGGGGGGATTCGCGATGGCGGAGGATGACGTAGTGAAGGCGGCATCACCGTGCGATGGAGTCGCGAGTCGCGAGGCTAGGGGAGGCGTGTGAGCATCTGGAACTGTGGCATTCGCGAATTCCAGCGCGTCGCATTGGCTGATGGAAGGAGTGTCGCTCGTCTCGAGTTCGACTAGGTGAGGTTTTGGGGGCAGCGGCGTGTATCGAGGTGAGGAGCATCGCGATGATAGTGGTTGGGTTCAGGCGTTCATCTAGGAAATTGCAGGAGGGGTTGCACGAGCTCGAAATCGTGAGCCAAGGGTGCTGTTGGTTGTTCGTCGATGCCAGTGGCGTCGTAACCTCGTTTCGATTGGAAGGCGGTGGCATCGACGACCGCGTTCGATTTCAGTGCGCTAGGGCGTGGTCGAGCAGTTCTTGGTGTTTGGAAGCTTTTATCTGCTGGGTTCAGTCTGTAGTCGAGGCAGCGCAAGGGGATTAGGATTCAACGTCGTTCTTGATGTCGCGTTCTGGTGACAGATACTGGCGATGTGGTGTTTGTTCGATCGAAAATGGTAGTAAGGTATTCTTTAGTTTCTGCAATTTAATGTTGAAGTTTAATGAATTACTGTTGAGTTTTAAATTATTTACAGTAGCATATATACAGTCAAACTGTTTTAAATCTAATATACGTAAGTTTTTGAAGAAAATAAATAAAATAGATAGACAGTAACAGAAAATAAATATACACACGCACACATTCTTATTTTAAGAATTAAGCAGAAAATAGTATATATGTATATAGAATTTTGGAAATGGAAATATTAAGTGCTGTAAAGTTAAACAAAGTTGTAAATGTATACAGTTTACGATTAAGAAAATTTGTTTAAAACTAAATTTTTAGTTGAATTAAAATGTTAGTTTCAAATGGAAAATATTTTATTGGTTTGAGAATTAAATCAGATAAGATAAAAACTTTTGGTTGAGTAAATAGATTAAACGATAATTTAATTGTTGGATTTAATTCGAGTATTAATAGAATTATATAAATTATTTATACCAGGTTAAAAATCGAGAAAACGAAACTGAAATGGAAACGGATTGCTAACAAAAGCTAAGGTGAGATCTTCTCACTCAAATTGAATGTGGAATTTTTACAGTTATTGATTGATGATTGACTGTTTGAATCGTTGATATTAGATATTTTAGGATATATCTATATATATAGCAGTATATACATATTGGCATATGTATATATTGGATTGATGATTTCCCGCCTCGTATAGCGGATGAGACCCTATTGCGCCGTTAGTAAGCGGATTTATAAAAACCCATATACCGCGATAATTCCGTACTGGAGCGGAATTGGTATTGTGCTAACATCTGTGGATGCAGGGAAACAGGTTGGAGGGATCCGACTGGATTCCTCACCGTATTGATTATTTCCAGATATTTTGATATATTCTGTTATCATATGATGATATATGATATTTGACTGTTGTGATGGACTGATTGGTGTTGTGGCATCATCGGATTCAGTTTTGAAATGTAAAAATAACGACTTTTACTTTAAAGGGATTTTTAAAGTGATTTTTGAAAATATACGTTTTATGGAATTTTTGAATCGATTTATAAACGTAAAATTTTAAAGTTACAAAAATTTATAGATTTGTGAAATATAACCGAAAAGTGATTTTTGGAATAAATAGTTGACTGATTTATGAAATGGTTTAAATTGAGATTTTTGAATTTCTGTAAACGGTTTATATAAAAGATTTATGAAATTGATATCTACAAAAATTAAGAATGTTGAAATTATAAAATGAGTTTTTTTATAAGTGTAAAAAAATGAAATATTATGGAATCCGTAAGTGAATGAAATTTATAGATTTATAAATTGTGAAGTTGAAAATGAATGATAAGTTATTGACTTATAATATGGACTTGTGATATTTATATCGAGTATAACTCGAATTTGTTAATAAAGAAGATTTATAAATCGAAGTTGTTAGAAAATGGAAATCGAATTTATAAACGTTGTTTTATAAATTCGAAAATCAATTAAATTTGATTGATTTTAAATATAGAGATTATTAAGGGAATTTTATCCACGATTTTGGACAGTGGATAATTCTTGGAATAAATGTGTAGAAAATATTGGAATGTGGCTAGTGAAGTATATTCACGATTTTGGACAGTGAATATATTGTTAAGTAAAATGGTTATGTTTGGGAAAGCGATATCATGAGATGAAATAATTGTTTTAAAAGATGTTTTAAAACGTGATAAGTATCGAATACATAGATTTCAACATTTATTGTTGAAATAGACGTTTCGAGAAATAAGGAAATGATGGACTATAACACTGTTGCTATAGTAAATGATTTCCGAAAGGAAATGTTTTGATGTAGTATTGGGATTCATATATCTATCTAAATTCCGAATCCCTATACTAGTGATTTTGAGTCGTCGTAACGATGTTTTACGCAACATTCGTTTTGACTCAAATAAACGTTGTTATAGTAAATGATTTCCTTAAAGAATGAATATATACTTAATATTGATTTAAGTATATTGAATATTTTCAAGTGTTGAAAATAAATGATTTGTGAATTACTTATTTTTAAATAAGTATGGAAATGCTCTTCCAATATGAAATGAACTGTTTTGAGATTTTATCTTCAAAGATAAAATGAAATGTGGAAATTGATTTGAAATTGTTTTCAAATGATTAAGTGTGGAAATTTTATATCTAGTAAAAGATATTTTGGAAGATAAAATAATTTGGAAAATTATTTGGAATCTGATGATGTTGCGCATCTTTATTGATAGTTAAATAACCGACTATCAATAATTACCTTTAGATAGGTATTTGTTGTGAATTGGATGAATTTGAATGCCACACTTATTTTTAAATAAACGCTCACTATTCGGGTTAACCGGGAAAGGACCATGGGGTCGTATAACCCATTCCGAATATGTGATACGTCGTTATGAATTGCATTCGAAGACCGGTGTTGAAGACCGGATATTTTTGAAAACGGAAGGATTACCGTCGAGTTACTCTACATCGGCTGATCTCCGGTTTAGAGGTTTTATCATCCTTAGTGACGGGAAGTCCCGACGTGATTGAAAATTATCCGGATATGCAAGGGCTTCGTGAGAAGTGCCTTCGGTTCTGTTCGATCCCGGAACAGACTTGTATGGATTGTGTGTCTGACGTTACAATTTGAGATATAAAGCTGATTTCTTTCAAATACATTTCTGTTGGTGGCGGAGAATTTATTCTCTTAGCTTAACACCCTTCTCTGAGACGTACGAGCTCAGAGGTTATGTAGTTGAAATTTATCAGCGATATATCCCAATTTGGTAACGTGGCATACTGAGTGTTGCTGTAAAATGATCAGTGTTTGATCATTTGTGATATGATCATTTGGTTGATCTTATATCTTTGTGATCATAGGTTGATCATTTTGTTTGACCCGAAGCAGGGCTTTTTGAGAAAGCGTAGCTTTGTGGACGAGACTTCATCGAGCCTCAACAACCCGGAAATGGTCGAAACAGGAATGTTGCGGCAAGGTTATGAGGGTCGCGCCCTTTAGGGTATGTCATTTCCTTCTGGAAAGGGGTGGTATCATGGTATGGAGCCCAGATACTTACTCATGTGGATACACTTTCTTTATGATGTGTCGTGTTGGATATCGAGCGCTCGGATAAAGGTCCCAAAGGACCGGGTGATGACATATTCGTGAGTTACCTGTTACAGGGGTAACCCGGCCTTGTTTGGCAGAGAGCAGTTTGTCTCTCGGGACGTCCAGCCAGAGGCGATCCTATTCGGCAGGAGGAAAGGAAGTTCCTTAGCCTGACCATTTGTTGGAAATCCATTCTTCCAAATACGAACTTTGTACGGTATTAGTTGTAGAACCTGCCATTTACGTATGGTGGTCACCACTGTTTAGATGGTAGCTATAGTAGGCATACGATACTGGTCGTATGCTGGCTAAGATTAATATTATACTTTCGAAATGTTTCCTACACTAGACATTAATAATAATAATCCAATGATTGGCGTAGTAAGCATCTTTGACTATCATAAGAAGAAATCTCCTCCAATTCTGCGTTTGCATTGTGTGTGTGGCGGGAGGTCTTATGGTAGTTTCATTTTTCAAAAGCATTGCGAATCTGTTTTATTTTCTTTGTGAAAAATAACTGTTTTACGATCTCACACCAGTCACCATGACTGACTCGGAGTTTATTGTTCCCTTCTAAACTCTGGGTGCCCACAAATTTCCACACGGGCAGCCTAGAGTTATGTCTTCAGGATATTCTGGATATTCTGGAGCTTTGGAGATAAGCCGGAGGACGAGACGTAGTATTTGTATCTGATATATTTATTCCGCTGTGTATTCTGTATGAGGACAAGTTTATATAACTGTCCATTGTTGTATATTGACTCTGATGATTGATGTATGTATAAACTGATATAGTTCTTTGTTTTAAAAGACTAGTAATTATCTATTGTATATTGTTCCGCTGCGATATGTGAGATTCTGATATTGTTTCTGTTTCTGATGTTGTTCTTTTGTTTCTTCTTTCTCTTTTCTTCTACCTTTTCTTCTACCTCTTCTTTTAAAAACCCTAATGGTTCGGTTTTTCGTTCACCTTGAGTAAATAGATGGAGATTAGTGTCTATTCAAGGGGTACGGAAAAGCGGGTTATTACATTTGGTATCAGAGCATATGGTTAAGCGACAACCCTGCTCTGTTGGGTGTTACTCATTAGAGATAGAGTCAGTAGTACTCTAGAATGAGTTGAGTGTAATAATAGATACGAGTGCGTATTTGTTAGTTAATATAAAGTTGTTTTATATTGTGATGATTGGTTTGTTGAGTGGTATATGGATTCTGGTCGGTATTGTCCGTACAACTCTATCGATAGGGATCTCTAAACACTTATATAGAACAATTCGGCACAGTATTGTTTTAAATAGGGTAAATGAAATAATTTTACCCGAAACTATTTTTGTATGGAAAAGAAATGTTTTTCTATAAAGTACTATAGTATATGGTTGCATGGATGTTAGGAAGTAATAATATTAAACTATTATCATTGAAATTGAATAAGAAATTCAAATCGAAACTCCAAAGTTAAAGAAATAAAATTCACATGCAAATGAAATTTGATGAATGTAAATTATAAATGTAATTTGTAATTTAAAATGAAATTCCAGAGAAGTATTTGGAAATGTTTTGAAAAGAATTTGAAGATTTTGGAGATTTGTAAGTTTAAATCTTTTTGATTTGAAAATGGATTTCGAAAGTTTTGAAAAGTATTTTAGAGAGATAAAAGCTCTAAACTCTTTTCGGTCGCTGGAAAATAACTTCGATGATGACCGCGGCATCGTTGGTGTTCATTTTCGGGTTTCCAAAAGAGAAATTGCTGTCAAATTGTTTTAAATAAAAGTTGTTTGGAAAATTGAGTTTTGTTTTGAAAATTCAAAAGATAAATTTGAATTGTTTTCAAAATGGTTTTGAAAGGTTGAAAGGACTCTGGAATACTTTATAAGAATATGTATGGAATATTATTGAATTGATAACTTATACAAATAGAAATTGTTAATGTAAAATATGTAAATGTGATTGGAATTAAAATTCATTAACAAATGAAATCTATAAATGTGAATTGAAAGTATAAGGAAATAAATTCATATATGAATAAATTGTAAATGAATTTATAAATGAAGATAAAATTCCTTAATAAAATGGAATTGTGAATGTGAATGTATAAATGATTGTATAAATCAAGAAGTAAATAAATTGATAACTTATAGAATATTTGAAATCTGATTGGAATGAAATTCAAATTGAAGACGAATGAATTAGTAATTGGAACTAATTTAAAATAGTGCAGTTATGAATGGAAGATAATTAATAAATTCAATATTTCAGAATTGAAGATGAATAGAATTCAAATTGAATTGAAATTGTGAATTGAATTCAAATGGAATCTTGAAATGCAAAATTGAAAGATAATGAATATGTAACTTCAACAGTGAAGTAAAGATGTATAAGCAGTTGATATTGAAAATTTTGTAATGGAGTTTGCAAAATGATTTGGATATGTAACTAGATATTATGGCTAGTAGGATATACAGGTGTTATGAATTGGGATTTTAAATTTGAAGCTAAATTTGAATTGCTCGACAAAAGGTATGTATTTTAAATTTCAATATGAGATTTGATGATTTCTTGTCTAGCCGCTTGGCTTTTTCTTTTCTTTTTGAAATCTGAGAGTCCGTAGGGACGTTTTGTAGTCGTACCGTATTAGCCGCGCAAAGGAGACGCTGGCGAAATTTTCGGAAATTTAGGGCGTTAGAAATTTTTGAGAAATTTTGAAAGTTTGAAATTTGAATTTAAACTCGAATTTGAATTGAGAAGTTAAACAATGTTGTTTGAAACTTATAATTGAAGTTGGAAAACGAGTTGAGTAATAACGAATCTTTATTAGGAAGATTTGTTTTGAAAATTTGAGAGAACTATTGAATTGTGAAAAATAGTAGACGAGTTAAGGACCTTTCTTTCTAACTTGTAATTTCGGGACGAAATTCTTTTAAGGGGGGAAGTCTGTAACGACCCTGAATTTTGAACGAATTAAATTGGAAATATTTAATTTATTTTAAATATTTGGACGATGATTTAATTTGAATTCCCGATATAAGTTTAAAATTGGTGATTAAATTATAAAGTTTAATCGATTGATAGTCGAATAAAATGTTTAAATCTTCGACTATAGGCCGATGAAAAATATTTCAAATGCTCGTGAAATTTATATTGATGACACTGAAGATATCAGCAGCCTCAGAATCCAATTTCGAATTGGTTTGATCAGTTTTGAAATTTATATCGTTTAACCGATAGTTAAAAATAGTCGTCCGAGGCGCAGTCTTGGAATTCGACGAAACCAGTTCCGTTGGGTCCGTAATATTGTGTTATTATCGGATTTCAAATTTCGTAGTAACTGGGATTGTTGTGTGAACGTGCAGTATATAAACGCTTAGAAATAGTTATTCGAAACGATTTGAATTTAATTAAAGTATATATTTTTCTTAAGTCAAACCCCAACCGTATTGCCTTCACATCAAAATTTTCTGCTCAGCCACCCTATGATCGTACTCGAGCTACCCTAGCATTTGGAACGCGCAGACTAAAATACACCTTCTTCGTTTTAAAACTCTAAGCAGATAACCAAAGAAACAAAACGAAATCCCCAATCCCCTCGTTCAAATAAAAAAAAAAGAAAAGAAACGAACGAATGAAATCAAAATCGAAGGCGTGCTCGCGTGCTCGTGTAGCTGGGGGGGGGATTCGCGATGGCGGAGGATGACGTAGTGAAGGCGGCATCACCGCGCGATGGAGTCGCGAATCGCGAGGCTAGGGGAGGCGTGTGAGCATCTGGAACTGTGGCATTCGCGAATTCCAGCGCGTCGCATTGGCTGATGGAAGGAGTGTCGCTCGTCTCGAGTTCGACTAGGTGAGGTTTTGGGGGCAGCGGCGTGTATCGAGGTGAGGAGCATCGTGATGATAGTGGTTGGGTTCAGGCGTTCATCTAGGAAATTGCAGGAGGGGTTGCACGAGCTCGAAATCGTGAGCCAAGGGTGCTGTTGGTTGTTCGTCGATGCCAGTGGCGTCGTAACCTCGTTTCGATTGGAAGGCGGTGGCATCGACGACCGCGTTCGATTTCAGTGCGCTAGGGCGTGGTCGAGCAGTTCTTGGTGTTTGGAAGCTTTTATCTGCTGGGTTCAGTCTGTAGTCGAGGCAGCGCAAGGGGATTAGGATTCAACGTCGTTCTTGATGTCGCGTTCTGGTGACAGATACTGGCGATGTGGTGTTTGTTCGATCGAAAATGGTAGTAAGGTATTCTTTAGTTTCTGCAATTTAATGTTGAAGTTTAATGAATTACTGTTGAGTTTTAAATTATTTACAGTAGCATATATACAGTCAAACTGTTTTAAATCTAATATACGTAAGTTTTTGAAGAAAATAAATAAAATAGATAGACAGTAACAGAAAATAAATATACACACGCACACATTCTTATTTTAAGAATTAAGCAGAAAATAGTATATATGTATATAGAATTTTGGAAATGGAAATATTAAGTGCTGTAAAGTTAAACAAAGTTGTAAATGTATACAGTTTACGATTAAGAAAATTTGTTTAAAACTAAATTTTTAGTTGAATTAAAATGTTAGTTTCAAATGGAAAATATTTTATTGGTTTGAGAATTAAATCAGATAAGATAAAAACTTTTGGTTGAGTAAATAGATTAAACGATAATTTAATTGTTGGATTTAATTCGAGTATTAATAGAATTATATAAATTATTTATACCAGGTTAAAAATCGAGAAAACGAAACTGAAATGGAAACGGATTGCTAACAAAAGCTAAGGTGAGATCTTCTCACTCAAATTGAATGTGGAATTTTTACAGTTATTGATTGATGATTGACTGTTTGAATCGTTGATATTAGATATTTTAGGATATATCTATATATATAGCAGTATATACATATTGGCATATGTATATATTGGATTGATGATTTCCCGCCTCGTATAGCGGATGAGACCCTATTGCGCCGTTAGTAAGCGGATTTATAAAAACCCATATACCGCGATAATTCCGTACTGGAGCGGAATTGGTATTGTGCTAACATCTGTGGATGCAGGGAAACAGGTTGGAGGGATCCGACTGGATTCCTCACCGTATTGATTATTTCCAGATATTTTGATATATTCTGTTATCATATGATGATATATGATATTTGACTGTTGTGATGGACTGATTGGTGTTGTGGCATCATCGGATTCAGTTTTGAAATGTAAAAATAACGACTTTTACTTTAAAGGGATTTTTAAAGTGATTTTTGAAAATATACGTTTTATGGAATTTTTGAATCGATTTATAAACGTAAAATTTTAAAGTTACAAAAATTTATAGATTTGTGAAATATAACCGAAAAGTGATTTTTGGAATAAATAGTTGACTGATTTATGAAATGGTTTAAATTGAGATTTTTGAATTTCTGTAAACGGTTTATATAAAAGATTTATGAAATTGATATCTACAAAAATTAAGAATGTTGAAATTATAAAATGAGTTTTTTTATAAGTGTAAAAAAATGAAATATTATGGAATCCGTAAGTGAATGAAATTTATAGATTTATAAATTGTGAAGTTGAAAATGAATGATAAGTTATTGACTTATAATATGGACTTGTGATATTTATATCGAGTATAACTCGAATTTGTTAATAAAGAAGATTTATAAATCGAAGTTGTTAGAAAATGGAAATCGAATTTATAAACGTTGTTTTATAAATTCGAAAATCAATTAAATTTGATTGATTTTAAATATAGAGATTATTAAGGGAATTTTATCCACGATTTTGGACAGTGGATAATTCTTGGAATAAATGTGTAGAAAATATTGGAATGTGGCTAGTGAAGTATATTCACGATTTTGGACAGTGAATATATTGTTAAGTAAAATGGTTATGTTTGGGAAAGCGATATCATGAGATGAAATAATTGTTTTAAAAGATGTTTTAAAACGTGATAAGTATCGAATACATAGATTTCAACATTTATTGTTGAAATAGACGTTTCGAGAAATAAGGAAATGATGGACTATAACACTGTTGCTATAGTAAATGATTTCCGAAAGGAAATGTTTTGATGTAGTATTGGGATTCATATATCTATCTAAATTCCGAATCCCTATACTAGTGATTTTGAGTCGTCGTAACGATGTTTTACGCAACATTCGTTTTGACTCAAATAAACGTTGTTATAGTAAATGATTTCCTTAAAGAATGAATATATACTTAATATTGATTTAAGTATATTGAATATTTTCAAGTGTTGAAAATAAATGATTTGTGAATTACTTATTTTTAAATAAGTATGGAAATGCTCTTCCAATATGAAATGAACTGTTTTGAGATTTTATCTTCAAAGATAAAATGAAATGTGGAAATTGATTTGAAATTGTTTTCAAATGATTAAGTGTGGAAATTTTATATCTAGTAAAAGATATTTTGGAAGATAAAATAATTTGGAAAATTATTTGGAATCTGATGATGTTGCGCATCTTTATTGATAGTTAAATAACCGACTATCAATAATTACCTTTAGATAGGTATTTGTTGTGAATTGGATGAATTTGAATGCCACACTTATTTTTAAATAAACGCTCACTATTCGGGTTAACCAGGAAAGGACCATGGGGTCGTATAACCCATTCCGAATATGTGATACGTCGTTATGAATTGCATTCGAAGACCGGTGTTGAAGACCGGATATTTTTGAAAACGGAAGGATTACCGTCGAGTTACTCTACATCGGCTGATCTCCGGTTTAGAGGTTTTATCATCCTTAGTGACGGGAAGTCCCGACGTGATTGAAAATTATCCGGATATGCAAGGGCTTCGTGAGAAGTGCCTTCGGTTCTGTTCGATCCCGGAACAGACTTGTATGGATTGTGTGTCTGACGTTACAATTTGAGATATAAAGCTGATTTCTTTCAAATACATTTCTGTTGGTGGCGGAGAATTTATTCTCTTAGCTTAACACCCTTCTCTGAGACGTACGAGCTCAGAGGTTATGTAGTTGAAATTTATCAGCGATATATCCCAATTTGGTAACGTGGCATACTGAGTGTTGCTGTAAAATGATCAGTGTTTGATCATTTGTGATATGATCATTTGGTTGATCTTATATCTTTGTGATCATAGGTTGATCATTTTGTTTGACCCGAAGCAGGGCTTTTTGAGAAAGCGTAGCTTTGTGGACGAGACTTCATCGAGCCTCAACAACCCGGAAATGGTCGAAACAGGAATGTTGCGGCAAGGTTATGAGGGTCGCGCCCTTTAGGGTATGTCATTTCCTTCTGGAAAGGGGTGGTATCATGGTATGGAGCCCAGATACTTACTCATGTGGATACACTTTCTTTATGATGTGTCGTGTTGGATATCGAGCGCTCGGATAAAGGTCCCAAAGGACCGGGTGATGACATATTCGTGAGTTACCTGTTACAGGGGTAACCCGGCCTTGTTTGGCAGAGAGCAGTTTGTCTCTCGGGACGTCCAGCCAGAGGCGATCCTATTCGGCAGGAGGAAAGGAAGTTCCTTAGCCTGACCATTTGTTGGAAATCCATTCTTCCAAATACGAACTTTGTACGGTATTAGTTGTAGAACCTGCCATTTACGTATGGTGGTCACCACTGTTTAGATGGTAGCTATAGTAGGCATACGATACTGGTCGTATGCTGGCTAAGATTAATATTATACTTTCGAAATGTTTCCTACACTAGACATTAATAATAATAATCCAATGATTGGCGTAGTAAGCATCTTTGACTATCATAAGAAGAAATCTCCTCCAATTCTGCGTTTGCATTGTGTGTGTGGCGGGAGGTCTTATGGTAGTTTCATTTTTCAAAAGCATTGCGAATCTGTTTTATTTTCTTTGTGAAAAATAACTGTTTTACGATCTCACACCAGTCACCATGACTGACTCGGAGTTTATTGTTCCCTTCTAAACTCTGGGTGCCCACAAATTTCCACACGGGCAGCCTAGAGTTATGTCTTCAGGATATTCTGGATATTCTGGAGCTTTGGAGATAAGCCGGAGGACGAGACGTAGTATTTGTATCTGATATATTTATTCCGCTGTGTATTCTGTATGAGGACAAGTTTATATAACTGTCCATTGTTGTATATTGACTCTGATGATTGATGTATGTATAAACTGATATAGTTCTTTGTTTTAAAAGACTAGTAATTATCTATTGTATATTGTTCCGCTGCGATATGTGAGATTCTGATATTGTTTCTGTTTCTGATGTTGTTCTTTTGTTTCTTCTTTCTCTTTTCTTCTACCTTTTCTTCTACCTCTTCTTTTAAAAACCCTAATGGTTCGGTTTTTCGTTCACCTTGAGTAAATAGATGGAGATTAGTGTCTATTCAAGGGGTACGGAAAAGCGGGTTATTACATAAAATTTTCTTTTAAAATTTCAAACCAGGTTAAATAAAACAACCCGAGCCACAACACTTTCTTCCCGAGTCCACCCCGAGTCCACACGAATACCTACCTGCTTCGAGACAAAAAGCAAATCGCACGAGCTCAACCCGATGAGTCTTCATCTTCTCCAAAGTTTCGAATTCCAGCACTCCAACGTGCACCGTGCACGTGCACAATTGTTCGACGTCGCTCCGACCTACCACCTGAACGCCGACCAGTCCCATACGACCTCGACAACCCAACAACATTTTTCCAAAATCTGTAAGCAGGCAACCCTAGATCCTTTTCAAAAGCAGTAACTAAAGCATTCGGTTTTAAAAGAAATCAAAGGCCTGTTTCTGTTTCAAACATGCAAATCCATTTTCAAAAGCAAGAACAAAAGCCTGTAATTCAAATAATCTCTGCAATTCAAAGTTTTCAAAGTTCCAGTTTCAAACTTTCAAGCTTCAACCTTCTCAAAGCAACATCAAGTAGATTTCAGTTAAACAAGGACTAAGCAAATTCAAGTTCAGTTTCAAGTTTTCAAAGCAAATTCAGTTTTTCAAAGATTCCAGTTTATCACTTCTCTGTTCAACATTAAATAGGTGAGTAAATATTTATTTTAAAACCTGCTTCGAGTCGAACTCTGGAATACTTCGAGATTCCCCGAGTTAGCTTCTTCTTCCCAAACGATCAAACAAACTCAGACACACACGAGTGCACCGTGCACGTGTACCATCATCAGAACGCCCTCCGACCGTTGCCGTAGCTATCATCATGTCGGCGACGACATCGTCAACCCACTCGACAACCCAGAAAACTCGAAAACCCACTAACACAAGATCGAGCAATTCGAACAATCCAGAAAAAAAACGATCATCAAAAAACCCCCGGCATCGCCACCACAGATCGCCTGAGCTCACGCCACCACGTCCAAAGTTACGTCACACGTCAACGCTCCGATACTCCCCATACCGGTCGCCTCTAGTCCACCCACGGCGATGCAGCAACCACGAGAACCCAGCCATCCCAAACCTGACCTTAAACCCTACATCATCTAAATTCCGATGCCACTATCACCAGAAAAATCCACGATCATTTTTCCTGGGTCCATCCACCTACCAGCCTTCTTCGACCACAAACTCGACGCCGTCCACCATGTCGATCGCCAGAAATTGGCAATAAACCCAAAACCCCTCAACTCCGATTTTCTCAGTGATTACTAATCTAAAATTTATGATTTTAGTACCTAAATTCATGATTTTCTAACTCTAATATGAATCTATAATCCAAATCAGAAATTAAGATGTTTGATTTTAACTTATATTAAGATCATGACTGTATTTCCTTATAATTTGAAATATTTACTACATATAAAATCCTGAGATCATTTTTAAAATTAGTGTTACCAAGTTACCAAACTTTTTACTTTAAAGATCTTAATCTAAAATTCATTTGTTTGGGAGATATAAATTTTTATTGATGACAATATTACTGTAATACACCAGAGATGATCATTTACCTACACAGACACATCACATATATGTATACACATACATTCAAATCTAAGCATACATGCAAATCATTTCCTACTATTTTACTTCAAGATTTCATTCATGAATCAAAGTTAAATCTCAAATTTGAAAACTGCTTTTAAAATAAAGTTTACTCACTTGTTTAAATTCAGAGAACAAAGCAGAGCAGTTTAATCCATATTCCAGATAAAACATTTATGCAACCATATTAAATCATTCGTATACAAGTTTATCACATGTATCAACATAAGAACAGGTTTAAAACTGTTTTTAAAAGAAAATTTACTCACCTTTAAAATAAGAACAGAGAGACAGTTTTCCAGGCTTTTAAACTCTGATCTGGCAAAAGCTTTTGATTTTGCTGTTGAAATCCTTTGCATGCTTGATTTGAGTCTATAGCTTGAAATTGAAATTACTTGATGAAGCTTAAATCTTTGTTTTGCTGTAGCTTAATTCAGGTTTCATTTGATTTCCAGGTTTGATTATTATTGTTTTCAGGATTTGTGTGATTTTTCTTTTTAGAGGAAGATAGAAAAGATTGTGAGGAAGAAGATGTTCGAACTGAGAAATGAAGAAAACCAGATTTCTCTCTTCCTAACCCAACATTATTTATAAACTAAATTTTTAAACAAAAGATTTGCCACTTGTATTTTTTTAAAACTTACATGTGTCCTTTATCACTTAATTACCCTACACTTGTTACTACCAAGTGTTAATGTATTTACACATGTCCTTTTTAATATATTAAATAAATTTTTTATTTAATTTAAATGTTAATATAAAGCCTTTATACTTAATTTACTAATTAATAAACACTTATCTTAGTATATGTATATATAAACTATTTTTAGAGAAAATATTATAAAACCAAATACCCTTTGAAAAATATTTATATTTTAAAACCTTATTTACAAAAGTATTTATATTTTTGTGCAATATGAATTTCTATTATTTATGTAATTGTGAAATTTAGTAATTTATGTATATATTACTTATGTTTACAACTATTCTAGTTTAAGAGATGTTAAAAAGAAAGGTTTAATTAAATCTATATATATTTATAACCACTTAAATTTAAACATTTCAAAGAATACAAAATAAAACTTTATTTAAATTATCATAATTAAAATAAACAATTATCTTATATTTTGAAAATAATGGAATTAATCTAAACTAAACTTTGAAAAATATTAATTTTAAAACAAAGCTTTAAATCATACTTCATACATATATAAATTATCAATAGATTAAATTAAATTCAAAACAATCCAAATTATAACATATACATACATATATATTACAATTTGAAAATACAATCTTTAATTTAAAACAAAAGATATTTCCATTCACAATATATATCAAATATATATATTATGAATAGAATAAAATTTTATTAGCTTTAACAAACAAGTCTTATCAATATTGCCAGATTAAATATTTATTAACCTTTAAAAGATTAAATTACCAAATTAAATTAAAATTATAAAGAAAATTTATCAATCCAATTAAATTATCAATACTGATTATTAAATTTATATTGCTCAAAAACCCGGGATATCACATTCCTCCCCCCTTAAAATAATTTCGTCCCCGAAATTAAAAACAAAGTTAATTTAATAATCCAGCAAAGATTTCAATCTCTAACAGCAAAGCATACCTATCATCCAATTCCTATCAATCAAAGCAACCAATCAAACAATCTAATCTAACTAACTATTCTGACATAAATCAGAATAGACTTCATAATACTATCTCGAGTTTTCCCGAGTAAAAATCACCGGGAGACTCGCTCTACAGAAGCTAAATAAACTACACACCACAATCCAGAGCTCCTCTCATCTCTAGATTCACCAATTCTGAACAAAATATCAGATCACACTCAAGTCCAACTCAACTTCCAAATCCATCTGAACTGCAGATTCTACAATCAACACAGAGGAAACTACTATCTATATCTACAATGCTGAAGCCTCCTGCTCCATTGCTTCTGACAAAACCCTGTTTTAGCCATTCCCGGTTTGTATAGATAGTAGATATAGATACTTTGCATGTCTGAAATTATGTATGCTCTTGTATATTTGAAAGGAATGTGTATATCTGTTATTTCTAAAGTATCTACTTATGAGTTCAATACTCTGCCTATAACTGTGAACAATAAATTCCCCTATATTTGATGTAGATAAAATAGGTTAGAAATAAAATTTGAATGTATGTTTGAAATATATTATGCATGTCTGTTTTTAAATACATGTATATATGAATTATTGAAACTAGGTGTACATGTTTGTTGTTTAAATATATCTCTGTTTATTCTTCAGAGTTTGAAGTTTTGATCGAAAATCAAAATCGTTTCATAAATTCTCTGTTAGGCTTTAGGATTCGAATAGGATTTGTTGTTAAATCCTAATCTAAGTCCTAGAATTAAAATTAAGTAAGGAAAATTTAAACATCACTTGGAAAAGAAAGTGACAGTAGGAATTTTAATAAATGTTAAAATTCAAACTATAAAATCTTGTGATTTTCTTTTATAATCTAAATACTTATCTTAGAAAATGATTTGTAAGAGTTAAATCAAAATTTTTAAGATAGTATTGAACGAGATATCCAGGATTGATTAGAAAATGGGTTTTTGATCTTCTCTGATGATCAAGTAATTTGGGATGAACGGGGTTGTTTCTGGAGCTAGATGGTTGATCAGGGAAGTAAGGAAAAATAGTAGAAGTGGTGATGGTTCACTGTGGTGGCGGCAATAAGTAGAACTAAGATTTTAACCTAGTTTGGTTGAGGGTCGAATGGGTGATCATTTCTTCGTCTCTGGATGTTCGAGTGGCTCGAGGCTACGGGTATATGTGGTGTAGGAGATTGGCAAGGAGTGGACGAAGTGATTAAAACTCTGGTGGTCGGAATTTGACTGGCGATGCTTTTTCCTGGAAATTGGTTTGGGTTCCAGTTCAACTGGATGGCTCGATTTTAAATCATGGCATGTGATGATGTTTTGATGTTTGCGATGTGTTACTGGAGCGATAGTGGGTGTGTGTGAAGGACTGGTGATGGTCGGAAGTACGCCGTTAGTGGTGCAAGGTGCACCTGATGTCAGTGTGTCAGTTGAATTGGGTTTGGGTTTCGTGGGTGTTTTCCTCGAAGTTGATCTCTGGGAAGGAGGCCTTTGGCTCGAGTAAATATAGGGAGGTACGCGAGTGTTTAAGTTGTAATTGTTTTAACAGTTTTAAGTTGCAAACAAATAGTTTTAAATTTACTCGAGAGGAACTTGGGGAAAAAGGGACTTGGGCTCGGGTTTGACTTCGAGTCGTTTGCAAGTGGAGTGAAAACAGGTTTTGACAGTTAATTTTTTTTTAAAACCAAACTGTTTAAGGTAAATCAAACTCTGTTTAAAGGTGAAGATATATTTGTTTATTTCAAGTATATATGAGTTTAAATCCAAAGTAAAAGTTTTAAACCAGTTTTTAAAATTTAAATAAAATAAGTTTTAAAAATTTAAAACAATTAAGTTAAATCAATTATCTTAAAATTTCATTCTTTGTAATGGAAAATTTAATTTGTATGATTTGTCTAACTTAATTGTATAAATTGAAACCTTAAGTTATTTTCAAATTTAATTTGGAAATAAGGTAATTAATAGAAAAATGTTTTATCTTAAAACTTAATTGAAGTGATAATAAATGGAAATAAATAAAGAGTGATTTATAATTTAATTAGTTAATGGTTAAGGATGGCAAATTAACAATTAAAGTTTTCAAGATTTATTAACTTGTAATTAAGGATTGTTAATAAATAATTAAGGATAAGTAATTAATTATTTATTTTAAAACTTAATTAATGATTTTAATTAAGTAAGTTAATTACTAAGATCAATTGTTTTAATGATAATGTTTTATCTTGAAATAATTAAGATTTTTAATGAATTAAACTAAATTAAGTTTAATTAATTTATTTAATTAAATTTTGATAAGGATTAATTAAGGGTTAATTAAAATAGTAATTAAGGGGTACTTAATAAAGTTTTATTAAGTAATAATTAAGTTTCTTAATTTATAATTAAGAAATTATTAATCTAAAATAAAAGTTAATTAAGGATTAATTAACTATTATTAAGGAATTAATTAATTATCATTAATGATTGATTAATAGATAATTATGGATTAATTAAATTGGTAATTAAGGTTGTTAATTAATAATTAAGTTTTTAATTAATAACTAAGAATAATTAATTAGTTAATTAAGTTAAATTTATTTTTTTATAAAAGTAATTAAGGATTGATTATTTTGTATTAAGAATATTGATTAATAATTAAGGTTTATTAATTAATAGTTAAAGAATAATTAATCAAGGATTAATTAATTTGTTAAAAGGGTAATTAAGGATGAGTTACTTAGTTATAATTTAAGAAATGAATGTGATTTATTTAAGTTAATTAATTTGTTAATTAATTAAGGATAGTCACTTGGTAATTGATTAAGTGTAGTTACTTAATAAGATTGGTTAAGTATAATTACTTAGTGTAAGTAATTAATAAATGAATTACTATAAGTAATTGGTGAATTTAATCAAAAAAGGATTTATGAAAGAAATTAAAGTAATTAAGAATAGTTAATTACTGTTAATGATTATTTAAGGTTGATTAATGGAAGTAATTAATTAATGCATGATTAATTAATGTAATTAATTAAGGAATAATGTAATTAATTATAGTTAATTAATTAATTAAGGATCATTAATTATTGTAGTTAATGAGAGTAATTAAAGGTTAATTACTATAAATGATTAAGGATAATTAATTTGTGAAATTAATTAAAGGGTAATTACTTTATGTAATTAATGAATAATTAATCAAGAGTGATTAATATTTAATGATTAATTAATTAAATGGATTGTAATTAATTAATGGTTGATTAAGCAAAGATAGAAATTAATTCTTAAGTAATTAATTTAATTTAAGTGGATTAAATTAATTTTAATAGAGATTAATAAATGGTTGCTTATGAATGATGGTTGAGTAGAATGTCTGATTTGGTTGATATCTATTGGATGATACTATGATATTCTGTGATATGATACTGGATATATCTGTGATAAATATGTGATATTTATCTATGTTAATGCTATGTGAATTCAAGTATTAAATTGAATTGAATTGTTTAAACCTTTAAATAACTTGGCCTTAAAAGATACGTTTTGGATTTCGATGAGACCGGGATCGGGTTTCCGTATACCGGATTTCCAGGTCTGGAGACCCGAATACCACATCGATCCAAATTTACGATAGATCGTGAATCTCAAGTGAAGATGAAGATTCAGAGTGCAAGGGTTATTGTCGTTAACTCTGAGGGTGATTCCAAAACGAGTGTAACGAGATAATGCCTTCGGTTTCGTTCGAACCCGGAACGAACTTGTATGGATTGAATGCTTTCAGCACATCGTCAGGCGGACGATGAGCATTCTAAGTGATATGTTCTGATTAAAGGTAATCGTAACCTCAAGCCTCATCAACCGGGAATGGCTAAAACAGGGGAGGTGCAGCAAGGCTTCGTGGGTAGCACCCACTGAGAGCAAGATAGATCCCTGTCTAGAGGTCCCTTTTCTTTTATTCGGCTTAGTGTGTGGTTGGTCGCGCCAACTACGGGATTGTCTTGTTCGGGATTATCCAGTAAGGGATGGTTCCGGCTTTGTGTTGCAGGGGAGCGGGCGTACTCCTCGGTACGGTGATCTAGGCCACGTACTGTGACGGGCGGTACCCCAGTAGCCCTGCCATTGTATGGAATCCAAACTCCAATAAGTGCCGTACGTATTAGTTGTGCCCAACTATGTTGGAATGTGAGATGTAAGCATTTCAGCTATTTCTGTATTTTACTTGAAAACCCTAGACCCTATTATAATATAACTGGATTTCCTATCAAATGTTTTGGTTAGCGTAAGGTAAAAACTTTTCCATGTTTATGTGTGGGAAGTCTTACGTGATACCTTTGTTTTCAAAAGGTTTTGAAGTTAAACAATTTTAACCCGTTTACTCACACCAGACTCATGTCTGACCCAAGTGTTTATTTTCTGTTTTATTAAACTCTTGGGTACTCAAATTTTTACGAGTAGCCAAGGGATTCAGGTTAGCTTTGATGAATCTATGGAGGAGATATGGAGCAGGAGGCTTCAGCATTCGTAGATAGATAGTATTCCGCTGTGTTGGTTGATCTGAGTCTTTTGTTTGAATTGTATCTTGAGTTGTATAATAGACAGAAATTATAACTGTCTATTTTGTTGTATAAGTTGTGTCACTCTGATTATGTAAAGACTATGTAATAGTTATGTGATATATTATATTTTGTTTCGTTCCGCTGTGAGATTCTGATATTGTTTAGTTCTTTCTTTCTCTTCTTTTCTCTTTTCTATCCCTTTCTTTCTTATTAGCGATACGACTTTCTGTGGTGAGTAACCATCAACTTAAAAATCTTAAATTATAATTAAGTGTTAATGATTTGTAATTAATTAAGTTGATTAAGAATTTTAAGTTTAGTTAATTAATTTAATTTATTATTTTTAAGGATTAATTAAGTAATTAATTAAGATTCAGAGTGCAAGGGTTATTGTCGTTAACTCTGAGGGTGATTCCAAAATGAGTGTAACGAGATAATGCCTTCGGTTTCGTTCGAACCCGGAACGAACTTGTATGGATTGAATGCTTTCAGAACATCGTCAGGTGGACGATGAGCATTCTAAGATAGATGTGTTCTATTTAAAGGTAATCGTGACCTCAAGCCTCACAAACCGGGAATGGCTAAAACAGGGTTTTGTCAGAAGCAATGGAGCAGGAGGCTTCAGCGTTGTAGATATAGATAGTAGTTTCCGCTGTGTTGATCTATTTGTAATTAAGAATAATCACTTAATGAAGCAATTAGTGGAAATGAATGTAATTAAGAAATATATTAATTAAAGATTAAGTGATGATTAATAGAGTAATTAATTAATGTAATTAATTTTAGGTTAATTAATTAGTCTAATTAATTAAAGATAATCACTTATAATTAATTAAGTGTAATCACTTAGTGAAGTAATTAATAAATAATTACTAAATGCAATTAATTTAAGAAGAAATACTTATGGAAGTAATTAGTGAGTAATTAATTAATGGAAGTCTTTAAATAGAAGTGATTAAGGGTTAGTCACTTAATGTTATTTATTAAAGAATTTATTAATATAATTAATTAAAGAGTAATTAATTAATTAAAGAGTAATTAATTAAGGTAAGTAATTACAAGATGGTTAATTACTGATTATGATTAATTAAGACTAATTAATGAAGGTGGTTAATTAAAGATTAATTAATTAAAAGGTTAATTAATTAATAAAGTAATTAAAGGATTATTAATTAATATAATTAATAAAATTAATCAAGGTTGATTAATAAAAGTGATTAATTAAAGTATGATTAATTAATTGTAATTAATTAAGGTTTAATGTAATTAATTATAGTTAATTAATTAATGGAAGCAAATGAAGAATCATTAATTATTGTAATTTAATGATAGTAATTAATGGTTAATTACTGTATATGGTTAAGGATAATTACTTGAATGTAATTAAAGATAATTAATCAAGGAGGATCATTAAGAAATGATTTATTAATTAATTTGTAATTAATTAATGTTAGTAAGCAGGATTAAGATAATCCAAGTGATTTAAGGATAGTAATTAATTTAATTAAAGGTTAATTAAATTGATTAAGAATTAATCAAACCTGCTTATGGATGATTGATTGATATTGGATGATTGATATTGGATGATTTGGATATGATATCTCTGATATGTGATATATGCTGCTTTGTGAGATGAATGTTTGATAGGAATTATATATTGGGATAATGTGATTTATCTATCTGTTTATATCATCCTGAATATAAGTTAAATGTTTAAAACCTTTAAACAACTTGGCCTTAAAAGATACGTTTTGGATTTCGATGAGACCGGGATCGGGTTTCCGTATACCGTAATTCCAGGTCTGGAGACCCGAATACCACATCGATCCAAATTTACGATAGGTCGTGAATCTCAAGTAAAGATGAAGATTTAGAGTGCAAGGGTTATTGTCGTTAACTCTGAGGGTGATTCCAAAACGAGTGTAACGAGATAATGCCTTCGGTTTCGTTCGAACCCGGAACGAACTTGTATGGATTGAATGCTTTCAGCACATCGTCAGGCGGACGATGAGCATTCTAAGTGATATGTTCTGATTAAAGGTAATCGTAACCTCAAGCCTCATCAACCGGGAATGGCTAAAACAGGGGAGGTGCAGCAAGGTTTCGTGGGTAGCACCCACTGAGAGCAAGATAGATCCCTGTCTAGAGGTCCCTTTTCTTTTATTCGGCTTAGTGTGTGGTTGGTCGCGCCAACTACGGGATTATCTTGTTCGGGATTATCCAGTAAGGGATGGTTCCGGCTTTGTGTTGCAGGGGAGCGGGCATACTCCTCGGTACGGTGATCTAGGCCACGTACTGTGACGGGCGGTACCCCAGTAGCCCTGCCATTGTATGGAATCCAAACTCCAATAAGTGCCGTACGTATTAGTTGTGCCAACTATGTTGGAATGTGAGATGTAAGCATTTCAGCTATTTCTGTATTTTACTTGAAAACCCTAGACCCTATTATAATATAACTGGATTTCCTATCAAATGTTTTGGTTAGCGTAAGGTAAAAACTTTTCCATATTTATGTGTGGGAAGTCTTACGTGATACCTTTGTTTTCAAAAGGTTTTGAAGTTAAACAATTTTAACCCGTTTACTCACACCAGACCCATGTCTGACCCAAGTGTTTATTTTCTGTTTTATTAAACTCTTGGGTACTCAAATTTTTACGAGTAGCCAAGGGATTCAGGTTAGCTTTGACGAATCTATGGAGGAGATATGGAGCAGGAGGCTTCAGCATTCGTAGATAGATAGTATTCCGCTGTGTTGGTTGATCTGAGTCTTTTGTTTGAATTGTATCTTGGGTTGTATAATAGACAGAAATTATAACTGTCTATTTTGTTGTATAAGTTGTGTAACTCTGATTATGTAAAGACTATGTAATAGTTATGTGATATATTATATTTTGTTTCGTTCCGCTGTGAGATTCTGATATTGTTTAGTTCTTTCTTTCTCTTCTTTTCTCTTTTCTATCCCTTTCTTTCTTATTAGCGATACGACTTTCTGTGGAGAGAAAGTCTTGGTCGTTACAACATCAATCTGCCTCTTAGGTAAATGAAGATGATTTATAACATGAGAACACTAAAGTAAATCTGATTTGTATTCGATACTATTAAATCGTCAAATTGATCTTAGATTGTAAATGGTGAACTCACCAATTAGCTCTGTATTTGTTCTCTTCAACTTCTTAATGTTTGCAAGTGTATGGTTCTCTATTAGCTTCTCTATATCTGCAGTTATATTGATTTTTTATTACCATCAATTAACAATAACTTGCAAGCAGTGAACTGAGGCTTCATTAACAATAACTTGCCAACATTAACAATAACTTGCCATCATTATAGCATTCATTTTCATGTTCATTACTTTATTTGAATGTAACTACATATCTTTTCATTGCAAATATAGCCTTGTGGGAGACTTTGGATTTGATCCTTTGGGACTTGGAGAAGATTCCAAGAGTCTAAAATGGTTTGTACAAGCTAAGTTGGTTCATTCTTGTTTCGCCATGGCTAGAGTTGTCGGTATTCTTTTCACTGATGTAAGTTTTTTTTAAACTACCGATGTAAGTTGATATATATGTATTTTCACAAAATTCTCATAGTTGAAGTGTTCAAGAAAAAGAATTCTTCTTTTGGTTAAACTGGAAAACTTTTATTTTTATTTTGGAGAATTGTTCTAAACTGTTCCTGCAATGTGCAGCTGTTACGCGTAACAGGAATTAGCAAATTACCAGTTTGGTTGAGGCGGGTGCTACAAAGTTCGGATTTGCTAGCACCGAGTCACTCTTTGTTGTTCAATTCCTGCTTATGGGGTGATTTTTTTTACATTTCTATTTGACAGTGTGTACAATCATATACTATACCTTTTTATCTGATTTTTATGATTCATGATGATGTTAGATTTGTAGAAACAAAAAGGTATATGGATTTTGTGAGTCCATGATCACAGGCTAAATAAGGCACCTTTTTAGGAATTGAAGCTTCTTTAGAAGGCTTAGAACCTGGGTAACTATATACAGTACAGAGGATAGAGAATTCATCTATACATCATGCATCAATATACATGTCTGTAACTAACAATAACGAGTAAAACTACCGTTACTGGCAGATACCCAGGTGGATCATTGTTGAATCCTTTACAAGCAGTGAACTTGAAATATATATGTGAAATGAAATTAGAAGGAAATAATGTTTTTCATATGATTACAGACACAATACATGCTTGATCAGCTTACTGATCTTTAAAGAAGGTACGAGTAAAGCATTTGATAATAAAATTCAGAGTTTTCTTTTATTAATTCAGTTTTAAAATCATTTTGTTTTATTTGATAGGAACAAATGCTATGTGAGGTTAATAGGAGCCTAAGGAAACGGGTATGTTAGGTTTGCCTTGTTAAAACACTATGTCACCTATATAGTCAAATGTTCATATTGGGTGGGCTTATGCTATGTAGCTGAGATGATCAATATAAATGGATTAAATATACGCAAAATGAAATAGTTTCGAAATTCGGTTTAGTATTAAGCTATTAGATGATTGAAGCTTTCACTATGGAAATCCTTTTAGACAATAACTATAGCTTGGAAAAGGTTATTTTCATGATATTTATAGGAAACTGTAGATTGAATTGTGCACACATACATACAATTCAAGTATTAATATAGATAACTTGAGTATTTTCATTATCATTAGGGATATGTATGCAACTTCAGCACCGAAGTTGTTGACCTATGACTTCCAAATTTTATACCTTATATTAAATTCAAATAGGATGATATGTCAATATAACACTACTGTTCTTTTTGTCCCTTTGATGTTTTGTTTCTTGTTCTTGCTTTTTGAGCAAATTAGTACATTCAACCAGCCTCTATAAAAGCAAATATTAATTGTAACTTCCTTGTGTGTGCAGTTAGAAGAAACAAACCAAGCAAATCAGTTTGTTATTAACAATTTGATTTTGTCACAAACATATGAATTAATTTGTTATTGCTATTAACAATTGCTTAATACATTTACTACATTTCTTGTTGCAGCTGGTGCTAATTCAATTCTAGTCACTTGTAGCTTTGAGGAAACTATTAAAGCTTTGGTTTTCAGAACCCAAGCTAATGTCAAGGGGGTAAATTTTGTTATTTATTCTATATTCTATGCCTAAAGTTTTAAATACTGTTAGCAAATAAGTATTATACAGTCAGTAAAGTAAATAAGTATTGTTTACTATAATATTTACATACAAAAATTCAAACTGTCAAAATAATTAAAGTAAAAAAAAAGAACAGCATCTCTAGAGTCAATATATACATATATATTCTTTTGACTAGCATATTATAAACATTCTTTGTTTTTCATGATTCATCACATGGCAAATAATTGTTCAGAAGTTAAAATGAAAAAAAAACAAGTACATATGCATTTATGGTAATAAACATAATATAATATCTGGATTCATACCGTGTATTTGTATACGTATTGCACCTTTATTACCAAAATTTTCAGTAAGATTTAATAGCTAAAGTTGCTCAGCTATATGATTTCAGGTCATCAATTTTCGAACTTACTTGGATTTACAACGAGGCAAGTATTATACAGCAGGTACACTTCATGACCAACTTACCGTCACCTTTAGTTTTTATTTGAATCTGCACAACATAGTACAGTACCTATTGTGTATTTACTGATTTATGGAAAGAAAAGTTGATTTCTACATTTTTTACTCATATAGTTGTGCCTTATTCATTTAGTAGCATGTTTTCATTGACTTGTCCTCAATTAACATGTACACACTCATATGTCATTGGTTTTTTATTCAGGAATTTGTACTCCCATTGTGAATATTTAGTTGATTTGTTTGAAAGTAACAACTGGGTTTTTGAATTATGAGTAACATTGTGTTTACGAGGAAATTATGAATGGCATTGTACTTAGTGGCAGTAATTGGTTTTTTATATATAAAAAAACCTCTATAACTCACTAACTCCATGTACTTCTAACTGCCAGACCTGTAGTATTTCTTCAAATTCGTTGAACTGATGATGTTTATTCAATTCCTTTGACACACCATCTTCTACTTCCACTTTAAACAATTCTTCAGATTTCTAGAAGTGTTATTATGCTGAATATGAGAAGTAAATAATAATAACAATTACCTAATCATGGCTGATAGTAAAATTCACTAACAAATCCTTCAGATTTCTGTATTCTCTTTTCCTTTGTTGCTCGGTCTCCATAACCACTAAAGGGACAATGCTTCGTAAAAAACGAACAGATTTCTCCAAGCATTAGATTATATTGTTGAATCACCAAAAAATTAGCACAAATATCATATTTGTTTCTGTCTCTTCCAGGTTTATAGCATACATAGTTGTAGGCAACTTCTTTCATTCCATAATGCAAAAAATCCATATTTAAACTTATTTAATAGATTTCCAAATATAGATGCATATTTTAAGGTTTGACCATGATTTGTGATACTTATTCAAGGGCAGAAGGTTGAAGATAATATGGTGGTTGAGAATGGTTGAAGAGATGTTGTCATGCTTGATGAGGTACGCTCTACTGTTGTCATTATACTTTTACATTATACTGTTTTGTTCATACTCCTAGTCCATTGAATATATTAATGGTTTAGTGCGCTAAGTTTCTGAGCCTACAAAGTTAACGTCATATATACTAAAGTTTTAAATACATTAACTGTTATTTTATGGCTCGTTCTGATCTTTTTACGAGTTGTAAAGAGATTTAAAGCATTCATCCTCCATCTTTGTATTGTTATGTAGTGATGTAGACTTATGCACATCAATTACACTATCATTTGAGATAATTCCATTACTTTTGCTTTGCAGGTAGATAGGTGACTGTGATGCAAAAAAGGTTGCAACGAGTTATGGATCGAAGTTATTTTTGCTGCAAGAACTACTTTTTGGTTTTAACGTATGTACTACATGCTTTTGTTTTGCTATTGCTACTTGTTCTATATTTTGTTTTTGAACTATTGATGACAAACTATTTATGTTTGGTGTAAGAATATTGTGTATTTTGATTATGAAATTTCATACGTTGGTTGTCAAATATGTGTCCAAAATGTGTATTGATATAATATGTTGATTTTGAAATGTGATATTGATATAATATGTTAATTTTGAAATGCGATATATGCACATTGTGGTGGATGTTTATTGAAATGGAATTAAAACATTCCACAGCATTTTTAAAGTGCTGTTAAAACATTCCACAGCGTTTTTAAAACGCTGTTAAAACAATCCACAGCGTTTTTAAAACGCTGTTAAACCATTCCATAGCTTTTTAAAAATGTCGTTAAATTGAATCTAAAAACATAAAGCACGATCTATTGCAACAACGAAACGCTGTAAATAAATATCATGGCATTGAAAAAACGCTATAAAATCTTTTCTTAGCACGAAACAAACGCTAAGAAAGATCTTTAACTGCACTCAATCAAACGCTGTTAAAAGATTTCATGACACCAGGGAAACGCTGTTAAAAAGGACATTTAACAGCGTTTATTTCTTGTCATTGTATATCCCTGACATATAACTGCATGTCGATATACAGCGTACATAAAAACGCTGTTAAAAGCTTTTATAGCGTTTTTAAAACGCTGTTAAAGGTCCTGTTTGTTGTAGTGTTTCCGTTACAAATTACTAATGGTTATAACCATTAAAAAATATTACCACGCTTATTACCGTTACAAAAGTTGGTAATACCGTAGATATATCAAACTTTGCTAGAGTGCTTAGTAATTTTCTCTTTTATGAGCATACTCTAGCCAAAGCTTTATTAATTTTTTAGTAAACAATGAAACCCCTTGCTAATGGAATTGGGAATTACAGCCCCCATCTAAATTCTTCATTCAACGCTCATCTTCGCTTCTCCCTTGCTCTTTCGTTCTCATCTATCCTCTCTCTCCACCATACGCATTGTTCTTCGCTGTAACCAGATCTCTTCACTTAAGATTTGGCTCATTTGATCAACATTTATTGTTTTGAAACTAGGGTTTCTCCCTAAACTCACAACTACGACCATCCGTCTCAATCTGGTCAGATCCGACCTATGTCACTATGCTAGAAGGCAAGGTTTTATGAAAGACTGGATTAGAGAATTGGATTAGGGCTTTTAGCATTTCATCCTTGCCAACTGTTCCAGCTGAGTGGTTTGCTGCCCTTTTTCGAGAAAGGGTGAGATGGGAATGGAAATATCTAGAGTCATACATAAGGTATGTTCAGTACAGTGAACATACAAATATGTCATGGTGTTTATAGTTTTTCAATTTGATATCATGAATCTCTTTAAATAATCAAATTTATTAGATGGTTGCTATCATCATTCTACCTAGTGCATGTACAGTTTAATACATTTATCCATTTTAATTTGATATGCAGTTTTGTAGGTGCAAGTACAACCACATCATACATGTTATGAGAGTTTATTTTTATGAACTTTCCAAAATTAGAATCGCTTTTTTTCCTAAGATTTCATCAATTTCTATATTATTTGTTATGGCAAAAACTAGTTAGTTTGAGTATTATATGAATATATACCAACTGGAATTGCTACATGAAATTTTATATTGGTGGTAATAAGAAACATGAATGCAATACCAATTCCAACTTTCAAATGTTCAACTTGGGAGTATAATCCATTTTGTAATGTGATTTTGCAAATGTTCACAACTATGACCATCCATCTCAATCTGGTCAGATCCGACCGATGTCGCTGTGCCACTGTATCTGGTTCGTCTTAGTCATTTCCAGAGCGAATCTATCACATGTTGTCCCTACATATGGGTATTCTTCTATTGCAACTATATCATATGGAATTAATTCTTTTATCATCTTAATTTTTGGTGTTTGGAAACTCTTAGTAAAGTATTTCAGTTGTTGGAGATACCATGGACTTCATGCTTCCAGTAATGTAGTTCCTATTGTAAGGTTATTCCCTCCTTGCACTTGCCATTTTATAGTCCAACTTCAATATTGGTACCCTAAGTTATTGGGATTAGTCCCAGCAATTAATGAGGTGTTTATAAAAAATAACTAAGTTTATAGAATTAAATTAAGTTTATTAAAAAAATTAACTAAGTTGAATAATTTTATAAAAATTATATTAGTTTTATAAATTTTAACTAAGTTTTAAAAAAGTTAACTAAGTAAACCAAGTTTTATAAGAATTAAGTAAGTTTCTAAAATTTAACTCTATTTTATAAAAATTAACTAAGTGGACTAAGCTTTATAAAAATTAACTAAGTCAACTAAGTTTTATAAAAGGAGCTTTGCACGAAAGGTCCCTGTTTCTGATGGTGTTACAAGAAAAGTCCCTGTAGAAATAAGTATGTAAATTTAGTCCCTGTTTTTTTAAATAAGAAAATGCAAGTTAGCTTGCGCTTTTTAAATTTTCAAAATTTTCAAAATCAGAAAGCGCAAACTAGTTTGCGCTTTCTTGACAGAAAGCGCAAGTTACCTTGCGCTTTTCAAAAAATTTGAAAGTTTTAAAATTTTCAAAATTAGAAAGCGCAAGCTAGCTTGCGCTTTTCTGATAGAAAGTGCAAGTTACCTTGCGCTTTTCAAAAAATTTAAAAGTTTTAAAATTTTCAAAAAAATTTCAAAATTATAAAGCGCAAGCTAGCTTGCGCTTTTCTGATAAAAGGTGCAAGTTAACTTGCGCTTTTCGAAATTTTCGAAATTTTCGAAAATTTAGAAAAATATTTCAAAATTAGAAATGTGCAAGTTATCTTGCATTTTCTATCAGAAAAGTGCAAGACACTTTGCATTTTTTTATTTTTGAAAAATTGGGACCAAATTTACATATTCATTTCTGCAAGGACTTTTTGTATAACAACATCAAAAATAGGGACCTATGACTCTTTTCTTGTTTATAAAATTTAAATAAACTTATATATAAGTATTTAGTCGGTTAATTAAGTTTTATAAAAATTACCTAAATTTATAATAATTAACTTATTTTATAGAATTAACTAAGCTTTATAAAAATGACTAAGTTTATAAAATTAACTATGGCATGGACGGTAGTCCAATTAATTGTAGAGGGAAATGTTCTTTATATTAAAAACACATTTGCATGTGTATTATGTTATATACACAAGTTTACAGATGTAAATAAAAAAAAGTGATTTGCGATATAATACAAGATGTTGCAATTGCTTATGGGTTCAATAATATTACCAAGTTAAAGCTGCAAAGTGTGACAATAGGAGGGTGTGAACCTTTGACTTATTTCTGTAATTAAATCAGATTACAGGTATCAGCTGTAGGATATATGGAAGTAGCAACATTCGCTTTATATTCACATGAAGATAACTTATATTTACTTAACACTACACCAAAATAGTGATTTTGCAACATTTTATATATGTCAATTTCCAACACTTATAGATGTTATAAACTACCAACAGTAAAAAGTGTTAGGGTACCTAAAAAAGTGTTAGTAAAAATAAATAGTCATATGTATAAACATTGCAACATATTGGTTATAAAGTGTTATACTAGCCGGTAAACATGTAAATATTCGCTGAAAAATGGAGCGTTTCGTAATTTTTACATATGATATGTTTTGTGACGCTTCCCCCTTCCCATCAGTTTCCGGCCGCATAAAATTATTATTTTTTTAACTAGGGTTTCATGCGATCCCCAATCTCTTGACTTCAACGACGGCGAGTGGCTTCTGGAGCGGTCCTTCTTCTCCAGGAAACATTGAAGATGACTTTCTTTTTGTGGCTGCGACTTCGACTTCGGATTCCCGAACGCTTCCTCCTCCTCATCATATTACCCAATAACAGCGAGGAAAATTTGCAATATTTCATCAAGGTTAGTTCTCTCTCCTTAATTTATTTGATTTTTACATGCCAGTTATAAATTTTAATTGGATATGTTTGGTGTTCGAGCTTGTAGTCTTTAGATCCGAGGGTTGAAATGAATTCTAATTTCTTCAAACTTCAACTAGGGCTATTTTTACCAAAATCAACAGAGATTAAATTTCAATCTCAATCCACCATAGATCTTCCACATATATTCATGGATTTAGACTCAACTGCCGATAGTTATCGTCTTCCCAGGTTATCGTTAGAAGTTACCGAATGCTTAGTTTCCAATTTTTCCCAAACTTGAACTCCCATTTTAATACAAATCATCGATTTGCTTCAGTTTACCCAGTCCTCTTGCTTCTGGAATTTTTCTCATTATCCCATGTTTTACAACATGATTTTATGTATTGTTATTGAAAGAGGCAAGTTAATAATTAACTTTGTTCTACAACCACTGCTTATTTGTTTTATATCAAATAACTCATATTTCTATAGAAATTTTATTAACTATTGCCATACTCTTCCCACTTGACACATAACACCATGTATAAACTGCCAAATTTACTTGCATATCAAAAGTTCATTCCAAAAAGATATAAGTTCATATTCTACAGAACATATCTATCCCTACTTATTCCCAATGTATTACAATTTATACCTAAATTGCTGGGAAAAAATAGCAATATAATGGTTTAGAATTGGTTGTCACATATATATCCCAAAATAGATTATAACCTGTTTGAGATTACATGCATATGAAAAGTGAAAATTGTACTTCTTTCGATTATGAGGTGGTGTTATCACAACTCTATCCACTTGAATTGTGTGGTTTTTACAGTTTGCTTGATCCTATTGTTATTACAAGCATAGGCCTTACTAGAGGAATATTTCCCATGAAGTTTAGATCCATTTCATTTGATGTTGAATTAAAATATATATGATTTTGTTATGAATTTGTGGCCCATTATGTAGCAAATAATGAACTATTATTGTGTCTGTTATATTCATCACTCATTGTTGTTGAATTAACAAAATCTCAAAAGATATTTCAATATATACTTTGTTATTTGCTGATTTTTACTCCATGTATAGTTTATTGAATGACCTAAAATGTCATAAACGTAAAAATTATATTGAATATTGCATTATCTTGCTTTCTAAACCAAAATTGGACCTTTTTAAAGTGAAGTCATTGTTTCATATCATTTGGGTGTGATGCAACCAAGAGTCCCAGTGTATATATCGCTATATTCTTTGTATACAATGATCATTTTAATTTCGAAACTAAAAAATGTAGCCTCTAGAACTGACAATTCAATTATATATCCAACCAATGAGGCTCGAAATGGATATGATGCAAATAGAAGCACTCATTATTTTGTATTTTTACCAACATGACTGACCATTTCATGCAATTATCTTAACTTTTTATGGAAGAAATCGTAAGAATAAAAATTCTACTAATACAGAATTGAACATTCAATTGTCACCAATGGAATATAAAATTATAGGCCCAAGTTTTGACAACAGGTTAATGTAGTACACAAACTTAGCGATGAGTAATTCTTGCAATCCAGAATAGTATTAAATATGTCGATTGCTTCATAACTCATTAACTTATGCATCTAAGGGTTAAACTATTAACATGAATGATACATCTTCTAAACAATGCACTTATAGTGCAATTGTTACCGGGCAAACTTTATTGCACTCCACTCATTTTCTACTAAAAATTATAGCATGTATGTGTATTTTGATTTGTATTGATTTTTTCCATTTCAAACATCTAACCTTGCAGAGGCACACATATGTACCAATTCTAGTCATACTCTAACTTCTGCCCTTTTGCACTATAAGTATATTTGTCAAATTTGCTGCACAAATTATGATGCTTATGTATTAATCACAGCTAATATGTATTTCATTACGGTCACAATGGACATTATGGGAAACTGTTACTACCATATGACTATTCCACTCTTTAATTATTCAGTGCTAAAAAGAACAGAAGAATCCCTTTGGAATTTACAACAATCAGGATACAATCTACGCACAAGATTAGGAACGTTAAGAAAGCTATAGTAAATATGTTTTCTCTACCTTTATCGACCTTGCATTCTTGGTTAGGTTAGTATTAGTCTTCATCTGCATCCATCAGAAATTATTTTAATAAATTTTTGGACTAATTTATTCTCACAGTCTTCTTCATCGTTAGCTTGTTTGGTCCTTGCTTAATATTTTTGCATTAGTTCATAACTTTTAAGACTATTTATTCCATTTCACTTTGTAAGCTTTAGTTTATTTGTACTTAAGTGATATTAGGGTATCGAAACATACAATTCAATGTTTTATTGGCTAAGGTTAGTTTTATTTAAGATTTATTTACTTTCAATATGATCATTGCTTCCTAAAAATTTTTTGCATTGATTCAAAATTATTAATACTACTTATCCCATTTCACTTTGTAAACTTTGGTCTGTTTGTACTCAACTTATATTAGGGTATTGAAACATGCAATTCGGTGTTTCATTACCTACGGTTAGTTTTCTTATGGATTTATTTACTGTCAACATACCAATTTTGGTGCAACTAGACAATTTGTATGGATTTAACTTTCTACAAATTAGTTCTCGATGATCTTTCAAATTTTTGGTTAGAAAACCATAACAAATTTTGTTCTTTTCCAAACTTTGACAAAATTAGGAGTCAAAATGAATGAAGCATTGCATAAAAGCTAAATCCAAAAATTGAACAAATGAGTTGAAATTTTTGATGACCAATTACCTTAACAGTTATACCAATTTATTTTGAGTTTGTAAGAACTAGATAGCATATGAGTAGACACAAAGAACCAAGTTATAGTTCGCAACATCTAAAGCTGAGCATGAAAGTATCAAGTGATACAACCTTAGTATCTTCTTTATGTACATGACCAGACATATTCCTTTCTATTTCTACTATATCATTGTGACAAGTTAGTTGTATGAACTTATAAGGCATATAATTCAAAATTTAAACACTGTTCCCTTCTATGGACTAATTTTATTCCAATATATCCATTCCTAATCCCACTGTGGTATTATTTCCTATATCTTATTAAATATGATGTCATCAAAGTTAAAGTATTCCATGAATAATTTTAAAAAGGTTAGTGGATTCAGGCAGTCCTAATGGCTTAAACTGGTCAAGAGAGAGATAACAGAGGATAGTCTTAGACAGAGTCCCAACCAATTGAACAGGACCAAGTTTATCACTGAACATTAAATATGAATTAAATTTAGTGCAATGAATTAAACTTTTAAATCGGTGCCTTACCTAAATAATGATAGTATAATTGCATAGTTTGCCAGTCTGACGAAATATTTCATGCAGACTAATTCATATGCAACTTTGATAAGATATATGTGCACTTACAGAGAAGCATTTGCATAATATTCCCCTTTTAAGCTTACTCTAGATGAATTACGTTACTTATTGCATGCCTTATTATTTCCATGTGTAAGACAAACAATTTTTCATATTTCATGTAAGTACTAAGTAGCATGACTTTTTATCCCTTCAAGATGAAAAATTATCAATATTGCCTTTTTTTCAACTTTCTTATGTCAACTGTTATAATTTTCAAGAAAGTTTGATTGTTTATTCTATTATGATGTACAACTAACTACTAAAAATATTAAATTTTATTTTCTGCACTATGTGATCAAAATGTATGGAAAATATCACCTTATAAATCTTGAATTGCCTGAACAATTATTCTTCATTATATACGAAGTACAATCATAAATTAGAAGATAGAGATTTTGAATCATCAATGTACGTTGCTTACATCATTCCCATCTTATTTTCACTCTAATAAATATCAATATTGCTATGAACATAGGTTATCTATTACAAATAAGCATGATGCTACAAATTGATGTTTTCTGTTGCCGGTGTTACATGCATTTTTTTTCATATTTACTGATCTCACAAACTAAAAAAGAATGCTTATTTTGAACTCAGACCAAAATATACCTTAAGTGAAATGTATATCACTTGATTTTGGTCTGCCTTATACTTTAAAATAGCATGCATGGTAATAGTTCCCCCCACACACACACTGTATGTTGGTTGCGTCTTTCCTATACTATTTTCACTTTAATAAATATCAATATTGTTGAACATAACTTATCTATTACAAATAAGCATGATGTTTTCGATTGCAGGTGTTACATGCATATTTTTCTGTATTTACTGATCTCACAAACTAAAAAAGAATGTTGTGCATTTGTATTCTAAACTCAGACTAAAATATACCTAAAGTGAAATGTATATCACTTGATTTTGGTATGCCTTATACTTTTGAAAGCAAGTACTGAGCTTTAATTCACTCAAAATACGTAAAGACATAAGTGAACGAGTGTAACGTGTTCAAGATTTTAAGCAATACAAAGGTATCTAACTTGTTGTGCAGGAATATGTCTATTAGATTCAATAAAGTTACTAGTTAACTTTGTTATGGGTCTTCGTAATTGCAAATACGATTACAAACAATTGCAATTGAAAATATAGATTATTTATAGTATTTGTTCCCATATGTATTTCTTGGTTAGCAGTAGCAATTCTGAGTTCGTTTACCAGCTTTTATATCTAACCTTTGCTTGGGTGCATGAGCAGTGCGTGCATATAAATTAAGAAGATTACTCTTGTTCACTTACATATTTTTAACATAATATATGAATATTCAATAGTTGTCTACTTTTATTAAGGTCAAGAAATTTGTTATAGTATATTTCAGTTTAGTAGACTATATGGGATGCATGTGTTGTATTTAGTAGACTATATTTTAGTATATTTTAGTAGACTATATGGGATGCTGTCTATTGTGTTTTTCTTGAGTAAGTGGTTGTGTTAGTTTATATGGGATGCGTGTGTTGTATTTATGTGAGGTGCTGCTGAGTTTTTCTTGTGTGAGTAGTTGTGTTGTTTTAGTGTGTGTGTGTGTTAAATATATAAATATATATTGCATGTAATTGTGTGGGTGTGTGTTTGTTTCAGCACGTGGATATGTGTAGTGTGCATGTATATATGCATTAAGTGTGTTGTTGTATGTTATATAAGCGACTGTATATTTAGTTTACATAAGTATTGCTTGGTTTAATTTTATCATGTGCATTCTTTGTTAACCGACTTTAATAACTAGGCACTGTAGCTTCCTGCAATGTATATATTACATATAAATGAAAATGTTAGTACAAAGTTTAATAACTAAGCATGGTAGCTGCCTGCAATGAAAGTCTAGTTCCAACCCATGTTTGTTTCAGCACGTGGATATGTGTAGTGTGCATGGGTATGAGCATTATTATGGGTGCGTCGTGTTTGAAGCATTTATGTATTGTAGGGTGTGGGTTACAGTGTTAATAAATTTAGATACCATATAAGGACATGAAACATAATATAGAAACAATTATAAAAATTTATAAGTGGAACCTGAGATAAACCAAAGGAAAGAAAATAATTATAGTGGAAGCTAAGATAATGTATAAAAACTAAGATAATTTATAAGTCAGCACAACGCCCACTTACTCACACAAGAACATGGACAACCATGCACATATACTGATACACACAATGCAAAGGCAAATGTCTTTTTAGTAATAAGCAGCAAAGTAGACATGATAACAGAGATAGGAAAGCACTCAACAACAGTAAAGATTATATGAAATGCAGCAGTACATCTTCTTTTGTAGTCATTTTACATTTCTAGTTACATACACTGATTGTTTCATCTTCTGCACGTATTGAATGCAGGCACTTGTGGAGGAAGAGGAAGAAAAACAGAAGTTGGAATGTAGCGGTAACGAGGAAGCAAACACATACGACCTTGACAATGATCCCATCTCTAAAGTTTTTGGCTCTGATAGAAAGAAAAACTATTGTCGTGCAATTAGCTCCACTTCCTCTGCAAAACAAGTAAAGTTGATGCAAGCTTCAAAATTAGATATGAAATTGCTTTTTTGTAATTTGGATATGATATTGTGGTATTTTGAAATTGGAAAGTTTGTAGCTCATATTATAGTATTATCTAAATATGATATTGTTTCATTTGAGATATGGAAGCATTTTAGACTTCATATTGAATTGGTATGATGAATTATATGTGATATGGACATCATCATTTATGAGATATTATATTCATTTGTTTTAAGAATTTAATATTAATTGTGTATAAAATAGTGTAAAAACATAATTTCAATTAGTAACGCATATAAGTGTTACCAATATTTTGGATAACAATACTTATCTACGTTACATACCTAAATGATAAGCAAAGTAATTTATGTGTAACAACACATATATGTGTTACTAAATAATCATTTTCCAACACTTATAAGCGTTACCGTATATTTCTGTACCAACACTTATAAGCATTGCCGTATATTTAGGTACCAACATGTTAAATTTTGGTGATACAAAATCACAAATAGAAGGAAACAAATATGCAAAAGGGAAAGTAATCACGTTTGTTCATTATGGAAATGCATAATTGGATTGCATTTGAATGAGATGGCAAGGAAATTTATGCATGCGCACGTTATGGAATAATATATATGCAAAAGATATGCATATTATTTCTTTCTTCGTAATCGCATTGCTTTGGGATTATTTTCTTCCACCTTTGGAACGAGTGAATTACTTGCTATGCTTGCGTGATTTGTTACCGTTGTAATTTGCCTCCATTATCTTCTTACCATATTTTGGTAATTTGATTGATGACTCACATGAATTTATATTGGCTATATATTGAGGGTAGACTTTATTGTAAATCCATCCTGGTATTTAGCCAGTGATCTCCAGATAGAGTGTCTCTTTCTTGTTATCCCTAATTTGGGGCTTGGTATGTAAACTTTTATTTTGTAATCTCTTGTAATTCTCTCATATGGAATAAAATCTCTCTCCTTTGGACTGGATGTACACTACCTTGATGATAGTGGAACCAGTATAAGTATTATGTGTCTTCTTTTTTTATATAGTTATTTACTATTTATTTGGAGTATAGAATAATTGCTGCTAGATTAAGTGATGTTCAAATTGGCAAATCTAGATCCAGTTTATTGTTTTTCTGCATTTGTGCAATTTATGCACAACACAACACTTATAAGTGTTAGTAATACGTATGTTCGTAACACTTATAAGTGTTACAAATTTGACCATTCCATTCCTCACAGTCCATTAGTAACACTTAAAAAGTGTTACTGAAATTATTTGTAACACTTATAAATGTTAGGATTTGCCTGTTTTGGTGTAGTGTAAGCTAGAAGATTTTGCTGGTAAAACGGTGGTTGGTGTCACACTACACCAAAACAGGCAAATCCTAACATTTATAAGTGTTACAAATAATTTCAGTAACACTTTTTAAGTGTTACTAATGGACTGTGAGGAATGGAGCGGTCAAATTTGTAACACTTATAAGTGTTACGAACATACGTATTACTAACACCTATAAGTGTTGGTACCTAAATATACGGCAACGCTTATAAGTGTTGGTACAGAAATATACGGTAACGCTTATA
Source organism: Allium fistulosum (assembly GCA_030737815.1). Lineage (NCBI taxonomy): Eukaryota > Viridiplantae > Streptophyta > Magnoliopsida > Asparagales > Amaryllidaceae > Allium > Allium fistulosum. The sequence continues at coordinate 785,795,044 of CM060902.1, read as the reverse complement.
AGTATTGGAAAATGATTATTTAGTAACACATATATGTGTTGTTACACATAAATTACTTTGCTTATCATTTAGGTATGTAACGTAGATAAGTGTTGTTATCCAAAATATTGGTAACACTTATGTGTTACTAATTGAAATTATGTTTTTACACTATTTTATACACAATTAATATTAAATTCTTAAAACAAATGAATATAATATCTCATAAATGATGATGTCCATATCACATATAATTCATCATACCAATTCAATATGAAGTCTAAAATGCTTCCATATCTCAAATGAAACAATATCATATTTAGATAATACTATAATATGAGCTACAAACTTTCCAATTTCAAAATACCACAATATCATATCCAAATTACAAAAAAGCAATTTCATATCTAATTTTGAAGCTTGCATCAACTTTACTTGTTTTGCAGAGGAAGTGGAGCTAATTGCACGACAATAGTTTTTCTTTCTATCGGAGCCAAAAACTTTAAAGATGGGATCATTGTCAAGGTCGTATGTGTTTGCTTCCTCGTTACCGCTACATTCCAACTTCTGTTTTTCTTCCTCTTCCTCCACAAGTGCCTGCATTCAATACGTGCAGAAGATGAAACAATCAGTGTATGTAACTAGAAATGTAAAATGACTACAAAAGAAGATGTACTGCTGCATTTCGTATAATCTTTACTGTTGTTGAGTGCTTTCTTATCTCTGTTATCATGTCTACTTTGCTGCTTATTACTAAAAAGACATTTGCCTTTGCATTGTGTGTATCAGTATATGTGCATGGTTGTCCATGTTCTTGTGTGAGTAAGTGGGCGTTGTGCTGACTTATAAATTATCTTAGCTTTTATACATTATCTAAGCTTCCACTATAATTATTTTCTTTCCTTTGGTTTATCTCAGGTTCCACTTATAAATTTTTATAATTGTTTCTATATTATGTTTCATGTCCTTATATGGTATCTAAATTTATTAACACTGTAACCCACACCCTACAATACATAAATGCTTCAAACACGACGCACCCATAATAATGCTCATACCCATGCACACTACACATATCCACGTGCTGAAACAAACATGGGTTGGAACTAGACTTTCATTGCAGGCAGCTACCATGCTTAGTTATTAAACTTTGTACTAACATTTTCATTTATATGTAATATATACATTGCAGGAAGCTACAGTGCCTAGTTATTAAAGTCGGTTAACAAAGAATGCACATGATAAAATTAAACCAAGCAATACTTATGTAAACTAAATATACAGTCGCTTATATAACATACAACAACACACTTAATGCATATATACATGCACACTACACATATCCACGTGCTGAAACAAACACACACCCACACAATTACATGCAATATATATTTATATATTTAACACATACACACACTAAAACAACACAACTACTCACACAAGAAAAACTCAGCAGCACCTCACATAAATACAACACACGCATCCCATATAAACTAACACAACCACTTACTCAAGAAAAACACAGTAGACAGCATCCCATATAGTCTACTAAAATATACTAAAATGTAGTCTACTAAATACAACACATGCATCCCATATAGTCTACTAAACTGAAATATACTATAACAAATTTCTTGACCTTTATAAAAGTAGACAACTATTGAATATTCATATATTATGTTAAAAATATGTAAGTGAACAAGAGTAATCTTCTTAATTTATATGCACGCATTGCTCATGCACCCAAGCAAAGGTTAGATATAAAAGCTGGTAAACGAACTCAGAATTGCTACTGCTAACCAAGAAATACATATGGGAACAAATACTATAAATAATCTATATTTTCAATTGCAATTGTTTGTAATCGTATTTGCAATTACGAAGACCCACAACAAAGTTAACTAGTAACTTTATTGAATCTAATAGACATATTCCTGCACAACAAGTTAGATACCTTTGTATTGCTTAAAATCTTGAACACGTTACACTCGTTCACTTATGTCTTTACGTATTTTGAGTGAATTAAAGCTCAGTACTTGCTTTCAAAAGTATAAGGCATACCAAAATCAAGTGATATACATTTCACTTTAGGTATATTTTAGTCTGAGTTCAGAATACAAATGCACAACATTCTTTTTTAGTTTGTGAGATCAGTAAATACAGAAAAATATGCATGTAACACCTGCAATCGAAAACATCATGCTTATTTGTAGTATATAAGTTATGTTCAACAATATTGATATTTATTAAAGTGAAAATAGTATAGGAAAGACACAACCAACATACAGTGTGTGTGTGGGGGGAACTATTACCATGCATGCTATTTTAAAGTATAAAGCAGACCAAAATCAAGTGATATACATTTCACTTAAGGTATATTTTGGTCTGAGTTCAAAATAAGCATTCTTTTTTAGTTTGTGAGATCAGTAAATATGAAAAAAAATGCATGTAACACCGGCAACAGAAAACATCAATTTGTAGCATCATGCTTATTTGTAATAGATAACCTATGTTCATAGCAATATTGATATTTATTAGAGTGAAAATAAGATGGGAATGATGTAAGCAACGTACATTGATGATTCAAAATCTCTATCTTCCAATTTATGATTGTACTTCGTATATAATGAAGAAGAATTGTTCAGGCAACTCAAGATTTATAAGGTGATATTTTCCATACATTTTGATCACATAGTGAAGAAAATAAATTTTAATATTTTTAGTAGTTAGTTGTACATCATAATAGAATAAACAATCAAACTTTCTTGAAAATTATAACAGTTGACATAAGAAAGTTGAAAAAATGCAATATTGTTAATTTTTCATCTTGAAGGGATAAAAAGTCATGCTACTTAGTACTTACATGAAATATGAAAAATTGTTTGTCTTACACATGGAAATAATAAGGCATGCAATAAGTAACGTAATTCATCTAGAGTAAGCTTAAAAGGGGAATATTATGCAAATGCTTCTCTGTAAGTGCACATATATCTTATCAAAGTTGCATATGAATTAGTCTGCATGCAATATTTCGTCAGACTGGCAAACTATGCAATTATACTATCATTAGTTAGGTAAGGCACCGATTTAAAAGTTTAATTCATTGCACTAAATTTAATTCATATTTAATGTTCAGTGATAAACTCGGTCCTGTTCAATTGGTTGGGACTCTGTCTAAGACTATCCTCTGTTATCTCTCTCTTGACCGATTTAAGCCATTAGGACTGCCTGAATCCACTAACCTTTTTAAAATTATTCATGGAATACTTTAACTTTGATGACATCATATTTAATAAGATATAGGAAATAATACCACAGTGGGATTAGGAATGGATATATTGGAATAAAATTAGTCCATAGAAGGGAACAGTGTTTAAATTTTGAATTATATGCCTTATAAGTTCATACAATTAACTTGTCACAATGAGATAGTAGAAATAGAAAGGAATATGTCTGGTCATGTACATAAAGAAGATACTAAGGTTGTATCACTTGATACTTTCATGCTCAGCTTTAGATGTTGCGAACTATAACTTGGTTCTTTGTGTCTACTCATATGCTATCTAGTTCTTACAAACTCAAAATAAATTGGTATAACTGTTAAGGTAATTGGTCATCAAAAATTTCAACTCATTTGTTCAATTTTTGGATTTAGCTTTTATGCAATGCTTCATTCATTTTGACTCCTAATTTTGTCAAAGTTTGGAAAACAACAAAATTTGTTATGATTTTTTAACCAAAAATTTGAAAGATCATCGAGAACTAATTTGTAGAAAGTTAAATCCATACAAATAGTCTAGTTGCACCAAAATTGGTATGTTGACAGTAAATAAATCCATAAGAAAACTAACCGTAGGTAATGAAACACCGAATTGCATGTTTCAATACCCTAATATAAGTTGAGTACAAACAGACCAAAGTTTACAAAGTGAAATGGGATAAGTAGTATTAATAATTTTGAATCAATGCAAAAAAAATTTAGGAAGCAATGATCATATTGAAAGTAAATAAATCATAAATAAAACTAACCTTAGCCAATAAAACATTGAATTGTATGTTTCGATACCCTAATATCACTTAAGTACAAATAAACTAAAGCTTACAAAGTGAAATGGAATAAATAGTCTTAAAAGTTATGAACTAATGCAAAAATATTAAGCAAGGACCATACAAGCTAACGATGAAGAAGACTGTGAGAATAAATTAGTCCAAAAATTTATTAAAATAATTTTTGATGGATGCAGATGAAGACTAATACTAAGCTAACCAAGAATGCAAGGTCGATAAAGGTAGAGAAAACATATTTACTATAGCTTTCTTAACGTTCCTAATCTTGTGCGTAGATTGTATCCCTATTGTTGTAAATTCCAAAGGGATTCTTCTGTTCTTTTTAGCACTGGATAATTAAAGAGTGGAATAGTCATATGGTAGTAACAGTTTCCCATAATGTCCATTGTGACCATAATGAAATACATATTAGCTGTGATTAATACATAAGCATCATAATTTGTGCAGCAAATTTGACAAATATACTTATTGTGATATCCCGGAAATTTGGCAATATCAATTTAATAATCTTTATAAATAATTAAATTGATTTGTTGATTTTATTTTATAAATTGACAAGTTTAATTCTTTTAAAGGTTAATAATATTTTAATTGGCAATATTTATTAATATCTTTTCTAACAATTTAAAATTGGTAAGATTTATCTTTCAAAACCTATATAAATGTTTTCTATTTATAATGTATATATGTATGTTGGTATATATATATAGGAAGTCTTTAATTTAATAAAAGTTATGTTTTCAAATTATAATATATATGTATATATATATTGTGATTTGGAGTTATGTTATAAAATTCAATATGATGATTATAAAAACTAATGATTAAAATATTTTCCATTTAGAATATATATATTTGTATATATTGGAATGGAAAGAGTATTGGATTTGAATTTAATTAAGATGTTTTCAAACTTTAATATTTATATAATTTGTAATTTGACTTAATACTTTTGAAAATGATATTTGAGATTTAAATAACAAGTATAATTTCTTATTTATTATAAATATATATGTAAGCTTAAGTTTTAAATAAGATTTAAATTAAGAAGTTCATTTGTTTTAATATTCATTCATTTTTAAAATTCAAATATAAGTCAAAATAGGTTTGTAAAAATATATATATAGAGTTAAACTCAATTTCTCAAGCATATATAAATATGTTATAAATATTTGATTAAAGTATAAGTTACTTAAATAATAGTTTTCACATTTGTATATTTTTATAGGAATGTAAAAGCTTAATTATAAAAAGACAAATATATCATTTTATACATATAAATATTTCTTAAATACACATATATGACTTAAGTAAATTAATTAAAACAAGAATTTACACTTGTTAGCATATTAGAGTGGTTTAGTGACATTTGTAAAGATGTAAGCCTATGTGTAAGCAAATTAACACTTAAAGAAGACACATGGCTATTTTCTTTGGTAATTAAAGTTTTAAAATTTTAAATATAGAAGAAAGATCTGCAATTTTCTTTCTTCAGCTCTAATTTTTCTTCACTCTTCAACTAAAAATACAATTCGAATCAAAAGAAAAGATAAACCTGCAAATCAAAGAAGAATGAAAACCTGGAAACTAAAACTCAAAGCAAAGGAAAGATCAAGGCTAATTACAACATCAGTTTCAAATTTTCTCAAATGCAAATCAGTTTCAAATCTATCAACTAGTAACCAGAGATCAAACGGCAAGAATTTAAAATCAACAAAGCAAAAAGAAAAAAGCAAGTTCAAATCTGGAACAAGTCTGGAAATCAAGAACATGTTATCTGTTCTCTGTTCTAAGTACTGGTGAGTAAACCTATTTTAAAAACAGTTTAATCCTGGTTTCATTTTGATGTTGTGAATGAAAATCATGTTGTTATCTGAAATGCTTGGATTAAAATGAATGCATGTATGAATATGTGTGATAAAATGCCTGTATAGTTATGATATAGTTCCTGTTGTTTTATCAGAGTTTGAATACTTTTAAAATCAAATATCTCATCATTGAATCATAGTTAGTTTATGATTTGTAAACAAAAAGTGTTTGAATCCATACAATATCTCTACTAAAAATCATCTGAGGAAATTATATTTAAAATTGGTCTCGAAATTTTATAATATACAGTGAAATTAGTAATTTGGGTAAAAATTTATTGATTCAATTTTAAGATTAAATTGCATGGTTGGATTCGTGATGGGAAATCACGAATTTTAGTATGTAAATCACGATTTTTAGTTTTGAAATGGGTGAGTATTGTCGAGATGAACGTTTGGGTTATTTTGATCGATTTCCATCGATCAACGGCGATTTGGTCAGCGTGGTTGGGTTTGAAGGTAGATGGCATGATGGATTTCATCGGAAAAATAGTATGGTGATTTATCATGGATCGTGGTAATCGGAAATCGATGGGGTAGGGTTTTATCGCCTGTATTTGTCGTCTGTATTCAGATGGGTTTCGTGACAACGTGAGATGATCGGTGGCGATCGCGAGGGTTGAGATCGGAACTGGAGAACGTGACGTAATTGCGGAGAAGGTAGCGTGGTGTCTCGAGTTTAGGATCATCGGAGGCGAGTGATTCTGATGATGTATGTTTTCCAGCTGATGGGTTCTATGGTCGAATTCGAATCTTGTACGAATCGAGGAGGATGGGGTGGTCGTACGTGAAGTCGTGATGGAATCTGACTTGTCGGAGGTCGGAGTAGTGAACGTCGTCGTCCAGTAGGTGCGTGCACGTGCACGAGCAAGTTTCGAGCATCTGGGAATATGGGTTTGGGGAAGAAGCTGGAGTTCGGGTTTATATCGGGAAGAATCGAGTTTTACTCGAAGCAAGTCGAACGTGGGTTGGACTCGAGGGTTACTTCGGGTTTCTGAGTGTTTTACTCGGGTTAGTGATGAGCAGGTTGTAGGAGTTTGGTTCAGAAATGTTTTAAGTTTTAAAGCAAAAGAAAATTGTTTTGTAATGTTTCTGAGTTGTAAAACAAAAGATAAAACAAGATTTTACCTAATTAAACTAATTTGTTTTCTAGAAATTTGTTTTAACAAGTTTTAAATATTTAAATAGATAAGTTTTTAAAAGGGTAAATAAATAGATTTTCAAAATGTTTATTTGTATTAAAGTTAATTTAATAACTATGGAAGTTTAAAGATTTTGAAAATCGAGAAGGAGTTTAAAATGTTTTAATTATAATTGATTTCTAAAATGTTTTATTTTAAATAAAGTTTAAATGATAAGGATTTAAATAAATCAATTATAATAAAGAATTTATCTTAAGTAATTAAGAGATTAATTAATTAAAAGATAATTAATATGGGAAGATAATTAAATTGTTGGTCAATTTAATTTATTTAATTAAGATAAATGATTTTCTTAATTAAGATCTTTAGGTATAAAAAGTTAAGAAATTATTTAATTAAATAATTAGTTAAATAATTAACTAAGTAAATAATTAGTGATTAATTAAGATAATCACTTATAAATTAATTAAGTATAATTACTTGATGGAGTAATTAAGGATAATTACTGAATGTAATTAAGTAAGGGAAATTATTTAATAAAGAAATTAGAAGATAATTATTTTATGAAAGTAATTTAATGAAAGTAATTAAGAGTTAATTACCTAGTGTTATTAATTTAATAATTTATTTAATCAAATTAATTAAAGGATTAAGAATAATTAATAAGGTAATTAATTAAAAAGTAATTACTTAATGGAAGTAATTAAGAGAAGTTAATTACTGGTTAAGATTAATCAAAGGTGATTAATAATTGTGGTTTAGTTAAGATTAATTACTTAATGTAATTAATTTAAATAGAATAAATAATTAAAGATGTAATTAGGGATCATTAGTTTATAATTAATTAATGATATAATTAAGAGTTGATTAATTAAGATTAATTAATCAAATGATAAGTGATTAATTGTAATTAATTAAGGATTAAAGTAATTGATTATAATTAATTAATTAATGAAGTAATTAAGGTTAATTACTGTATAGGTTAAGAATAATTAATTTGTGAAATTAATTAAAGATAATTACTTAAATGTAATTAAAGTATAATTAATCAAGGTGATTAATTAAAATGGATAATTAGAGAAAGATTAATTAATTTATTTGTAATTTATTTATATATAAGTAAGATTTATAATGAAGTAATTAATTTAATTTACTTTAAATTAATTAAGAGATGAAGTAATTAATTTAATTCACTTTAAATTAATTAAAGATAAAGATAGTTAATTTAATTCATTTTAAATTAATTATATTGTGATTAAGTAAATCATTGCTTATATAAGAATGGATGACATTTATTTGTCTTGAATGGATGTAATCTCAGAAATGAGATAAGTAATGTGGTGTGATATGAATGCTTGGTTGCATTATGATGGTAATATAGATTAACTATTGTGATGTTGATATGGATTACCTATTTTGTTATGAATCATTTGTTTATTTGATAATATGATTATCAATTGTGATTTGTGAATTATCTATCTGTATGAATATAGATAAGTTAAATTGTTTAAACCTTTAAACAACTTGGCCTTAAAAGATACGTTTTGGATTTCGATGAGACCGGGATCGGGTTTCCGTATACCGGAATTCCAGGTCTGGAGACCCGAATACCACATCGATCCAAATTAACGATAGGTCGTGAATCTCAAGTGAAGATGAAGATTTAGAGTGCAAGGGTTATTGTCGTTAACTCTGAGGGTGATTCCAAAACGAGTGTAACGAGATAATGCCTTCGGTTTCGTTCGAACCCGGAACGAACTTGTATGGATTGAATGCTTTCAGCACATCGTCAGGCGGACGATGAGCATTCTAAGTGATATGTTCTGATTAAAGGTAATCGTAACCTCAAGCCTCATCAACCGGGAATGGCTAAAACAGGGGAGGTGCAGCAAGGCTTCGTGGGTAGCACCCACTGAGAGCAAGATAGATCCTTGTCTAGAGGTCCCTTTTCTTTTTATTCGGCTTAGTGTGTGGTTGGTCGCGCCAACTACGGGGTTATCTTGTTCGGGATTATCCAATAAGGGATAGTTCCGACTTTGTGTTGCAGGGGAGCGGGCGTACTCCTCGGTACGGTGATCTAGGCCACGTACTGTGACGGGCGGTACCCCAGTAGCCCTGCCATTGTATGGAATCCAAACTCCAATAAGTGCCGTACGTATTAGTTGTGCCCAACTATGTTGAAATGTGAGATGTAAGCATTTCAGCTATTTCTGTATTTTACTTGGAAACCCTAGACCCTATTATAATACAATCGGATTTCCTATCAAATGTTTTAGTTAGCGTAAGGTAAAAACTTACCCATGTTTATGTGTGGGGAGTCTTACGTGATACTTTTGTTTTCAAAGGTTTTCAAAGTTAAGCAATTTAAACCGTTTACTCACACCAGACCCATGTCTGACCCAAGTGTTTATTTTCTGTTTTATTAAACTCTTGGGTACTCAATATTGTATTGAGTAGTCGAGGGATTCAGGTTAGTCTTGACGAATACTGGAGGAGCCGAGGAGCAGGAGGCTTCAGCGTGTAGATATATAGAGTTTCCGCTGTGTATGTTGTATTGTACTGATGTACTTGTGATGTATAATAGACAGAAGTTTATAACTGTCTATTCTGTGTTGTATAAATTGTATACTCTGATGTATATGATACTATGTAATATCTTATGTGATATAATATATTTCTCGTTCCGCTGTGAGATCTCTGATGTGTTGTTGTTCTTTCTTCTTTTCTTTTCTTCTTCTATCCCTTTCTTTCTTCATAATGATGCGTCTTTCTGGGCAGAGAAGGGCGGGTCGTTACAGTGGTATCAGAGCATAGGTTGAGCGAATGCCTAAGCTTTTGGTTTATGAATATCAGAACACTAGGTTGAGTGAATACCTAGGTTCTGAAGGATTGTTCATTAGAAATAGGATCTGTAGCAACCTGTTTGAGTCCGAGTGTATATATATATATGAGAGCGCGTATTTGTTAGTTATATAAAATGGTTTTATATTGTGTTAATTGATCGGTTGAGTGGTATATGGATTCTGGTCAATACGAGTAGCTAACGTTATTGATAGGGATCTCTAAACACTTAGACCAGGCCAACGGACACAATATTGTTTTAAAAAAAGTAGATGAAATAATTTTACCCAGATATAATTTCTATATAAAAAAAAGTATCATTTTAAATGTATATGGTATTTGTGATGATTGGTTGAGATGATAATAATTTATCATCTAGGATTAGGAGTCTGAGTGTTGAGGTTGGAAGTGTATTTGTCGAGACTGTAAACCTAATACCATCTCGAGTGAACTTTACAGTTGTGTAAGGATTTCATAATCTCTGAAGGAAACCTGTTAAGGTTCGGAGTTTGTCTTTGAAGTTGGATGAATAGAGTTAGATCTATTGGATGAGCTGAAGCAAGTGATGGTATCTTGGCAACTTCAGGAAGTAGTAGCTGTGTGGTGAGACGCGGTGACTATGGACGTTTCTGAAGATGTTTCTTCTGAAGCAAGTTTAAGGAAGTAGATCTGTTTCGGTGTTGTGGCTGGGTCCAGCGGGGTGTTTCTTTTTGCTTTGAAGTCCGAGTTTCTCAAAGAGTTTCGGATAAGAAGTCTTTGGTATCTGTGACAGCAGTGCAGCTCGGAGTGTTCTGTGTGTTAGCAGGAAGTTTCTGGCTGAGTAGTTTTTCTGAAGTTGGAGTCCAGAAGCAGCTGAGTGAATCCATTTCTTCGATGAATTGGATAGTTAAGTAAGCTGTTCTAATTTGTGAAGAAAACAGTATCTTTGAAATTAGGTCGGGCTGATCGCAAAAGTGACTTGCGATTGTTTGAGAATTCTCTTGGGATTATTGGAGATTGAGATTCCGTATCGACTTGATTCATGGAGTTACCGGTGATTCAGCTTTGTAGGAGGATGTCTTCTAGAGAAGGATTTGGAGAAGCAGCTCAGGATTCTTTGGAGAAGGATTGATCAGTTCTAATTTTCTAGAGGGGATTCTGCTAGGATGTTTTGACCAAATGGAATGGAGTCGCTAAGATTTTATGGTATGGTGAACTGTGGATGATCAAGTTTGTGCTCGAGTTTCTCCGACGGCATTCTCATATATTCCAGATCAGAGTTGTGCAGCGGAAGCAAGATAACAGCTATTCTAGAGGGGAGCAACCGGGAGTTGTAATTTTCTTGGAGTAGAGGATTTCTATAGGAAATTCAAGTGTATCTCTTTGTGTGAAGGAATTTTCAGGATTTGGAGACAAGATTGTCAAGTGCAACTGTTTTGGCTATTTCAGATAGGAGAAGTAGTTCGAAGTGCTCTAATGTTTATGGAGTAGAGTTGTATTTTGAATTTTGGTGAATTTTTGGAGAACAATTTTATTGAGTAGGATCTAGAAATTGGTTTGATGTTGGTCTAGATTATTTCAGGAAACATCAGCAAGGGCTAAGCTAATCAGGAAGGATGAAGTGACTCAGGATCGTCAAGAGAGGTATGCAGTTAAGAATTGATGGAATTTGGAATTTGAAGTTGAAATTTGGATATTGTTTAAGTTTTCTCCGATCAAAGGAGATATAAGATTTGGAAAAATTGGAGAGTGAGCTCCAGAAGTATTATGAGATTTTTTCTGTGTTCTCAAAAGGATTAGTTCTTTGATCTACAGGATTGAGTTCCCAGTTCGGATAACTGGAATTCATTTTATTTCACGTATCTCTGAGGAATATGTGTATGATTCATCGAGTGATGAAATCAGCAGTTCAGAAGGATTTGGTAGTTTGGATGGTTTTGAGTTTAGTCTGATATCTTGATTCAGATTTGTAGATCTACATGGGTAGGAGTTCTAGATTTTTGTAGATAGTTAGTTAAGATCCTATAGAACGAGTATCCCGGTATATATATACCGGGAACTCTAGATAATGTTAGGAAGACCTATTCTGAATTTGTATCAGAATAAGTTAAATTTGGTTGTTAGAAATAAATGGTTGCTATGATTGATATGTATGGTTGCTGTTTAAAAAAAAAAAATTGCTGGGTTATTAAATTATCTTTGCTTTTAAATTTCGGGGACGAAATTATTTTAAGGGGGAAGAAATGTGATATCCCGGAAATTTGGCAATATCAATTTAATAATCTTTATAAATAATTAATTTGATTTGTTGATTTTATTTTATAAATTGACAAATTTAATTCTTTTAAAGGTTAATAATATTTTAATTGGCAATATTTATTAATATCTTTTCTAACAATTTAAAATTGGTAAGATTTATCTTTCAAAACCTATATAAATGTTTTCTATTTATAATGTATATATGTATGTTGGTATATATATATATAGGAAGTCTTTAATTTAATAAAAGTTATGTTTTCAAATTATAATATATATGTATATATATATTGTGATTTGGAGTTATGTTATAAAATTCAATATGATGATTATAAAAACTAATGATTAAAATATTTTCCATTTAGAATATATATATTTGTATATATTGGAATGGAAAGAGTATTGGATTTGAATTTAATTAAGATGTTTTCAAACTTTAATATTTATATAATTTGTAATTTGACTTAATACTTTTGAAAATGATATTTGAGATTTAAATAACAAGTATAATTTCTTATTTATTATAAATATATATGTAAGCTTAAGTTTTAAATAAGATTTAAATTAAGAAGTTCATTTGTTTTAATATTCATTCATTTTTAAAATTCAAATATAAGTCAAAATAGGTTTGTAAAAATATATATATAGAGTTAAACTCAATTTCTCAAGCATATATAAATATGTTATAAATATTTGATTAAAGTATAAGTTACTTAAATAATAGTTTTCACATTTGTATATTTTTATAGGAATGTAAAAGCTTAATTATAAAAAGACAAATATATCATTTTATACATATAAATATTTCTTAAATACACATATATGACTTAAGTAAATTAATTAAAACAAGAATTTACACTTGTTAGCATATTAGAGTGGTTTAGTGACATTTGTAAAGATGTAAGCCTATGTGTAAGCAAATTAACACTTAAAGAAGACACATGGCTATTTTCTTTGGTAATTAAAGTTTTAAAATTTTAAATATAGAAGAAAGATCTGCAATTTTCTTTCTTCAGCTCTAATTTTTCTTCACTCTTCAACTAAAAATACAATTCGAATCAAAAGAAAAGATAAACCTGCAAATCAAAGAAGAATGAAAACCTGGAAACTAAAACTCAAAGCAAAGGAAAGATCAAGGCTAATTACAACATCAGTTTCAAATTTTCTCAAATGCAAATCAGTTTCAAATCTATCAACTAGTAACCAGAGATCAAACAGCAAGAATTTAAAATCAACAAAGCAAAAAGAAAAAAGCAAGTTCAAATCTGGAACAAGTCTGGAAATCAAGAACAGGTTATCTATTCTCTGTTCTAAGTACTGGTGAGTAAACCTATTTTAAAAACAGTTTAATCCTGGTTTCATTTTGATGTTGTGAATGAAAATCATGTTGTTATCTGAAATGCTTGGATTAAAATGAATGCATGTATGAATATGTGTGATAAAATGCCTGTATAGTTATGATATAGTTCCTGTTGTTTTATCAGAGTTTGAATACTTTTAAAATCAAATATCTCATCATTGAATCATAGTTAGTTTATGATTTGTAAACAAAAAGTGTTTGAATCCATACAATATCTCTACTAAAAATCATCTGAGGAAATTATATTTAAAATTGGTCTCGAAATTTTATAATATACAGTGAAATTAGTAATTTGGGTAAAAATTTATTGATTCAATTTTAAGATTAAATTGCATGGTTGGATTCGTGATGGGAAATCACGAATTTTAGTATGTAAATCACGATTTTTAGTTTTGAAATGGGTGAGTATTGTCGAGATGAACGTTTGGGTTATTTTGATCGATTTCCATCGATCAACGGCGATTTGGTCAGCGTGGTTGGGTTTGAAGGTAGATGGCATGATGGAGTTCATCGGAAAAATAGTATGGTGATTTATCATGGATCGTGGTAATCGGAAATCGATGGGGTAGGGTTTTATCGCCTGTATTTGTCGTCTGTATTCAGATGGGTTTCGTGACAACGTGAGATGATCGGTGGCGATCGCGAGGGTTGAGATCGGAACTGGAGAACGTGACGTAATTGCGGAGAAGGTAGCGTGGTGTCTCGAGTTTAGGATCATCGGAGGCGAGTGATTCTGATGATGTATGTTTTCCAGCTGATGGGTTCTATGGTCGAATTCGAATCTTGTACGAATCGAGGAGGATGGGGTGGTCGTATGTGAAGTCGTGATGGAATCTGACTTGTCGGAGGTCGGAGTAGTGAACGTCGTCGTCCAGTAGGTGCGTGCACGTGCACGAGCAAGTTTCGTGCATTTGGGAATATGGGTTTGGGGAAGAAGCTGGAGTTCGGGTTTATATCGGGAAGAATCGAGTTTTACTCGAAGCAAGTCGAACGTGGGTTGGACTCGAGGGTTACTTCGGGTTTCTGAGTGTTTTACTCGGGTTAGTGATGAGCAGGTTGTAGGAGTTTGGTTCAGAAATGTTTTAAGTTTTAAAGCAAAAGAAAATTGTTTTGTAATGTTTCTGAGTTGTAAAACAAAAGATAAAACAAGATTTTACCTAATTAAACTAATTTGTTTTCTAGAAATTTGTTTTAACAAGTTTTAAATATTTAAATAGATAAGTTTTTAAAAGGGTAAATAAATAGATTTTCAAAATGTTTATTTGTATTAAAGTTAATTTAATAACTATGGAAGTTTAAAGATTTTGAAAATCGAGAAGGAGTTTAAAATGTTTTAATTATAATTGATTTCTAAAATGTTTTATTTTAAATAAAGTTTAAATGATAAGGATTTAAATAAATCAATTATAATAAAGAATTTATCTTAAGTAATTAAGAGATTAATTAATTAAAAGATAATTAATATGGGAAGATAATTAAATTGTTGGTCAATTTAATTTATTTAATTAAGATAAATGATTTTCTTAATTAAGATCTTTAGGTATAAAAAGTTAAGAAATTATTTAATTAAATAATTAGTTAAATAATTAACTAAGTAAATAATTAGTGATTAATTAAGATAATCACTTATAAATTAATTAAGTATAATTACTTGATGGAGTAATTAAGGATAATTACTGAATGTAATTAAGTAAGGGAAATTATTTAATAAAGAAATTAGAAGATAATTATTTTATGAAAGTAATTTAATGAAAGTAATTAAGAGTTAATTACCTAGTGTTATTAATTTAATAATTTATTTAATAAAATTAATTAAAGGATTAAGAATAATTAATAAGGTAATTAATTAAAAAGTAATTACTTAATGGAAGTAATTAAGAGAAGTTAATTACTGGTTAAGATTAATCAAAGGTGATTAATAATTGTGGTTTAGTTAAGATTAATTACTTAATGTAATTAATTTAAATAGAATAAATAATTAAAGATGTAATTAGGGATCATTAGTTTATAATTAATTAATGATATAATTAAGAGTTGATTAATTAAGATTAATTAATCAAATGATAAGTGATTAATTGTAATTAATTAAGGATTAAAGTAATTGATTATAATTAATTAATTAATGAAGTAATTAAGGTTAATTACTGTATAGGTTAAGAATAATTAATTTGTGAAATTAATTAAAGATAATTACTTAAATGTAATTAAAGTATAATTAATCAAGGTGATTAATTAAAATGGATAATTAGAGAAAGATTAATTAATTTATTTGTAATTTATTTATATATAAGTAAGATTTATAATGAAGTAATTAATTTAATTTACTTTAAATTAATTAAGAGATGAAGTAATTAATTTAATTCACTTTAAATTAATTAAAGATAAAGATAGTTAATTTAATTCATTTTAAATTAATTATATTGTGATTAAGTAAATCATTGCTTATATAAGAATGGATGACATTTATTTGTCTTGAATGGATGTAATCTCAGAAATGAGATAAGTAATGTGGTGTGATATGAATGCTTGGTTGCATTATGATGGTAATATAGATTAACTATTGTGATGTTGATATGGATTACCTATTTTGTTATGAATCATTTGTTTATTTGATAATATGATTATCAATTGTGATTTGTGAATTATCTATCTGTATGAATATAGATAAGTTAAATTGTTTAAACCTTTAAACAACTTGGCCTTAAAAGATACGTTTTGGATTTCGATGAGACCGGGATCGGGTTTCCGTATACCGGAATTCCAGGTCTGGAGACCCGAATACCACATCGATCCAAATTAACGATAGGTCGTGAATCTCAAGTGAAGATGAAGATTTAGAGTGCAAGGGTTATTGTCGTTAACTCTGAGGGTGATTCCAAAACGAGTGTAACGAGATAATGCCTTCGGTTTCGTTCGAACCCGGAACGAACTTGTATGGATTGAATGCTTTCAGCACATCGTCAGGCGGACGATGAGCATTCTAAGTGATATGTTCTGATTAAAGGTAATCGTAACCTCAAGCCTCATCAACCGGGAATGGCTAAAACAGGGGAGGTGCAGCAAGGCTTCGTGGGTAGCACCCACTGAGAGCAAGATAGATCCCTGTCTAGAGGTCCCTTTTCTTTTTATTCGGCTTAGTGTGTGGTTGGTCGCGCCAACTACGGGGTTATCTTGTTCGGGATTATCCAGTAAGGGATGGTTCCGGCTTTGTGTTGCAGGGGAGCGGGCGTACTCCTCGGTACGGTGATCTAGGCCACGTACTGTGACGGGCGGTACCCCAGTAGCCCTGCCATTGTATGGAATCCAAACTCCAATAAGTGCCGTACGTATTAGTTGTGCCCAACTATGTTGAAATGTGAGATGTAAGCATTTCAGCTATTTCTGTATTTTACTTGGAAACCCTAGACCCTATTATAATACAATCGGATTTCCTATCAAATGTTTTAGTTAGCGTAAGGTAAAAACTTACCCATGTTTATGTGTGGGGAGTCTTACGTGATACTTTTGTTTTCAAAGGTTTTCAAAGTTAAGCAATTTAAACCGTTTACTCACACCAGACCCATGTCTGACCCAAGTGTTTATTTTCTGTTTTATTAAACTCTTGGGTACTCAATATTGTATTGAGTAGTCGAGGGATTCAGGTTAGCCTTGACGAATACTGGAGGAGCCGAGGAGCAGGAGGCTTCAGCGTGTAGATATATAGAGTTTCCGCTGTGTATGTTGTATTGTACTGATGTACTTGTGATGTATAATAGACAGAAGTTTATAACTGTCTATTCTGTGTTGTATAAATTGTATACTCTGATGTATATGATACTATGTAATATCTTATGTGATATAATATATTTCTCGTTCCGCTGTGAGATCTCTGATGTGTTGTTGTTCTTTCTTCTTTTCTTTTCTTCTTCTATCCCTTTCTTTCTTCATAATGATGCGTCTTTCTGGGCAGAGAAGGGCGGGTCGTTACACTTATAGTGCAAAAGGCAGAAGTTAGAGTATGACTAGAATTGGTACATATGTGTGCCTCTACAAGGTTAGATGTTTGAAATGGAAAAAATCAATACAAATCAAAATACACACACATGCTATAATTTTTAGTAGAAAATGAGTGGAGTGCAATAAAGTTTGCCCGGTAACAATTGCGCTACAAGTGCATTGTTTAGAAGATGTATCATTCATGTTAATAGTTTAACCCTTAGATGCATAAGTTAATGAGTTATGAAGCAATCGACATATTTAATAGTATTCTGGATTGCAAGAATTACTCATCGCTAAGTTTGTGTACTACATTAACTTGTTGTCAAAACTTGGGCCTATAATTTTATATTCCATTGGTGACAATTGAATGTTCAATTCTGTATTAGTAGAATTTTTATTCTTACGATTTCTTCCATAAAAAGTTAAGATAATTGCATGAAATGGTCAGTCATGTTGGTAAAAATACAAAATAATGAGTGCTTTTATTTGCATCATATCCATTTCGAGCCTCATTAGTTGGATGTATAATTGAATTGTCAGTTCTAGAGGCTAAATTTTTTTAGTTTCGAAATTAAAATGATCATTGTATACAAAGAGTATAGTGATATATACACTGGGACTCTTGGTTGCATCACACCCAAATGATATGAAACAATGACTTCACTTTAAAAAGGTCCAATTTTGGTTATTCAATATAATTTTTACGTTTATGACATTTTAGGTCATTCAATAAACTATACATGGAGTAAAAATAAGCAAATAACAAAGTATATATTGAAATATCTTTTGAGATTTTGTTAATTCAACAACAATGAGTGATGAATATAACAGACACAATAATAGTTCATTATTTGCTACATAATGGGCCACAAATTCATAACAAAATCATATATATTTTAATTCAACACCAAATGAAATGGATCTAAACTTCATGGGAAATATTCCTCTAGTAAGGCCTATGCTTGTAATAACAATAGGATCAAGCAAAACTGTAAAAACCACACAATTCAAGTGGATAGAGTTGTGATAACACCACCTCATAATCGAAAGAAGTATAATTTTCACTTTTCATATGCATGTAATCTCAAACTGGTTATAATCTATTTTGGGATATATATGTAACAACCAATTCTAAACCATTATATTGCTATTTTTTCCCAACAATTTAGGTATAAATTGTAATACATTAGGAATAAGTAGGGATAGATATGTTCTGTAGAATATGAACTTATATCTTTTTGGAATGAACTTTTGATATGCAAGTAAATTTGGTAGTTTATACATGGTGTTATGTGTCAAGTGGGAAGAGTATGGCAATAGTTAATAAAATTTCTATAGAAATATGAGTTATTTGATATAAAACAAATAAGCAGTGGTTGTAGAACAAAGTTAATTATTAACTTGCCTCTTTCAATAACAATACATAAAATCATGTTGTAAAACATGGGATAATAAGAAAAATACCAGATGCAAGAGGACTGGGTAAACTGAAGCAAATCGATGATTTGTATTAAAATGGGAGTTCAAGTTTGGGAAAAATTGGAAACTAAGCATTCGGCAACTTCTAACGATAACCTGGGAAGACGATAACTATCGGTAGTTGAGTCTAAATCCATGAATATATGTGGAAGATCTATGGTGGATTGAGATTGAAATTTAATCTCTGTTTATTTTGGTAAAAATAGCCCTAGTTGAAGTTTGAAGAAATTAGAATTCATTTCAACCCTCGGATCTAAAGACTACAAGCTCGAACACCAAACATATCCAATCAAAATTTATAACTGGCATGTAAAAATCAAATAAATTAAGGAGAGAGAACTAACCTTGATGAAATATTGCAAATTTTCCTCGCTGTTATTGGGTAATATGATGAGGAGGAGGAAGCGTTCGGGAATCCGAAGTCGAAGTCGCAGCCACAAAAAGAAAGTCGTCTTCAATGTTTCCTGGAGAAGAAGGACCGCTCCAGAAGCCACTCACCGTCGTTGAAGTCAAGAGATTGGGGATCGCATGAAACCCTAGTTAAAAAAATAATAATTTTATGCGGCCGAAAACTGATGGGAAGGGGGGAAGCGTCACAAAACATATCATATGTAAAAATTACGAAACACTCCATTTTTCAGCGAATATTTACATGTTTACCGGCTAGTATAACACTTATTTGTGTTGCAAATTATAACCAATATGTTGCAATGTTTATACATATGACTATTTATTTTTACTAACACTTTTTTAGGTACCCTAACACTTTTTTACTGTTGGTAGTTTATAACATCTATAAGTGTTGGAAATTGACATATATAAAATGTTGCAAAATCACTATTTTGGTGTAGTGTCAATCCTCGTTCATCTGCTTTCCAGGTTATGTACTTTGTATTTTACTCACTAGGCATACTGGTAAAATAGGTTTTTGGGTGGTTTGTTTCCATATCCTGAATATGGAAACTACAGTAGTGTTTAATTAATGCATCTGTAACAAGATACCTACACTACACCAAATATGCAATTTTGCAATAGTTTTAAATTTATAATTTGTAACGTTTATTATCATTAGTAATTACCAATGGATAATTCCGTTAGGACCAGTTCACCATGGTTATAATCGTGAGGAAAGATAGTAACTTTGTAAATAAAATGGAAGTGGACAAAGCCGTAATTTCATTATTTCTTTTTACCTATCATCATTCTAACACAACTACAGTTTTCCCTTTCCTCCATGTTTCGATCTAGGTTACCACGTGCCAAGCTTCGCTCAGTAGTATTCCGCTTTAGATCACTGCACTACATCGCTTCATCCATCCGATTTACTCTTTCAGTTTAGGGTCATCATGCACCATTGGCTCGTCCAGTCAATTTTGTAGCGACCTGCAGTTCCATACCCTTTGAGTTGATAATAATTCTTCCTCGCTCAACCCAAAGTGTACGAAAGAGCGAATAACTAGCGTAAAGAAGTAGAAAGAGATAGAAGAAAAATAGGAACAATAACACAGGATCTCACAATTGCAACAGAACAAAATATAATATATAATAACATGTCTTTATACAAAGGAATCTGTAACTGTTTTATACATACAATCATTATAATACAATAATCAATACATCAATCTGGACAGTTATAATAACTTGTCCCCATATAGCGGAAATATATGCCTAGTACGGAAATACATCTCTATCATCCAGCTCGTCTCCTGAGCTCCATAGCATCCTACTCTGAATCTGTAATACTCGATCTGACCCGAGCATTATAATAAAATAACACCCAAATCAGTCTGGAAAACTAGTGTGAGAAAACACACTCAATTTGAATTATTAGAGTTATCAAAATCCATTGAAAACAAAAGGTATCTTGTAAGACCATGTCACACATAAACACGACAGGTTTTTACCTTACAATAACAAAAACAATTTTATAGAAAATCCTCTGATATTATAATAGTGTCTAAACACAAATACTTATTCAAATAGCTGAAATTGTTACATTAATTAAATTCCAGCATACTAGGCTCTACAAACAAAACCGTAAGGCTCGTATTGGAGAATGGATTCCATACAATGACTGGACCACTGGGGTACCGCCCATCACAGTACACCTCTAGAACAATGTACCGAGGACCATCGCCGGATCCCCTACTACACAAGACCGGCCTACCCCTAACCTGGATAGACCGAATATGTTATCACCCCAGGTGTTCCCACCCTTACAATCGAGCACTCCTTCTTTCATGCACAACCATATCCATAATATATAGGTTTCTGAGGACATCTAGAAAGGTGATAACATACCCTACTTGGGTGCGACCCACGTAGCCTTGCTGCATCTCCCATGTTTTAGTCATTCCCGGTTGATGAGGCTTGAGGCTAAGCGTTACCTTTCAAGGGACAATTCTACTTAGAATGCTCATCGTCCTCCAATGACGATGTTCTGATAGCATTCGTCCATACAAGTTGTCCTGGGTCTGGACAAACCGAATCACCGTCTTCATCATCTTCACGGTATTCATTCGTAACGTTCAAATCGAATCTAAATGGTTTTCGAATAATTAAATCCGATCCCAGTCTCTTCGAAACGATTAACGAAATTGGCCAATATTGGTAGTCGGTTATTTAACTATCAATAAAACATCCATAAGCAGTCACTGGGCCCAATTTTATAAATCTCCAAAATATTTATTCCAAAACATCTTCACCAAGATATATATATTCCATCTCTTTCAATATTTTTATATTTGAAAACAATTTCAACCCTTGTATCCATAACAGGATATTTCATCATTTTCAATACTTAGAAATATTTCCAACTTCCATTTTTATAACACTTAAAAATATTTCTATTCCAAATCATTTCCCACTAAAAATGTTTCCAAAACCTTCCTTTCAATACTTAGGAAAATATTTATACGTATAATTTCCAAAACCATCTTAATGTTAAACTTGGAAATATTTCATAACTTATCTCATAAGTCTCCGGAATTTTAATAAATTCTTCCTACAATTTCCAAACCGATTATACTTATTTATAATCCCAACCAACCATTTATAGCTTCTTTAAATGAATTCAAATTCTTTCTGAAATTATCGCATCTAAACATTGGAAATTTTCTTAAGTCTCTAAAATTCCATTTATACGATTTCTCTTATAAAATCTCATCCTTAAATTAAAACCTGTTTACACATCTGGAGAGAATTTTATAAATAAATTTTCAATCATATCAAACTATATATATAATGAGAATTTTTAAAGAATAGTAATTTATTTTTATTTTTAAAAATATGGTTTAAGTTATTATTTAAAATATTAAATACTTTTAATAAACCATCAATAACTCATTTAAAATAAAACAAATCAATTTACAAAGTTGATTATAAAAATTAAAATTTTATTTCAATAAATATTAAATATTTAAAAATCCATTTTTTGAAGTATTCCAATACTAACTAGTTTAAAATTTCATAGTTTAAATAATAAAGTTCTCCTTTTGAAAAACGAACTTAACTTCCTAAAATAAAAATATATTTTAAAATCTCAGTAATTAATTTAATTTATAACTTCCTCTCGATTTCACAACATATCGATTCATTGTCGATTCCCTAACCATTCTCATTTCAAAAATAGAATCTACTATTTTTCTCAACTCTGTTTCCATATTCTAATATAAATTCACCCTATGAATTTATATTTCCAATTATCATCTAATATCGAATTCCTTTATTTGTAAACATCGTTTATAAATTTTAAAACCCCCTTTGGTTTTACATATTTATAAAACAAATCTTATTTATAAAATTCCATTATATAAATTCATTTCTTATAAATTCCATTTATACTTCCAATCTATTTTTAACATTGATTTTAACTCCTTTTGATATTCCCAGAATACCATTTATAAATTCTTTTATATAATTCATTTTTAAAATCTCCATTTAATAATTCACAATAGTTAAGTATAACCAAAAATCAAATATATTTTTCTAATTTAATTTCTTTTAAATAAACCCAATTCCAATATAAATATTTTTATATCAAAACTTCCTTTTAATTCCTGCCATTTTAAAAATATATTTATGGTATTTAAATATCAAAATTCAGGCCAGTGCTACAATAGCATCAAATAATTTCAATCACTACAATAATATATACTAGATTATTCTACACAATCCCAATATCACAATATATGAAAAATAAACAATATATTTTGAGGAATCCAGTTGGATCCCTCTAACCTGTTTCCCTGCATCCACAGATGTTAATACAACGTAAAAATAATACCAATCCCACTTCGAGAGGGATATCGCGGTATATCAGGTCATCCGCTATTATGCGGGGCGCATAGGGTCTCATCCACTATAATGTGCGGGAATATCACTCCAACAATGTAATGGCCGGGCGATTTTCGACCCCCAAAAATTGACACTAATACGTCCACTGTATAGAGTGTCGAGCAGTCAAGTGCCGAAAACACCAGGCTGTTAGGGTTAAGTAGAAAATAAAAAAAAAGATAAAAGAAGAATAGAAACAACAGCACAGAATCTCACAATCGCAGCGGAACAAAATATAATATACAATAGCAGCATTTTATACAAGAAAAGCTGTAACTGTTATTATACACACAAGTTATCATAGTACAATTATCAACAAATAAATCCGGACAGTTATAATAACTTGTCCCTAAATACTGAAATAAACAGCCTATAATACAAGTGGAATATAGTCAATACGTGTGATACGCCTCTACCATCCAGCTCGCCTCCTGAACTCCAAAAGAAGCATCCTTACTAGAAATTATGTAATACTCGGTCTGACCCGAGCATTACAATAAAGAAACACCCGAGTCAGGCTAGAAACCAGCGTGAGTAAACCAACTTAGATTGAAATATTTAGGTTATAAAAATCTCTTGAAAAACCAAGGTAACTCGTACAACTCGACGAGTTTTATCTAATTTTAACCAAAAACACTTTCCCAGAAATCCATTGGTATTATACTACTGTCTAAGTACAGTTACTTATGAAAAATAGTTGAATTTGTGAAATTAGCCCAATTCCAGCCTATTAAACTCTATAATCAAACCACATAAAGTTCAGAGTGATTATTAAATTGAGGCGGTTGCAGATAACACAGATATATGATTCCGGTCTCTTCGAATCCAAATAATAGATTTAAAAGGGGTAAATTATTTAAAATAAACAATTTATTAATTAGGGTGACAATATTCAATATGGGAATTTATTACAGATTTTTATTTCAAACAAAACATATTATCATTTTAATCTAATTATTTTAACTCGCCTGACCACTTGATGGCTCATACAAGGATAATAGGAATAAATGCCCAATAGAGTTAAGCAGAGATGAAGATTGCTACAAATTTAACTATCAATAACAAATATCAAGGCGGTTCGCTCCTTAGGACTTTATTAACTTTACTTAGCCGATCTCATTTATATTTTTATTCCAAATTAAGTTCAAATTGAACAATTTTATTAACTAATAATAAATTATAAAATACCATTAATTACCCATAAGTTTAAGTCAATCAATAAATTAATTACCATTATAAATATCGTTAAATTTTAGATTACGGGTTTAAAATAAAATAAAATTAGATTTTTAGTTAAAAGAAAGAAAATATAAATTATCATACGTATGTGTGTGTATATATATATATATATATATTTATTCCTTCTCTTCTTTTTCCTTTTTTTTCCTTATCCTTTGATTTCTTATTCTCTTTATTTTTTTCCTACTTCCTTTCCTTTTCCCTTTTTCTTTATCTTTTACTTTTCTTTCTTTTCTCTTCTTTCCTTTTCTTTTTCTCTTTTATTTTCTTTTTCCCTATCCTTCAGCCCAACCGACCCAATTTCCTTTTTTTCCCTTTCTCTCCGGCCCATTCTTCTTTTCCTTTCTTCCCAGGTTTCCTTTGCTTCACTTTTTTTTCTTTCATTGGCTGTTTGTAAACTTCGCCGTGCACGTGCACATGCCGGCGATTGCCCGCCGCTCATCTCCGACTACCTTCCCAGGTCACCTCCGTCCTTCCCAAACCTCCTGCCATCCCAAAATTCCTCGGCAACCCCAAAATCAAATTCTGGAATACAAACCCAAACCCAGGCAAAGAACCATCACCCTTCCCCGTCTCGTCCAGCGACCTCCGACACCAGAGATTCCCAAAATTCACCAGCATCACCGTTGTGGCCTTCCCTTTCCCTTCCTCCCATACTGCAGCCCCCTATCACCTCCTCGACGCCGCCATCACCTCATAACTGAAACCATCCCAAAACTGACCTTCAAGCCCTAACCACCTCTGACCGACCACCACGACCTTTTATAAAATCCAACACCATTTTTTCCCCGCTCCCCACCTCCGCAGCCACCTTCTGACCTGTCGCCGACCTCCAACATCGCCCGACCCGCCGTAAATTGATCAGATACCAAATTCCGTTCGACTTAATATTCCTCCCTCTATACAATACTAGAAATCACCGAACAATGTTTAAAATTCATGATTTTAAACAGCGAACAAGGTCATATGATCCAATCGTCCAGTCATGATATTCGAATTTTTTGGCAAAATTGGGTTAACTATCTGTAAATTATATTTTTCACACTTATACTTGATAATATCCCACAAAATCATTTTTAAAACAAAGTATAATCGAAAACAAACAATTTTTCTTCTAACATCATATCCTAAATCTGATTGGATCAAGAGGTAGGAAATTTTGAAGTTAGTCATGACATTTAAAATTGACAGAGCAGAGGTGAAGAAAAACACGCGCAGGCCTGAGCTTCTCTGGTTAAACACTTACATATATCCATATATGAGTATATGTATATGTTCTTGTACATGTATACATCCCCACAACACTTATATCTCCATGACTAGGCATATATCAGAGTATATAAAAAGATTTTGTTCTACTCACCTATTATTATCTTGGAGACAGAGCAATGTTTTTTTTTATAAGAACTGCTAGCTTTTGATTTGATCTCCTGAACTTTGAGTTGCTTCTACTTCCCTTAAAATTGTAATGGCTGTTTGTTTTCTTGTTACTTTAGTTGATCGAATGAGAAAAATGAATCAAAGCAGTGGTACTTATAAGAGAAGGTAGGCAGTTGTTTTCCTTTGTGTACAGTAAGCTTTCTTTTTTTTTTCTTCTTTTTTTCTTTTTTTGATTTCATATGAAAAGCTTTGATGTTTGCCTTGATTTGAATAAAGATGATTTGATTTAAGGTTTTTGATTTGATTTATTATGTTGATTTTGATTTCTCATGTGACTTGAATTGATATACATTTTTGATATTGTCTTCTTTTGTGTTTACAAATATTTTCATATGAATTGATATATGTATATATATCCTTTTGTATGTATATATATATTTGTATAGTTATGTATTTTATCCTATTATACTTGCATTACCACTATTTAATATATATATATTACATTTGCTTGTATATTGTCATCATATTACATACATACATACATACATACATACATACATATATATATATATTCACATTATTCCGTTTTTACATTTTTATCTATATTTGGATATGCATTGCTTACCTACATCTACGCATATTTATTTACCTACATATGTTTTTACCATCATATACATACATTTATTTTTACTTACATATGGGCATATATACATATATTACATTTATATACCTATATATTTCTATATACTTTTAAATACACCCACGCTATATACATTCGCATGTTCGACATATATACATATACCTACAAGTTTTGAATTTCTCCGTTAGGCAGCTTTACATTCATGTGTGTGTGTATATATATATATATACTTTTACAATAGATTTATAACATACCCACATAAATACTTATAAATATTTTCAACCTCATAAAGCTTGTATATATATATATATTTGTCTATATATATTTATGGCTATTTTATCTTAATTTAAATGGTGGAGTTTATATATATACATATAACTATAATATTTATCATATCCAAAAAATTAAAATTCAATATTTAATATAATTTTTAATCAATATATAGATTCAGGTATTTTTAACATCAGAAAAAATATTTATTCGATCATCAAAATTAATATCCTAATAATTTAAATAGGTTAATCACCCAATTACAGATGTTAAAAAAATCTAAGTCGTTACATTCCTTCCCCCTTTAGAACTTTTCGTCCCCGAAAAGAAACGAAACGAAAAAATTTAATTTCGATGTTTATTATTGGTTAGAACATTTTAACTCCTTACTCTTTTTATTATACAAAATTTAAAACACTTTAAAATTACATAATATTACCAAATTAGTTTTATATAAAAATACTTTTCATAACTCGATGTCCAAACAAGTCCATCCTCGTTCTTACAGAAATTTAGTCATACGTTGATCAGGCGTAGGACTGAAAATCTATAAGTACTTAGTAGACCTGTTTCAACATCCAGTGAAAATACTTGGAAAACCTTTTCAAAAATGCTATGGAAATCATCACCCCCTCCATGTATCGCAGTTAGCATGATGATTGTGTCGCCATCCTGGCGAAATTCATAAGAAAACTATAGGCATCTGCACCTCTCGACTTTCGCCATGGAAACTGCACAGATCGCAGCTACACCCAAGGTTGCGTTGCTATCACAGCAAAACCCGTGTAACTGTAGGCATCAGCGCCCCTCGAATTACACTGCCAAACAAAACTTCACCACATAGATCACAGACTACACAAAGTTATGTCACTGTTCCAGTGGAATCCAGTGTAGACTGTAGGCACTCACTACCACACGAATTACGCTATGGAACCAAACTACACAGATTGCAATCTACCGATGTTACGTTGCTATCCTAGCGAAATCAAATGTAGATTGTAGGCAATCACTGCCACTCGACTTAAGCTATGGAACTGCGATAGATCACAGTTACAACAAAGGTTACGTTGCCTGTGACGACCCGGAATTTTTGTATATTTGAAATATGAATATTTAATTTATTTTAAATATCCGAAGGTTAAATTTTAACTTTAATTTCAAATATACAGTATTTATTTGGATAATCAATTATTAAATTTAATAATTGGGATTGAGTAAAATATAGAATCTGGAATTTTAAGGCCGTTAAAAATAATATGAAGGCTTAGAAAATTTATACTGATAATTCTGAAGGTGTTGGAACTTTCAGAATTGAATTTGGAGCTGTTTTGCTCAGTTTTGAAAATTTAACGTTTAAGTAAATAATATAATTGCTTTGGTACTGTTGCAAATCTAGGCGGACACGTAAAGGAATTTTAAAACACGTGTCCTACCTAATAAACACGCGTCTCCTTCTCCTTCCAGTTCAGAGTACTCAAATCCCTCGCTCCTTTATAATTCTTTCTTCAATCGTGACCAAGCTTTCCCTCTTTCCAAATTTTATTCCAAATCAAACCCATCTTCGTGAATTCAAATTCGTTCGAAAATCCTCATAAGAAAATCTGTTTCGCTTCGAAGTTACAGTTCAATAGTAAATCTCCAAGTCGCGATATTTGAACCGAGAAAACTAGGGATTCGGAATTCAACGCCTTCTAATTTATCGTCACTGCATACTCAGCTATTCCATCAGCCATCGTTGGCTCGTCCTTGCCCCTATGCGATATTTTCTACTGCGATTTGAAGTTCTTCTACAGTCTCTTTATTCTGCTACTGCTAATTCTACTATGCAGAACAAAGGGAGGGCGGCCAATCATTCGAGGAGCTCGAATTGAGTTCGCACGCGACGGCGACGAATCACGTGGGTTTCGATCACGATGAATCGCGATGTCGATTGACAACTAGGGTTTGGAGGGATCGAACTCAAGTTCGACCGCGAAGCGTACAGAGGGTGATGAAGTCGAGGCAGCGAGAGGTGTTTTCGAGGGGCGGCGATGGTGATTCGTGGTTACTGCGATGATGTGCGGGGCGATGTCAGTGAGGTGGCTCACGAGCTCGGCTGCGACGTCCAGGGCAGCAAGGTATTTTTTTAGTTTTGTTTTATTTAAATTAGTTAAATAAATTTGGGTAAGTTGAGGTAAATAAATCAAATGTACATATTCGTGCAGAAATGGTTTTGTTTATAACAGAAATAGTTTTGCTTAGAGGGAAATTTCTAGACAAAATCTTTACTATCTTTATCATATTAAACTGAAAGGTATATAAGGTTCATGAGAAGAGAATTTAAATGTTTGAATTGGAAAGAGATATACAATAATAGGTTGGTGGATAACTTGTTAAATTAACTTATTTAATTTTTAATATAAAAGAAATAGTTTGTTTAATTAGAAATCAATTATTTTACTAAAGAGGGGGTTTTTAGTTAAATGAATTTATAAAAGGGAAGATTTGTTTAAATAAATAATTGGTTAATTAAATTTATTTAGTGATAATTATTGTGTCGATCAATTCGAATATTTATAAATTCATTATAATGATTGCTACAAGGTCTAAAACTATGAAGAAACATGTCGAGATCTGGATTGGAATTTCAAACATCAAAGTTGAGTTAATCTCACTCAGTTGAATTTAAATTTAAATGGTTAAATTTAAATAATTGATTGGATGATTGTATTGATTGATGTGCTATATATATATAGTAGTATATAGCAATATATACATATTGGCATATGTATATATTTGAGTTGTTGATATTCCCGCATTTATATAGCGGATGAGACCCTATGCGCCGCATAATAGCGGATGATTTATATAAATCCCATATACCGCGATATTCCACTTTGAAGTGGAATTGGTATTGTGCTAACGTTTGTGGATGCAGGGAAACAGGTTGGAGGGATCCAACTGGATTCCTCAAAATTATTTAGATTATTTGATATCCTGTTCTATGAATATTGATATCCTGTGATGATTTTATTGATGATTGAAATATTGGATGATATGGTTGGATTGAATATTTCAATAAAAGGAGTTATCAAAATATATTGAATTGGATTTTGAAAAAAATAAAAGAGTAAATTTTAAGTAAATAATTCAAGTGAACTGGAATAAGGGAATTTTGAAATAACAAGGGAAATATTAACTTTAAACTAAAGTGATATTAAATTGAAAGAATAAAGGATTTATTTTGAATGTAAGGATTAAATTTAATTAAAGGCTAAAGAAGGAATTTTGGAAGTTTAAAATTGGTATTTTCAGTTAAAAAGGGTTTTAACTCAAATAAAGGAATAAATCTAAAAGTTAATGTATTTTGAAATAAATGAAGTAGTAAAGGAAATTTATTTCAAAGTAAAGTAAAGTAAATTGGAAAATCAATTGGAAATTGATTTAGTTGTTTAAAATTGGAATTTTAAAAGAGAAGTGAGATTTTGGAGATATAAACTGGGTTTATAAAGTAAAATAAAATATCAGTGGATATTTGAATATAAATTCAAGGTGGGAATTTATAAAAAAGATATGGTTTGGTTTAAAAATAAATGTTGATTTATTTTTAAAAGATGGAAATGAGAAGTGTATTTCTCTGGATAGCCAAGTACGTTTTCAAAGCAATTTTAAATATAAGTTAAAAGTTTTAAGTATGTTTTAAAAAGCATGTTTTAGAAAATTGATTATTTCTAAATGTTAATTTTCAAAGTAGGTATTTTTAAAAATCTATTATTGTAGTAATTATATAAAAGTGATTTGCTATTCTGTTTTAAAAAGAGAAATTTAGTTTATATTTATAAAGTGGTTTATTTTAAAGTATATATTTTTAATAAAGTATTAAAGTAGTTTGATTTCAATGTTATAAAGTATATTTAAAATAAAGTGTTTTTAAATTATTTTAAATTTAAAAATATTTTGTACTTGGTGATTCAGTGGAAATAATTATTTGGGAAATGTATTCCGTAAGCGGAAACTGTTTTGAAATTGTTTTCAAATGAGTTTTGAAATTTCGGAAATATATCTTGGAAAGATATTTGGGCAAATAAATAATGTGGGAAATTATTTAATTGTGTGATGGTTGCTTGTGAATGTTAATTGATAGTTAAATAACCGACTATCAATATTGGCCAAATGCGCTGATCGTTACGAAGAGACCGGGATCGGGTTTCCGTATACCGGGATTCTAGGTCTGGAGACCCGAATACCACTTCGATCCGGTTTGTACGTTTCGTGTAACGATTTCGGAGTCGAAGATGGAGCTGTGAAGTGCAAGGGCTAGTCGCTACTAATCCTGAGGATATTTCCAAAATGGATGTAGTAGGAGTAGTGCCTTCGGTTCCGTTCAAACCCAGGACGGACTTGTATGGACGAATGCTTGCGAAACATCGTCAGCGGACGATGGGCATTCTAAGGGATATGTTCTCTAAAAGGTATCGTTTAGCCTCGAACCTCATCAACCGGGAATGACTGAAAATCAGGGGTTATGCAGCAAGGCTTCGTGGGTAGCTCCCACTGGAGGGTAAGGTCATCCCTGTCTAGATGTCCCTTTTTATTTCGGCTTAGTGGTGCGGTTGCTGATCCCAACCGTGGGGTGATTTTATTCGGGATCATCCAGTAAGGGATGGTTCCGGCCTTGTGTTGCAGGGGAGCGGGCGTACTCCTCGGTACGGTGATCTAGGCCACGTACTGTGATAGGTGGTACCCCAGTGCCTAGTCATTCGTTGGAAATCCATTCTTCCTACGTGCCTTGTACGGTATTTGTTTGTATTACCCACTTTTGTGGTTAGTATGCTGGAATTTAATAATGTAACAATTTCAGCTATTTTAATAAGTATTTGTATATAGACACTATTATAATATCAAAGGAATTTGATAAAAAGTGTTTTAGCTATCGTAAGGTAAAAACCCGACATGTTTATTTGTGGCGTGGTCTTACGAGATGCTTTTGTTTTCAAAGGGTTTTTGAAACTTTAATAATCAATTGAGTGTGATTTTCTCACGCTGGTTTTCCAGACTGACTCGGGTATTGTTTTATATGATGCTCGGGTCAGACCGAGATAAACAGGTTCAGGATATGATGCTGTGGAGCTCAGGAGACGAGCTGGATGTCGATACGTACTCCCGTACTTGTTATTATTTTTCCGCTGTGTATTTAGTTGTATGTTATGGATGTTGATGTACTCTGATGATGTATTCTGATGTATTGTATAAACAGATATAATTTTGATTTGTGTAAAGATCTGTTGATATATTATATTTTATTCCGCTGCGATGGTTAGATTCTGATGTTGTTTTTCTTTTATTTTCTTCTTCTACCTCTTCTTCTTTTTACCCAAATGGTCCGGTTTTTCGTGTTAGAAAAAGCCGGGTTGTTACATTGCCATCACGGCAAAACCCAATATAACTGTAGGCATCAGCACCACCCGACTTATGCTACCCAACAAATGATCATCAGGAACTCGATTTTTTGTCCAGACGTCCTCTGGGATCCTAATTTTGAACCCGCCCTTAGGGTTCTAGGCAGAACCACACAATGGATCTCTTACTATAAGTTTTGACTCTCAATTTGGGGTGCCTTTTTTCTCATACCTTTCTCAAAACATATCATACTATATACATATATAGTACCTTTCAAATCATACTCTTTATATGTATCACATATAAACTTCATTTATACAAAATCGATATCTTCAAAATCGATAATTCTCAATTTTGGTTTACCAAATTTCCAAAATTTTCTTTTTGCCAAATCAAAAACCTTTCAAATCAAGGGGTTCCAAAACCTTCTCAGTTTGATTCTCATATACATATAAAATCATTCCTTTTAACTCGAATAATTTTTTTAGATCAATAATTTCTAAGTCAACTTCATACTCATATAAACCCCATTTAGTATTTCAAATATCTTTCAAAGATCCTTCTTCTGGTTATAATTTCAATAAGGGGAGTTTTTAAGATATAACAAATATATATATATAACCTCATTAATGCCAAATCAAATTTTCCAAGTTTGATTTCCTTTTTCAGAGGCATTCGTAACATTACTTACTTCTTATAAAGTAAGTTTTCAGTTATGGTACTATCCAATCTTCATTTTAAAATCACCATATTTTTCTCAAAATATATTATTTTACTTCAAAATCATTTTTATGTTGATATCCCGTTTTCGGTTCCAATTCAGAATTGCTTCAATTCCCATTTGGATTATAACTTCAATTTTATCCCAATTCCTATTTAAATCTATGATTTAAATAAAATCAATTTTCACATTGACTGGTTTGAATCAGAAAATAGTATGAATAGTTTTAAAATAGTTAAATAGTTAATATAAGATAGTTTGATTTTTAAAAAGAATGGTTTGTATAGTAAATAGCTTGGAAATTCAGAATAGTTTGAATATTTAAGAAGATAGATTTTAGACAGTTTATATTAGAATAATTTATTTGAAAATAGTTTCAGGGTCAAACCGGTTCAATTCCCAATCTCTAATTCAAATCAAATTTTCAATTTTCTCTTTCATTGATTCAATTCTGATTTCAATTTTAATTAACTTCGATTCCCATTTTAAATTCGAATTAATTCAACTTCGATTACAATTCCAATTAATTCAATTCAATTACAACATTAATAATGCTGCAGTTATAAATTTCCGTTCATATTAATATAAAAAGTGATTTTATATTAGATCGAATCCCCATAAAATATTTCACACATCAGTGGACTACCACACTTGTGAGTTCTAAACATTACATCCATCTACCCATATAAAAATCTTACAAAAGGTCATAAATCTTGATGCCTTAATAACTATCTAGGTTCTAAGAAAAGAACAGAGTCTTAGCATCCTTCAAAAAAACTTCCATGAGGAATTCCCTCCAACTTGCCAAAGCTCATTCAGGAAATCCGCAACAGAGTGTCGCCACTTAAAACATTTGGCACAAAAGATCTCTACACTTCCATCTTCATGGATGACTTTCACGTCTTCCTCGGGGCGTTCCACGACTTCCCTTTTCTTCCATCTCTTGGGGCAATCCCTAGCGATGTGTCCCGTCATTTTGCAATGGTAACAAATGGTTGATCCATCGACTGGTACTATGGGTTTACACTTCACCTTCCTCGCTTTAGGGCAATGGTTTAGAAAATGTCCTTTCTTTTGACACTTAAAACACATAATCTCATAGTGGAACAGTTTGACTTCTTTATTCTTTTTCTTTCTTGGTTTACTGCACTTAGCTGCTTAATACCCTTTACTATGACATCTATAGCATGTGACATCATCATAAGGACCTGGTCCAGCCCTCTCCCTAACCCGTTCTCATGCTCCAGTATCACTTCTTCCCGTGCCTTACGAGCAGCTGCTCTCCGCTCCTTACGCCTTGCCTTCCATTCTTCTCCTTTTTCCATCTCTTACAACTTGGGCTAGATTCTAGTAGGACTTCCTAACCAATAATTAAGCCTTGATTAGTCGAAATTTCCAGCTCTATACTTATTCCCAATTATTCTTTTATTTATTCCTGGTCATTTTTATAATTTAATCCACTCATTTGATAATCTGGCTCATTTCAAATTCCCAGAATTCAAACCCGTTTTTATTCCCTTTTTACTTACTCAATTTAAACCTTTACACCCCAAATTTAAATTCCTTATCAATATCACTCCCCACTTATAAGTTCAAAAACTTATTTTTCTTTGGGTTATACTTCTCGTTTTTCAAGGGGGATTTCAGAATTCAAACACCCAGTTACTTATTTCAAATCAACTTTGAAATCATACATATATATCCATATATATATATATATCTCATTTACATACCAATTCCCACTTTAAACTTTAAACCATTCTTGGTTTTTAATCCAAAACAAATTCATCTTCAAAACAGCTTTTGTTTTTAAAACAAGGATTTTTGTATTCAAAAATATTCTAAATAATAGTATTTATTATTTCCAAAAATAGTTTGAAACAGTTTCAAAAATTTTCTATGGCTTAGATTTAAAACTTCACAATTTAAATCCGTTTTAATTTTATAAGTCACACTTATAAATTCAGCTTATAACATTTCACTCTGTTTCATTATTGTTTATTCCATAATAAACATCCCTTTATTAAGACACAATACCCAATCTATGATAATTATCATATCTAGAAATCAAACACACCATATATTTCATCATAACTTACGGGAAAAATATAATCAGGGTAACTTATTTCAAATACTTTGAAAAAATACTTCCGGAATCTTAAATTTCTGGTTTCATTCTATTTTCAGCTTAACTTACTTGTATAGTTCATTCTTACCCAAATTTCTATTTGGTTATATATATTACCACTTAATACTTATGATCTTATTTAACTTCAATAACAACAATCAATTACCTTACTATACTATAATAATTTAGAAAAATTATTTCTTTATATATCAAAATTATTTAAAAATCATTTTTAAAATCATTATATAAGAAAATAACAAGTACGCCCTCATATAATACACTCAACTCATTCTAGGGTACTACTGACCTTATCTCTAATGAGTAATTCCCACCAGATCTAAGGTTCATGCTTAACCTTCAGCTCTGATACCACGTGTAACGGTCGGGGCGATTTTTGACCCCCGACAATCGACAATAATACATCCACTGTATAGAGTGCCGAGCAGTCGACTGCCGGAAACACCAGGCTGTTATGGTTAAGAAGAAAAAAGAGATAGAAGAAAAACAGAAACAACAGCACAGAATCTCACAATCGCAGCGGAACAAAATATAATATACAATAGCAGCATTTTATACAAGAAAAGTTGTAACTGTTATTATACACACAAGTTATCAGAGAACAATTATCAACAAATAAATCTGGACAGTTATAATAACTTGTCCCTAAATACTGAAATAAACAGCCTATAATACACAGTGGAATATAGTCAATACGTGCGATACACCTCTACCATCCAGCTCGCCTCCTGAACTAAAATAGAAGCGTCCTTACCCTGAAATTCTGTAATACTCGGTCTGACCCGAGCATTACAATAAAGTAACACCTGAGTCAGGCTGGAAACCAGCGTGAGTAAGCCAACTTAAATTGAAATATTTAGGTTATAAAAATCTCTTGAAAAACCAAGGTAACTTGTGACGCCCCACCTCTATGCTCATAATAACAAAGAGTATTAAAAGAAATACTATCTATTATTACGAAGAATAAGGCTGGATAGGAGCGACCATCCGTAATTGGCCTTACACTAATATTGGTTATCTCGACAGGATTGGTATATACTTTTTATTTTTCATCTATTATTTATTTACTCCCATCGACACTCCCAATACTAGTATAAAACGAACTACGATGGTTCATAATAGTTTAGGACATTAGATATAACAATAACACAGATAATATAAATGCGGAACACAAATAAAAACAAAAGTCTCATATATATATAACTGATGTCAGTTAATACATAGTTGACACAATACAGATGATACAACTACAACTGTCGACTCTAGAAGTTATATATACAAGTACATTATCGACTAATATACATGAATACATATCGTTCTATATAATGACACGACTACTACAAAATGACACTAACAACTTCAGAAGATATGAAAAGTCTTCAAATCCCGAACAGCAACTCAAAGAAGGAAATCTACTACCTGAAATAACTCGGGTCTGACCCGAGTATTACATTCAAAAGAAAATAATACCCAGGTCAGTCTAATTCAAACCAGTTTATTAGTGCATATAGGCAGTAATAATTTTAATAGACGACAGTCACAATAATTCCCGTCTATCCGATTCTTTAAACAAAGAAACCGGATAACGGTCAATATAACACTTAACAGTGTTTAACAAAAATCAGCAGATTTAAATCATCAACAGAGATAAATAAACAATTTATCAAATCGACTAAATCAATTTAAAACTGTCAAATCTGATAGGGCTGCAGTACATGCACGCGTGTACTGCCTCGCCACTATCATACGAAATGCATAAAAGATCAACGGAAATTCACGAAACGCGCATAAGGTCAAACCCAGAGAAAGTCGGGTTCAACTCCAATGCGATTCAAATAAATGGTCGAGACATAAAATTAAATCTCGGCCCAAGTTCAAATCAATCAACAGAAAACAATGGCTGCACAGAGACAGCAGGGTACAACACGCC